>JAOWBP010004700.1:30037658-30077816 GCA_028571105.1 Tragopan temminckii
GTGAATTGCCTTCACCTGTGCTCCCATGGCTGACTCATTGCTTGCCCCAGGTGATCAATCAGAGGTTCAGGCTGTGATTCAGCAGCTCCCATACACCTGCTAATTCATTGGCTCTGTGATTTCCATAGCACAACTGTTGTACTATCTCCAAGCCTAGCATGAAATAATTAAATAAGAATTAGAAGCTAGTTTGACACATCCTTATTTGTCAAGATAATCCTATTGGAAGAAAATGATTTATATGAACAGCGATATGGAGAGTCCTGCTCCTTTGTCAGCTGACACTTTGCATATTCATATTTTTCTTGTTTGTGCTTAAATTAAATTCTGTTTTTCTTCTCAATGTGTAAGTGGCTTAACATTTTAAGATGTACCAGGAGAATATGTTTGGTTGTAAAAAAAAAAAAAGCCTCTTCCTGGCTTTGAAGTAAATGTTTGGAGTGAAACAGAAATAAAAATTAAATACGTTTCAGAAGCTGATAGACTGGAAATTGTTAATGTATGCTGAAAGCATTATTAGGTCTGGAACTATATCAGTATATGATTAATATTTGCTGTACTTCGCTCTCTGGATAAAAAATAAAATGAGGGTGAATCTCTTCATATTTGATGGGAGTGTACATAATTAAGAAGGGAAATGTTACAAGGTTTTACATGTGATCAATCACTTTAATTGGAAAGCAGTAACCTCATTTCTATCTTTAATTGGACTCTTGATAATTCAGAACCAAGATTCATGACAGCCTGTGATAAATTGGTCTCTTTCAGGCTAAAGAAGCTAGGAAGTTATAATTACCCATGGATTACTGAATGATTGGAGAACCTTGATCAAAGAGACGCAATGAGATATGTGGAAGACCAGGTAGGTTCTGAGTATGATTTATTTATTTATTTATTTATTTTTAAGTGGCTAAGGAATAAATGTCTGTTTGATGTAACAAAAACAAAAGCTGTACCGTTTCTGAAATCCTAGAAAATTCAAATTCAATCTCCTGCCTTTGCACGCTGCATGAAAAGCAAAAAATGAGTATTTTACATGTGGGTTATTTACAGAAAGATCTGACGAAAATATGAGAAAGGTTGCAATTTTCTAAACTATTAGGAAAGGAATTGCCATTAATCTACTTAGAATTTGTACCATAATGAACAATTCTGAGTTCACAGATGTTTTGACATGATTCTTTGCCTTAGTTCCATGATGAAAACCAAAGTTGTCTGTGAGCTTTATTATTAGAACTTATGGTAAGAAATTTAATTTTTGATGTATAAGTGAAAAAAATATTCTTTTGGGAGTAGCGTGTGTTTTTACCTGTTAGTGTGTTAGTTGGAGTCACTTTAAGAGGCAGTCCTGTGCTTTCCCTTCCCGCTTTCCTGGCTACTGGGGCTCAATGAATACTAATATCAGGGTAATGCACCAAAGTTGTGGCTAGGAAGGAAAGTGTGGCAGATTACACAGTGGCAAGCTACACATATCACCCACAATGTGTAGTTTACTTGACCTATATCATAGTGATAACTGCAGATGAAAAAAGTTCTAAGTTCAATCATTTCTTTACATCCTCGTTAAATCAGAGAAGCAGTCCCATTGTGTTCTGAATACCCTCTGGCCCTGGTTTTAATTATGGCATTACTTCAAAAGGAAATTGCTTGTTTGACAGCAGTAGTCAGAGTCTTTAATTGGCAGCTGAGCGTACATTTCAGGAAGTGAAATAAATCACTCTATTACTAGTAAGCCTCTAACTTTTTCATGCAAAATACATAAACTTATGTGTTTACAGTAAGTCAAAATGCTACTTAACTCCCAATTGCATTTGGCACTGAGAATGTAAGTGCATATCTGGGATTTTGACACTAACCCTTTGCCAAGTTTTGTTTGCTTTGATCTTTCTGCTGTTTGTTGAGTGCTTTTAGCCACATCTAAGTGAGAAAATGTTATTCCCTACACCTGGGAAAGAATGGATCTCAAAATCAGCCACAGATCCGTCAAGTTTCACTAGATATCATATGTAGGTAAATATTTGTTTGTCCTTGTGAAATCTTAATTTGAGATCTGATTGCTCTGATTACTGTGACTTTGTAACTTCCTTATCCAATATAGAAACAGTTCCTTCTGTGGATATTGATTTCAAGATGTTCAGCTCTGCTAAAAAAATTGTGCTGCTAGTATATGAAATGACAAAAAAAATCTTCTGTTTTACGGTCACTAATGCTAGTGTAAATCATAGTTCAAGCTACGAGTGAATTTACTTAATGCATTCCAAAACAGCAGAAGTTCATCCTCACTGACAATCCATGCCAAGAAGGGAATAAATGAATAGGTGAAGTTCACAGATCAGAAAAGATTTGGCCTAAAAATACTGAAACAACATCTGAAAATACTAAGCCAAAATGATAATTAGCATTGATAAATCCCAACTGATGTGAAATGAACAGCAGAGGACTGCTGGGCCCAGTGTATTTGCTTCTAGTTCTCACTTTCATAAAATAATTGTATTTATTTAGATGGCTTACTTCATTTAAGATGCGTGATTTTTGAAAATGTGGAGTTTATTTTAGTAAGAATGCTCATGTACAAAACTTTATGGTGAAAGAAAGACGTGGAAGAATTTGCTTCCAATAACGGCTGCCTGGGGCTGAGATACGGGGCAGCAAACACCTTGTGTGGATCTCCTGCTTCTGTGAAAGGGAGGACATTTGGTGCAAAAGGCTCTTGCTCAGAGGTGGAATAACGCCAAGTCAGGGAGGCGTATGTCTTCATAGAGCAATCAAATTATGTTCATAGAGGCTAATGCTCCAAAGAGAGCATAAACAATCTGCAGTGGTGGTATCCATTACCCCCTGTGTTAACTCTCAGAGGCTCCTTGTATCTTTCTGATACACAGAAATAATGCTATATTATGAGAGATGTCTTATTTTTCATATTAAGCCAGACTAACAGGCCAGCCATCTGGAAAACCTGAAAGTCTGGAAAGTTCTCTGAGTTACAGTTGTCGATGTGAGAGGTTTGCAAAAGCAGAAGGGGATCAGTGATTATCAGTGTTATACTTGCTCCAGTGCTGTAGCGAAGTGCCTCACTGGTGGCCTGTGTGCCAATCTATGCAAAAGACACTGGAACAGAACTAAACTGTAGTATAAAGGCACATGACAAACACCTAGCTGTACATAAATCCAGAAAGTTCAGCTCTGGGCAAAGGTAACATGAAATGTCAGTACATGGAACAGCGTGTTACAAGGCTTAACAGATTTTCAAATTTAACAAATACTTCAGGTCAAAAAGAAGTCCATTCTGTGGGGTGTTAATATAGTTCAGCATTATTTGACACTATATGAAAATACAGGAGGCCCAAGAATACACAACAGAAACAGTTTGTAACTCAAACTGCACAAGAATGAAAGGACAGATGAGCAGCATTAAACTCTGGCATAATCAGGGATGTCAGTATCTGTAGTGTGACCAGCATGACCTAAACAGCTTACTCTAGTTTACCACTTTGGCCCAGAAACAGAAGAAAGTCTCCACTAGACACATGTTGAGGCACTGCTCTGAGAAGCTGTGAGTTTCCAGAACTGCAGTGTGGAACTGTGAAAGAGAAATTTATTTCATTTCAGTATTTAAAGAGTGGTGATTAGGGTGTTACATGTCTGACTGACTATGTTCAGAGTCTTTAGGCTTCTTTACAGATTATATACAACATGTATTCCACCTGCCAAAACTTTGGCTAAGTGAGTTTCTGACATGAAATGTCCCTAGCTCTTAAGACTGAGGGCTGCTTCCAAATAGTTTCTTAAGTTGCTGTATGCCTTATGATTTATTTATCTATAAGGATAAATAAGATCTAAAGTGGAGTCTCAAAAACTACTGTCCATAGATTAAAATACTGCAATAATATTAAAAACTCAATTCCAAAATATAGTGATTGTTCTCTGGAAAGAATATAATTACTATTAAACTGTAGTCCAAAAAAGGATTTTATGACTCTCATTATATTGCTCCTATTCATTCAAGTGATTCTGTTTTATGAAGGAGAACTGATGTCAGACTGTTAGTTATAGCAACAAGATGTAAACTTACAGTAATTAAGTCAGAGACCTTCTTGGCAACGAGCCTCAGTAACTAGTGCCCCAAGACTATTCTGGCAGCCTGGCTGGTGTCATGGCACTTTTTGAAACTTTCATCACCCAAGCCCTCAGTCAGTCACGTTAGCTGCAAACATGGTATAGCAGACCATGATATACTTATCTGTGGCAGTATACTGTAGGCTATTCTGCATCTCATCATCGAGAATGCAGTGCTCCCAGAAACTGTGCAGCTGTGCTAATGCTACTGAGTCCACTGTTATATCTATTGAGTGTGACACATTAGGATTAATTAATGGAGAGGAGAGCAACTCAGTCAAAACTTGAGTGGTCAGCTGGTATATGTTTCCTGTCCATGTAAAGGAGATGGAAAAGTCATTTCTATTAGTCAAGGGACAATAAACATGAAGCACAATAAACCCAGCTGTGCTGTTTACAAAGATACTATTCAGTAAGAGGCATTGAAGGCAGAGGGAGTTTTGATTCACGCCAGTGTAACTGAGACAATGTACTGGGCCAGGGAAGTTCAGAGACCTCATAATCAAACTGGGAATAGCAGCAGAGATAAAAAGAACACAGCAGAAAAATATCTCATCTGAATGATTGCCTTTTAGTTGGTTTGGGTTGGTGCTGTTACAAAATGTGGATGCTCATGTCCTGGTAGGAAGAGCACTATGCATCACATAGCAGATGTTGTACTCTGTTTGTAATGTCATTTTAATGGCCACACAATCTCCCTTTGTTATGAAAAGCACAGATGATCCACTGATTCCAATAGTAGGCCTCTGCTTTTATAGCACGCTTAGAAAGTAATCCTTGTAAAAACACATCCAATGGATGGAATTGTTCTACTTTTCAAAGATGTCTAGTGTTAAACAATGAAACCATTCACAAGAAAACACATTTTTACAACTCTTCTTAAGTCATTCCCACCATCCCTCAAAACAGTGGAGATTGCAATTGAAATGGTTACATCAGCAGTATCAACTTAGTCTGAAACTTCCTGTTCTAAAAGACCTTACTCGGTAGCTTGAAATTTTGCAAAAATCTATAGGCAGGCATTTTCTTGCTTAAATACCTGCCTCACGATGATCTTTCAGGAAAAGAAATTGGGAAATAGTTCAGCCATTTCTGCATTCCCAAATGGAGATAACAGTGTCAACTATGTGGAATAAGAGGTGACCAGAGTTAGAGAACAAAAGAGATTTCATGTTCTTAAGTAGAATTTTGCAGAGTCTGTACAAATTACATGCAAAAGAAGAGCTTGAGCCCTCAGTCTGAACTTGGCTGTGCTATAAATCTGTCAGAAAATCACAACTGCACAAAGTTCAGTAGGCTTAAGTCCTTGGAAAATCTGCCCTTTGCAGATATGCCAAAGTCTCTCTTGTTCTGCCAGTACAACCAGCCTGTCTATAACTCATGTCCATGTATTGTTGAGCATCCTGCAGGGATGAAGCTGAACCCCAGGAAAGAGGGACGAAAAGGAAAGAAACGGAGGGAGACCCTGATTCTTGTTCATGTGTGCTGGAGGCACAGCCCCGGAGCTCTTGGATGCAGATCATCTGCTACGTGGGAAATTTGGATTAGCCCTAGGGGCTGATGTGGGGCCTTGCCCTGCAGGTGCTCCACGGCTCCAATGCTTCTCAATGCCTGTTTTTCAGAGATGTCCAGTCTTGCTCCCTGCTGTTACTGCTGTTCCGCAGTGCATGTTATGTACGTATCAGGATAGGTGAAGGGAGAGATCATGTGCTTGATTACAATGGAAACGGGTGCTTGTTAGTGCTCTCTTATGTACCTCTGAAACCAGGTTTCCAAAGTTGATGGAGTAAATGGACGAAGACTCTCACTGAGAGAGAACTGGAAGTCCTACTATTTCTTAGGAAGATTTTGAGGGAACTGAGGAATGAATGACTCTGGTTTTTGACTGGTAGGCACACAACTCAAAGTAGGCTTCCTGGCTCTTGGGAAACATTAGGTGCAGAGACTTTCCCAGCAATGCACTCCCATGCCTACAAAAGCTTCTGCTGTGTCTGGATGGCTGTTCACAAAGAAGTGTTGACAAACCAGCTGAGGTGGTGAGGCCCTGCAAGAGGACAAAAACCTAAGTGCTGTCCTTACCTGAGCTGCACTACGGATGCAGATGTCTCCAGCCCACTGAGACACTGGTGCTTAGCACCAGCCCCTTCAGTCAGAGTCCTCAATGACAGCAGCCTACAACACTTCTGCATGAGCAACTGTGGGCTCACGGTGGTGAGCAAGAATCTGCTTATTCTGCCTTCAAAAGGGACTAAACAACAATTTCCTTTTGGTTTCCCTCCCTGCCACAGCCTGTGACCCCTCAGGATAAGCTGCTGGGGGTGGCGGGGCAGGTGCTGACAGGCCTGTGGCTGCAGGGCTGAGGCTGCTGTGGTTCTGCAGAGAGGTGGAAGCAGGTGGGCTCTGTGACTCCCTACTGCAGTGCATGTCGTGTGCCCTGCCCTTCGGACACTGGAGCATGATGTACCTGCTGGAGGCACCCCACTCCCTGAGGGGGAACACTGCCATATTCTATTCACATGATTATTTCGGTGAAGCAAAGCTTTGGGAGAGGGAGTATCTTGTGCTCCGCTCACTGGAGATTACTTCAGCCCCTATTTGTTACAGCTAGCTTCTCCCACAGTCAGTGCTGTGGTGCCCGTGCTACCCACAGCCATATTGCTTTAAGGAGAGTCTGATTCTCCAGATCTGGTTTTCCTGAGGTGCTGTGGAGTACAGTCTGAAGTGTAACCACATGAGTGGCTGCAGGCTTCACTTTCTCATTATGAACAGATTTTTCTGCTGCACAGTACTCTCCAATTTGCTGCAAGATAACTTAGTTTTCTAAAATATAAAGGTTTAACTCTGTCAGCGAATGAGACAGTTCATGGGATTATTTAATTGCTCATTAATGTAGATCTTGGATGATATAAAGGAAAGGCTGTCTTCCACACAGCTGTACTGTGGCTCTTTTAATAGACCAATAAAGCATACTTTGTAGTATCTTGTTTTTTTAAATTGTATACCTCCTTTTGTTTGGGAATAAGAGGGTATAAATTGAATTTATCTAGCTCTTGGAACTTAAAACCTGTTATTTTCTCATTCAGCACACTGTAGCAATGGGGCAGAGGGATCAGACTAATCTGTCTGGAATTTATTTAAGTTAAAAAAAATAGGGAGTTCTATTAGCAAGAATGTATGAAGCAGCTGTACAGGGTAGGGCTTTGGGCATGTACTTTGCCTTTCTAAATTCCAAACAGAGGTGCAGGCTACTGAGGTTACCAGAATACAGGTCCCAGCCTGGCACACGGGTTTTGGGGAGCAGAGCTCAGTTGCCAGAGCAGGCAGTGGGGAGCTGGGCTGCTCCCAGGGATGTCTTCCACTAAGCAGAGGTGAGCACCCCAACATCATAATGTACTTTGTGGGCACCTGGGCCATGTGAAGGTTCAGCACAGAGTGCCAGTGCATCTTTTCACGTGTAGGAGTAGTATAAGACAGGGCCAAATGAGCGAGTGTTATCATCAGACAGCAGAATCTGAAAAAAACTGAATGCAGGTTTGTCCTAAGGGATGCTTTGCAAGTACCCGCTTACCCAGTGCTCCTTCTGTCTTTGTCTCTGCTTTCCAAGTCATCCTTCCCATCATCTGCCTGTAATCCAAATACAAGACCTTTACAGCTAGTGATATTTAATACACACACATTGCCCAGAAAGGAACTAGTAATTAATCAAAGAGCAGAATGAAATTAGGAAATTTGCTTGTTGGCACTGGACTCCATGCTGAGAGAACCTGCAAAGGCCAACAGAAGAGGAGCTCAGCTTGGCTGGATCATCTGGTTCAAGTCCCGAGTCACTTCTCTGGCAGAGCCTGAGGTGCATACACAATCAGCACAGGGAACGCTGGCTAGCTGTTTTCTCTTAGATTCTCTAGACTGTGAATGCAACCTTCACTTTACTCCTCAGATATGTCTTTCTTACAGTATAAGCTCTGTAGGACACAGGGACTTGTCTTTTATGTGCTTTTAGAGTGGCTGATATTCCTTGGCTACTGTACAACCAATGGCTGCTCCTCAGAGGGCTGTGGCTTTCTTTGTCCCTTGGCGAAGACACCCAGGATTTAGTCAAGGCAAAATGAAGCCTTAAGGTCTAGGATGACTTGTTAGAACATGAACGCTGAAGCAGCTGCTCTGTCACTCTGCTATAATGCTCCAATTTAAGCTTAGAGTCACTCTTTTTCTTTCCCACTGCTGGAATTGTAGAAATAAGCCACTACCACAGAAAACAATCCAGCTTTCAATTTTATTTTCATGTACTACTCAAGGGATGTCTGTTTGGTTTTCTTTAAAGAGGCTACTAATCCCTTTTGCTGCTGCCAATGTGAAATGATGGCACTTGATTGCTAAAGACCACAAATTTCATGTCTGATGACTTTCAATAGGAGAGCTCCCTTGAAAGTGGTGCTGCTCAGCAGGGCTAATTTCAAGTGCTTTTTCTCTCACAGACAGATGTAACTGTCGTAGGGTGTTTGGGGTGTAGCAGCTGCTTGTGTTGTGGAAGCAGCTCCAGTTCCCAGGCAGAAATCCAAGAATGGGTTGGCTCTTCTGGCAAGCTGATATGTGGACTATAGTCCCTAAAGAGTTTGTTACCTGGCTCTGGAAATCAGCTGTTACATATCACAGTAATAAGATGGAAGAAAAATGGTAGGGTGTTTGTCATCAGCTGCAGTCCTTTGAATTATTGCTCCGTATTTTTCCCTGTAAGAGATGAGTTTCTGAGACAAAGAGAATACTGACATAATAAAGGATGAAAAAAGCAAGGCTGAACCTGGATTTAAACCAAATTCTGTGCTTCAAAGCACTCTATGCTTTTTAGAGATGTTCTCTTCATTTTTAAAATTCAACATATTATAATAGGTAAAAATAAGCAGTCATTAGAAGACTCATCTTTTTTTCCCCCTTGGTTGTATAATCCTCTATCACTTGCTGCTGTACATTTCTAATTCATTCCTACAGTATGCTGTAAGCAATGATACTGAAGTAGTTTATAAATACTAATTAGACATTGTAATAAATAATCCTGATGGTTTACAACATTTTTATTATACCTGTTCCTATAAAAGGGGATACATACTTGTATATATTTGCAAGCTTGTATGAATCCTTAACTGGAATCAAACCAGAGGCTATCTTTACACCAAGTGTTTATCTTTCTTTCCTATGCGTCTAAATGCTTTATAGAAGCTTTGTTGTGTTCGGGAAACAAATGATCAAAACCCGCAGCATATCCCTATCTATTCCTAGAGCATAAAAATTCCAATGTGTAATGCAGTACTCATACTGTTAATTGCAGAAGGGTAGGAGTTTGAGTGACCGTGGTCAGGGAAATGGTCTGACAGAACTGGCGATGTTCAGAGCCTTAGAGAGTTGGTATTACATTTAAAAAATAATCACATTTTTCTCCCACTTCCAATGAATTTGAGATAACTTTCTGCACATCCTGACTTTCAAAAGTGGCCAGTCATTTTGGGAACTTTTTGAACACAAAGGCCATAATGGTATTTTGAATTTGTGGTGAGACTTTGTCCATTTCACTCCTGTGAGAATGTGGAAATTCCTTCTAATTTTTGTTGCTGTTGACCCTGTATATCAATAGAAGTTATTGGTAGAAGTTGTACAGGTGTCTTACTGGTTTCCTTGTCCTAATAAGAGTTTGTCTTGTGTATTTTATTGAGTTAGTGTGTGATTCATATCTATCTGTTTAGAAAATATGGTGCCTACCTGTGAAGCATAGTCACAAAGAAGTCCTCAGGTATGTAAGCCCCTCCAAACAGGCAGAATTTAAATTTTTGTTTTGTATAATAAATCTCTTGTTTCTAAGGTGCTGTAAAATTAGATAAAATCAGTCTGTGAACTTTTTCAAGACTCTTTATTCTCTGTGGTGCTCCAATCATAATGCCAGCTACATTTGACCATTACATTAGGCCACTTTCTTAGCACCACAAAACAGGGATTTTATTCTTTACAGCAAATCTGTATGTACACTTATGGTGTCATAGTAAGAATGATCAGCACATATGCAGAACTGTGTGTAATTTTTTCCCTTGAAAAAGTTGTAATTGTAGGCATGTAAAACATATATATGTTCCTCAGAAATGGCATTTAGACGTGTGTAGTGCAAGTAACAACTTGGAGGAGAAAGAAGAATCTAGTTTATATTTTGTGTGTGTGAACATAAGTTTTGCTGCATAGCAAAGAATCATCCTGGCTAAGAAGGACTTTGATTGGTGTCATGAAGTTAATAAACCCACATATCACAATGCACTTAAAAATTTGCAGCAATATATTGTGAATGCTATAAAAAAAAAGCACATTAAATTTTTAAATGTCAGAGAACTGTCTTTGTGAACTGGAAAATAAGTCAGAAAATCACCAAAATGCCAGGAGGGCAATCTGAACAGGGAAGGTGCTTAGGAACTGGATTGTAATTTGGGCAATAAACCCTGTTTATAATAGTCTTCCAGTCATTAACTGTCTTGGCTGCCACAGGGAACTGGGACTATTAACTTCTTCTGACTGAACCAGAGGGGAAAAGCAATAATTTCTTTTACAAGCAGAAGGAAAGGTTCTGCTCAATAAAGAACAATTAAACATTTCCTATAAAAGAGAATGCTCAAGAGTTCAAGCCACTGCTGGTAGTGTCAGAACCTTTCTTTTGGCTCTTTGAAGGATATGTCATGCTTAGTATATAAGGTTTTTCTTCTTCTTCATCTTTTTTTTTTTTTTTTTTTTTTTTTTTAATATCATTACAATCATAAGCTTGATGGATGCCATATTTTGTTGGGAAGAATGGTTCCACAGGATGAATAGTGACTTAATGAATTTCTTTCTTGTCCCTAGCAGGTAATCACTGATCTGATTTCAGAGATGAGGGCTAAACCTTCTCTTTTATGCTGATCTTTCTTCCTGTGTCTGAGGATGACTTTTTAATTATTCAGACAACTCTCCCTATCTCCACCTTTCACTTCCTATGATTTTTTTTTTTTTTGGTAAAAGTATTTATTGCATTCCTATTGGATCAATCAGATGTACAGGAAATTATACTCTATCACTACGTGCTTTATGAAGAAAAGTTTTCTTTCTATCTCCTTAGTTTTTTCTTTTTCCTCTATTGTAAAATTTTTCAGAGCTATTATTTCTGTCAGAAGATTTAAATCTCAAGATCTTTGTCTGGGTCATAGCATTCTGTCTGACACAAAAAGAAGAAATAGACTGATCCTTTTAGCATGGAGTTCACAACTGGGAGTCGGTGAAAGAAGAAAACATAGCAGGCAAGGCTTCTAGCTGTAAGAAGAATGGCCCAGGATGGGAATGAATTCATTTTCACAATATATGGGTAGTATTTAGCCACATAAGTAATTTTCTTTCAAGGGAAGGGGTAATAAATTGTTGCCAATTACTCCTTGAATTTATCATTATCAGCATATAACGGCCATATCACTTTAGCAGTTTGCGAAAATGTGGTATTTCACAGGGTTTTATTAGCATCTGTATTGCTGTACAAAACAGCTTCCAAAAGAGGGAGGCAGCTTCATTTCTACTGCTTCCCATCCATCACCAGCTGGCTATCAAAGGATACAGGAGTAAAACAAACAATGAAAATTACTGCCCACATGCTGGTCCTCTTTTCTCCATGGTGTCTGCAGTAATTGAAACCCTGGCTTGACTAACTGCTGCTGAATTCATGCAGCATCTAGTGCCAAACAGAGCACCAATGTCACCACTATTTCAGAACTCCCTTCCCATAATGTTTCGACTGGGATCTATTGTGCTGTGGGATGAGTACTTCAACACTTAAACAAAATCCTAACTAAAGACTGAAAGGAATTTGACTTAACTGCACGTTTTGGACCTGGATAATTTGATCACATTGCATTAGAAAGGGTGCATGAAAGCACTGTGGAAGCTGTTCCTCATCCCACAGACAAGTCACCCATCAGAGGTCATTTTCTTGAGACCTACCTGTCATTCAGGCCTGTTAGGTTGAGTTAAAAATCCTGCTTGCAGTTCATGATTGCATTTGTTGTATGACTAAGAAAAGCTGGTGAAGAAAGAATGCTGGGAGAGAAAATACTCAAATACAGATATGTCTACTGGCGTGGAAGTTGTGAGCAACTCCTGTGAAGCAACTTCATTCTAGCTCTACTATACTGCCTTTCCCTTTACGCTAGGTAGGAAAAGGTTATTATAAGGAATACTTCAGTGTTCCCTCTACTCCCCTGTTGGAAGCATTTTCAAAGCCATAAAGCTAACAACACTATTTCGTTTTTCCTTTAAATAGGAATGGTGAGAGCATAACAGGGAGATGTTATGCTGTATGTATAGCTGTATGCTATCCTTCTGAATGCAGTGGAGGTAGAGATTTATGGAAGATCAGATCACAGACTGCTGAATAACAGAATTTCTGTGACTGAAAGCAGGGAAATGTTTGAGAACTGGTAAGATTTTGTATTAGCTTTAAAGAATTAGAAATAGAAAGTAAATTTTGAACCCTTCATTGGATCAAAAATATAAGCATCAGGTGGCATTATGAGACAACGTCCTCAGAAGGTTTGAGGATGTGAGCTAATGTCCTCAGAGCCGCTCACAATAATAATAAGAAAGTACAGACTATTTTAGATAATTCTTGGCTGTGTAATGACAACTTATTTACAGACTGCTGGCTAAATTAAAAGATTTAATGCCTCAGGAAATTGTTGTTCAATTCTTATTTATTTAACCAAACTGAAATAGGAATTAGCTGGGAGATTCTTGCAACATTTGCAGAGGCAAGAAATGGGGAAATAAATGACAATAAACCTCTACAAAAAGGCTACAAAAGAGCTTCTTTTCATTATACAAAAAGCAAACAAAAACAAAAAAGTTTTTTAAAGCTTCAAGTACTGTTAGGATCTACCTCAGTTTATTAAAAGGTGTCTGCCAGGCCTGACTTTCAGGTGTATGCAGCTAAAGCATATATGAGAAATGGATTTGGCCTAAGGTCCTCATTCTCCTTGGGGAAAGGTACAAATAGCTAGCAGCAAAGAGAAATGGAGTTTTATGAGCCTTTGTTGATGAGATGGGCTTATAGCAAGTGAGAGACTTATAACTCAACAGCTGAAATGTTGTGGGTTTATTCCAGTCTTCCATTTGATTAAAATTATGGACATCAATTTTCTTTAAAATTAAGTGTATAGTAGCGCTCTCTCTCCATGTCGTATTTTTTGTTGGAAATATTGGGAGCATTCTTCTAAGAATTTCTAAGAATCCATATTTTTAGAAACACTTTTTCTCCTATCCTAAATGCTCAAATGTTTATGTGTCCAATACTGCATGACTTGATTTAAACAGGAAATTTGCTCCCCTACTGAGAAAGAGAAAGGATCTACTCTATAGAGTCTCCTTAAATTGAAACACATTCAGCTCTTAAAAGCTTAAAAATACAGTGATAAACTATATATTTGGCTTTTCACAAAGACAGTCATTGCAGGTAAGAAAAAAAATAAAAGAAAAAAGAGAATAGATGAAAAATAAGAAGGCAGATTTTACATGATACATTTGAAGATCTTTCCCATGTACTAGTATTTTTTAAAGGAATCTCATGGTACTTATTGTGTTGAAGCATAGATGTGTATGTACATAAAAAATACATGATATATCTGCCTTAACTCCTTATATTCCCTTTGGAAATAAAAACAGGCATCTTTCCTAAGGTATTACTGATTTTAATAATTGATTAGCTTAAGATTTAATAGTATGTTTCATTTCTGCATTTATCTTTTCTACTCCCTCTGAGGCTGATGCTTTTGAAAGCCATTGTTTTATGAGATCATGTAAATTCAGCAGCTTTGATGTTAAAGGAAAGATTTAGGGTTCTTGAAAAAGTTTTTGCAAAATGGTACATTGCAGTTTACCAAGAAATGTGAGACACAGTATTGTAACAGGAAAAATCAATCATGAATTGCAAATGAACTGTGTTGATTTTGTTCAGTCTGACCTGCTTTTGTCAGGTGTGAACTATCCTTTATGTAGGAAGTATTTAATTTATCTGGGAAATATTCATTTTACTTTGCATATGACATAAAAGTGAGTTTTAAGCCCTGCCTGTAAATATTTGAAAGAAATCTTCATTCAAGTTTCTCTCAAATTCATGTTTGACTATAGACTCTGAACACATGAGGGAGACAAAGACCTGGTAAATATGACGGAGAGAGCAAAGCAGTGATCAGATTATTTTTTTCCCCATTAGAAGTCTTTATACACAAAGCTTTTGAAAAGAAATACATGGAATGAATACAGCTGCTGAGTTGAAAGTGTTACATATGATTAATATTTTTATCATATCATATTATTATTATCATTTAAATAGGTCACAGGTATCCAGAGAGGCTTTAAGGATAGTCTGGGGAGAGTCCTTGGTGCTGTGCGTCAGAGGCAGTGCTCTGCTCTCTATTGCTCCTTTTCTAGAATGATGTGACTGCCTTGATAGCATTCAGTACAGATTTTTACTGTGGCAGTGACCCCACAGTGTAAGCTACTAGAGGCCGTGGGAGTTTTAGTCGGTTCTGTAGTTTTGAGCTGCTCAGAAAATCCAGGGATGGAAGAACTGACAGAACTTCAAGAAAACCACTGCACCTATGAGGAATATTAAGCAAATGTAATTAAAGACACAGCTAATGGTTGGAACTCCCTTCACTGCAACTCTTCTTTCTAAGGCTGTGGCCTTGCTACCTAGCTTTATGTTTCTGAGGCCACCAATCCCATACCACTGAGACAGAAGAGCAGACCTGAATCTGCTGCAGGAATGCGATGTTTTCAGAGAATCGAAGGGGAGTGTGCTGAGGTTCACTTTCAGGTTCTTTGTCCTGTGGGTAGATGTGCCTTAGAGGTCTGCAGAGTGGAATCTAATCCTTGTTCTGGATGGAAAAAGGGATTATTTTCCTGTAAATTCCTTCCATTCTAAACTCATTTAGGTACATGCATTTGCCATTTATTTTTGAGCAGGAAGGCTGAGAATGGAGTGCCACAGCTTATTCACTGGCAGTTACTTGAAACGTAGCTTAAGAACTTGGCATTGAAATGATATTTGTGCTCACAGGCTGAGTCCATCTTCAGCCATGAGGCTACTAGCCTGATTTATTATCACTTCTTGTGCAGAAACTGTGCATACAGCATAGTTCATCATATTTGGAAGTTGGCAAGGGTGGTCTCAGACTCTTTCTATTTATTCCTTAAGAAGTTGTCAAGACAGCTGTGGGAATTCCAGCTGCATAAGTCTCTTAAGAACTTCATCCTATTTCCACACCCAAGGAAATGAATAGCATTCAGAAGCTGAGAAGGCAGAAGTGAAAGCATTAAATGAAGGCCAGTGTGTTGGAGGGGATGGTGAGACTAGGTGGCTCAGAAAGCTGAGGAGCGGAATGCACAAACCTCTACTTATTTGTGTGATGCTCATCTCTCACTGTTATCACCTGCTGGTGTCTCATGCCTGTTCCTGAGCAGGAGGCCTGTTTCCTAAAACACAACCATTCTGCTCCTAAGGGATCTGCCTGAGAGGAAGAAGCTTCTCTCATGAGATGCAAATGCTCTGAGCTGCTATGGAGACAAGGCACCTGAGGAAGATTAAGGAAATTCACTTTGGATAATGCCTACACTTCAGTTCATACTGCTGATCCTGTTTACTGTCCTTGCACTCTCTGTTTCTCATTCACCCTGGCATCCCCCAGTGCCTCACAAAGGCATGCTCATGCCATGCGGTGGGGTACCCGGGCTGCCTGCACTTCCCCCATGAGAGGTGGATGATTTGAGATCATGCTGGAGGTATCCACCTGGACCAGATTATTGCCTTGTGAAAATGGGAGTGAAAGGGAAAGTCTGTGAATGGATCTCACACTGAGGATGGTTGTTAATGATCCTCAAGATCACTGTTGCTATTCAGAGTGAATTAATATTTTGTTTTAAGGCAGCACAACTAATCATGTAGAGTGAAGAGAGCATCAAGAATATTGTTTTCTGCATCACAGCAGACATACTTCATAATAATAAGCAGAGAGACATCAAGGCTGTCACATCAATATCAATGATTCCATCATGCAAACCCTGTCAGCAATATTGCATTATTTAAAAAATATAATACTCCACACAGAGACTGCAACACTAAATACGCTTGAGAAAATAATAAAAACAAATGTGCAGAGAGATACAAAAGAAGAGCAGATCACGTGTGTTAGGATTGATTCCTTATTTTTTTAGGTTTCAGGTCCCTAGGAAATGAACAAAAATTTACTAGTTCGAAACTAGTAAAAAGGAGAATGCATGTGAGGGCCAGATGTTACAGAAAGAAATGAAAATGTGGATATTTCTGAAGAAACAACAGGAGATGCTGAAGCTCATTCATAGTTATTAGCAGGCAAACTTGATTGGCTGTATGTGTTTTTGTTCCTTTTTGGTCTGCTCTCAATCCCAGTGGTGATAAATGTTGAACTTCTGTGTACTGTGAGATATTCACATTCCTCAGTTCTGGAATATTTGATGGACAAAGCAACATCAGTGTTGACCAGAAGGCTGTGTCTCTTTGAAGGGAATTAATATCAGAGACAGATAATTTTCTCCCTGTGATCTAAGTGCTGGGAGACGTGTTGTTCCCTTACCGTGTTTCATTATCACACTGCTCATGTTTTCTTTGTATCACATTCTGCATATTTTTTCCTATTCAGTGTCAAAAGAAAAGGAGAAGCAAAATTTAAATGAAGACAGGAAAGATGTGCAACTACTTTTTGAAAAGATGCTCTGTGTTTTTGTGCATAGAGAGCAAAGTAATTTTGTGAATATTAAGTCTCACCTGATAATACTCAGAAGTACTCATTTTTCCTCTGCACATGGCAGAGGTGCACTGTGAACCCGTTTTAGTAGATCGACACACCTTCAACACTATGGAGAGTAAATTTGTTTAAAACTAGAAGTTATTTATTCCTAATGTGTTAGAATTGTGGATATAACACAACAGTCTCTAAACTACTGTGCATGACTTTTATTACACTTCTACAGATACAACTTCTGCAATATTTATAATTATAATATTTCAACATACTCATTGTTCCTATGCGAATTGTAATGATTATTTCATAAACTTGCTAGCCAGTTTTTTGTTTTTTTTTTTTTTTATTTCAACTCCTTACATCATATATTTTCTTTGGAATAAAAATGACTGAAATAAAGAGATAGGATACAAAGAAAAGATAGACTCAGTAAACGAGATAAAAAGGAGAAAAGGAGCTCTGCAATTACAATTGACAAGTTGGTTTAATATCCAGTGAAAGAAGAATGCAGTTCTAAAGCAGCTGGATTAATTAAGTAATATGGCAAAACAAGCCATGGGTCATTATCATTTTCAGTAGTGCTCAGGACTTAGGGAGGCCTGAGGACTTAGAGTTCAACTTGTATCCACACAGAACGTGCTGGTAGCTATAATAATCTTGGGTTACAAGATATAAGATATACCTAATATGTAAATGTATATAGGATACATCTTATTCAAAATATAAATAGTACATAATATATCTTATATATATCATTATGTATTCTTATGTTAATATGTTACATACGCATAATGTTAATGATGGCTGCTCCGAAAGTAATGCATCTTATTTTATCATGTTGGCCCCTGACTTCAGAGATGGATGTTGGTTGAACAGCAGTAGAGGCTGAATGTTCCCAACAATATCCTGCAACATTTTGTTGCTGTGTGACAGATGGCAGCAGAGGAGCAGTCTGACAAAATGGTGTCTGATGTGGAAGTGCATACAAAGCGAAGGGGTGGAATAGAATATCTTCGTGCAGAAAAAATGGCTCCCACTCATTGATTCTTACTGAAGGTTTGTGGGCAATGAACGTGCGCATAGTGAGATAGTAGGTGGTGCATTTCAGCAGTGGTGACAGCGACATGAAAGACAAGCCACATTCCAGATGGCCAAGCTCAGTTGTTATACCATGAAATGGAGTGCGTCTCAAACATTTAATTTGTGTGAACTGACAGGTTATGACCAGAGAACTGTGTATGGAGCTGGATATCGGCTTCAGTACGTTAAATGATGGTGGAAACATTGGAATATTGCAAAGTTTCTACCAGGTGTATCCAGCAAATACACAGGAACAGAAAGAACACCATTCGCATGTTTGTCAGGGTCTTTTGATGTAATGCAAGGCTGAAAGTGACAGTTTCCTGGCTCGCATCATTACCAGTGGTGAGACGTGGTGTCATTGCTATGAGCCAGAGTCTCATGGAGTGGTGACTTGTGAATTCCCCATCAAAGGAAAAGTTCATGTGCACTCTCTTTTGGGATAGGAAAGACATGTGACCCTCCTGGATTTCCCAGAACCCTGACAAACCATCAACTCTGACCACTACATTGCTATGCTGACTGAGATGAAGGCTCAAACGTCAAGAGCGAGGCCAGAGAAGAAGACAACCTTTCTCTTGCAACACGAATAATGCCAGGCCTCAAACCAGTCTGAAGACATTGGAGCACATTTTCACTCTTGGCTGGACTGTCCAACCACACCCATCACATAGTCTGGATTTGGTACCTTCTGACTTCCACATACTCAGGCCAATTAAAGATGGACTGCTGGCAGTAATGCCATCTGTAATGCAGCTGTGAAAAAGTGGATCATCGCCACTGATTTTTGTACAGATTTTTGTGAGTGCAGCATGCAAGCTTTTGTATATTGCTGGTGAAAATGAATAGTTAATGGTGATGAGGCATTATTTTCAGAGCAACCTGTGTATGTAAACAGTTTTGTGATTACAGAGTGAAAACCAAAAAAGGAAGAGAAAATCCCAGCTTCAGTTATGAACAAAAAATGAAACATTCCGAAGAAGGAAATCAGTAATTGGTATAGGGGAAATGAATGGAATAAATGATGTGACCTCGTTTGCTTTTACTGGAAATCTAATGTTGCCTGGGGTACTATAAAAATGAATCAGACAGGTTGAAAAAGGAAGCGAATGATCACTGGATGATTTAACAAATTTGTAAAAGTTTCATAGAAAACCTAGATATCTAGAAAATGATTGAGAACAAGTTCACATGCCAACTGCAAAAAGACACAAAGATCCTAGAAAATGACATACTTAAGTTACCTTTACATACGTGAGTAACTCAGCAGACTGTTTCAAAAATTCCATGCAGTCCTGGAAGGGAAGATTTCTCACTCTACTACAGTATGAGATGTGGTACAAGAGGTGCAGAACATACATTCTAGGAAGTATGGAATATACAGAGCATGTGATCAACTTTGCTATTATTCTAAGGAAATTATGAATGTTCGTTAACTACCACGCTGAATTTCTATCCTAATTAGAGGTAGAAGAAAGTGGCTGGTTTGCCCCATCTGTCAGGTTTGATCTGAATAACATGAAGAGGAACAGATATGTTCAAGACCAGTGGATTGGTGTTATTTTCTGTTGACAGATGACCAGGGAAAGCAGAAGGGTCAGAAGGAACATTACGCAAGTGAGAGAAGGATGTGACAGTTCTGCTGGTGAGCATCTGAGAAGTCCTCACACTGTGAATGTCTTGAGACAAACCACCTGCAGGCAATCTTTGCCTCTGTACAAAGACCTGGGCACAAATAATACTATTTTGCTTCCTATTCAGACTGTATTTTCTTCTACTGGACAGTGAACTGTGTGTTTGCTTGGAATTTGGATGCTTCTGAAAGCAGCTGATAGAACTTATGTGGGAAACTAGAACACAGGTGAGGGCTGAGCCCCAAAGCAAAAGGAACAGATGGAGAAGGCCAATCCTTTCTGCTTTAGAAATGAACTCCTGGACAGGAGGTGTAAAGGCGAAGACAAAAGGACATGTAACAACTTGTAAATTTAGGTTAACCGATAAGTGATGGAGACAAAAACTTCTATCGATTTATAGATAAAAGTATTGTGGGACTGGAATATAAACTGCTGGCTTTTGTAACAGCAAGGTAAAAATAGACCTGAATAGAACATACAGTATCCAGGCAGCATGAAATAAGATCTAATAGCAGCCATAGACAGATGATGTGAGCAAAAATGGCAAAAACATGTACTTCCTTTCAGAACAATAAAAACAAATACAGCAATGATTACTATTAGAGATGGGATCCTGTATGAAATGTTGACATTTATCAAATATTCTGCAATAGAAAATGAGCTTAACTTGACAAGTATCATGTTCCAGGCCTGAAAGCATGTGAAATGAGTAGAAAAGCAGAGACACTACTTATGTTTTGAGTAAAAAGTTGTACTGAACGATCAGTTGAAGTGATCAGGAAAAGTAGCAGATAAAGCAGCACGAGACATTTCTCTGGATCCTGTGAGTGAAAAACTGTTATAATCAGACTTGAGGTTATGAAGGAACACAAAAATGGTAATTCTGTTGATTTACATGACATAAATTACAAAGCAAACCTTAATTGCTCCACATTTGTGACTATTTCTTACCATGTGGTAGTGAAATAATTTGTCCATTGCCAGCACAATTTTGTTGTAAATTACTGCACTGGATCCAGTCACCATGTCATGAAAGTTATTGTGAGAGAAAAGCAAAGCTGTGAGAGAAAGTTATTTAGAGATAAGTTTGAATTTCTGAAAGGACGCTCTGAATTTCAGAGAAACATAACCCTAACCCTAATCCTAGCCCTAATCTGCCACACACCATAAACAAGCAAAAAATTTTGTCTGAGAGACAAGTATAAATAACATTCCAGGCTTTTCACTGGAATAGAGAAGGACAAATACTATATCTATACTGCATAATAAGAATTGTGTTCTTGATAATGAAGCTACTTTCTGAAGGTAATCTATATGTATATATATATAATAATATGTATTCAGCCCTAGCTCATTATAGAATATAATTCAGCATATCTGATAAAATACTTTCAAATTCAATGCAAACATCATACTGAAAATTGTGATTTCAAATTTAGGAACTTTCTTAATCATTGTATATACTTGTACATTTTAAGCATTTTAAACTGTTAACTTCCCAAAATAAGTATACTTACATGTACAATGTAGAACATGAAATGTAAGAAATGTAGAGCCAGCAGTTTCAGTGCTCCTTTCTTCACTTCCATTGCTGCTTCAGGAAGCCTTGCTGAGCACACACTCTTCCCCATGACAGAAGTAAAGATGACACTAGCTGAGGTGGTTTGAGTGCCCTGCATGGGTACAGCTCTGTCAGGCCAAGGTGATTACTTGGATACCTTCAGCTATTGCAGCCTTAACAGCTTTAAGCATTCTGTATTTTTTGACATTGTTTCCTGACATTATTAGCAGCAATAATAATAACACACATGCTATTTCTCATAGATCTTTAGCTTCTATATAATATCAGTTAGAATGAAACAAAATTTGCTTCACGACTTACTTTATCTATTGATCTGTTCAGTACCTTGCTACTGGAATCGAGCCTACACATTGCATACATCTATAGTCTTAAGGTCATGGATCTTTGGCTGCATAATCACAGAAATAACCAAAGCTGCTTGTGATTCCTAATAATCCTGGTACCTTTAATTGTGAAATTTTGGAAGATGTAAACATCTAAGCCACACAAGTCCAACCCCTGGCCCGCAGGTTGCATGCAGACTGGCACTGCTTGCTATGCAGCATCTCTGCCGCACAAGCAGCCCTGCCCAGCCCTGGGTGTGCACCCATTGTCAACCAAACATCAGTGTACTGTTAACTCTACATTACCTGCAGAATTTCAAATGAAGTGTATAGAGGTGTAATAAAAAAATTGATCATCTCTCTTTACCGGACTTTTATAAGACATCTTAAAAGAGAGGAATATCCCTCTTTTCACAATCACACATTATGTCATCACTTTTTGGCAGTATGTACATATGTGAAAAATTATTTTCAACGACGAAGCACAAGAAGAGTAAAAATTCATCAAAAACCTCTATTGAACCTCTTGAGAGCTCACTGAGAATTGCAACCACTGCCATTGAACCAGGCAGATGTGTTTTTTTCACAGAAACAAGGTTACATATTAAAAAACAAAAAAGAGAGAGCAACAAAACCTTTTTTTTTTTTAATATGTTTTAATTAAGAAAATAAAAATTAAACTAAGTTTTGTTATGTATATACATTAACTATATTCTATATTTTATGAGGGCATCTCTGAAAGTAATACCTCCTATTTTACATGTTGGCCCATGATGTCAGAGGAGGATGCTGGTGATATGGTCATACATGTTGAATGTTCCCACCAATATTCCACTGCATTTTGTTGCCATGTGACAGATGGCAGCAGAGGGGCAGTCTGACAGAATGGCATCTGACGTGCAAGTGCATACAAATCAAAGGTGTGTCACTGAATTCCTCTATGCAGAAAAAATAACACCCAGTGACATTTACTGACATTTGATGAACATTTATGGAGAGTAAATGTTGGATGTGAGCAAAATGAGGTGGTGGGTGATACATTTCAGCTGCGATAACAGCAACAGTGGATCTCTTCTGCTCGTGCAAATCATTACCAGTATGGCATGCAGGCTGCTGATGGTGACCATACTGAAAAATAGTGATTTGTAGCTGAGACTTTGCTCTATTAGCTAGTGTTATCATGCTCTTTGTAATGGTTGTAGTTTCCATGGAAATAACTAGGAGGCATTGCTTTTGGAGCAACCACTGTAGATGAGGCCCTAATCAATTTCTCTTCACTCAGAATGGCCCACGCAAGCCGAAAGGTGGACACACATGATCTAATGTGTTCATCCTTATTCTTCCCTTTTTAAAATAAGAATGTCTGAGGAAGAGCTGTTTTTTTCTCCTATTTTTTTCCTAATTTTTGGCTTACCTGCAGGTGACAGTGAAACTCATGAAGATTTCAGTGATGAAAGAATCATAGAATCATAGAATGACTTAGGCTGGAGGGGACCTTAAATGTCACCCAGTTTCAGCCCCTTGAGCAGGCTGCCTCCCACCAACTCAGGCTGCCCAGGACCCCATCCAACTTGGCCTTGAAAACCTCCAGGGATGAAGCACCCACATCTTCTCTAGGCAGCCTGTACCATGCCCCACCACCCTCTAAGTAAAAAATTTCCTTCTAACATCTAAACTAAATTTCTGCTTTCTTAGTTTAAAGCCATTCTCCTTTGTTCTGTCACTATCAGACTGTGTAAAAAGTTGGTCCCACTTCTCCTTGTAAGCTCTCTTCAAGTACTGGAAGGCCACAGTGAAGTCTCTCCGGGAGATCCTCTTCTCCACACTAAACAAACCCATCGCCCTCATCCTGTCTTCATAGAAATTCTCCAGCCCTCTGATCATTTTTGTGGTCGTCCTCTGGATGTGGTCCAACAGCTCTGCAGCCTTCCTGTTCTGGTGGCCCCAGGTCTGAATGCATTAATCCAGAGGGATCTCTTGAGATGAACAGTTCCCTTCCTCTCTCTGCTGGCCACTCCTCTTCTGATGCAGCCCAGGGTACTGACAGTCTTCAGGGCTGCAAGCACACTGCTGTCTCATGTCCAGATTTTGCCCATCAGGACTCCCAAGTCTTTCCTTGCAGGGTTGCTCTCAAGGAGTTCTTCTCCTAGTCTGTACTCATATCTGGGATTGCCTTGACCCAAAGAAGTAAGGATCATTTCAAAAGTTCAGGAATCAATTTGGATTGTGAAACCTTTAACACAAGTTCTGTTCATGGCATGAAAAAAAAATCTGTACTACAGACTGCATTGAGCGTATGTTGGTTATCTGAGTAGCAGTGTTCAAACTGATGTATACTCACTAATCTTCTCCATTCTTTCATGAACGTTATCGTCTTAATACAAGGCCCAGGAAAAAAAATTATAGCTTTCCAAAAATCAAATGTTGTTTTGATTGATTTGTTTTCTTGTATTGAAAAAGTTAACACATAATCTGAATTAAAAGCACAGTCTCTCCACAGGAAAATATTAGAGATTTCGTCTAAATGATTTAATGAAGTTATTTTAGTAAGTATTCATTTTATGGAGAAAGGGAAAATTTACCATGGGTGAAAGAATAACTTTATGCTAATTCCATTAGATACCTCATTAATTAATAAAGGCTTTCAGAAATTTCAGTGGGGGACATGAGATCAGTCCATACAGGGAAAGTATTCCTCTCCAACACAATACCTCATGTTTGCCTACCAAACCTAGCTCAGACTTTTTCTTCCATTTTCCATCTCCATCCAAATTTTGAACAGGGTTTCTAAAAGCCACTCTCACAGTACATTGCATTAAATTATTCAGGTTGTTTTCTAAGCCTCCTTAAGAGATTATTAGGGCACCCCACAATTTTTAACTCCCCCACCCCTTCTCCTGGAAGCCAATGGAGGGGTGAAGTGTGCTAAAAGAGACAATAGCGAAGATTCTGTATGCAGTCTCCTGTCCTGAGTAATTAGCCATTATTGGGAAAGAAATCATCGCATATGTACAAATGGCAAACCAGCTCGTGTCTCGGCAATCTGCTTCTTCGGTACGATGGAGCATGCAACTTCATTTTTAAAGCAGTAATTCAAATGGTGTAAAGGGAGATCTGTTTGTTTTCTCCCCCCCACTCTACTCCCCCACCAATGACAGAGTATTAGTTAAAAAAACAAATGAAGGAAAATTCCCCAAAGAACCTTAGCAGGGAACAAGAAAAACATCCATTGTAAACAGCGGGTGGGTCTTCTGACAGGCTTTGTTTGCAAATGATAACAATTACAGGTAATTTTTCATTGCAATTGGAAGAACAGTTATAAAAAAAAAAAAAAAAAAAAAAAAGGAGTGCGGGAAACAGAGAGCGAGCAAGATTTCCCAAGTGCCTTATTCCCTCCCAGGTCTACAACCTAACAGGAGTGTAGAGAGCTCGGTAGTTTCTTCTCATTCCATTAAGTGAGATCTAATTGTGTCTCTTCTGTCTGTTGGCAGATGCGGTTTCTACATAACAACAGCCCAGAGACAGAGCTGCCTGATTAATGCCTCCAGCTGTCATATGCCCCATTATCTGTGCATTTGCATAACTTAATGGTTTAGGACAGGGGAGAGAGGATGCTTAATTTAATGTTTAGCAGGCCCTTGATAGCTGAATAATTTAAGAACTGTCAAGGGAGGTCAGTCCTACAGCGATTCAGCAAGACAGCTATGATTTCTGCATATCATTAAAATCCTTACTTAGGATAATTTGAAAAAAAGAAGTGGAGGTGGGGGGAGAGCAACAATGCCTGAAAGGCGGCCCTGCTTCTCTGTTAACCCTTCCTTCCCTGAGAAAGGGGACTACGAGAAAGGCTTTGGGATAAAGTATAAATCTATCACACAACCAAGAAGGAAGGGGTTAACTGTATTCTTCCTCTTCCCCATCCCCCAGACTTCTTCTCATAGCTGAAGGGTGGAAATACAGAATTTGCTTAAATTCAACTAACAGCCCAACATGCTTTGAACAGGAAACACTCTTGGTTTCATTAGATGCTAATGAATATTATTAAGCTAATCTGCCATTTGTTTTCTAATTATGTGTCAGAAAGCACCGCAGTGGCAGCTGAGGAAACTGCCAGGGTGCATTTATTTATCTTCAAATCCTGTGTTTACTGACCGACTGCAGCAGAGTGATTAGGATCAAATGAAAAGGGATAAGAAGAGAGGAAAAAAAACGCAGGTTGATTACCGCTGTTCTTTTCCAAGTTCAGCAACTTCTGAGTGACATATGACTGCATTTTAAGCATCAATAAAAAGGAGTTATTCAGGCCTCCCTCTGAGGCATTCTGTCATAATGCGGAACTGGATGAAGGAAGACTTTTGTGGCTGGATTGGCCCTACCTATCTGGTAGCCAAACGGAAGACTTGCTCAATGAGTCATGGAACTGCGCTTCACTACTTCTGTTGAATTCAGTGCATTCATCTGGCCCTGTCCTTTGCTCTCCTAAAGCAGAGAGCTGTGCTCCCTGAGCTCTGGCATTCTGAAGACCATATGGTTACCATTCAAACAACTTCAAAACACATCTGATTAATGTTTCTGCTAAGACCAAGAGCTGCTAAGTTTAGTGTTGCTTGGTGGAATGGAATTTGTTTACACTAAAGGCACCTTAAATTATTTCACTGAGTGAGGTGAGCCTGCTTCTTTGCTTGTGGTATGTAGTCCGACTCTTTAGCTGGTGCTTTTCCCCTACCATCTCTTCCATACTTTTCTGGACCACACATTCTTCTCTACTGCCGTCTGCTCTGCTTTCCCCAGCTCAATTAATTTGGCTCTGATAGAAATCCCCACAATTTTCCTTTGGCTTATGGTGTGGGCTCTCCTTGCAGTTAGATTTCTAGGCAAGGACTTCTGTTGCTTTAGCGATTGGCTTCTATGAAAGATCTGATCATTATTTCATTTCTGATTTCATTTACTTCATTTATAGGCAATCAAAAATGTGCTTCATTTACTTCATTTATAGGCAGTCAAAAATGTGCTTGTGTTAAAGAACTAGCTTTTAAAAATGACAGTACCTTACATACATTCTCAGTTTGTATGTGTACATACAGTACGTATACATCTGCACACAATCATACCTACAGACATACATTTATATGTACATGCAACTGAGCAACACTGCTTTTTTTTTGCATGCTCGATATTGGAGTGCCATCTGCCATTAGACCACCTTGTTTTCTTCTCAGATTCAGAAAAAAATGTATACCATGCAAAAATTATTGTAGTGGTTGGTTGGCAAGTGCCCAAGATTTTAAATGGGACTGAGTTTCCTCCTGTCATTGTGCAGTTGAAATCTCCTTCTAAGTAATATTTTAATTCTTACATTTTATATGTATAGGAATACTACAGTTGTCAACAGAGTCACTTAACCATTTTAGTCTGTAAATTATGACCTGCACCTTCAGCTTGTAGTTCTTACATTTGACACTGACATTTGGTGGGAAGGAGTGGTAGCACTGTAATAGCTTGCAAAGGAAAAAGGAATTTCTCCTGTTATAGGGCTGTTTTGTCCTTTTCATGGTCTTTCCCTGAAGCATACAGTACTCACCAGAGGAGGATGTAGGAACTAAAGCGTTTGTCTGTTGTTAGTGATAACTTTCATACACAGAACTGATCCATGGTATAAAGGTTTTGTGTAGCTCTACTTTGTACTCCTCAGAAAATGAGAGATGATGTTGTCTTTTTTCTTTTTTTTTTCTTTTTTTTTTTTCTTCTTGAGTACATTCCTGTTTTTTGCATGTATCTTCCTTGATTTTTATTCCTATATAAATATTTACTATTTTATTCATATAAAAATGTTTTATTTGTTTGTTTGTTTGTTTTAGTCTTCATTTGCTTTGCTTTAGAAGTGGAAACATAGAAACAAGTGCTGATTGTGAAGTTCAGCTTTTGGGAGGTAGATTTCTGTCAGACTCATTTTTGGCCGTTGCCTTTTAGTTGCTTCCTAGCAGGGAACTGATTAGAACCAGTGTGAAGCCAAAGAAGAAACTGAGATCTTTTATTTGGTGGAAACATATTTCCAGGTTAGAGACTTCATTTTCAGGTGCTGTTGGCCTTAGACTTATTTTGCTTAGTTCTTTTTAGGGACAAATGCAATACTAGTGCCGGAAACCAGTAATGACAAGTTTGTACATTCTCAGCTTTTTTGCTAAGGGAATAAGAACGGGAAGCAAAATGGGAAGGGAAAAAAAATCCTTAAACATACCAATATAAATCAACACAGTTGTTCAAATCAGCACATATGGTGTGGTAACATTGCCCACTGCTTTGAGACCCTCTAATGGAAGACCATATGGGCTGTTGCTGCCTCAAAACACAATAGGCTTGTGTTTAGGACTGCACAGCAAACTGGATTCAGAACTTTCTTGTTATTATAGGTTTGTGTGACTGCATCAATCAATTTCTTTTTCTTCCCCCAAACCTCCCACCCCCCCAGATTCCTTTTCAGTGGTAGATTCCTATGGACAGAACAAGAAAAAAGCATGTTTTTCTTTTTTGGTATTTCATGTAATTGTCTTTGCATATTCTGGGACACTTCCTGACTTATGAAATGGTAAAGAAAATATTACCACTGTATCACATTGTCAGAATAAATTACTGGAGAGAAAAAGTATTCTCTTCAGTTCTGGGAGTTCTCAATGCTTCACAGTCAGTGGCTTTCAGGAATCTCTCTAACCGATAGCTGCACAGACAGAGTTGCAAAGAAAAATACTGCTAAAACGTTGGTACTGTGATGTTATAAATTTCATTTACCTAAAGACTCATAAAATGTAACTGAATTAATTACAAACAGTACCCCTGCATCTAAACAATCCTGCATGATGATACTTGGTATTATTATTACAAGTAGAATTTCTGTAGGCAGAATAATTTTCCTTGCTTTTTCCACACCCATTCACCCCTGAAAATAATGTTACTTTTTTTTTTTTTTTCTAATTTCCTTTTTTTCATCAGGTGAAACATGCAAGTGGATTCTACATTATTTTCCTTCAACAGATTCTTTTGTCTTTGATCACATGCTTTGGCTATCACTTACTATTTTACTGTACCCCTTATCTGACCTTAGGTCCTGCCAAATCCTTTGGATTTTCAGCTTCCCAGCAAACTATAGCTTTTTAGCCCAGACTTCAGATAGGGAAAGTTAGGAAAGGACCTGTGTTTCCTGGTCACAGATCGTGGCTTCTGCTGGTCTGCACTACAGGTGACCTGCTCTATATGCTTTATATGCTGATGCTGCTAATACTACTATATTATCTGTTGTGCATAGATCAAGGATAGTGTTCTTGATTTGCTTTGCTTTTTGTTTGTTTGTTTTGTTTGTTTTATGGCATAACGAAAGCATAGTCAGCAAGGACCTTTCAGTCCCAATGTAAGACAGAGGACAGCAGATGGATACAGGGGACAGATGGGAATGTGGTTATTAACACAATGATAGAGAATGGTTGGCTGGAAAATGGTTTCTCTTCTGTTCCCAAAGTAGTCTTGTTTTCTGGCAGCTGGGGCTTGCTGGTGGCAATGAGTGCAGGCAGAGGAGGGCAGATGTCTTCACACTGGTGAGCAGGGAAGTAGGGCAGACAGCTCCCTTCAAGTGATGACTGTTTGGCATCTGGGTTGCGTTTAGACTGATTTTCCCTTGCAGACAGGGATTTTCAGAAGTACTATCCTCAAATATCACTGGAGGCATATGGAAGCATAAGGGGCTTAAATGGATTGTGAGAGGGCCTGGATCATGGCAGAAGCCATGGGTTCAGCGAAACAGAGAAGGTAGGTGTAACTTACTACCAATATGACCATGATTCTGCCAGCTTTTATAACTGGTTTCCCTGAGCAAGGGTAGAAGTTTAGCAGTCTGGCTGTGAAATACAGTTAACATCATTACAGCATCAGGTTGTATTATTTTTTGTAACTACTTCTATTAGTTCAACTGCTCTGTTGATTATGCAACATGAATGTGAAACTGCATTACTTGACACTACTTTACATTACATAGCACAACAAGTAGTAGGTTAAGTTGCCAACATGGCCCCGAGCTCTTGATTAATCCTTAGGTAAAGAAAGGTTTGTAATTTTAGTTAAATACCTTTAATGGTTCCAAGTGTCACTCCGGTTTAACAACTTTTTTTTCCCCCCCCACAACTTTTCTGTATCTGTTTTTCAATCTTTGAATCAATTCAGTGAAGACTTTCAACTACATGAAATAGTTGTTTTTGAAATACAGGCCTGAGAATGTTGTGAAAGGGGCAGAATGGAAAGTAGTTCCTTATACAGACAAAGTAGGAGCAGAAAGGAACACAGAAGATTCTTTTTTCTTCTGTTTCTTCTTTTTCCTTCTGAAGTAAACTAAATTGTTCCAAACCTCAAAATTTTGTTTGAATTTAGGGAAAAGTTCCAATCAGTGCTTGTTCTTCTAAACAAATATCAAAATATAAACTCTGCGTTAAAAGCCTGATCTCTTGCATACAGTTTAAAAACCACTTTTCTGATTCTGTCTTTCTCTGACACACTGAAAACACAAAGAAGTCTCACATTCATATTCTCCTACACACACACTTAGTGGAAAACAATGCAAATATTCTTCTGCTGCACTAGATGTCACCTAGATGAAAATTTAAAAATAAAATATCCTCTTCCCTCTGTTTCCAGAGGTGATTAGGATGACAAGTTAATCAAGATTTCATCTGAGCCCTGCATTTTTCTATTCATCATATCACAGCTCTAATGTAGCTGTCCAGTCCACTCAAAGCAGGCTTTTTAGAAGAACTGGATGTGTTGCAGATTTCCTTTACTGAAAAATCCCCTAGCCTTTTTCTTAGCTAACAATGTATGAAGCAAAATCAGAAAGATTGCAGGTGTTCCAGAGAGGTTGTTACTAGGATATCTGTAATGCCCACTGTGCCTTGAACTGAAACCCAAGGAAGCACAGGCATAGCCCTTGGTGGAGTGTCATAGATCCGCATGACCTGGGGAGTCACTCATGCTTCCTTCTGCTCAAGGATCCTCATTTTCAGAAGAACTGCTTCTCTTTGTTTAGAGGGTTCCAGGAACAATTGCACCAGGAAAAACAAACAGTGCTCAGTTTCTGAGATAATACAAGGCAATCAGGCTTATGCTGGTCATCTTTAACCTGCTTCATGCTTTTCAGGATTTGATGTGCACAGACTACAAGTTTCCTACACTACCTACCACAGTAAATAAAATTTAGAAGATTTAAATAAACGTGCAGAGAGTCATATTGTGTCATGGGACAGAACAGAGATGGTCAGTAACAGGCTTTCAAGAGATACAGCTCTTGGGTTCAAAGTCTTGATTATTTTAAAGTTGCCCATAAATTCAGAAAAGAACCCACCTGTAACCTTCTGATGCCTCGTTCATATTCTGGTGTGCCCCGCAGTCTGAATGTAGGAAGAAAATGGTATTCAGTACGTCTCCAGTGGTTGTTTTTTTAATGTTACCATTTTCTCTAGCTGGTATGTAATCTATTTAAAAGTGTTATGTTTCCCTTCTGCAGGTTTTTGTGAAAAATGCACTGATTACGGCAAATTTTCTACTTTCTGTAGTATGACATATTCCTTTTAAATGGACTGTAATGTTAGTAAAGCCTTTATAAAATCTAGCAGTATAACAACAGTGGTAGAACTTGTCTTTTTCCTCAGCCGTCAAAATAAAGAAAATGTGTCCCAAGCCATTTTTTCAAAGGAACTGTATCAGAAATCTTTTACAAATATATACTGAATGCAAGGCTGCCAGGACTGGACAAAAATAAATACTGCTCAGCTCAGCCTAAGGTTGAGGTATTACTGGTCAAGGCACAGTTTCTGTGTCTTTGTTTTTGTGGGTTAAAGCTTATCAGGAATACCATTGTGCCTTAAAACTTCTGATCTGCGTCGTGAGTAACAGAATCTCAGTTCCTAAGGAGATCACAATAATTGAATATATCCAGACTTAACTCAACTTTTGTTACCTATTTTTATTGTTGATTTAGGAATTTGTTTTGAAGGACATATGCGGGAATCTAAGAGAATGAAAATGGAAGCCAAGAAAGTCCATGTGTGGAATACAAGTTCAGCCCGTGAAATGACCTGATTTCTATCTGGTTGTCTATGAGAAAAGATCTTCAAACAAAACAATTCTGAGTTTTAGACTTTACACAAATATATATCGTGATGAAACCCTGAGCTGTGTAGGGTCTATCTGCTTGTTTTTTCTGACTGTGTATGCAGCTGGACACATACATGAATTCCTGCCCCAGCAGGTTCTTATGACTTTTAATAAAGGTCCAAGTAACTTCTTCAGCAATTCTTCTTGAACAGCATTTAATTTGATGTCCATGTCTAATGGACTAGCAGACACAAAGCAGTTATACTCTCCATAAAAATAGCACTATCAAAAAATTAGATAGTTTGCAACATGATTATGGGAACAGCAGAGTGGGAAAAATGTGAATAAACATTATGACTGACATTTAGTTTGTCCTAGAATCGGTCTCACTTTGCTGAGCTGATGCAGTGATGCAGAGGGATAGGGGACAGTTTGGAGTACGCTATGAGCTCAGAGCTTAAAGAAATGCTGTGGACTCTGTCCTATGTCACACCAGAGATTTTCATAAGCACTGCTAGAGAGTAAAGATAAACTGGAACTGATTGTCACCTTTAATATTTCAGTTGTCTCCTGAAAAGAATGTGCTATGTGCTAATTGTTCTGGAAACCTAGTGATCTGTTTTTCATTCTGAATGTTTGTTTATCATTTGTGCCCTTACTGAATTTTTGAGACAGAGTTCAATAAAAAATGAAATTACTGCCCTGTCACCTTTGTCAACAAAGCACTCTGTTAACTATTGAAGTTTAGCCCAGGATTTCACTTCTGAAGACATTAAAAAGTTGAACTGCAAGCAGAGCTCTTTATGTTCAGTTGAACAAAGTATCCCTCCACTTTCCTGCCATCAAAATTAGTACTGCAAACACATATCTGATAGTGGGTGGAAGAATTTTTGCCTTATACTGAGACTTCTCAATGGAAAGCACTGGGGTTAAGGAATCCAGTGTGGTGAGGAAATGAAGGATTTGCAAATAATGCACACTACAAAATCAAGGCCAGAATGAACACAATTTATTCCATTGCAACATCCCCCTAACATATAGCTTTCCAAAGCTCATGAGGTGAAAAAGCATTGCCATTTATCTCTCGCTGCTTCATTTGCAGAGTTAGAGGGGTTTCAAACAGTCTACATGTAGGTCTATCTGTAAGGAAAGCGTCCTGCTAAAACTGCTCCTGACACAGGGATCATACTTCTTTGTACTTTCCTATACTGTTTTGATTATTCCCCTCTGTATTTGCCCTGATGGTTCAAAAACTGTTCTTGTGGGGAGATATATGCTGACCAGTCGATAGATGGGAGGGCAGTTGTTTCTCATCTGTCTCCTTCTTACTGCTCTCTAAGTGGCTGCTTAAAGCCACAACTGGAAACAGGACAACTGGGGTGGTTAGACGTTCAGTTTAAACCAATTCTGTACTCCTGTGCACGTATGTGAATCTATTAAAAGAGTGAAAAAACATGGAAACTAATGAATATATTCAGAGTTTCTTTTTTTTTTTTTTTTTTGACAATTCACGCCAACTACTAATTAATGCTGATTTGCATTAACTCCCCTCACCCTCCTTCTAACAAGGCACTGTGCATGCCTCTCTCTGTTTCTTGTTTGTAAATAGCTTGTCTGAAATAAAGTAATTTAAAATCTACTTATTTTTTATGAGCAGAAAATGTTTGTGCTATAATTCACTTTATCAGCTGGCCAAGCATTTCTGTTTCAGAGCAAGATCTGAAGTCTACAGGCAGACTCCTACTGGGTTAAACAGATTTTAGATTAAGCTCTTAGCAAAGGCAGAACTTTAATAAATCACAGCTTTGCAACCTGTTTGGCAGCCTGCATACCTTTGTGATTCTCTATGGCCTGCTAGTTTAAGGGTTTTCTTTGTCTTTTTAAGGATTTTGTTCTACCCAAGCAACCCTGACTTAAATTCTGCACAGCCCCTCTGAACATAAATGGAGTTTTACAGATTGTAAGTCAGAACTGACTCTGATTCTCTGATGTTGTCTTTTTCTGATCCGAGGTTCACTGTCATGCTAGCTTGTCTATTCCCCTCCTCCCTCTCCTTTCAAAATTTCATTTCTCTCTTATTTCTGTGTTTCCAGAGCTCTGCCCATATCACTCAGCTGCAAAATCTCTGTCTCTCTCTACTGGGCTCCCTTCTTCCTCTCAGCTGCCAGATCTTCTTCTTCTTCTTCCTTTTTTTTTTTTTTTTTTAGCTCCCAGCTATCTTCTTTCTCTTCTCAAGTGCCATAATGTATTTGCTACTATTTAATGAGACACCCAAGATGGGTGAATTGACACTTTCATTCTGTCTCCCAGCATCCTTAAATGGATAGCATGATAAATACAAGCCAAAACTCAGCACTTTCTGCTGTGGAATCTGAAACTTCTAATAGAAATGCCTTTCCAATTCTTCAAAATAGATAGGGCCGTGTCCTCTGACAGTAACTTGACAAAACTCCATTGACTTCAACAAAGTTACTTTGACTTATGGTGGCTGAAGATTTACCCCATGGTATAAATGGAGCTTGTGTTTCACATAAATCATGGGAAAGTAGTTAGATGTATGGCAAATTAAATTAAATATCTGATGTCAAATTACTGCAAGTTCCTGAATTAGTGCTGCTTAATATCAAATCTTATATTTGCGTCTGAGGTCAAATTAAAATTACCATTATCTAATGGAAATAGCTCTGTACTATATCTTCAGTGACAGTCATGAGTTTAATAATCTAACAAACCACTGGATGTCTCTACTGTGCCATGCAAGTCCAGTTAAAATATATGTATCTGGCACAAAAGCTTCCTTAAAAAAGATGGCAATCTGAACACGGTAATACTTGAAACATTGGGACAGAGATTTGAGATGGATTGCTCACTGGATATACTGTGAAATGCAGAAGTTACAAAATTCAGTCCATTCTTTTAAAATAAGAAGTTCCTCTTTGTTTTATTAATTTAGGTGGAACCTGTTCTTCACAGCTGTAGCGAAGCACAAACCTCTTGCAGAGTGAATTTGTTTGCTTTTATTTCTTTAACTCAGCTGAACAGCATTCAGATTTAAATTTTAATCTTCCTTCTTGGAACACCTTCCTAATGCCCTGTCCCTTTGCCATCCCCTGCCTTGTACAGAGGATAACGGAGGCACTCCTCTGGAAAGACTAAATGTTAATTAAGTAACGAAAGGCTACATGAGGAGCAAAGCAATTTAGGATGGGAAGGATAAAATCATAAGGACAGGAATAGCTGGGGGTGTCAAATGTATTACACGGGCTGTGTGCTTTTATGTGTAGGGGATAGGGGACGAGTCCTTCGATAGATACCAGCTGGATTTAGTCACCATGGCTACACATGATTTGTTCTGGCTGTCCCTCTGAGCTGTTTTTCCAGTGAGAAGGATTGCAGGGCTGTGAGGTTTCTCTGGGGCAGGCCTCACCATGCTCCCTGGATGATGGCAGCAACACATCCAGTGCCTGATGAGAATCTACAGGCATGTCCTTGTTCCAGTGCCTCCCTGCATACAGCAAAGCCTGTGCCTGCACACAGGGCTCTGCACAGCAATGCCATCTTCTTTGAGGGACTGTTTTGTATACCATATCAAGGTGCACACATTTCCTGAAGGACTCTGACAGCATATTGTGTTTTGAGTAGTGTAGAACAAGTAATCTGTATCTTCTCTGGCTTAAACACCTGTTATATGACCCAAAATGTTCCTTCCTGTCCAGTTTCAATCTGAAGTTAAAAATGAAAAAGCAAAATTAAGAGTAAACAACAACATAGCAGAATTTTCTGTTTGCCACAAATCTGCCCATCCATCTTAGAGTAGTTACAAGTCATTACTAGTCTGGATGTTTTTGCTTGATTGCAATCTCTTATGCAGTCGCTTCCACTTCTGAACAGGAATCAGGATGTGAAAAATGGATGCCTGTTTTGAGAACTGGGAGTTATGACTCAGCCAAATGCTTTTTTGTCTTGCCAGCAGTGACAACTCACTGGCATCTCTTGTATGACTGCTGGGTATTCATGCAGAAGAGTTGCCATGTGTGATGCTAGAGGGCAGAGATGGCAAATTATTGTGTTAGGGTAGCAAAGTGGGAATTTAAAGACGGTCATCAGATGCTCACAGACTATTCTGCTCTGGAAAAAGGTAATAAATGGGGGCTTGATACTGTTACCTCAGTCTTAATGACTTCAACTCCAGTTAGTACTTTTTCAATCGAAAAACTCTTGAAATGGAAAAAGCTAATGTCTATAATGACAGCAGATTCAATTTTACATCATCCCAGAACTTTGGCGTGAGCAGAACTTTTAAAAAGACTATTCTATTCTCCTGTATCTATAATAAATTCCTGCCTAGCAAAGTTTAAATATGCAGCTTCAGGGAACAAAGGAAGCCACTAAAAGGTAGATAAATCATCAGCTTTTATTCAGAGGAACCTTTTCACCTATTCAGAAGCATGAATCTTGCAAGACAAAAACAATATTTTGAATTTTATAGTGCCTTTCATCCAAAGCACTTTGGAAAAAAAAAAAAAAAAAAAAAAAAAGAATAAATTAGTTTCCCCTCATGGTATGATGTTTGCAAATGTTGATATTTCAGCTTCAAGGTGGAGAAGGTCAAGACAGAATGAGGAGCAATAGTTTTTCCAAAGTCTGACAGTAACCTGTGCTAGAATCAGGAATATTACCCGGGTTGTTGTAAGACAACTCTCTCTCATTTACCAGATTTAGGAAATGAAATCATATGGTGGAAAAATCTGTGAAGAATCAAGGCTGTTTGTCATGGCAGAGGATAAAAAATCTCAAGTTAACTGCAGGTATTTCTGCAATGAGAGTGCAGTAAAGATAAACAAGCATTAACTTCATTCGTAAGTATACTACTCTGGTCATGACTTGAAGTAAATCAGGCTTGTAATTATGAGCATAGCAATGCCAGAACTTAGGAATTTAGCTCTAGGTTTCCGTATCAGTTTGAGACCCATGAGCATGCCCTCTTACTCTGTAGAACTTTCATTTGCCCTTGTAAGTATGAAAACATTAAAGGATGTTAGGTCTTGCTTGGATCTTTAGCAATCAGCCCAGTATGTATTTTGCCAGAGTATCTTACCTATCTTATCAGGGTTCCCATACACCTGGACTTATTCTCTGTATATTAGACAGAAAGATTTACTGCTTTCTCCCACCCGTGTAACTTCTCTAATGAACGTTTCTTAGTATTGCATCTAAACAAGTCGTTATTTTCTGACATATACATTTTCTGGCTGTTTCACTTCAGGAGACTGCTACACTAATAAGTAGATTTTCTGACATCCAGTATGCATGGCTTTTTGTTTACGTTCCACATATCATTATAACTTATGCACTGCTTTTGATAAATCCTTTTATTGCCTTTGTTTTTACACCTTTCAACTATTAGACACCTCCTATTACGCCTCCCCACCATGAACTGCACTGTCACTTAGACAAGCTGTCATGCAGAATTACCTTCTATATACTGGCCTTATTATCCACCAGTAGACACCTAATACTTCTGTGCTTCTACATAAAATTCCCAATTTGTCAGTATTTTTTGGGTGATGGGTTGAACACAACATAGTGAAAGGGAACATAAAGATGTTAGTGTCATACAAGGGAGGAAGAAGTCTTTTCTGTGACATCCAAACTCAAACTTTGCTTATTTTTGCCGCTTTGTAACATCACTAAATGTGAATTGCCACCTCCTATCCCTACTATCTCCTGTTCAATGAACGCTGAGCATTTCTGCCTGGAGAGTACATCTCCCACTACCCTAGTGAATGCTTATTTCTCTTCAATAGCTTCCACCAAACCTGCTGAGCAGTTCTCAGTAATTTACTTATGAAACCTTCTCCCTCACCATGCTCTGGCTGCTGAGCTGCTTGTCCGGCCTGAGCAACTTTAAACAGCTGTTTCAGACAGTCCCCTCCTTTGTGCATGCTGTGCTCAGATTGCAACAGTTTGTCCTGCTGTTCCACATAGGGGAACTGTCTACCTCTTCTGTACGCCCTGAGCCTCTTAATCCATCAGCCTTGGCCTGTGAGTCTTGAAAAATACACTGCTCACCGTACTGCACTCTCCTGCTGCGGTGGGACGATTAGTTTCAGTTGATCCCAGATGCCGCCCATTAATCTGCGGTGTGACCAAGGTGCTGGTATGGGGTGGTACACAGCGTGCCTTCCTTCCGCCCTCACTAAGGGGTTCTCCTTGCCGAGGAGACTCCGTCCCTCACACCTCCCGAGCCTGCAGGGCTTCGGGCTGCCCAGCGCGCTGCGCTGCGCAGTGGCGAGGTCCTCAGGACCCAAGGCGTTGGGACAGCTCCGCATGAGCGTGTCACAGCCACTAATGATGGCAGGAGCCCGCTTGGAGTCAAGCTCAACTAATGATACCACCGGTGCCTTGAGAGAAGGAGGGGGGGAGAAAGAGCTGCCTGTGAGATAGAAGGCTGCAGGAGGACTGTGATTTCCACAACTCTTGTGAAAGGCTTTTAATGGTCTACTTCATGGCCTCATTAAGCGAACAATGTCAGAGCTTTAAAAAGAGCCCTTTGCGATTCTTGCGCTGGGCGGGTAATATATGTCACAACAGATATATATAGAAAAGCAGAAGAGCACAGAAATGTGCCGTATAGTTGAACCCCAAAGGAAAGAGCCAGAACATTTCTTCTTTCACCCTCTACTCTGAATCCTTGCAATAATTAGCCAAAGTAAAATGAATATTAGCTTATGCTTAACTGCCTTTCCAGCATGTTACCCTGCATTGACCCAGTAGTGCTAAACCAATTATTTTTTGAACTTTATGGCTTTAAATAATCCTCTGCTCTAAAACTCCCTCTACCCCTCAGCTACTTAACCACAGGCCCGACTGCCCTAAATCCTTTTCTTATACTTTGTAGCTTTTTAAGCAAGCCCCCTCTTTAAGTAGACATAATCCCTTCTCTGTAGAAAACATGAAAGACCTTGAACAAATCAAGATTTCTCCATGGAGAATTCAGCTAATCCTGTGCTTAGCTCCTAACAAGGAAATCCATCTCTCCACCAAGCACCCCATTACTAGAACTAATGCCTGACTTGAATAACAAGCAAATTATTGTGCTTTAATTGTAGCTCCGCTCTGTCACATGGAGCACTAGGAGAGGAATGTGACTAGGCTCCTCCAGGAAAGACAGGTCACGCCTTTTCGTTGTTGTTAGAGTTGCTGTGATTTAACAGCGGGCTAAATTAACTATTAATATGGACTGCACATGCTTCAGATTAGATGAAACAGCTGTACTGTAGCTCTGTAGTACACTTTATTATAAAACAAGTGCTGTTATACTGGATTACTATTCTCCTTTACATTGTCTTTTGACTATTGTGAAATTCATGTGCTGGGGCTCGAAGGGGTATAATCATGTCCTTGAGGGCGGGGAGGCATCAGCCAGTTGGTCACAGAAAATTACTTTAGTGTTAAATCAGAGCGAAAGCAAACTAATCCTCAATGCTGATGCATGGTCAGCGCTTCATCCCAGAAGGGCTCCCCACAGCATGAGCTGGTTACTGCCGTGGTGGTGGAAGGGAGGAAACACGGGCTGTGAGAAAAGTGTCTGTGTGCATTGAAAAGAAAGGGAAGGTGGCATGCAGGCTCTGGGGCAGTAGTATTAGGGCATAGGGTAACCATCGCAGAATGGAACAAGGGAGGGACCCCTCGGCACACACTGCGGATGGATCAGGGTGTGCTGACATCCTGGCCCTCTGACGATGGGACAGTGTCTGCATCCCTGGAGGTCCAACAGGCACATCTACATTGGAAATGAGCAGTGTTGCGCCAAGCAGGCAGTGCGCACCTCACTGCGTGCACTTAATGAACACTCTCAGGGGCACGCAGCTTTTTCCCCTGCTTGCATGGATCTGCTGAGAGATGTCCATTAAATTCAATCACCAGCTGTAGATGCAGATAGAGACAGGAGACAGCGTGAGTAGTGAGCCCTGAGCAGGAAATACTCTTCCTGACTGATCTGTCCATATTAAGCCATGCTGTCTCTGATTTTGTCTCTTAATCAGTTCCATGGTGTGGAAATACTGTGTGCTGCTTCTGCTGATTCAGGAGTATTTCTGAAGCTCCTTTGGATGCTTGATGTAGTGTAGGAACACAGGTGATTCTCCAGCTTTTTTTTTCTGATCAAGAAAGACAAATTCATTTGGAAGAAGTCTGGAGGGACTTCTGGGTTAACCAAGGGAAGATTTTTGATGCTGCTTGGCAGAGTGGAAAGAGTTAAGACTGAGAACTGTAATTCGTTTCTGTGCTTGCTGAAAACATACATGTATTTCTGGACAAGAGTGACTGTTCTAAGACAAGAGGAAATGCCATCTATTCCTGCGATGAAAAATTAGCTTGAAAAATCTTTTAAATTCAGGCATGGTTTATCATCTGTACACTGGCTGTATGCTTATTCTCTTGTTTTTTGTTTTTTGTTTTTT
>JAOWBP010004700.1:30088142-30124680 GCA_028571105.1 Tragopan temminckii
CAATGATTTTTGGTGATGAACTATCTGAATATCTTATAAAGATATTTGCCCATAAAACTCAAGGCATCCTACAAATACTGTGTAAAGCACTAGTTTGAAAGACTTCAAGATATGTATCTTTACAATCTTTTATTTGTGCTGTTAACTTCATGGGATTTTTCACAGCTTACATGATGATGTTCATCCCTTTGGATGTTTAGGATGAGTTTCCTTTGAAAGTCACTGGACATCTGAGATTGAATTCAGAAAATGAAAGCCCACCTTTCAGGAACTCTCTGATTTACTGGCAAGTACATAAGAGAAAATCTTCGATCAAGTTCTATTTTTCTTTACTAAGAATTCTGCAGAAGAGCGTTCTCAAACTGTTATCCTTTACCAGCTGTTCTCTCTATAAGTACTTGATTTCTAAACTTTTACCACAGTCTGAGACAGGATAGATATCTGAGGTCTCTTTTGTTGTTTTTTTTTTTTTTTGTCTTTAAAGCATGCTGAAGAATAGATGTATATGACTCGGCTATTACTGCTGTTTCCCTCCTCCCCCCAGAAGTAGTGTTTCTTTTTAAACATAATGAATACTATATACTATCACAGCCTATTTATTTCTTTAAGTCTGTTTTTTCCTCTGAGTTTAATTTTGCTCTTTAAAAAATTAATCACTGTTTTTTTCCTGTCCAGATTGAGAAGTGCAACTTTTGTGTGAATATGCCATTTCCTCTTGTTACTAAAATTATTATTTTTAAATAACTACTCAATTGAAGTGAGCAAATTTATCACTGACATTACAAAATATGTCCTGAATTTCTCAATGGACTTGTATTCTGACTTGTTGTTTTTAATTTGTACTACTCTTTTGATAATGCCCATACTTCTGGATTGCGCCCAAAGCCTTCAGGTGTGCAGTGGCACTAAATGGGGAAACTTGTGCAATGCAAAGTTTTATCACTGAGTAACATAACAAATGATGATTTACTGAAATATGAGTTGTAGGGCACTCGGAAATGGAGGGTAATTCTTTTACACATTAGCCCTGAAGTTTTTTTTTTTTTTTTGCCATAGAAATACAAGTAAAATTCTGCTTCAACTAATCTTGAAATAAATGGAAAGAGTTATCTTCTCAGGAAAATGGATCAATCCATAGGAGGGTAAGTATGCGTTGAGAGAAAAAGTAATAGAAAGATTCTTAATAGAAAGATATTTCTCTCTTTTAAAAATCTCCTAGATGCAGAAGCACCAGTGCTTATGCTCGTATCACTGAAGGTCTTTCTGAAAGCACACCATGCTGAAGTAGTAGGCCAGTAGCTGTGAATTAGTATAGCCAAAGCCAGACATTATTCCCTGTGCAAGTTAATTGTGGGCAAAGGAACTTGTCATAGCAAGTTTTCTTCATCGTCTTATTAATGAACTTTGGCATTCCCTTGGAGAGATCTTCTACAGGGGTGAGAGAATAGTTCAGGCTTTATATCTTGCTTTGGCTCAGATTTTATGTCTTTTCATCTATGCCTTGACCTTTCTCCATTTAGATTGTTGCTAACATATGAATTATTGTTAATAATAAGAAGAAATTAATTTCATAAAGGTATAATTTGTTTAGGATTTTTTTCACCCATCTTGTAACAAGAGTTAGCTGATCTTTCTAATACCATGTACTATCTACTTGTTGAAGGAGGAGATATACAGAAATATCTGTGTTTTTAAGGGCAAATTAATAATCTTTGTCATGCCACAGAGCAGAAATTTAAATAATGGTATTATTACATACCAAATCGAAAATATTTAAAAGTAATATAATTGACGGGATGTTAAATAAGGTGCTGCCATTGACATTTGTTGATAACTCCTTTTTTCATTAATTTCCTTACTAACAATAACAATGCTATAGATTTTGACAGTGTCTGCACAGTCTACAGAAAGACGTGATTTACTTTCCTCTAAAAAGAGAGTGAAGCAACTTCACTATGCAAAAAAGTTTTAATAGTTTCCTACATTTTCAGTTCTGTGATGTTGCTCTGACAGATCACCTGAGATCCTCATGACTTTGTCATCCAAAGCTGTCCTAAGAATTAGGATGGAATGGTGAAGAGTTTAAAATCCTGGACTCTGACTGAGGAAGACTTAGTAGGTATATCCTTCGAACTTGAGCTCTTTGGCCAGATTGTGATGACTGTGTAATTTAATAGCTGCTGAATTACTCTAAGGTTGATTTGTTTTTTGGGACATGGTCAGCAGAGTAAAAATATGCTTTAGAGCCTCCAAAATTCCCTGATACCTTTGGTGTGAAATTTCCTTGCTTTCCATTGAAAGGCAAGATACAGGAAAACAATCATCAGATCTAGTGGAGAGAAAATGGTTTTGTTGCCAAAAATCCATTCTCTTTGGATTCCTCTACCAAGACTGATTATTTTAGAGGGCATGACGCTTTAACAGAGTGTACTAAAATTTTCAAATTCCAACATACACTCTTTGTGACCAGAACTGTTCTTCAGTGATCTACATTCAGCTGTTATCAGTGTTGTTTAGTAGTTAATTATGTATAAACAGAGACTGCAACATTTTGCATGTTTAGAAATCTTATCCGGGAGACACTGCAGCAGGATCAAGAACCAGCCTTTATCTGTAAGCAGCCTTTTGTACTTGCAGCAATAGGCCTTGCTTATTCTTTTACCTCTAAGTTCTAGAAGTCAAGAAAACCTGTTTGAGCTTGGAAAAGCAAATGACCTTGTCAAGCACAGGAAAAATAATATACTGAAAAGATGGAATGTCCCAGTACAGCAAGAGAGACACAGAAAAAAGAGAAAAATGTCACATCCCTTTCTATTCCACTTAGCTTGAAGGGGTTGATTTAAAAGAAACTCATTGTTGGCCTTGGGAAGAATTGCACTCTGATCTATCCAAAGGCTTTTACTAGTCTAAACTACTACATATTACCAAGTCCAGAGTGGTAGAGGAAAAAAGTGTCAAGTTGCATATGCTAGTTGGAATACTTGATGGACAACTGAGTTTAAGCTTGAATTCCAAAGAAATAAGAAAACAAAGATACAAAGCAAGTAAATATATGAAAACTGGTACAAAAAGTCATAATCTCACTGATTACTTAAATTATTATATAACTGGTATAATAAAAGGAGATGTTTGTTGCAGGAACATTTGCAAGTGTTCTCCAAATGTGCTGGAATAATATACAGCAGTTTATACACTTGGATAGACACTCTTTCCAGACAGAACTCTGAGTAAGAGTTTGCAAAAACTGCTCAGATTCGAAAGCAGGGCAGGAAGAACTATGGCTTCCCTGTTCTTTGGGGCAGCTCTGGTGACTGTTCTTTACATGATGTGGGAGCTGCCCTTTGATGTTTGGCTAGGGTTATTCAAGTGCACGGGACTTCCAGGCCATACTCTATTCTTAGAGATAAATTGTTCAATGTACAAAGTTGGATTTGTATACTCTAGCTGAAAAGAAATCCCCAGGGATCTGATAAAGGTGTACTTCTAGTCATTTTTCACTGCTGGGAAGGCATGATTCAGACTCTAACATGTACTGCACAACACTGGTTGTACAGAGAATGCTAAATTATGTTGTTGATCTTCATTTAACGCAAGCAGCAGGCAACCAATATTCTATTGCTACACAAACAAAAACCCATATTACACTATTTGGAATTTGGATTGAGAAAATCTCATGGACGTCCATTTGGACAAGAAAATGCTTGTGCAAAAGCAGAAGGCCAGAATATCAGAAGCACTCACCAAAAGAGCCTGAACAAGGATGTGGCTGCTGGCTTAAGTGAAACCTGGGAATAAAGCATTTGGCTGTAAAAACTCTGGGAATGTGAGAAAAGTGTGTTGTTTGAAGTCTCCTGTAGAGGAATCTCTTCACAATGAACCACATTTTATGAATTTACAAATAATTCCCTGTAAGATAAAATAAAGTTTACGAGATTCAAATTTTTGCTTACTCTTTCAGCAGAAATGGCTGAAAATGCTAACTGAATAGTGACAGAGTAACTCTCTCTGACTCCCATCAGCAGCAGAAAGACTGAGGCAAAAAAAAGGTAAGTATTGCATGGAGGCAGCATCAGAAATTTACCCTAGATTGACTTGGCAGTCCTAGGCTGGGTTTGTATGTGTTGTGAATGGAAAACTTGTAGATGAGAAGAAATGCTGCAGTTAGATTATGTCTTTTATACTTAGTAGTCTTTGCTGCTGTGTATTGCCTGACTTGAACTCGAAGTTGAGAAGTTGATGTTTTCTATGTGTTCTTCCTACCCTGTTTTTTCCTATATAGAATTTTGTCCAATGACCTTTTCTTCTTTTTCCTTTTTTTTTTCTTTTTCCTTTTTTCTTTTTTCTTTTTTTTTCCAGGTGCACAAAATTTTGAGCTAGAGAAAAGCATTCCCCTTTTAGAGACACTGAAAGGTGACAGCTTCAGTAAACATAGTATCTTTTATTTCAAATGTAAACTGTTTGTGAATTTATTTTCCCTCGAGATCAAATGTGTATTTCTTCCTGAGCATCTTTTTTTTTTATATATATTAGCTTAGTTACATAGTTTTGAATTTGTCTTACCCTTTAGTATAAGTTTTTTACTTTTTACTAAACATGCTGATAAATTTTAAGACAAGTGAAGTTCTAATAAAGTACTACTTTTCAAAGCATTACAAGTCTAATGTATCATAGGATGATGTAATAAAGAAAAATAATCAAACAGTAATGAAAAGCTAGTTGAATGGGAATGTTTAAGGTTTATTGTATGAAGGGAAGTACATTAAGGCAGATCTAAGAGGCACATTAATGGACTTAGCATTACCAATCAGACCAGGACTTTGTATAAATCAAATACCACTGCATTTTAGCCTAATGTACACCCACTCATTCATTAGCATTTTTCAATACAGATTATAAATATTAGTGAAGAAACCTCCAGCTCTTTAAGAGCCTTTCCACCGATCCAGAAATAATTGAATAATAATGATCTCAGGCTTATTTTTATGAATCACTATAACTTATTGATTTTCACCTGGGGTTTGAGAGAGCTTTCTCAGCCAGTATACAACAGGAAATGTTTATAAGCCGTTAAAAAAACAAAGGGGAAAAAGAGGAAGAAAAGTGAAAAGAAGCAGTGGGAAGGTGATGGAAGCAACATTTGGCATCAGGTAATTGTAGATGTAATTAAAATGTAATGAGAGGGTCCGTAACTTACAAACAAGGTGATAAAGGTAAATTAATTGCTCTCCATACTTACTTACTCATGTGTTCACATTCCTTTGAGAAGAAAAGTGTTTGTTTTATATCCTTATTTTGCCTTCAAAATCAGAAAAGAGAGGAAATATTTGCAAATATTTTATGAATTGTTTATGCATGAGAGTAAAATCAGAGAAGAAAGGTAGACTTTGCTGCTGTCTGTTAGACATATCTTCTAAATAACGTAAGTAGTGTAGGGTTCTGGAAATGTGTGATCTGTTTCTATGAAAAAGAGGAGAAATATCCTATTTTCTTTTTGTAAGAGATGCACCAGCATTTGTTAGGGAGCTTTTTCCTATCTTATATCTCAAAGTGGAAGAAAATTGAATACCCTGTAGAAGTATGAAGGTAATACTACTATATATCTCTGACTTGAGGTAGGAGGTATTTGTGTATGAGTGTGAGCATTACAGTAACTTTTTCTTCTTTATTGTTTTTGAAAGACAGAAAAGATCTGATTTTACAGACAGAAAAGACAAACTGAAAATTCTTAATCATTTATTTTTCTATACCAAGATTTTACTGGTATACATTGAACCTGATACAACGAGGATGGCCATCAGATATTAACTTGAGCACTGTGATTATTCTAATGAATTGTTTATTTTGAAAGTAAATTTACGTAATTCATGCTAAGGATTTTTTATGCTCGCATCTACTGGTGTAACAATTACATTCTTTCATACGGCTATCCTTTCCTTTAATGATCTAAAATTTGCATAGCTGATCTCAGCCTAATTTACTGGAAAGTGTTTCAGCAAGGCCAGATTCTGAATAAGATTCAGAGGTGCAAAAGGGATTTTGACGTTCAAGGCTTCACCATAAAACTCCAGTCTAATAGAAATTTAAAGAATTTCATTAATAGGCATTATTACAGCATTTTCTGGGGTCCAGGTGTCATGCTGGGAACCCTGAAATATTTAAGCTTGTAACATAATCCAATGACATTTAGGTGCTTAAGAGTCTTTAGCTATGAGTAAAAATATTAGAAGTACTATTTTTTATGTTTTCTAATTGTTTTATGGTGTATGTTTGTAAAACCACATGTTGCCGAGCTCAGTTACAAAATGAACTGGAATATGAATTTCAGCCTTATTGATTAGGTTAATGCAGATGGCAGCACAGTTATTAAATATCATCATACAAAGTGTTCCTACTGTAAATATATGTTTAAAATGAATGCATATCAAGATAACATGGCTGTGGACACTCTGTCCGTGGTTTTCTGGTTAAGGCTCTGTGAGATGACACAGAGAATTAATCCTACATGAGATTTCCCTCCCCTAAATGAAATGAAACACTTGGTGAAACCAGAGTAGCAGAAACCTTGTGAAATTCCTCTAATAGGGCACCTGGGAGGCATCCTCTCAGGTCAGAAGATTTGAAGGACAAAAAGTTAATAGGGTAAAGTAACCCAGAGGTTTGCTGAGTGGGAAGATGCCAACAGCAGAGCAGGTAGAGCAGCTACTAATCTTATTTGCCCTCTTTCAGCAGCTTTAGGACTTTAGCCGGCTAAATCCTTAGGCAACTGCATGTAACAGCAAGAGGAACTTTACTTTGTATGAAGTGTTATTCTTTTCTCTCTGAAACTGTTGCTGAGAGATCTCTGTGCTGAGCATCTGAGATACAGCAATCCGCTTCTGCTGTGCAGAATCTGCTTGCATAGGGGTGCTCCTACTTGCACGGAGTGGGAATAACATCTCAAATTCTAGTTACAGCAGCCATATTCTACTGCTCACAGTCCTAACTTAGATTTTTTTTATCGTGGTTAAATACTCGTACTTGGATGGATCAGTATTATTTTGTCACAAATCCGAAGTACAGCATCATTTGGGCTACTATGAAGAAAATGAACACTGTCACTGCCAGACCTAGTGCAATATTTGTTTATTTATTTGTTTGTTTACTTATTTATTTATTTATTTATTCTGACGTGTAGCTTCTTTTACAGTGTATATGTTTCTATCTTCTTTGGAATTCGGATTAAAAAAGTGAAGTTTTCAAATTCACTGTACAGTCATTGTTGGACACTTGCAACACTCTGCTTCTGTTCATAATGTGAGTTACACTATATACTATCAGTATTGCACTTTTCCTTTGCTTTAGGTCAAAAACAGTTTCTGAAGATTCAAATGTAAAAAGCAAGAAGACTTCTTCTGTCTGGAAACCACTGTAGGCAGAAAATAATCACAGATCAAGGAGATCTATCATAGTCAGAGAGTTTTGCAATAAAGGCTGTACAATAATTAAACCTTGTATTGATTGCAGACAATTAAAAATCATGATAACCAGAAGACTGATCACTGCTGAATGAAATGGAGGCTGCTCCATTTAGTTATTTCTGATTCTAAAATGTAGCAGCAGTTTGTAGCTGCTAGCTGGCAGAAATAGACTGATGACTTGGAGATCAAGCTGGCCTATACCAAGCATGATATTTTAAAAGGGGTACAGACCAGGTACATCATATCTTCTGAGTGCTAAATTTGAATCAGGAATATCAGGACTGTATCAAGGTAATATAGTGGCCGAAAAAGTTGGTGTGTTAGTTTTTTGGTCATGTTCTGTTTTCAATTGCACACATACATATATTCTGTGACACTGAAGGGACTTCTTTACATGAACATAATGACTAGCTATAAATTTAACTGTCTATCCAAACAAAAAGGAATATCTTATTTTAGAAGAAGGCTGAAAAAAAGAAAAGATCAGAATTAAAGGGATCAAGGCAAAGTTACATATTTTCTGCTAGGCAGGTATGGAGAATTATCACAACTCACTAAGCCCGTGGAACTGAATACCTGCTAAAAGAAGCTTTAAAGAAAATATGCTAACAATCTCTTCCTCTACCGGAGCTTCTATTTCACTCTCCATCAGATTTTCCCCTGAAAATCAAGGGATTCTTGTAAATGAATAGAATAATCATTTTAATTTTCATTTTTCTTTTGTTCACTGTAAGCTAGAACTAGCCATTAGGCTGACATTGCAACTTGTCATGAAGGGGGGTTGTTTTCTTGAGCTCTTTTCTATCACGTATTGTACGCAGCTCTGACAGAACAGTGAAAACAAACAAACCCCCAACAGCAACAAAAACTGTGAAAACAAAAACAGAAAACAAAAATTATACTGCCAAAAAACAAAGCCTCTTTTAGTCTTGGATATGTTTGACTCTGAATTTTGAGTTGTACCTGCCACTGTAAGAAATTCCTGTGCTACTATCTCTAGCACTATTCTGGCAATATTTTAAGCCAAGTTACTTTTCAGACTAACATTAATGTTTGTTTTCTTGCATGCATATTAAGCTTAAAAAACAAAAACAAAGCACCAACTGACAAAGAAGACTTTAAATCAATTAACTAAAATACAAGACTCCAGTTGTCAAGTATGGTTTTAAAAATAAGCAGAAAGAGGCTTATTATTTGTTCAATGACATGTGGATTTTACAGGGAAGATAAAGCTTTGAAAGCTCTCTTATTTCTGATATTTACAGAAAAGCATGTGGCACAGGCAAGAACAAACCCATGCAATCCCACTGGTCACAGCCAGCTGATGTTGCTTACAGAGTGAGGCTTCTGGTGATAAACCTGTTGACTCCTTGACTTTTCTGCAAATGCTAGAATGTATGCATGTTAGGCTGAAGCCCTTTCCAAAGATGTTAATGGAATAATAGAATGACTTTGTTTGGAAGGGAGCTTTAAGATCACCTAGTTCCGGTCCCCCACTATATAGGTAGGGACACCTCCAACTAGACCAGGTTGCTCAAAGTAACTGGAACTTTCAAGCTCCAGCTTTTTTGGTCTGTCACCATAAGGGAGGTCCTTCAGCCCTCATCATCTTCGTGGCCCTCCCCTGGACCTGCTCCAACGGCTCCATGCCCTTCTTGTGTTGGGGGCTTCAGAACTGGACACACTACTCCAGGTGGGGTCTCACGGGAGCAGAGTAGAGGGGCAGAATCACCTCCCTCAGTCTGCTGGCCACGCTTCTCGTGATGCATCCCAGAATATGGTTGGCATTCTGGGCTGCAAGAACACTTGGAGTTTTTTATCAGCTGACACCCCCAATTCCTTCTCCAAAGGGCTGCTCTCAAGCCATTGTCTACACAGCCTGTATATTCATTTACAGAGCTATGGGGGAAAAAAGATTTTTTTAAAAAAATAACATTCTACTTGTTTTGAGTGTATCCTTCCTTTTCCCAAGGTCAACAAAGATAGTTAGCCAAAGCAGCATATTCCTGCTGTTTTGTGCTATGTTGGCAATATATAGCAGCTGTAACTCCCATTTACATAGGAGTTTAACCTGGGGGAAAATCTCTGTGTTGCTGAAAAAATGTGAAGCAGTCAGACCATATCTGGACTAAATATGTCTTCCAAAGTGTATATTATTTCCAGCAAGTGACTTCAATATATCCTGATCAAACATGCTTGGTAAGCTGAATGTTTTCACTTGAGTAGGAAAAAAAAGCTGTATGTCTCCATCATCTAGTACTTCAGTGGTAAATAATATAGGGAGTAAAATCAGGCCCTTGATAATTTAGCATAGATTGTGAATAGCGTGAAAACTTTCTGTTTTTGAAAAGAAGAGGGCAAAAACTCAGTCTACATGCCATAAACCCTTGGAGTAGAGTCCACTAAAACTACATGGTGGACTATGCCTTGCAGGAGCTTACGTTAACAGCACCATCAGAGCAAAATTGGCAGAAGGTCTTAGATTTAGGATGTAGGCTAATGAGTAAAGGGAATGAATGCAGTTCTGAACATCCAGCCATTTTTCTTCAGGGCTTGCTAGGTGTTTGAAGCATGCTATGCCTCCAAAGGGGCTGGCTGCTGCAGCAGGCCATGACTGCTAGCTTAAGCAGAGAAATATCATTTGGAAACTAACTTGCCCTGCTCATGAGTTTGTTTTTGGGGTAGCCAAGGAGAGGCCCTGCCAGCTCTCCTGCTTGTGCCTGGACAGCCCAGCTAGCCTGTCGCAGCATCCCTCTCCCTGTGTACAGGCGTATATACACACTTTCCTGCCCTGCTGTCAGAAGTTCCTCTCCTTGAACTGAACAAAGCCCTCAAAACCTGTGCCATGAGTTGAGTCACTTACATCTGTCTTGGGAGGAGTTTATCTCCCCTGACAAGGCTTTGCCTGGTGTTAGTGGTACAGCTGGTGACAGCAGCATGTGACCCCAGCTCCTGGCCTCAGCGTGGGCACTCGTCAGAGCTGTCACGCAGTCAGAACAAGTTAATTCAATGCATGAAGGGTGAGGTGAGGGCTGTAATAATATCAGGCCTCTAGAGAGGGTGCTGTCAGACAGCGTGTACCGGTGTCTGGCTGCCCCAGCTGCTGCCTCCTGCCTATGAGGATGCAAGCTGACAGGCGGCAGGTTTATTTGCACGGTGTTAAGCTGGGGAGCAGGCATATTAATTTTCTGTCTGTTTGGCAGAGCTGACGATACCACTCACTGCATGCCTCTCACCTGGGAAGAATGCCCGAGGATGCAGGCCATGCTCACTGTGGTGGCTGAGGGGCTGTGGTGGCCCGGGCACGGCTTGGCTGAGGCTGTGCCTGGGCCTCTGCCCAGATTTCCTGCCCTGTTCTTCCTTGTGCAGATTACTCTGACCCCATATTCTTCTCCTTCTGACAGGAGGCTGGGACTTTCAGAGGCTGACTGACTGCCTTTAAAAATTTCTGGGCAGCCGACACTTTTTGCTTGTATTTGTGTAAACACTGCACATATCTACCACATATAGCATACATAGAAATGTATTTATGTGCACACACACACACAGTTTCTTGAAGATGAAATATTTTCATCTCTGGTTAAGACGGGGTGAGGCAAAGTCTCTGCCTCTGAGATGTGTGTTATGTCATAATTAAAAGAAGACTAATAATTCATTTCAAGCCAGTGAAATTTCTCTTTGCTGACAGACATGAGAGACTCCAGAACAGGCTGGCCAAGGACTTTCTGGTTATAAACATCCATGTGCAATAAACAAAACAGCAAGAACTGCTGATGTTCAATTTGGAGATGAGAATTAGCAGGTGAAAATGATGGGATAAACATAAACACAGAATAAAAATCTCTCTCTCTTTTTTTTTTTTTTTTTCTCTTACTTACTCTCTTACCCAAAATACACTTAATAGCAAGCAAAACAGGACTGCAGCCAAGGAAGTAGTAACAACGCTACTAGTCCAACAGAATTCTGCCTGTTGGGAGTGGGAAGTCCACTGAAGATATTACAGAATTAGACAGAGCTCTGGCCATTAGCCTGGTTGTGATTTAGGGAAAACTCTGATCCTTACCTCAAGTTGTACTTGATTCTCCTGTTCTGTGATGCCTTGCATAAGATAAACAGAAAAAGATCTCTGATTAGATAAATAACGTCTTGTCTACATAGCTAAACAGTCCTTCTGGAATAAGCTGTTCTGCAGTCAATAAACTTTACTCTAGAAGAACAACACTTTCACTTAACTCTTTCACTTAACTCTTAATTTGTGGACAGGGTGAAGCTGTGGGAAAGGAAAAAAAAATGGGAAAAATGAACGGGTTAAACCACTCAAAACTTGAGCCCATTTGTCCTTTTTTTTGGCAATATTTGACTGGTAAAAAATTGAAACAAGACAAAGAAAATCTTTCAGGTCTCTTGCCTAAAAATGGTTGAATTTAAACGAATTGGATTTGAAATCCACAAGACTGAGACTGATGCTAGAAATATATATTTGGAAATGGAGGCAAAAACTTGTGTTTTAGTAATGCAGATTGAGATCTGATTCATTAAAGTTGATTTCTACTGTGTGTTAGGAACAAAGGGAAGGAAATGTCTTTTCATACCGTGTTAATTAAAATTGCAAATTCTTTGGAATTAGATGATGTTGAAACAAAAGTTAGCATGAGACACAAAAAGGGTAGGACACTGGTAGCCAACAGGAATATTCAGAATTACTGCAGCTAATGATAATAAATACTTCAGAAGAATGATTAAACTAAGATTTTCCCAGTTCCAGTATCAAGCAACTAAAGAGTAAGCTATACATACCCATGTAATGCTAAGAGTCAGAAGCAGAATAACAGCTTATATGGACTGTGAGTTCTGACCCACAAGGAAGCATTGGCCCAAATGAACTGATCTTCTGGCTTTGAGTGGGAGCACTGCCATCAGGCTGTAAGATTTTGTTTTCTTCTCGAAAAAACCTGTTAAATTCTTGTCATTCAGTTGGATGGCAGGAGCTTGACACTGACCTGGTTTCCAGGGCTTTTGATTCTTGCCTTTGAACTGACATTTTAAGTAAACCATCCAGAATGAGTCCAGGATCTTTTCAGAGTGAATATGGAGTCTCTCACTATGTGCGTGTATGTACATACAAGGTGCTTTTCCTTAAAAGTTTCCATCTTGTGCTTATCAACACTGAATTTCAGTTGCCACTTAATGAGCCTAGCATGAGATGGTTGGTATCTGAGCGTTTCTTAAGTAGGACCACCAGCTGCTCTATACAGACAGTCCTCACTGATGGTGCACTGGTCTTGTCTTTGGTAATAGCTACAGAAAAATACATGATCATAGATTTTTAAAGGTTGAGAGCACGGGACAAGAAAGCTCACAAGAGGGCAGGGGCATCAGAAAAAACTTACCTCAGAGGTGGCTAGTGTTAATGCAACTTTACAAATAGTATCATTTTGAATAGGAGTCTGTTCTACTAAATATATATATTGTCTGTTTGTTAAGTTTAGACTTTTATGATTCTTTACCTTTGGCATATTATAAAGAGCATGTGCATTAACCCGTGAAATGTCAATCTCTTAGCATGACAGCTGGAATGGATTCCAGCTGTGATTATATATTAGATATTTACAGAGAGGAATGGTTTTATTAGAGCAAAGGAGTTCAACTTCTCTTTGTGTGAGGCTTTTGAAATTTTGGAATAATCATGCATTAGGTCTTACTGTGCAGTATATTCTTAACCACTTTACCCATGTTTAGAGAACAGTACACTGAAATATCAAATGTATTTATATCATCTGAGACTTAAACTTTGGCAATACCCACTCATTAAGGGATTTGAAGTCCCTTAAAATATCCCCACCTTATGTGCAGTGGTTTATGTAGTGAGACATAACCTGATATCATCCAGTGCACTGCACATGTTTAAGATGTACTGGACCAGAGGGTCATGTTATGTTGATGTTTTAATGATGCACACTGTAGGATTTTTAGTTAAGTGATTGGTCTTTGAATTTCACTGTCTTGTGTGAAGTCTATAAAGTAAAAATGAGCTCGTTATGTGCTGCTTTTTTCCTCAGTGAGGTGTGCTGGAAAGAACAGCAATATAATAACGTTCTGATTTGCTCTCATAGCACTTTCTTTCTGGGAGAAAATTAAGCCAATTTTATAAGTCAGTTTTGCACTGATTTCCAATCCTTTCAACAGGAGATGTTGCAGAAATTTGTGTTTATGGTAGGGTCTTCTGTCCTACAGGTTTTTGCTGGCTGCTTTTAAATCACTTCTCCTCGTTTTTGTACCTCTTTCTGGAACATCTCTGTCTTTCCTCCTATAATGTGATTCAGGTGTGTTTGGTGTAAAATCAGTGCATTTATTTTTCATTTTCCCCTCTGTTTTATGAGGGCATGCTGACCCACATCAGGGATGAGCTGATCAGCTGTGGACAGATGGCATCTCTGCTGACAAAGATGCTCTGTGTCACCTCAGCTGAAAGAACAGGAGAGGGCTGGGCAAACTGTTAAATATTTCATCTGACATGAAGTGATGAAGTGATTTTACAACTTACTTATAGTGATTAAATTAAATCGATTCTCTTCATATATATTTTATTCGTTGCTTGCCTATTTCTTTTTTTGGATTGGAATGGTCTGACTTTCTTCTCCCTATGGCTCTCACAGACAAGCACTATACCCTTTATTCTCCTTCAAAGATATGCCCAAGGCCTTTGACTTAGGTTTTTCTCTTTTGAAAGGGCAGAGGTCATATTATTTTGGGTCATATCCTGGTTGTTGGATGTTAAGCCATTGTTAAAATTGGGTGAGAAATCAGACTAGTGCTTGTTGTTTTTAGTTATTATTACTAAATTTTGAGGTTTTCTTTTCTTTTTTTTTTTTTGCCTCAAGAGATATAGGAAGCACTTCTAAGGTGTGTTGGTGATCTGAATAAAAATGCTCTGACACTTGCTCACTACTGTCTTGTCAGTATAGATAAAGTTTCAGCTGATCAAAACACCCCTGCAGGCAAGAACAAGACTGTTTTTCTCTCCAGCCTGCTGCTGAAAAGGCTTTAACAGAGTGGGAGTCAGTAAATTAACACTGGCTATTACCAGGTTGAGAGGTTTTGTTTAGCACTTAGCTAATTTTGTAGTCATGTAGTTTGGACTCCAGATGGGAGGACAGTGGTGAAATCTTCCACATGGCTTATCACTGAGCTGCCCTAAACTGTATACAGAACCGTACCTATGGAGCTGTAGAAAAATGGGTTTAGCAGTACTGTTCACCTTCAATATTCCTGGTGGGGGTTTTATGGAAGTAAAAGGTCACGTGTAATCAGATCAGTGAGCTGTTAAATGTGACCCTACAGCAATCAATCAGCCAGTGCCAATTGCCTAACATGCTTCTCTTGATCTCTGTACTAGGGATGGCTTAAGTTGTTCAGCATACAAAATATGGCTATGTCTTTCACAGCAATGCTTCTGGTGTGATTCAGGAACTCTTGAACATTTTGGTGTCTTCCAGCTGTGTGGGAGGAATGAATATAATATCAGTTTATGCTGCACAAAAAGACAGTGCATGAGGTTGATCAGAGGCTGAGGTTTTGGTTTGGAACACAAGCCTCTCTACACACACCAACTGTGAAAGGAAATGACACCATCCCCACCTGGGAGTGGAATGAAAGAAAAGAAAGGAAAATGTGGTCTGTATTGTCTCTTTCCTTGGGATGGGAGAAAAAAAAATGTGATAACGTCCTTCTCTGGATTGTTGAAGACAACCACATCCTCGTCTGAGATGAGTTGAAGGGTATGCTGTTGGCAAGGAATACAGTAGAGAAAAGAAAAAAAGTTTTCCTGATATGGCAAATTCATGAAAAGTTCTGAAGAGAAGGGCTGGGACTCTGAGATGGTGAAGTCTGGTAACGAATGGTGGAATAACTGGAGAAATGAGGTAAAAAAGTTGAAGACAGTAATAATTGTCTGTAGAGCCTAATAGTGAAAAGGTGATTCATTTAAGTTGAGATATCAGTCTCCTCAAATCATTCTTCTATGAAAATTCTCCTATGAAAGTATGAGAGAAGAGTTTGTCTTGCCCCACAATATTTAATAATATAATGATTTACATTCGAGTGTGGCTGCTCTCTGGGTAGTTAAGTTCAGACTTTGGGAAAAACACTAATGTGAGAAACCTAAGACAGAAACAGGCATTTTTGTCATAGTCTTGTGTATTTGAAAAGAAAATAAAAGTCCTGTTTCCTTCAGGGCAGTAGGAGCTGAACAGCAGGAGGCAATTTCTTTACTTATGATTTTGTCACCTTTGTAGCCATTGTTCAGCCCCAAATCCTGTTTTTGCAGTGTTACATTACAATTGCTGCTGCGAATGTGTCTAATGATTTGGCTTTCTTGTTCTCTTTGCTGCCCATCTCTCTGGTCTTTTGTCATGTCTTTTGCAGACACATGAACCTTTGAAAATAATACCCAGTGAACCACTTTCACCTATGGAGTGAGCTGGAAGTAAAAAGTTCATGCATACAGAGATTCATCAAAACCTCCTCCATTCTGTTCAATAAAGCATAAGATATTTTGATCCAGGCTCATTTCTTGCTTCTCTTTCAGGCTTATTGTGCAGCTGCAGGCAGGATGCTCAGTCTGGCTGTCACAGTCTCCCCACTTCTGAAGGCCAGTAAGGGGTAAGGTGGCATAAGTTCATGAAGTCTGCAGAGAGCTTTGAGAAGTTAGAATAGAAATTACAGTAGAATGAGAAAATTGCTACGTAGATGAAATTAGGTTCTGGCCATGTGAATAAAAAGACCACAAGAATAGGAGAGGCCCCATCCACACCAAACAGATTACCTTAGGGGAGTGTAATGAGCATGACCTTAAGATGAGAATATGATTCCATGAAAATTGTGCTGAAAAGAGCAATCATGAACTGGCAGGTTTATTGTAAGAAATAAGTGGACATACATGCCAGAAGGGCAGTAGAGGAATTTGTAAAATGCTGTACTGATGAGCCTTGTCTCTTATAAAAGGTGCAAGTTTGTGAGAGTTGTTACAGTGAGTAAATTAAAGAAGATTTCCAATATTGAACAGATACGTCAGATGCCCTTTTCTCATAAAAATTTTGCTGACTGATCAGTTTTACTCTGGTATTTTCTTTCCTCCTTAGACATTCACTGGTCTTGTTTCTTGGTTGTGTATATAATTATTTCTACCACACCCCTTTCTTTTGGAAATAAATGAAGAAAAAGATATCGCTTTGATTTTTCCTATGAAAGACACAATAGAACTATTATCTCTTAAAAAAAAAAATCCAAATTATCTGCTACGGAGTTACATTACTTTGCAAAAGAGTATTAAAAAGGAAGTGGAGAGAGGAAAATTTGGTCTGGAATCCAATGGCTGTGGTAGTTTTCAGAGCAGGTCCTGTGCAAGCTATGTTTGTTATGCTATAGAACTGGAAGAAAATATCTGTGGCATTTCTTTTTCTTCTCTTTAGTCCTAGGTTTCATAAGAGGTGTAATATTTTCCAATTTATTGCAGTCTTGGCTCTCCTTGCATATTGGGTTTATGGATTTATCAGGCTATTGGTGAAGGAATTATTTGGGACCCAGCTGTGTTCCCTTTCTCTGTGCTTGTATATCTTACTTTACATGCTGGAGGCAAAATACCAAAGAGAAAGTACTCCTCTAGCTCTGGGTTGTCACAAAACTTCCTTCATATGGCAGGAATTTCATGATTAATTTGTAGTATTGTGTGAAGCTTATGTTAATATGCTCTTTTAAGACTGGTCCCAGAAGTTGCTGGTAACTACTATTTTTAGGAAAAGACAAATATTTTATATTTCTGCAAACTTGTGTGCATTTCATGTATTATATTCTACAACTGCAATGTTTTGGTACCCCTGTTAAAATTTTATGGTATATCTGAAAATGAGATAGAAATTAATATTAACTTCTTGAGATTTAGAAACACACCCAATGCAATTACACTGTTTGAACAACAATTTTGAAGGGAAAATGGTACATAATTTTTTTTTTTTTTTTTCACGTAATCCTCTCTGCATTCCCCATCTGACCACTCCAAAGCAATTTTAAAGAATTCTTTCTCTCATTTGTGTGCTATGATATGGACAAGAACATGTGATCAGGACTGTGACAGCATCTCAGTTTTTAGACGAAACCTCCCTGCATGCTTTTCAGTTCTACAACTTTCAAGTAGCCAAGCCTTTAACTCAAAAGCAGAGCGATTCCCTTTGATACTCATCTGACTGTAAGGAATTCCTATGGGTGCATGGAAGTGGTTAGAGACAACCTTTCACTGGAAACCTGTGGAAATTAAGTGACTCTTCATAGGCGACTTTGGCAACCTTCCTAACTCCTATTATGTAAAAGAAGAGAAAACTTTGTCATTATACACAGTAGCTTGAGGCAGGAATTTCAGAAAATCTCAGGAGAAAATAATTTTTATACGCATTTCTGACTGGAGGAACATACCTGAGAGATTTAGTAGTCATTTCAATATTAACCTTTGAGATTAAAAAAAAAAAACCTTGTATGGATTTATAATATAGAGAATAGTACCAAGAATGAACGTTCTACCCTAGGTGCAACTTTAGCAATGCCAAATATATATATATTTGTATATAAAATATATGTGTATATATATATGTATATATATGTATACATATATATATATATATAAAATATATGTGTATATATATATGTATATATATGTATATAAAATATTTTTCCTCCATCTTCTTGCCAAGTTCCTAATGTAACAAACCTCTCCATGAGTCTTGCCTTCTTGTGTGATGAGACCACATTTTTGACTTGTATTCAACCTGCTATCCACTCTAATCCTCCAAGGCTTTTCAGCTGAGCAGATTTCAGTGATATTTATGTGGTATAAATCTGTTTTGTACTACTTCTATCCTCAGGGTAAAACTAGGGATGCACCCCTAGGCCTAGGTAATATGGGATGCTTTTATTTCAGCTGTCCCTTTGTCAGAATCTCCCTAATTTTAGGGATTTGCTCCTTGATACCTTGTTCAACTCTAGCTTTGCAGAAATACTAAAAATTATAGGCAAAGGCCACATTTATTGCATTCTATTCAGTACAGTTTAAAAAATCTAGCATCACTGCAACTGAAGGCAGTGATGACATTTTGAAGTTTCTCTTAAGCCACAGACAAGACATGCTTGAGTTAATGGTAGGGTAGCACATGCTGACCACCTGCTCTGAAAGTCTTTTGAGTAATAAAAAGGTGGTTCAATACTCACGTGCATTGCCACATTAGTGCTAAGATTGTTTACAAGGAGGGTTAGACTTGATACTGTCTATACTGTCTTGTTTTTTTTGTTTTTATTATTTTTTTTAATGTTAATCTTTCTATTTGGAAACTACTGCTTTATAGGATTTGAAGCTTTAGCTCTTACTGGTAGCCAGTAGTTAACCTAATTTACATAATCTCAGTTGCAGGCACAAATAATCCTGATTTCTTTGCACTTTACTCTTCTGATTTGTCCCAGGAGTTTAAAGGGAATTACTAAGATGTTATGACTGGTCCCTGGAGAACTCTTCTCCTTTATGAGGTTTTCTGCTTCTGCAGAATATCCTACAATATATTAAGCATTGCTTGAAAAGAAAGATACGTCGCTGATGATGTAATACTCTGTCTATTCCATGTTCCAATAGTACGTGATGGGAACCCTGACTTGCCTCTAATTTTTACAGAAAACTCCATTAGCTCAGGGGAAAACCCTAAGAAATCTGATACACCCTTTGGACAAATTCTTGAATACCACATAAACCAGAAATGGCAGGGATGTAAAATCTTTATTATTATTATTATTTTTATTATTTATCCTACGGATCTGTTTTATCTTGAGCAGCTTTAAAACGTTTGGAAACTATATTAATAATTTGGACTTAGATTCTGAAAAACTCCCTAGATGAATCGGAAACCTTTCTCTCAGTTGTTCACTGTTTGAAATATGCTTCTGGCTGAAAACAAAAACATCATAAAAGCCTCACTAAGAATAGGAAGTTGCTGCAGGAACGAAACTCCCTTTCTGGCTAACGGGACTATGTTTTCCTATGCAAATGTAGCAAAGCCCAGAAATTAGCAATGACTGCTAAATTAACACACTTGAAGAGCTTGGCTGGTTCTAATAGGCAGTCAAATGGTCTTGTTACATTGTAATGGTGCCAAGCTAATTGAAGTGATTACTGTTGCTCATGAGCAGCCCTTTTGAAGTAGAAGTCTTTTAAATTATCCATAGACGTTAAATGTCAGACACTATTGTGTAATTATACTTTGTAAACGCTGAATGTCATAAGGCATCACAGGTAATTGAGGTTTACAGAGAAGAGCTTTATCTAAACCTAATTGGGCATCAACTCTTTGTCACTATTTCTAAACCTAATTGGGCATCAAATTTTTTTGTGCCAGGGGACACTCCAACACCTTATCGCTGCCCTCCTCCGTCACCATCAGCTGGGGAGTACATATCACAGAAAATCCGACCCACCAAACCCGGGACCTCTCACGGTCCAATCTGTGCAGCCTGTGGCTCCGAGAAATTTTAACGAGGAAGCAGCCCCCTCCATTTCACTACAGGGACAGCAGTAGTCGATGGTGATTTCCTAGGTCTTCTGTGTCTGGGTTCAGCTGTCATGCCACCAAACCAGTGCGGTAGTCAACAGGAAGCACTGAAGTGCATAAGAAGGAGAGTTTGGGTTAGCAAAAGTTTTTTTCTTCTTTTTATTTACACATATACAATAACTATTTTCTAGCGCTGATTTTTCATTATTTCTTAGTACTTCCTAGAGGAGAAGTCATGATTCACAGCACAGAAATCCATTTTCTCTCTGAATCTTAGGCTTTTACTTCTGTCATTTTTACTAGTAAGCAGCTGCTTTACTGCATGATTATTTCCATGAAAGTTTCTTTCTTTGTTAGGATAATCTGTATGCAGAGACTTATTGCACTAGTATCTCTGATTTTTGTCTCTGACTGTTTGATTTTGACTTTTTAAATTCTTTATTTTTTTCTTGTGTAAATCAAAGAGTGTCATTTATGTAGTCTTTACCCTCAGTCCTTGATGCGGTATCTCCTAAAACATTCGATTTTTTAGACTTGATTTCCTTAGCTTTGTTTATAGAGTCTCAACCCAAGTTTACTGAGGTCACTGAACATTTTACCTCTAACTTCAGCGCATTTGGTTTGAAAGCTGATTAAATCAGCCTGCTATAGTCAATAGTTCTCTTGTAAGATATAGAAGCCCAGAAACTGTTGAGAACAACCACTTCTGTGTAATTTTGTGTCATGTCATGTCTTGCATGTTTTTATCAGGTGCTCATGTGTAGAGAGTGTTGAAAAAAATTCCTTGTGGGTAATAATATTATATATATATATATTTAATTAATGAATATTAATAATGTGTTTTGGTATGGGGGAAATTTGTGTGTTTATATGGAGAAACTCATTGATTGAATGTGCTTTTCAGGGAAAGGAGTACAAACATTTTCTGAGACAAAAAATTTGATCTCAGTTCATTTGCAGAAGATTTCACTATTACCATAAAATACTGCCTCGATTGTTTTGGCATACTGGTCATCCACTTGTGAAGGAGGTCTTTAAACTGTAACATTTTTTTGCTTTAGCAGCTCAGATCAGCTTTTTTTTTTTTTTTTACATCGACTCTCCTCTTTCCTAGTCTGTGCAAAGATTGAAGTGTAACTCATCTGCAGATGGAAAGAGAAAAGAGAGAGCATTAATCTAACCAGTTTTGAAAAGAAACCTGGACAGTTCTTTTGTTTATCCTACACCAACTCTTTGACATGTGTAGGTGGACTTACAGAATTGACTGGGGGAAATGGCATGGCAATAGGTCCCTAAATTAGAATTCCTCTCTCTCACTTTCTTTTCCCACCCTTCACCTCCCTCCTTTCTTCCTTTCAGATGATATAATTAATTTTTTTTTAGCTTTACTGTACATTTACATTTCAGAAAGATAAAAAGTACCAGTTTCACTTCTGGACAAATGTGAATTAAATTGTCCTGTAGAATGCAGCCAAAATGGAAAATAATAAAAAGAAACACTGTAAAGTGTATCAAGAACATATCCAGTTATATTTGAGATCAGTCACTTTGATGTTTGAGTTAGTCATACCATCCAGGTGTTTGATAGCCTCAGACTTCATCTCTCTCATATAAAATCATATACATGTCCTTTCCTGGAATGTGCCAAAGACTGTTGTCAAAAAGGCGTTTCATTCTCAGTTGTCTTTAGGAGTATGGACAGAACTGCTAAACTATCAGAAAATTAAATTAAACCTGATGGCTATGCTATCCCCAAAGGGCAGAGAACCTGATTTCACTCAAAGCAGAACACACTAATCCACAACATTAGCAACTTGCCAAGGCTGCCTATGTCAGTGCTTGTCTTTGTCAAGGGTGGAAAGAAAGATGTATGCGGAGTTGGTGGCCAGAACAGGTTTGAGCTAGTGAAATTGGTGCTAACCAAAGAGATTAGCAATAACCTATGTCCAGAAAAGACTGAAAACAAAGGAAAGAATAGATAGAAGAGGAAGAAAAGGAGAGACTGAAAACATTGACTTTGGATTTTTGAATTTCCCATTCTTCTAAAATTTTGATTTGAAATAAAATTAAAAGTTATATGATGATGTATTTCCAGTGGTGGTCAATGATGGAAAATGACAGCACTTTTACTTTATGTATTAACAAATTAATGTAGTCTGTATTTATTGTGGGGAAGCAAACATGAGAAAACATGTATTCTAGTAAACAAACATGTTAAATTAATGAAAGTTTATTTCCTGAGTAACAGGAAAAATCTTAAAATGTTAATTTTGAACAGATAACCTTCCACCCCAACAGCATCGAGAAAAGCAGGGTTGTCATTTGATACATATCCAATAAGTCTGAAACCTGTTTTCTTCCAGAAACACTGCATCTGCACAGAGTAGACATAGGTCACCATGGTTTTAACAATGTGTTAAAATACACTACTGTTTTCTAGCTACTCATGTTAACGCATCAGAGGAATTATGATAGATGGCATATCCCATGAGCTCACCTAATTTTTCAGTTTCTAATTTTTTTCTAATATTTTTACTACCTATTTCATATTCTTGGTTCCTATATTGTTTTTACTACTTTGCTATCTCTCTCTACATTTTTTTTTTTTTTGGTGTGCATGTGCAACCTGCATCATATTTCAGTCCGGTTTATGTAGTCTGACTTATTCAGTGTCTATTTACAGAGAACCAGTAATGCCCGCTTTGTTTTAAATGTCCAATATTAGGTATTGTATGGGCTTGGCAGGGTGGTTTGCTCACACTTTAACGTCAGCTCATGCAGCTCTCTCCTACTTTCTTTTGAAGTGTCTAGTTCATATTCCTATCACACTTAAAAATATTTGAAACTCATAATAGACATTGGAGAAATAAGAATATTTCATTTATTTTTGACATTCGTATTTCACCTCCTTGTTCTCTTCTGTTGTCCTCTCTTGACCAGTCTCTTGTTTTCAGTATCCACTTTTCCTCATTCATTTATTCCCAGTAATGATCTGAAGGGCCCTATACACTCACGCTCTCATAAACTAATTTTTCATCTTTCAAGATGAACTTGAAAAAAGGTGCCTCTATTCATTAGCAAAGTGAAAAGGGGCTGAAATTGGGTGAGAGGAAAGAAAAAGAAGCTTAAAAAACAGTCAGTTCTTCTGTATCAGGATGTGATCAGCAAGGTGAATAATAGAATGGTTTGGCTTGGAAGAGATCTGTAAGGTCATCTAGTTCCAACAATCTTGTTATAGGCAGGGACACCTCTCACTCAACTAGGTTGCTCAGAGCCCCATCCGGCCTGGCCTTGAATGCTTCCAGGGAGGGGGCATCCACAGCCTCACTGGGCAACTTGTTCCAGTGTCTCACCACCCTCACAGTAAAGAATTTCTTCCTAATATCTAGTCTAATAGCCAACTAATTGTCTAATAGCTGTACTGGTACAGACTGGAATGTTTGAGGAGCACTTTTGTGTAAGTAAAAGGAGTGGCTGATTTCTCTTAGTGGTGCTTTCACCCAGCACTGACTCCCACTGCACTGAGACAGTACAGAAGCAACGTGTGCTGCTTATATTTCATTTAGGCTCTGTTGTAGGTGAATTATCAAGAACGGCGATGTTGTCTGATTTGCTTTTTGAGGTGGTGTGTGGACTGCTATGGGTTGGGTTTATAGTCTCCCTTTTCCCCCACCCTACAGAAACAAGCTGGAATTTGTCCTTTATTTTGCTTTTATCATTTGCTGTTTTATTTGCATTCAATTATTTGTTTTTATTTTATTTACTACTTTATAATGGAATTTTTTTAGACAAATGAATATTTAATAAATGAATTATGTTTAAATGTTTGGATTGTTCTTTCAGTAAACAATTTTATCAGCACAATAACACCATCCAGAGCATGTGTTTGGTGGACAGCACACACATACCTAAGCTCCGTTATTACAGATGCTCCCAGCTGTTTTCCAGGGCAAACTACAGTTCCCTGGGTCAGGGTGACCTCTTCAGTAAGAGTTATCTAGGCTTCACGCAGAACAGCCAGACACTGACCTTGCAGTGCTCCTTTGGAAGCAGCATCACTTTATTGCCTGCAAAATGAATACTAGAAATCTTCTTTATTCCTTTCTTTCTTTTTCTGTTTCCTTCTTTCTTAAAAAAAAAAAAAAAATTACCAGTAGCACCTTTTTCCTGTCTTCTCCCTTTTTCAAAGTACCCTTGATACCTGTGAGGTGAAGCAATTCTGGTTCACCTTTTAGATTCCCAGATGTTTTTATGAATTTTTATGTTTTTATGGATGCTTTTGGCACAAGACAGCATTTGAGGCTCTTGGAGGTGTGGGCTTGTGTCATACCCAGGAGCAAGTCTGGCTTCACTTAGACTGCATTACAGTTCATCCATGTGAGTGATGTGTCCTGATCACACTTAAGACATGCTATTGCCTGTTGTGGAAGAGCTACCTCCTGTCCTCAAAATTACGCTAGCTGAGTATCTCATCAGAGTATACCTTGTAACAGCAACCAGGTTTTTCTAGATCAGTAATAAAAAGTGATATGTTGCTAGAATCTGTCATCTTCTGCGTGAACTGAGAGTGAATATTCAGATGGAGATGACTGAACTTAAAACATCTTATGACAGGGAGAGAAGCTGACTCTCGGATCCTGGATATCCAAATTCAGTGCTAGTTGCTGTTTCCAACTGCTGGAGCCTAATTTCTTGCTAAATCTTATAATTGTTACACAAAGAACACTACATTTAGCCTAACTCTATTGTATAGAAATAGGTGATTGGTTAGTTTTCACTGGTAACCACGAAAATGGAGAAATCACATCATGCTCAAGCACCTTTAAAAAATAAATATTTTGAATTGTTAATTGATCCCTACTGTTATCAGTTGGTTGCTTATTTAAAACAGCAGCAACAACAGCAGTAACGTGGGAATTACAGAAATTGATGGGAATTCAGCATTTAGCTTGACTTAATGCCATAAACAAAGACAGGAAGAGAACAGATGGTTTACATCCATGGTTGACACCCAGCCCAGCTGAGATCAGTTTCTTGTTGAGATGAAAAAATAAGTTGAGGTATAAACAGGGTAAACCATTGCCATCTGGGTCAATTCTTGTGGTAACTATAAAGCAGCCACTTCATACATCCTTGGTTTATCCTTCCTGTTTCCTCACTTATCAAATATTTATTGTCAACAACGGGCAGTTCTGTTTGCACACATTGCAATTGGATAATGAGATAGTTAGGTTTACTTCTGTTATTGATGGTGAGTGCTGATGGCATGAATAATTTCCTGTTTTTATAAATGGGAATTGAATTATTGATGCTTCATTTAGGCAGTGATAAAGGTATTAGTGATGTATTGCCATGGCTCTAAGTTGGTGGTAGTAGACAACGCTTGTAGCTACTGCTTGTAGCTGCAGTGCAAATTGGAATTTTATTCCCTTAAATAGATGAATTATAAATAAATTTCTGTACAAATATTACAGAATTTGTCCAGATACCTTTGCAGTATGTAGTATAGTCAGAAATAGGACATTTCCACTGCCTCCATTAGCAATATTTTGCTTATAACTACTGCCCTCCCTCACAAAAAAAAAGAGCATTTCAGAAATAAGGAGAAGAAAAGCGTGATTAATGCAATAATATTATCTTTACTTACCTTTCAAGGGCATCTAACATTTTCAGAGAGTTTACCTGATTTTTTTTTTTTTTTTTAAAAGCTGACTAATTTTGGATTTCTTAAAGCTCAAGTGTTACTCTTATAATATGGTAATTTCAGTTTCTGCAATTCAGGTTTGAGATTTGTCTCTTTTTTCTTTCTCTTTTTTTTTCTCCCTTTCTTTCCTTTTTTTTTTTTTTTTTTTTATTCCATCTTCATCCAAAAACTCTTCAAATTTAAAAACGTAAGCTGTACAGGCCCTAGTGGCATTTCCATTACTCCTCCTTCAAAAGAGGACATGTTAGAGAGAGAAGAAACAGCTGAGATACGCTTCTAGCATTCCAACATACGACATTAACGTCCCTTGCCAAATGTAAAAAGTTGAAATGAGAGCTTTGCATTTCTTCCCTCACTGCTTGCTGTACTCACCTCTGTTCCGCTTTTCAGTTCTTCATTAGAGTCAAATTCACTCCTAATCCCACTTCCCACTGATGAGTGAAGCATAGCAGTGCCTCCCCTGTCTGCAAACCTCACCTGGGTACACCATGAGCCAAGCTCTTAGGGAAATGGCAGGATAGTGTGTTTGAAAAAGATCATAATACACATTTCCCTCCTCTGACCATAGTTAATAAATTTCAGAAATGCCATGCTGTTCTAAACTCTTTCTGCCATCCTGCTGTTTGAACCATAGCGTGGTTGGAAGGAGCCATTGCTAAAAGTTATGCGCACTATTTCTGATGATCAAGAACAGAATAGATCAATAATGCAAAAAGGAAAAACATAGGGGAAAGAAGATCTCAGGCCAATTATTTTTCTACAAAATACTTTATGTGACAACAGCAGCTGCCCCAAAGGGCAGCATGTAACAACAGAGCCTAATTAGAATGATTTCAGTGTAATCATTAACTAGCATCTAACACCTACGAGAGTATTTCTGTTTAAACTAAAACATGACCTGCATGGTGGAGAGGCCTTGTAAACTGTCTGTGAAATAAAAAATGTGACAGTAAAGGTCAGAGCTGTGCTCATTTGAATTTCAAGCAGGAAGCAGACTCCACAGTCATCGTGTACAGGAAGAGTGGTGGCTCTTTTCCTAGTCTCTCCTTGCCAACAGTAGCAGTTGGAGAAATCCTCCAGGACTAATTACTGAGGCTGCAAAACAAGTATTGTTCTTTTGTCTCTTTCCCTGACCTAGTGAAATGCAAGGGTCCTAATTATATCGTGTCAAAGATGTGGTGGTGTTTTCATTGTCATGTGAGTGAGGGTCACAAGCTAAGAAAGCCAAGTGGCACCTTATGTCTCTCTCCAGCCACCTGCTGACAGCTTCCTTGCCTCTACTGCTAATCACATTGTCTTGCAGGAAAAGCAGGGGAGGGAGGGCTTGTTAATAAACTCTCCTCTCAGGAAGAGCGATGCTAACACATTGCGTTCCACTGGGTCGCGTAAAAGCAGCTATCAAATCAGTGAGATTTGGCTTGATTTGCAAGTCTCTGGTGAAATTTAAGAAGGCAAAATTGTAAAACATTCACTGTAAAAAAAGTGTGAAAACATTTTTAAGGAAAGCATTGAAAAAGTCAGGAGACAGACATCATAATAAAAAAGCTGGCAGGAAGAGTGTTATTTATTCATTTTGAAACATTGGAAAGTGCTCTGTTAGCAGCATTTATCTGCTCTTAAAAAATCCAAGAAAGCAAGTGCATTGAATTCATTCCCTATTTCCTTTCGCGACTTTTTAAGTGCTGTATACACACAGTGAGCTTGTATACTTTGGGGAATTGATAAAACTATAACATTTAGTACATAAGCCTTGCTATACTGAATGCCGTCTTCTTTTTCTTCTGTCCTTCCAACATAGTAAGTTTTCAAGTGTCTTTATTTGTCCTTCTCCTTCATATGTTTTTATGTTCCCTTCTTTCTACCCTTTTGTATTTAGTTACATTCTTTTCTCCATTATTTTTGCCTTTCATTGCAACTGTCCCTTCTTTCTTGATCTTTGGTGCTCAAGAAAGTGATGTGACAGTCCAGAAAATAAACTGTTGATATATTCACAGAATAAGAAATATCAGTACCAGGTCATGTGCAAGAAATTTCTTCCTTTATTTAACAGTTCCTGTTATTTGCCATCAAAGTGGCTGTGGTTTATCTACACAGATTAGAGACCAATTGTTCATATATTTATTACACATTAATCTGTATCTCAACTAGATAGTTGCAGGAAAATACACAGTATGTAAATTGGAACCAAAAATATGTCTGCTATTATACTGCTGTGATTAGGATACATTTTTGGCATTAAATGCCTGTGGCAGGCTGGTTGGGGCTTGATGATCCCTGAGCCCTTTCAACCTAAGCTATTCTATGATTCTATTATTCTGTGATAAATGCCACCTGGAGGCGTGTAGCTGTTTGGTAGTGCAAGTTGTCAGGTGTATTAAGGACAAAATGGAAAGAGAGGGCAGGCCCTTATTGTTCAGTATTCAGTTTAAAATCCATTCTTCATCTTCCAGGGAAACTTTCTCTAAACATGTCTGGGCATGCTTTACACCATGTGTGTTAGAGGCATAGACAGTCAAATCTCTCTTGAAATCAATGCGAGTCTGATGATTTCCATTGTTGAAGGTCTTGTCCTCCTAGTGGACAAAGTAAATCAAAATCCAAACTAACTTAAGGTTCTGTGACACAGTATAAGATTGTTCTCTCCTCCTGCTGCTCCTTTGTGTCTGGCTAAGAAATCCTCAATGATGTGTTATAGTTTTGGATGTAATTCCTGCTTATGATAGATTGTTGAGGAGCATGGAAGTTTATAAGTAAAACGAATTGTATTTTAATAGAATTTATTTGGTACGTGTCTTGTCTGCAGATCCATTATAGAATCTCAGCCATCGCATGTCATACTTAGAGTAAACTGGAAATTAGTGACATTTTAGTAATTCGTTTTACTCAAAGTATATTATTTCTGCAGATAATTCATATTCTATGCAATTGGCTACTTCTTCTTGGTTCTGTCAATATTTTCTCCTTCCACTTGTGCTGAACTTCATAGCCACGAGAACTTATGACTGAAGGGAAGATAGATACTGTCTAAAACTACAGAAGTAAAATCGAAACATCTTCATATAAACCTATGAAACAGCAAAAGAGTTTAGTACTGTCATGTGATTAGGATCAAACCCGCTATTGCCATCATCTGTTTTTGTTAGAAGGTAATGAGTTTAATATAGCTTTCATGGCTGTCTCCTGGTTAACCTCTTGGGAATTCATGTACTGTGTTTTCTGTCTTCTCTATGGATGTTTACCTTCATTTATCACTCCTGAAGTTCCTGCGAAATACAGTCCCCATATTCTGGATGCAATAATAAACTTTTCAAAGATGTGAAGTTGTCTTCTGGGCTTCGTAAGCAGCAACCATTGTTCTTGGGAGCAATGTTCCTGTAAAGGATTTGATTATTTCATATAAACATTATCCTTTCAGTTACACAAGTTCCGCATACTTGCTAGTTGTTTCAAGTTAGCAAAACACTTGCACATAACTTGCGATATCTTTATGATTAGTATTTAGATGTTTAGGTGTTCATTTTAATAATTTTCATTTTACAGAACTTTTAGAAATGTAAACTCTAAAGAAAGTAGACAGAAACATATGTTTGCTGTGATTTTGTTTTGCCTACCAAGAACATCAGTTTTTATGTTCTTAATGCTGATTTTGGCTCTAGTGTTGTGATTGAACAGCTATTTTAGAGTTTCTGAAAAGAGATATGAGTTTATGGTGAGAGGTTAATAGGAACCTCTTGGAATGTCACGCCTCTGTAAAGATTTTTGTAAAGCTCTATATGAATGGAAACACTGTAATCCTACTTCATTTACCCACTACAGGGACAAATATATTCTTCTCATAGTCCAATCGTTTCAATATCCTAAGGATGTTTTTTCTTGCTTTCATACATAATTTTTGATATATTTGTTTTGCTGTGGCAAGCAGAAGAAGGGAAGCTAATGGAGCAGTTTTACGTTCCTGTAAAATCTGTTATTTAACATAAAGCAAAGTCTGAAACATACCTTAATCCTCCTTCAGAACTTTGCAGAAAGGTCAGCAGATCTGCCAGAGATCCTGTTATTTGATTGTCTTTCTGGTGTGATCCATATTCCCGTGAAAATATTGTTCTTGCTTTTGTGTTTCTTCTCCTTGGAAGGCTGGTTTTATGTACCTTAGAGATGTCTGCTGTGGTGTCTTCTAGGATTATTTTATGTTGTCTTCTATGGATATAGCTTGAGTTCCCCTTCTAGCTGGTGTAAGTTCATTAAACAATGGATTATGAAAATTAATGTGAAACAACTGGAGAAAACTGGTTAATTTTATTAGGAAATACAACTTTTCTGAAAGAGTGGTCAGGCACTGGAATGGGCTGCCCAGGGAGGTAGTGGAGTCACCGATCCTGGAGGTGTTCAAGGAACGTTTGAATGTTATGTTGAGGGATATAGTTTAATGAGAACTATTGGTGATAGGTGGATGGTTGGATTGGATGATCCACTTTGTAGGTCTTTTCCAACCTTGGTGTTTCTGTGATTCTGTGATTTCTGAGCCACTGGGACTAGATAAGTGTGAGAGTCATGAAGAATCTGAAGGAAACGTTGTTTAGGAAGTTAAGCAATGAATAACACCTAACAGTCTGTTTTTCTGGCATACATCCTTTTGCACTGGCAGATGACATCTAGCATGCTTTACTTTTGAGGAGGTTAAGGCTTGTTGAGCCACTGGGATGAACACAGCCTGATTCTCCCTGATGAGAGGCACCCACTAAATCCACTTGTTCAAAAGTATCTGCAGTAAGTTTCTGGCACAGCTATGGGTGTGGAAGTTGAAGGGTTGAATCTTGAGCACAACAGGCCTCAGAGATGACTGAATCTGGTCTCTGTCTTCAGTAATGACTGGAATGAATAATATACTTGTTAAATTATAGGTGCTTTAATGTGAAGAGCAGTATTACAGGTTTAGAAATGGGATTGCTGCATCACCAGCACTGAGACAGGAATCAAATAAACTGGCTTTGGGCACTGATAGTTTTGGCCAGTACTACCATTAGGAAAATGAAAAATATAAGGTACTGTACTGGGGAACATTTTCAGTATTATGGAATTTATTAATCTTCTGTAAGAAATGTACTACCTATAGCTTGTTAATAAAGAAGCAGTTTATAAAACATTTATTTTAGTAATGATTTCTAGATTGTAGGTATTTTTCCTTCTTTTTTTTTTTTTTTAAATCATTATTTTTCTTAAAAAATAACATGAGGACAATGGCAGCAGCCTCTGTAATTAGTCATATCAAATTATGGGCATAAGAAAGAATCTGACCTATTCTTTCTTTCCCTCCTTGTTTCACATTCCTCACTCCTGTGGTATTAACACATTCTAGCTGTAAAAGAAATTGATTCTTCACTCTAAAGCAGGTCATTATAAAAAAGGTTTTAAATCATTTGGTCTTCCCATTTCTGAAATATAGACTTCACTTCAATCTTCTCTGCATTACCAGCAATAAAAAGCCCATAATTTGTGAAGAATGAGCTTTTTCTTCAATATGTCCTCTGATAAGTTGCTTCTCTGCTCCTTGCTCAATTGTCCCACACGTGTTAACCTGACAAACTAGTCCTCAATACATCAGGAAGAGACTGCATTTGTCTCTTCTACATAGCCACACAAAGATTAAAAACTATAGTAAAATCTGGTCTCACAGTTAATAAAAAATTCCCCTCTTGGCTGAGTTGGCACTGATATTTGATCATTCACTGACTGGATGGGTTCAGTATCATGTTGGTGTGCCAGTGTACAGGACTATATCCTTGACAGTTGAATGAAATGTGGGTAGTTTGGATGGGTATTATGAAAAAGATTCTCTCCTTTGGCAGTGGTAGAAATCAATTAAAGTGGAAGGGTAATTTGAATAATCTTCTCCTGTAAATACAATGATTGCAGGGCAGTCAATGACAGGAAATATTTTTCATGGCATAGAAAGCCCACTTTTACAATACTATGCCTGTTACTGGCTTAAAAACATAACTTCTGAGTTTACAGTAATATAAGAAACATTTTTAATCAGAAAAAGAATGTAAGGATTTTTAAAAATCATCTTTCTAAATCTTGCTTAAGGTTGACCAGAATACCCTCACCTAAGTTAACTAAGTTCTCTAAACAAGTATTAATTCTATACAGTCTGCTCTAATTTTGTAGCTTGAACCTGTTCAAATTGAAATGAGGAGCTCAAACCTGGAGACATTTAAATTCAAAAACTGTTAAAGACAGAATGTTCTTTAAGTTGTGGTCTTGAATTAGATACGGATAGATATATATGTAAATAACATTATAAAAATATTAACTGTTCAAGCTTCTCATGAAATGCATTTAACGTGGTAAAGGAATGTTGCATATGTATGCACAGAGAATAGCTGAACACTGATCGTTTTGGTATCATTCACTTATGTATGGTAAGGAGGCATTTTGATATGCTTGGAAAGCGCATATTTTCTTTATTGGAGAAGGTAGAAAGCGTTCAAGTATATCCTCAGCAAACCAGATAAGGATGAAGTTGGGATCTGATGTTGGTTTTCAAGATTAAAACCTCAACACGTACTGAAGAGGATGCAAATCAAGAGCTGCATACTGTAAAGCTATCTTTTACATCTGCTTTGTTAATTGTGCAGAGTGAAATGGAAAGCAATCCCTATGCTGTGTTCAACTGAGCACTGATCGAGCAGGTTAAAATGATGAGACCATGGGGAATGCCCGTTACCTGTTTTCCATCACTGATGTCTGTATTATTTATACAAATATCCTCTTTACTTTAAATAGTATTGTCTGTGTTGCTAGAGAATAATTAAATAAACTCTACAGAATGTATATCTGGAAAATTTACTGAGAATGCAACATTTTTAATTAAACATACTCTTTTGTAGCACTAAGAAATACAAAGATAGCAATTTTGTGCCCCAGATGTCTTATAGAAAATCCTTGTTTTTCAGTAGTATTATGACTCAAATTTACAATTTTTGGAGTAAATTTCTTCTGATTTATCATTTCTAAATCTCACATATTCTGAACTTATATTTCTTAGTTGTTTTTAACCAGATTTCTTTTTAATCTGCTCTCTGTTGGATTGTAATTCCTGTTCTTTGTTCTACTTTGCCGCTGCTCATACATTTTTGGTATATTTTAAGGTTTGCATGTAAATTAACCCCTACCACTTCTCTGATGAAATGGCACTTTGTCTACATTCCTCATGGAAGGGCATGGAAATGTATTTTTCTGGTGTATGATAAACCATTTTCTGGTATGTGTTTGTACTATGCCAACCAAAATATTTCTAATTGTACACCTTCATTCTGGCACATTCTCTCACAGAAAGTCAGCTCTATCTGCAACTCCTCTGCTCTTCAGTTAACAGGAAAGGAAAGGTTGGGTCTCAAAAACAGTCCCATATAAAATCTGCCACTTAAAAATGTGAGCTTCCCTCTCAGTGTCAAGGATCACTGCATAGCTGTCACGGATACTTAATATTTGCCAAATGTGTACTGAAATAATTGTCCAATGAGAAGTCAAATCTATGTACAGACAGGAAAGTTTTGGAAAGCACACTGAAGAAGCCAGGAATCATAAATGGTAAATTCATGCATGAATTTTCCTGGAAGTATTTTTCTTTCTTCCTGGTAATTCTATCTTTTTGGATGTTCTATGTACTTCTGAGTTTTCTACTGTTAATTAGTTAGAGCTGTATGTCAGGAAAGTCTGGACATGTCCTCCAATAAATTTAATGAGCATCACAGTCATAATTTACTCAGTAGGTATGCACACTTTTCTGGGAACTTCCTGTGGAAGTGTTAACTAGAAAATGTGCACATATTTCTGTCTGGAAAGTCCTGAGTAAAAAATAGGTTATCTATAGATATTGTGATAGTGGATGAGCTTGATTTCTTGCTTTTAATGTGAAGACTTTTCTTACTTTTTCAGTTCACTACACTTCCACTGGGTGACTCATTTTCTGAATAAACAAGTAGGTGATTTGACTTCTCACACTCCCTTTGCACATCCCTCTTCTTTTATCTGCATCTTAGAGTTACTGGCAGGACCTTGGCATGCATTTAGAGATATTTTAGTGTAAATTAGACACCTGCTTCACTCTAAAATTCTGCTCCCAAGTCTTTTGCTGATCATTTCTCCTTTTGATCTTTCTACCTCCAAATTCCTTCTCCTTGATCACTACTCCTCTCCTTCAGTGGTTCTCACTTGCTCATGCTTTTCTACTTTAGGAAGAAAAAGACACTTTTCAGACTCTTCTTTTCTTGATTTGTCTGATCAATTTTCCATTTTTCTTTATTGCTCCAGTACCACAGCTTTTGAGACCTGTCCTTTACTGTAATACCTATTTCTTCAAAATGCTCTATGACTTGGTTCTTGTCAACACCTAATGTTATCTCACCCCTATGCTGAGTTTCAATCTTTGCTTTTATCTTTATGCTCCAGCAGTATGTCTTCCTATCACCTCTTTTCTCACCAGTGGTCTCTCTTACATGTACGATTGCCTGCTTAATAAAATAGATAAGTGCAAGTAGGGAAAGTTTCCTGCCCTATGATTTTGTAGAGCACATCCACGTTTTTAATGACACAGATTAATAAACAATAGACATAATGACTATCACTGCCACCTATGCATGAAGCGGCAGAATACAAAGCTGTTGACAGGTTTCTGCTCCAAGCTGTGCTGGAAAATGCTCCCAAGATTTAAATGGTGGTGTACCATCTTGTGATATCTTCCTCAAGAAACTGCTTGTTCAGTTTATTCTCTGGACTTCTTCCAATGTCTTATGTGCAGCATCAGATTAATGAAAGGATGGAACAAAGAATCAGAAAAAAATAGCAGTCCTTAAAGAGCAGGCAATAGCCATACTATTGTTAGTAACATCTAGTTCTGTATGGAAACTCCTTTATTTTATGATTGATCCGTGGAGTTTATAGAAATACTCTCACTCTGGGAAGGAATCATTCCTTCACAGGTCAGAAGAGCTACAAAAGAAGCAATGGAGTTTGAATTTCACAATCCAGGTGAAAAAAAAAATAGAGATCATATGATATAAAAATATTTTTTATTACACAGCTGATCTTTTGGCCTTCCTGGAAATCTCTTCAAAACAGAAAAATTCAACCTTTTTTCTTGGATTTTTTCGTAATAATGCATTCTCACATTCTCTCTGACAGTTACGTGACTGTATATTTCCATCAAGCATTTCTGATTGTACTTGTTAATCAACCTAAAACAACATCACTTAAAAGAACTTCCATCAACTGCAATTATTTTGAATATTTGAAGATTTCTATTAAGAGAGATGATGATCTCTAATATGCTTTCATGTACACCTAGCAAGCACTGTTTATTTCATAGAAATGGAGTTCAGTGTATTTTTTGCAAGCATACCACTAATAGTATCAACAGTAACTAATACAGTGTTTTAAAAATGCTAATTTTTCATATTCAGGCTCAAATCATAAGCTAGAAAACTGAAACTAGGTCTGTGCATCTTCCTGTGCTTATAAATAGGATATTTATTGATTGAGAATTCTACTCTTTTGCTCTCTATATTTCCTGCTTCTCCCACATCTTTTTTCCTCCTTGCTGGTAAGCTGCTGCAATAAACTTCAAATGACAACATGGCTTATATCTTTTTTTATTTCAGTACCTCTAAGAAAGACCATTTAAAACAAATAGATTCACTGATTAATACACCTGACATATCTGTGTGTTTTTGGCAACTTTTTTTATTCTATCTGAAACTATGAATGTTTATTTCCTCTTTCAAATGAATATTAGAGGAACAAGAATTTGCGCTTTCTGTATTTTTTTTTTTTACCACAATATCGCTTGTTGCTATCTGTCAGAAATGAAAAATAGGTACATTAAACATTTTGTCTCTTTTTTTTTTTTTAAAAAGGTGACCTGCTATTTTAGTGTTTTTGGGTTTTTTTGTTTGTTTTTTTTTGTTTCTTTGTTTTCCTTCTCCAGTGAACTAATTGATAAATTTTTCCAATCTGAGAGGAGGTAAGAACATTCATAATGGAGGCAGGCTCAGTCATCCTTGATCACCCTTGATATTTTATACCAGCACATGCTATAGGACTCTTCTGTGTAGGATGGGTACAGCAGAGCTGGTCTTGAATAGAACTATCACTAAAGTCACCTGGTGTTTATTTTGGTGCTAAGGTGGGTTTTGATCAAGGTTATTCACTTTTCTCACTTATTTTCTGAGCTTACTACTTTGAATGCATTTTCTTATTGCAAAATTGGCTCTAATAGCAAGCACACAGTACCAACATTTTTGTTGTTCATTGTTGCTGATCTGCAACTTTGTTTTTCTAATCCTGTAAATCATAAATAGTACAGATGTTTATCTTCCTGATGGTGCAATTTTTTTCCCATCATCATACTGACAAACTTAGCTTAGTCTTACTTGGATTTACTGGGGCAAGGTTAACCACATATCAGTGACAGGATATTCCTGGCACTCAGACTCAATTTTCCTTGACTCAAAACTTTTTTTCCCTTTACAACCTTCTGCTGTTATTTTTCCTAGTTTATCCATGCCTCAATCCAAATGACAGAGATGACAATTCATGTAAAATCACACAAGATTTTCTTGTCTACTACTTTCATCAGTAAGAAAGCCTGATATTCACATGGCAACCCTACAGGCTTGGGGAGGAGTGGCTGGAAAGCTGCCTGGACGGAAAGGGACTTTGGTGTACTGATGGACAGTCAGCTGAATATGAGCCAGCAGTGTGCCCAGGTGGCCAAGAAGGCCAGTGGCATCCTG
>JAOWBP010004700.1:30124780-30142916 GCA_028571105.1 Tragopan temminckii
AAAGTAACAGTACATTGAAATTTCTGTCCAGTGTACTGTTTCTGAATGGGACTGAAGATTCTGAAGCAGACTTTAATTCATAAATGTTGGACATAGGATTGGTTGGGCCATGTCGTGATCTCTTAACCAAATTCAAAGCTGATGCTATTGAAAACCAAGGGCCACAGAAGAACTTGAAGCAAAGATTGCAGGAAGCAGAAAATTAAACAAATGAGAGTTTTCCTACAGGAAAGAGGAAAATGTAAGGCAAACAGTCAAAGTGCTTATAGACACAAGACATGATAAGGAAGAAACTACAAAGAATGCAGGGAGGAGACTGGGCAGGAGAGGATATTATTGTAAGTACAATGAGGAGTGCATAAGAGGATGACTTTTAGAAAAAGAAGGAGAAAGCGGGTAGAAGAGAAAGAAAGCAATCAACAGAGAAGTGAGAAAATATCTAGACAGTTCTGAAGGAAAAATTATGGTGATGAAGACAATGAGTAAAAGGGGGAATACCGAAATTGAAGTAAAGAGGTACAGGATAGAAAATTTCTGCTTCTATTCTATTGAGAGATATCCTTGACAGGCTTTAGGAAGATGGCTGGTCAGATAGCTGACTTCTGATTACTTAAATCAATCCCTCTGACTGTTTCTCTGCTATGGAGGCTGTACTTATACTGTTTGCTATTTTGAGTTAATATCTTAATGACATAACTTCTTACATTTCATTCTGGTTTTCAGCATTGGTCTTTCTTCCATTGACAGCCCTATCAAGTAACTCTGTAAGACAATGTAGTAGCATGGAATTTCTTTTAAGTTAAAAACACTTTAAAAATCATCAGGTGTAATATTACAGGCAATTACTGAAACAGTGTCAGGGGATAAATTCCAAATGTGATGTGTATAAACATCTTTAATGGAGTTAAAAATCAACATTAGAATTGTTATTCCACAGGCTTATATCGTGAGTCTCATAACTGAATAAAAAACCTTGGAGAAATGAAATGAGTCAAGCCCAGCTTGCTGTGAAGCTCAGAACTTAGAAGGCAAAAACACATCATAACTGTTATTCTAAAAGAAATCATTTTTATATCCATCTCTAGGTTTTTAGGACATATGATTTTGAACAGTTGGATTGGCAATGCAGGACAGTACCAGATTAAAAATAGCTTATTGTTCTGTAGACAGCCTGTGGCAAAGGGCAAATTTAATGTGAACATAGTTGAACTCATCCAGCTGTGTCTAAATCAATACCGGTCACCTACCAGGGACATGCTGGAGCAGACTGCATCTCCTGCCTAGTTTATGCATCCAGACTTTCTGTCTTTTGGGGCATAGGTGGGGGGGACAGCAGCCAAGGAGGGGAATAATAAAACAAACAAACAAAAAAGCAACAAAAAAACCCAACACAACATATTTAGGAATTTGGTTTGAAGCTGGTAGTTCCCTGGTCTGTACAGTTGGGTTGCATTAGGAGTTCAGAAATTCTGTGAGGTTTCCCCTCACCTTTCTTTGACCATGGCCCTGTGTGGAGGTCTGTGTTTTCTGCCATCTCCTAAGCCTACTTCTAGCTAAAGGTGTTACAGACCACCTTATATTTCAGAGGAGACTCTACTACTCCTTTTATAAATGGTGATTCTTCACAGGAAAGTGTGCCTCAGGTCGCTGAGGCTTTCTGTTCTGAACTTCTTGTAGAGTAGAGAGAAGAGGCATCCATGCTGGAGGGTACTGTCCCTTCACCTCTCCATTTTCACACTGAAAGAAGATTGCTGAGAAATACTGCCAGGAAAAACTGTGCTTTTCAGTCACCCAATTACTCATAGAAGTTCCTCTGAGTTTCTTCAGACCAGCGCATAGCAGTGAAAAGATGCAGACCCAGCACCCAGATTCTAAATATTTCAAAGATCTTTTAATCCCCCAAGTTTACAAAAAATACTTGTTTCATTCCACTTCACTCTGCTACCTCTTATTTGAAGGAATAACCATGACTTTGTCCCTCATCACTTTTCTGTCCCCAACACACAGTGCCAAAAATAATGATAAACTCCATTACTACCAACCTCATGTAGCTACAATATCTTCATAAGATTCCAGTTTTGTAATCTCAATACGTCATACACTTTAATATTTTCTCCCACTTCTTTACTTTAAATGTTTTATCACAAATAATGCCTTTGTTTGGGTTTCTTTTCCCTTTCTTCCTTTTTTTTTTCTTTTTTTCCCCAAGGAGAAAATATGGTTGTAATAAACAAGGTCTGAATCTCTTCTCATGAAATCTCTTTTTCATTGAGGGCTTAGCTGTTCATTACTGAGTATTCTTCATTTTGACTCACATAAGTTGAGCAGTCCTCACTCTCTCTCCTCTGTCTATATTTATCTATAAAATATGAGGAAGGAAGCATACTGAAATGGTTGCAGGAGAAAACAAGAGAAATCTTCTTCTTTATCACCTGCCAAAATTAAATCTGAGTGCGTATTTACTAGTGGGTGATTCAATAGCAAGCTGGCTCTTCTGGTGGTGGCTGGGGTGGTAGTTTTACTCAGAGAAAGTTGTGTGCAGCAAGAAGCCAGAAAACAGCTATAAGTCTAATGTGAGCCAGAGAGAGGATCAAGACAGTACAATTGGCTCACTGCGTAGAATGTGTCTTTTGTAACTGCTGAAGCTCTTGCTCAGGAGAAAAATTATCCCTGCTGATCCTCACTCAAAACAGGTGTCAGGAAAAATGACTTCAACAGATCTCCTCTGGAATTTGTGACTGTTTATTTATTTATTCTGTGTCTTTCCCTCTTCCATTATCTCAGAAAGAAGGATAACAATCTTTCTGTACCTGTGGAGGATGCAGAGCTGTGAATTCATTGCTTGTAAAGCACAGGGAGATCCTTAACTGGAAAGCTCAAACATTTCCTCAATTGGGAAGAAACAAACAACTTGAATAAATAATTTTGTACTGGACATTTTACTCATACTAAGTATGAAATGGTCTTAATGGCCTTGGATATGCAGCAAGCTTTAGTCTGTTGCCAGGTGGCTGTTAATCCTAGAGAAAGAATTCATTTTTTCAACAACTGTTTTTTTTTTTTAGTAATGAATATTTGTAATGAGAGTATCAATATACAGTACAAAATACCTACTGTTTTGCTTCGTGAAGTAATGTTATTATCATTAGTGTACATAGTTTTAAATAGCCAGCCACTGCCAGTTAATTTATTGGATGTTCTGTACTGGAAAACACATCCTTTGGATGAGAGCAAGGAAAACTTTGGGAAACTAACAGACTGCACTCAAGATCTGAGAGAGGTGGAAGAATTAGGGAAACTGAAATATCAAGTAAACTCTTGTTGTTTCTAGTCTGAGTTACTCCACAGAGACAATTTTACTCCAAATTTACCTGTAATTCGTGGGAATGACTGAGCAATGTTTCCTTTTTCCACAGCTCTCTGAGTTACTGAGGGACTTTGAGGTGCTTCTGTTGTTCATTACATGCCCGACTCATCCTTGATTAGGAAATTCATCAAAAAATTACAAAGCATATCACTGTTTCTTTGCATTTTAGGGAGAAAATATTGTGTGAAAGATGTTGCCAGAAATGCATCAGTAGCAGCTTTCTCTTACAGTGAGTGCCGACTTATTATTCAGAACAGGCCAGTCTTTTAAGTGACAACTGCCACCAATACTCATCAGAAATATGGGACCACTACACTATTTATAGAGCAAAAAGTTCAAAAATTGAACGTAAAACCTGCGACATATTTGCATACATTTGCTTGCGTGAACACTCTCTGCCTTCACTGAAAGACTTCCACATCTGATTGTTCTGGTGATATATTGCTGTGCTGAAGCTCCTAAAATGCATTAAGCCCTATCATGTTATAACTACTCTTATTGGAAAATGTGTCATTGTTATGTATGACCTCTTTGGAGGGTGTCATTAAGACAGGTCAGTGTGTGCTTCTCCATAAGTATACACATTTTGCAGGTTAATCATAATGACAGTGCTTAGGTCCAAATTATGTCATTTTTCAGCTTCCTTGAGATAAGAATTTGAACCCCTTGAACAGACTCAGGTTATAAACACTATTCATGTAACTTTATATCTTGCAAGTCTTTTTTAGTGCTCTGTTATTAAAATATTATGAAAAATGAAAGAGCTCTGATTAAATATGCCTGCATGGATAAATTTACATTAATGTGAGATGATTAATTATAAGTTAATAACCCACTCTGAAGAAGCATTTCAGGTGGCATAATGAACAAGGTGCAATGATTATCCCACAACAGTCCTCTGTTGAGGCAATCAAAAGCCAGACATAATGTGTTATTACACATTTTGAAGTTGTACCGATAGTAATCACTATTCTGAACTCCCACTCAGCTGTGCTTCCCTTGCACCACAAGATGTCACTACGCAATCCAAGATGATCTTTTCTTTCTGATTTTATTTTTATTCTTTATTATTATTACTATTATTAATATAAACTGAGCAACATGTTTGTTTCTTTTCATGTGTTCTTGGAAAGAAAATAAAGCTCAGAAGATAACCTACAGCAAACAGTTGTCTTGACTTTTAAATAAAATAATAGGGATAGACCCGTGAGAAGCTTGGAAAAAAATCTCCAGCTCTATTTCTTTTAAACAATAGCATATGGAGCCTTTCAGCAGTTGCTGTGGAAGTACTGATGATCTGTAGGAAATCTGCAGGCGTTTTTATGGGAGTCATTCCTAAGTGCTGTCTTCAAGGGGATTATTCCACTGTTCACTCTTCTACTAATCTCTCCAACAGTAGGTGCTGGGGAACAGGCTCTGTCTTCTACAGGCATAAACGGGCACCCAACTACATGGAAGTAAAGTACATAAAAATATTCAGTTTTCAAATAATTGCACAAATTCTAAGAAATAAAAATATTTTCCTGTATTCAGTACTAAAATTAAGCAGTCATAATATAACAACCCGTATATGCCAGCCCCAGAAATAAGCAGTTGAAAAGGTAATCACTGTCAGAGGAGATCTCATTTACTGTATTCCTGTTATAGTGGAAAATATGTATTTAATTAATTAATTCATTATTTGTTTATTTATTCCTTTGGGAGGACTGTGATCTTTCACAATTCTGTCATATTTGGCCTGGATTTGTTAACTTTTTAAAAAAACTATTCTTTTCCTGGGACATTGGATTAGAGCATGCTGTCTTTTTGGTTGCTACTTAATAAATAAAGTGCTTTGACTTCAAGATAAGACAACACCACAGTCAGAAAATGTAATGTGGGAAAACTCTGTGGAAATGAACGCTTAATCTATCCTCAGCTTTCAGGTGGCTTGAGAAAGTTGAACCTGAAGTAAATTTTAAGAGACTCTGCAGTCAAATATGATTCTGCCTTATGACCTGAGACTGTCTGAAGCGCACAGCATGGAAATTTATTCCAGTCAAAAATATTGATCTATTTACAAGCTAAATATAAATGATGGCATTCTGAAAACCAGGAACCCTGTATTGTTATACATATCTTTTGCTGAATTCTAACACCTAAAGGAAAAAATTTACAATAGGACATTTTCTGAAGCTACATGTTGGCAATACGTGCTACAGCAAAAGAAACACAAGTCCTGATGCTTCTATCCTGCTGATTAGGTCAATCAGCAGGAGGTAAGCAAGAGGTAAAGTTCAGGTGCTTCCATTTAAGGCTATGTTATTAAACATATACCTGAGTTTTGTTATGACCACAGGCAGGCAGACAGCAAGGTCTACAACCCACACCATGTTGCCGGAAGGTGTGCTGGACAGGCCGTGATCGCCTGGCTGAGGAGTATGACTGCATGTGTGTGTGGCTGCTAGAAGAACCCTGCTATGCTAGAGGTAGTGAAGGAGCAGTCCATGATCAGGATAGTGGTCTTCATTCTGCTGGTTTAAGAGAAAGAAATACAAACTTTTCTACCCAGGATCTATGTCACTTCTGAGGTCCTTGAGAAAAGGATCATTATGTACTCTGCACATGGCTATCTTTTCAGTTTATCATTTGGAATGGAAATGGAAGTAAGCAGCAGAAATATAGCCCATGCCTGTTTTATTGACCCTCTGAGAACCCCAGGGAAGAATGGCAGTGATACACTCTGTCTTACCATGCTACTGTTACTTACCTACCAGTGACTGGAGAACATGACGATAGCAGTGGTCTTACGAGTTTTGTTAATGAGTGAGCAAAGTCCACTCCATTTCTTCCATGGCCTTGTAAAGTCCAGGTGTCAGCACTGAATATTCTGTCCTTTGAGGGGGTGTTGTTGAAAGATTGATGGGCCTTTCATGCAAAGCAAAGAAACATAAGGAAGACCTCCATGGCTGAAGGTCCACAAGGGTCAAGAACAGAACTACAGAAATATATTGTGTAATCTCTCCAGTTATGCCTGGAACTTAGATGATATTTGGGGACATTGCATAGTTTGGCTTATGCTTTACATTGGCCAGAGTTACACTTTAATAAACTCACCTGCAACAACAGCACAGATATACTATAAGGAACTAAGATTTGGAGGAACCTGTGGCAATGCCTGTTTGCAGTGAGAACATGGAGGGGTGCTACAACTTCATTTGTGGGAGTGATTTACCTGTAGCTTGCCCAATGTCAATACTTGGACCTGTGTCTCCAGGGGATGTATGTAGGTTGGTCTGAAAGTAACGTCGCCTATTTATTTCCATGGAAATGATAACAAGTACAAAGAGCAAAATAACATTATGATAGAGTGAATTCTCAGCTACAAAACAATCTTTTTCACCATAGTGACCACCAGCAGCTATGCGTTTTCACCAGCAATGAACAAGAGCCTTCATGCTGCATTCGTAACAATCTACACTAATAGAGATGAACCACTATCACTTGCCACTGCTGAGGCCTACTGCCTCACTGTGCTCACATCTGCCATTTGGTCTCCATAAATAAATGTTCTGTAAGCATTGATGAATATCACTGGGTGCTATTTTTTTCTGCACGCATAAATTCAATGATACACCCCTACTTCATACACACTTCCATGTCAGACATCAACTTGTCCATTTGTCCCTCTCCTGCCATGTGTTGCATGGCAACAAAATGTAATGGAATATTAGTGGGAAGGTTCAATCTCTACTGTAATCCCAACATCTGCCTCTGACATCATGTGCCAACATAGTAAAATAGGAGGCATTACATTTAGAACAGCCCTCATACATCAAAGGGCCAACGTAGAAAGAATTCATGCAGACAGCAAATACAGCTGGTGCTGGTGGCCCATTATGACATCCAAGGCTTTGAAAGCAGGAAACATTGGCATCACTGCACATAAACACAGCAAATCTTGGTCTTCCTTAGCAGACACTATTTGGTTTTTGGGACAGAAACTGTCCTTAGGAGGTGCTAAACTGGAGGATGTGTGACTTCATAGACTATGATGAATCTGCTACGCAGAACTAAGTTTCTATTCCGTTTGAAAGAGGGAAATAGATAAATGGTACACATGATCTAATAAAAGAGCCTTAAAAATGGACCAACAAAGTAGAAACTGGCACATTGTTACTTTGGATCTGAAAGCTTTGAATCTGCTAGTTAGTTACCTACTACAGATCTAACTTTTGTCAAGGCAGTGGCATAGTCTGCTAGTAAGTTATTGCAATGTGTGCACAGATCAGCTACTGCAATCACAGAATCCTAGAATCACAGAATTGCAGGGATTGGAAGAGACCTCTGGAGATCACTGAGTCCAACCCCCTGCTAAAGTAGGTTCCCTATGGTAGCATGCACAGGAAGGTGTCCAGACAGATCTTGAATATTGCTGGAGAAGGAGATTCCATAACCTCTCTGGTCAACATGTTCCACTGCTTTGTCACTCTTACAGTAAAGGAGTTCTTCTGCAGGTTTGTATGGAACGTCCTCTGTTCCAGTTTTTACCTATTGCCTCTTGTCTTTTTGTTGCATGCCACTGAAAAAGACCCCAGCTCCATCCACTTGATTCCTTCACTTTATATATTTATTAACATTGATGACATCCCTTCTCATTCTTCTCTCCAGTATGAACACTCCCAGGTCTCTCAGCCTTTCCACATCACATAAGAGAGACACTCCAGGCTCCTGATCATCATTGTGACTCTCTGCTGGACTCTAAAAGATCTCTGTCTTTTTTGAACTGGGGATCCCAGAACTGGACACAGTGCTCTTGATGTGGCCTCACTAGGGCAGAGTAGAAACAGAGGCTCACATCTCTTGACTTACTGGCCCCCTCTCTTCAATGCGTGCCAGGATCCCATTGGCCTTCTTGGCCACAAGGGCACACTGCTGACTTATGTCCAACCTTTTGTAAATCAGTTCCTTCTCTGCAGAGCTCCTGTCCAGCAGGTCATCTTTGAACCCGTACTGCTGCATATGGTTATTTCTCCCCAAGTGTAGGACTGTATACATGTTCTTGTTGAAGCTTGCTGCCCAGCTCACCAGTCTGTCCAGGTCACTCAGTGGTCTGGCTAAGCTTCAGCAGTGTGGTCCAAGCTTAAGCTGGAGATCAAAGGCTTCAGTCATGTGAATATACTATTAGTGCGTCTGAGGGTAGCTGAGGTGTTTCTTTTTATGGGATATTGTCTGTGGTCCCTGAGATGAGCTTGTTATTTTGTACAGAATAACAAGACTTCAGTGCTGCAGGTTTCTTCTGGTATGTTCTTGTTTTAGCCCTAAACCATCTAAGCAACCATCTCTCTTGTCATGCAGGCACATAACCTAATGAGGATGGTAAAAACAGTGGTTTTTCAACAGCACACTGTTTTAGATAGATATATGGCCTGAAGTCAGGCACTGGACATTGTGAAAATACAGAGGGCTATCAGGCCTGGAGCATGGGCAGCTGCTACAAGAAGTGGCACAGCAGGCTGCTTCTGGAGGCCCCTGAGAGGTATCTAAGTGAACAGCACAGATGAGGCCAGCAGGGCCTTGTTTCAGTGTAGTGTTGATCATTGTGAAATTTGACATTTTTGGGCCTATTCACTAAAAAGAATCCCACAAGATTTGTTCTAAGGGAAACCATTTTATTGTGTATGTGACAAAACTGCAAACTGCTACTTTGAGGAGGTTAGACAGAAAAAAAGAGAAAGGTTTTAATATGGCTAAATTATACTAATGGTATGTCCTCAACCTTGAAGTGCGTTAGGATTTTTAATATGACCATTTAAAAGAATAATACTGCTCTTGGAAAACCTTTCTATTCAAAATGAATTACTTTGCTGGCACCTGACTGACAAAGATGTTTTTTAGTATCAGACACAACATACAGTACACAAGGGCACATATTTTCTCACTGGAGAGCAGCAGATTATTGCCTGCTTTGCCGTTTTTTAACATTGCAACCTAAATGGCTTTTATGTTCTGAAAAGAAAAAGCAGGGGGAGAAAGGAAAAGCTTTTGAAGAAAAAAATAGTTTTCCAATAACCCCATTAACTACAGTGATCATTGTGGCAAAATGAATGGGATTAGAAATCCACTAAAAGCTGCTGTATAAGGTACGTCAAGACTGACAAGCTCTTCACCAAGTAGTTACAAATGGGACTAATGGTTTAAACTTGTTAGCCATTGTCAGAATTTCTGATCCTTAAGTCAGCTATGGAGGCTATGGCAGAAATCGATAAGGCGTCGCTTACGTTGTGAACTGCTTGGACGGAAATGCTTTCTTGGACTGTCAGATGAAATCAGACAGCTGGATCTCCAGAAAGACTGAACAGGCTACCTGGGAGCAATTAAGTGTTTTGCCACCTTAAGCAGTGATGAGCATAAGGGGAAGAAGAAGTCTTTCATGAGAATTGCAGGCTGGAATTCTATGCTATGGTAAAGCTCATGATGTGTTTTGGTCCATCACTTGCACTATGAAGACAGTGTCCTCAGACTGGTACATTTGTCTCAGAAGTCACAGAAGGCATGGCAGTATTGTAATCAGTATGAACAGCCTAATAGCAAACTGTGTGTAAACTACTGTTATAAGGACAGAGATATCCCCTAGGGCTGCCATTCTGAAACTGCTGGTGAAATCTCTTATTGCTGGCATGCTCTGAAACACTCCTGCGTATTGATCAGCTGCATTCTGGTGGAGAACTCCAAGGCTTCAATTAAATGGAGAATGTTTCTGTGACATTTATAGACAAGATACAAATTGTCAGCACACTGTGCAAGAAAAGTACTGGTACTTGCATGCCAAGAGATTTGAAAGATAGAAGGGTGCTACTGAAAGGCCTGGTGCTCTACTCTCCATCAGGGTTAGCTTATAGTCTCATTTCTGTCCGACTCTGAAAGAATGGTATGAATGCTACAACTGTGATGAATTTTGTAAAAGCAGCAGTGACCTGTAATGATTCCATGACCTGTCCACTTGTTACCCACTTCCATAGGTTTAATGACGCAATGCTATGTATCAGCTGACTACACATTCTCCAGTGCTGCCTTCCTTGCTTCACCTCAGCTTTCTTTCATGCCTCCAAGATGATAAAAATTGAATCACATCTTTTGTTTTTGCTCTATCTAGGCAAGAAAGTAAAATAATTGATGCACTGCCCAGTTTAAGGAAAACTTAAAACTAAGGTGCTTTTCTGAATCAGGAATTGTGTGGGTGAAAACTTGCTATTCTAGGCAGAAGCTCAAATTATAACAGTGAATGACTATTCCGGGGCAGTTTTACATAGTTGCTTTCCTGCTGATGCTTACATCCCTCCCTCAATTTCTTGCCCTGGCTCCAGTATTTTACACATATGTGTTCTCTTCCACAGTGGGTTATTAAGTTTCAGAATTTTTTTACTGTTAAAGGAACAGTATATTGTACAGGAGTTGTCCCAGTGACATCATTCCTACTGGAGAATGTTCAAATGGAGAAAAAGCAGAAAATGTCAAGGCTGTGAATTGATTGTTGTCACTGTTTTGTCCTCTCTCTCATACACGGTGCATTTTGTCCAGGTTCTCACTGCTCAGGAAATGACTTTATTGTTACAGTTGCTTGATTGCTCACAAAGGGAAAGAACACAGCCTGCTAGAGGTCACTGAGGACCTTTTTCTGAAAAAGCCTTGCTAAATGATACAGTAAAAAGCAGCTGGTGTGGTCAGAGAATGATGAAGAAAGGAAGCTTCTGCCACATACTGCTGCCTGTTTCAGTTCTTAATAGGCTGTGTAGGACATGATTAAGTTTTTCAAATCCCTTGTTGGGCTGAGGATAACATACTAACGAATGTACACGCTCCTCAGAGGAGAACAATGAAGCCAGAGGAGGTAAGCTAAGAGCTATTATCATACACAATTTAGCAGGCTTTGCTTAGTGCCTGAACACCAGAGCCGAATAGGTGGTAATGTTGTTACGTGGCAACATGTAACACGAAGGTTATTTCAGACCATTTACTACAACGGCCAATCAGTGTAATAGCATATCTGTGGTGAAGTACATGGCTAAAAGGCTCTGTGGTATCAAGTGCTATATTGTGCTAAAACCTGTTCAAAATGTTGTTGTTTGTTGACAGATGGTGCTTATGAACATGTTTCACAAAATTTATGGTGTCTAGAAACACAGAGTTTTTGGAAATAAGTTTTTTTTCTTCTTTCTTTCTTTTTTTTTTCTTTTCTTTTTTTCTTTTTTCTTTTTTTTTGTTTTGTTGGAATGGACAGACTTACTCCAGAGGAAGCAGTACAGTTACATAGTATTATGGCAGACTATTAGTTCTGAATAAACGTTCTCCTCTTTGTGGCCTTACATGGCTTTAAATTTCTGCAATACATCTATCACAATTTTATGAAAAGTTGCTGGCAGGCATGCGCAAGTTGATACTGGAAAAGTCCTTCAGATGCAAAAAAGCCTCCCAGTGAGGTCAAGTCACTCATAAATGCCTTGGTGCAGAAGCAGCTGATGATAAACACTAGCTAAATCTATAGAAGAGAAATCAATTCATTCCACTTACGAACCATATGCCTCCTGCTTTCTTTTGCATAACCACAGTAAGGGACTCAGAAGCAAGGGGATCAGAGTGTTCAATAAAACCATTAAGCAGTAATTTTTGTATGTGTGATTCGACAGCACTTTGAATGAATACCTAACACAGTTTTTTGCAATACTGGAGAATCATTTATGTGAATGTGCTTTTCCATAACTCTTATTCCTTCCCAAACTTTTGAAAATGTGCAGTAAGCACAACACAGAATCTCAATAATAATAATAGCAGTAAAATCTGTCTGTCCACATCTATCCCACTTCTAGCTCCTGGTTAGTAACTTTTCTGTTGAGATTCTCTAACTGCTTGGTTTTCCCCTCTCCACTGTTGAGCCATATTAGGACTGATTTTCTTTTGCCTCCCACCATTAATTAATTTTGAAGAATTACCTATGGACAACTCTTTTTACTTCACCTGGCCTTTTGGCATGAACTGAAGACATCTTCAGCCTGTATCTGTTCGTGTTTTCTACATGTACCTGATATATCAGAATCCCAAGTGAGAACATCTGTGTTCACAAAACAGAAAGCAATGTTTAATATTAGAAGAGACATTTAATTGTGTTTCTTATGATGGAGGGAGGTTTAACTTACAGATAAGGTATGTCAACTTTCAAAAGCAAAGATACCAAAGCAGTATTATGAATTAAGCTCCTGTTATGAATCTCCTTTACTGTGGGAAAATTTGGTGATTTCAGATTTTCTACAGAGAGCATTCTTACAGAGAACGAGGTCTGCATTGCTACCTTCCACAACTCCCCTTTGTTGTCACTGAATACATTACTCTCTGGCTGAGAGTGAAGAAAAAGCTCTGGAAGTAGCTCAGGGCATAGGAAATGCAAAGCTCTTAATATTAGAAACAGAACTTAAAGTCTGAGACTACATGTAAGGAGCTTATTTTTAATTCTTGGCTTCTCAAAGCAATATACACAAGTCACTCCATTCTGCTTGGCATGAAGTGTTTTCAATCAGGTAAAGCTTTTCAAGGCTATGGCTGTTTCAACTGTAGCTGTCAGACAGAAATGTAACATCAGTTGTTATCTGAAAGCATAGAAGAGAGCAAACTATTTCAACCAGTTACAGAGAGAAAGAGAATTCTGTAAGGAGGATCTGGGTAGAGCAGATGTAAAACTGGAATATTACACCTTTTCCACAATACAAGCCTAAAAGAACATGCGTGAATATTGGAGAGCAATCCATTGCAAGGTACCCAGATCTATTGTCAGAGAAGAGAAAATCCTCTTGATGGGTCACTACACGTGTGCACAACAGTGTCCTTTGGAGTCAGGGTATTCCTGGCACTGTCCTGTGAAGGTGATCTAGTAGTGTGCTCAAGGAGAGGTGATTGTTCTGCTTTCTGTCATAGCTGGTATGAATAAGTCAGTACTAAGAACTTTGGTTTAGGTCATTTCAAATTTACTAGTCTCCAGACATACAGTTTAGAATAAAACCCAGCTAAAAATGTATGAATTTTATGGAAAATCCAGGAATGACTAAACTTTTCAACAAGACAGTAATTCCAAACAGGAGACTTGCATTTCATCACTCTGAACAGTAATAAGAGTCATATGCTCCTTCCATGTCTTATAATAAAAAACTCTAACCAACCAACCAAACAGAAAAATACTACCAAGTGGTGAATTTAAAAGTATTTTTTCAGACTCATTTATGATTTAGCACATAATGACCTGGCAAGACTCATTCAGTTAAAAGAATTAGGAGCCTCATACACATATGAAAGTGTTGTTACAAACACTGTGTAATGTAAAGAGTCTTTAAATTTGGCTTGATAACATATTTCAGGCCCATTTGTATAGAATCAAAATGGTAAAAACTAATTCATATAAATTGGAGAGTACTTGGAGGATATATCTATGTATTTCTTCATGGATAAATTTCAAACAAAAATGCAATACAGATTTTACACTTTATTATTGTCGTGGTTCAACACCAGTAGTTAGCTCATCACCACTCAGCCACTCTCTCAATTTCCCACTGTGAAATAGGGTAGAGAATTGGAAAAGTAAATGTGTGAGAACTTGTGGGTTGAGATAAAGATGTCTTAATAGCTAAAGCAAAAACTGCACACACAAACAAAGCAATACAAGGAATTCATTCATTGCTATTCATTAGCAGGTGGATGATCAGCCATTTCCACAAAACCAGAGCTCACCACTTGTACTAGTTGTCTGGGAAGACAAACACCTTAATTACAAACATGCCCTCCTCCCTCCTTCTTTACCCCAGATTTTATTGCTTAGCACACTGTATAATGTGGGATATGCATTTGGTCAGCTAGGGTCAGCTGTTCTGGCTGTATCACCTCCCAGCTTGTTGTGTAGAAGAATCGTTGACTCAGTGAAAGCACTATTGAGCAATAACTTAAAAATCTATGTTTTATCAACACTGTTTTCATCACAAATCTGAGCACATAACATCATATGAAAACCTGTGAAGAAATCTCAACCAAAATGATGGCAATTGCTTAAAGCTCGTGCTTTCATCTGGAAATACGACACTTTTTAATATTTAGTTTAATTTACAGAAGAATACTGGAGATTGGTAGTTGGAGTATCTCGCTTATTTTTACACTGGATAGTAAGTTTCCAGTCTGAATGTATTTGTATGAATATCTAAAATGATCTAACAGCGCATGAGCAAATGACATTCTTAGGCTGCATGAACAAATTGTCCACTAGCTAACAAACCTTTCCCAGGTTAAAAATAAGTAAAGTTATGGGCCCAATTTCAAACATCTACTTCATTATAAAATAAAAATTATATGAGATCAGCAGAATTACACAGTACTAAACTGCAGAGAGATTAAAGGAATTGGCTCTTACAAAATATAACATCATTTATACTGATAACCACTAATGTAAGTCCATAAAATATAGCTGTTTATTAGGGCCAACATTTCAGAAGCTCTTTCAGAAGCTGATAGTTGTAATTCTTTTAATTTTCTTCTTTTCTCTCTGATTATACTGACTGTATAATCATCCATACTGTTTTGAATGTTGAAAAATGTTAAGTTGCACATAATATGTTTTAATTAATTCATGTTCTTTTTCTTGTGTAGAAGGAGAACTTTTAGGGAAGCATAGCTTTTTTTTTTTTTTTTTTTAAGCTGTATTTGGCTACACATTTATACAGAGAAAATATAATTAAGTGTGCATGTGTTTTTCACTGAAAGTGAAAAGATAGATTTGGGATGGCCTTAAGTTTTATGGGAGTATGCTTCACAGCAGAAACTGGCTCTTAAAAAAACAATTTCAGAGAAGATTGTGGTAGACTTACGTTTTTGAGTTATTGGGTTGCCACAATCAGCAGTACCTTGGCCTGCTCAAAAGTTTGGATTCTACATCATCTAAAGGAAGAAACACAGTAAAGAAGAACTCAACTGTAAGAAAAGTATGTGTTTTGTTTCTTGTCTAATATAACTCTACTTTTAAAAAGCCAATCCTCCAAATGAAGCTATTCTTAGAAGCACCAGTAATTTCTGGCAGATGATTTTTCTCTACTTTGTTTTCTACATACAAGACAGTAATCAGAGAGTACTTCTGGTGAGAACAATGTGCTTCACTTTATGTTTTTGTTTTTGTTTTTTTTTTTCTAAAACGGGAGTGGCTAAGAGTGTGGTTTATGGGAAATCTTTCAGCCATGGGTCATGCTTCTAATCCTACAGTATTATCTGAAAGGTTTAAATCAGTTCAATCCGTCGTGGGTTACAAAGTTGCATGAAAATAAATGATTGCTAGCAAATTCATAAGAATAGAAATAGGGCACATACTGCTCTACTGCTTGCTCTTTGGCAATCTAAAACATAGGTGAACTGATACAAAAGGGCAAACATGAGTTACTGAAAGTTATTTTGATGAAACTTGGCAAAAAGTTCCAGAACTATGTTCTGCACAGTAGCTTCAAAAATGCAAGAAATGGAGTTTGAGGCAATGCTGGTTTCTATGTTATGATTTTGAGCTACCAATTTTTTTTTTTTTTTTTGGTAATACTCTGTGGTTATTCTATCTCATTCCTGTACAGCTCTCTTCTAACTGCTTCTCTTTTCTGGTTTGCTCTTGTAGTTGAGGCACATACATCTTAATAAGTTTGCATTTTTTTCCTCCATAGAAATATTTCTTACCATTGTGGCTGATATTTGGGTCAATTTTTGTTGTGTCAAGGTTTATAAAAAATGTTGTCCAAACACTGATGAACGGTTAAAAATAGACACTAACATACAGAGATGGGTATAAAAATTCATACCTTTCCCAGTAATGTTTATATCTTTCCTGAAGCAGGTAATTTAGTATGAAAATGAAGATTAAACCAAGAAGCTGGATGGAGAGATGTCTTTCACCTCCCATGAACAGCTTCTGGGTCACTATCATGTGTGCTGGAACGCTTCAATGAAAATACAGATTTGTATTTCTTCATTGTGGTGTTTGACACTAATACTGGATCAAGATGAATTGCCAGGAAATCAAGCAATGTTGAAGTTATTGGAGGAGAAGAATAAATGACACTGTTCATGAAGCAAGACACAGAGCTGTGAGTATAACAGCCCTCTGTGATACTGAAGACAGAAATTTGTTTTAAGGGAAGACTTGACTAGGCCCATGAGTTCAAAATGCTTTATTTTTATTGGTATTTTTTTTATTGTTTTTTGCTATGGTAGAAACTGATAAGGTCCTTTCCTGATGTGGAAGTTGAAGAGGAGTGGCATCTCCATTCGCACGAGCACACAGCTGTTGATATCTCAGAATTAAAGCATAACAAGAAATGGCATTATTTCTGTCAGACTGCAACTTGTAATGTCGACAGCTCAAGATTCTGGATACATGTAGCTCAGATTTTTATATGAATTCTGATTTAATAAGTCAAGAAAACAACAACAACAAAAAAAAAAAACAAGCAAAAGAAAAGTAGATCTAAGCTTGGAAGAAAAATTAATTTATTCCCATTTAAAACGTTTGTTAGTTCAAGGATATAGTGCTGCTTAACTTCTGTATATGCCTTATCTATTCAGAGTGTCTTTGGATAATAAGCTACCTCAGAAGAAATTAGATTTTATGGGAAAAACTAGACATGGACATAGCTCTTGCAGTTTCTGCTGACCTTCAGTGAAGTTACAGCTTCCTAACTTTTCTCAGAAGCAAGGGTCTAACATTCAGAATCTTGTGTAATGTACATAAAAAATCAAAACTATATGTATTGGTTGCACCATGAAGTTGACACTGTGTTTTATGTCTGATATATCCTTCTAGAATTTCCTCAGTATGAGACCTGAGAATTAGCAGCTTTCAGATTATCCTAGTTCCTGGAGTAATCAGGCTCTAGTTTCACCAATCCTCTGGATAGTCACCTTAGAGACCATCGGAAGTATCACAGATGCTTCAAATATATTCTCTTCTTGGTAATCATAGAATCATAGAATCATAAAATGCTCTGAGTTGGAACGGACCTTTAAGATCATCTAGTTTCAAATCCCCTGCTATAGGCAGGGACACCTCCCACTAGAGCAGGTAGCTCAAAGTCCCATCCAGCCTGACCTTGAATGCTTCCAGGGAAGGGGGATCCACAATCTCACTGGGCAACCTGTCCAGTGTATCACTCCTTTTGCAGTAAAGAATTTCTTCCTGATATCTGATCTAAATGTATCCTCTTCCTGTTTAAAACTATTTCACCTCGTCCAGATGCTACTCGCCCTTATAAAAAGTCCCTTCCCAGCTTTTCTATAGGTTTCTTACAGGTACTGCAAGGCCTCTACAAGGTCTCCTCAGAGCCTTCAATTGTCCAGACTGAAAAGCTGCAGCTCTCTCAACCTGCCCATGTAGGGGAGATGCTCCAGTCCTCTGATCATCTTCATGGCCCTCCCCTGGAACTGCTCCAACAACTCCATGTCCTTCTGCTGGGGACTCCAGAAATGGACACAGTGCTTTCGGTGGGATCTCATGAGAGCAGAGAAACGCCTTTCTCTACCTGCTGGCCACTCTTCTGGTTCAGGTACTAGACAAACCAACCAGAAGTGAAGTATTGTTGGACCTGCTGCTCATCAGTGCAGAGGATATCATAAAAGGTGTTAAGTTAGGAGGCAACCTGAGTTGCAGTGACCATGCCCTGGTTAGGCATTCCCCCAAGGAATGGGGGCCTGGAAAAGAGTGCAGTCAGAACCCTGAACTTCAGAAGAGCA
>JAOWBP010004700.1:30143016-30157951 GCA_028571105.1 Tragopan temminckii
GACAAACCAACCAGAAGTGAAGTATTGTTGGACCTGCTGCTCATCAGTGCAGAGGATATCATAAAAGGTGTTAAGTTTGGAGGCAACCTGAGTTGCCCTGGTTAGGCATTCCCCCAAGGAATGGGGGCCTGGAAAAGAGTGCAGTCAGAACCCTGAACTTCAGAAGAGCAAACTTTAAGCTGTTCAAGAAATTGTTGGCTGAGATTTCCTGGCATGCTGTCCAGACTTGAAGACGTGGGATCAGGAAAGCCAAGGAATGGCAGAACTGAATTTGGTGAGGGATGTGAAAAACAATAAGACATTCTACAGGTACACTGGCCAGAAGAGAAAAGCCAAAGCAAGTGTACCTCCTTTGGTAAATGTAGAAGGAGAACTGGCTTAAACAGAGACGTGGAGAATGCAGAGGCACTGAATGAGTTCTTTGCCTCAGTCTTCACTGGCAGCCAGGACTCCAATTGTTCTCATGTCCCTGAATCCTGTATCCCTACACCTTCAGGTGGAGACTGGGGGAGTAAATCCCTGCCCCTCACTGTAAGGGCAGAGCAAGTCCAAGTCTACCTCATGAGACTGAATGCATAAAAGTCTTTGGGGATGGGTGACATGCATCCCAGGGTTCTGGATGAAGCTGGCTGAGTTGGTTGCTGAGCTGCTCTCCATCATATTTGAAAAGTTGTGGCTGTCAGATGAGGTCCCAGGTGACTAGATAAAGGGTCATGTCACTTCCATTTATAAGAAAGTGAGCAAAGAGGACCCAGGGAACTACAGGCAGGTGAGTCTCGCCTCTGTGCCTGGGAAGATCATGGAGCAGATCCTCTTGGACAACATGCTTGATCACATGAGGAATGAGCGTGTGATATGAGACAGCCAGCACGGTTTCGCCAGGGGAAGGTCATGCCTAACCAACCTGGTGGCCTCCTATGAAAAGCTGCAGACAAAGGGTGGTTCTACGTCCAGGTAGAGGCCACTAATGAGTGGTGTGCCCCAGGGAACTGTCTTAGGATGGGTGCTCTTTAACATCTTTACCAATGACAAAGATGATGGAACTGATACACTCTCAGCAAGTTTGCTGATAATACCAAGCTGAGTGGAGCAGTTGACACAGTGGAAGGAAGGGATGCCAGAGGGACTTCAGAAGACTCAAAAGGTGGGCCTGGATGAATGTAATGAGGTTCAACACAGCAAAGTGCAAGGTTTTGCACTTGGACCAGAGGAATCCCAGGCATATATACAGACTGGAAGAGGTAATTGTTGAGAGTAGCACTGCAGAGAAGCACCTGGAAGTCCTGGTTGAATGAAAAACGGAAAATTAGCCAGCAGTTTGCTTTCTCAGCCCAGAAAGCAAATGGTATCCTGGGCTCTGTCAGAAGAGGGGTGGCCAGCAGGAACAGGGAGTTGATTGTCTCTCTCTACTCTACCCTCCTGAGGCACCATCTGGAGTACTGTGTCCAGGTCTGGGGCCCCCCATACAAGAAAGGGAGCCATTAGAGAGGGTCCAGAGGATGGCCACTAAGATGATCAGAGGGCTGGAGCACCTCCCCAGTGAAGACAGGCTGAGAGAGGTGGGCTTGTTCAGCCTGGAGAAGAGAAGGTGACTTCATTGCATCCTTCCAATTCGTAAAAGAAGCCTACAAACAGAAGGGGAAACAACTCTTTGAAAGGGTAGATAATGGCAAGACAAAGGGAAATGTTTTTAAGTTAAAGGAGGGAAGATTTAGGTTGGATATCAGGGAGAAGTTCTTTACTATGAGAGTGGTGAGGTGCTGGAACAGGCTACCCAGAGAGGTTTGTGGATGCTCTGTCCCTGGAAGTGTTCAGGGCCAGATTGGATGGGGCTTTGGGCAGCTGGGTCTAATATTAGATATGGAGGTTGGTGGTGCTGCCTGTGACAGGGGGGTTGGAGCTTGATGATCCTTGAGGTTTCTTCCAACCCAAGCCATTCTCTGATTCTATGATTCTCTTGATGCAGCCCAGGATACGGTTGGCCTTCTCAGCTGCAATGCCAACATTGCTGGCTCATGTTGAATCTTTCATCAATTGACACCCCCAGATCCATCTCCTCAGGGCTGCTCTCAAGCCATTCTCTACCCAACCTGTATCTGTGCTTGGGATTGCCCTGACCCAGCTGCAGGAACTTGCACTTGACCTTGTTGAAATTTATGAAGTTGTCATGGCCACCTCTCAAGCCTGTCCAGCTCCCTCTGGATAGCATTCCTTCTTTATAGTGTGTCAGCTGTACCACAGCTTGGTATAATCTTCAAACTTTCTGGGGGTGCACTTGATTCCACTGTCCATGTCATCGGTCCCAAGAACGATCCCTGAAGAACAACACTTGTCACTGATCTCCACTTGAACACTGAGCTGTTGACCACAACTCTCTGAGTGTGACCATCCAGCCAACTCCTTATCCAGTGAGTGGTCCATTCATCAAATCATTTTTTCTCCAATTTGGCCAGCAGGATGTCAGCGGGACAATGGTAAATGCTTTGCACAAGGCCAGGTAGATGATGTCAGTTGCTCTCCCTTTATCCACTGTAACTCCATCATAAAAGGCCACCAAGTTTGTCAGACATGATTTGTCCATGGTGAAGCTATGTTGATAACCACTGGTCATCTCATCTTTATTTTCCATGTGCCTTAGCATGGCCTTCAGGAGAATATGCTCCATGATCTTGCCAGGCACAGAGGTAAGACTGACTAGCCTGCAGTCCCCTGGTATCTCTTTATTTCCCTTCTTGAAAATGGGGATTAGGCCATGGCCTTTCAAATATTATGGATTGCATCTTGACAACTTCATCTGCAAGTTCCTTCAGAACCCATGGATGGATCTCATTGGGTCCCATGGTCTTGTGCACCTTCAGGTTCTTTAGATGGTCTCAAACCTATAAGTGCTTAGAGTTGTTTCTTCATGGTAGCCATGTTGCACAGATGTTATGAAATTACACAATACCTTCAGGAACTGAGTGACTAGGGGTAGGATGGCAAACTAGTTTGTTACCCTGGGTGCTCCTCTCATTGACTCAGCTCAGTCCTGTGATGAAATTTAAATGAAGATTATGTGAGGCTATTTCATAATAATCACTTTGAGCTATTTGTATGAAGGCCATCCATTAAAACATGCTCTTAAATAACAATGAGACTAGACACTATTGAACACATTGTTCCACTTACCCATCTTAGGATCTTCATCATGTTGCCATTCTCAGTGGGTAGACACTGAAGAAAATTCTGCCTTCTGACATGCAACTGTAAATCAGATTTATAAACTCCTTTCCATGAATGGACAGAGAGAATCCAAGGTATGGAAGACTGCAACTTCTGCCAAATCTCTTTCAGAATGTGAGACAAAGTATATATTTAACCTCATATAATTAAACAAAAAGTTAAGTGAGTCTCTATTTTATTTTGATGCCTTTTGATGAGTCAGCTTAAAATGTTGTCTTTATACAATGTTCCAATCTAAAGAATAACAGAACATGTGGAATTACCACGTGGCATAGGTGTATGAGACAACTCTATGACTTGGGAAAGATGCTGTGATGTAAGGACTGATTTGTATTTGCCATATATCTTCATTTCAATTCAGAGTATCCACAATATTTAATTAATTTTCTCTTCATCTTTAAATGGAGTGCAGCTTCTATTCTATTTAATTAGTTTCCCTGGAGGCTTTGCAGGGTAATAGTACAGCTACTAAAGTACAGCAGCTTCTAATTGAGGGTAGCTTCTAAGCAAAGATACTTGTTGAATACACTGGGTTTAGGGCTGGATTAATTCTATGAAGCTCTGCTTTGTGTTCATAGACAGAAGTGCTGTAGGTTTAATTGACTTGAAGGGTCTTAAGAGAACTAATCTTGGAGTCCGCATGACTCATAATTCCAGTGAGTAAGCATTTTTACCATTAGCTTGTAGTGGAGAAAATGAAGTTCAAACTAGTTGAGGTCTTTGTGAAAATGTGCACCAGGCAGTTAAAAACAAGTTCTATAAAGAATAAATTACTTAATGAGAACTGTGATTGAAGGACCCCTCTATTGGATGGGTCAGATGGTAGGGACTGGAGGAGCAATATCCCTTCCACTGTATCAGGTTTGTAACCACCTCAGGAACCTTAACATCCATCCTGATAAGATTCCGTAGAGGGAATTGGTTCATGTAGACACCAAGTCACTTTCAAAGATATTTGAAAAGTCATAAAGTCAGGTGAAATCTCTGGTGACTGAAGGAAAAAAAAAAAGAAAAAAAAGCAACCTAATGGCCTTCTATGATGGCACAACTATATCAGTAGGCAAGGGATGAGCCACTGATGTAATTTATTTGGATTTCTGTAAGGCCTTGGACATGGTGTCCCGTGACATCCTTCTCCCCCTGTTGAATATGAAGTTTGTAAGTAGACTGTTTGATGGATGAAGAACTGGTTGCAAGATTGACCAAGTGGTGGTCAATGGCTCAATGTCCAGATGGAGACCAAAGATGAGTGGTGTCTCCAGGGGTCAGTACTGAGACCAGTGTTCTTTAATATCTTCATCGATGACATCAACAGTGAGATTGAGTGCACTCTCAGTGAATTTGTGGATGACGTGCCTGAGAGTTGGGATGCCATCCGGAGAGTCTTAGACAGGCTTGAGAAGTGGGCCCAGAAGAACCTCATGTGGTTCAACAAAGCCAAGTGCAAAGTCTTACACCTGGGTCATGGCAAACCCTACTATCAATAAAAACTGGGGTACAAAAGGCTAGAACACAATTCTTCCAAAAATGTACTTGGGGGTACTGGTGGATGGCAAGTTGGATGTGAGCCAGCAGTGTGCCCTTGCCACCCAGAAAGCCAACTATATCTTGAACTGCATCAAAAGAAGCATGGCCAGCAGGTTGAGGGAGGCAATCCTGCACCTCTGGTCTGGTCTGGAGACCTCATGTGGGGTACTGAGGTTAGTTGTGGAGTCCTCAGTAGAAGAGATACATGAACATACACAGCAGGGTTGTTAGAATGAAATGATCTTTAAAGTTTCTTCTAACCCAATCAATTCTGTGATTTTATGATTCTATGACATCTGCTAACAATCACAATGTGGCTGTAATCAGATCTCACAAAATATTTGGGCCTTAGTGCTTTCATGTTTCAACAAAATATTAATACCTGATTACCTTTGATGACTAGTCTTTTTGGCTACAAAATGCAAATACAAAACCCTTGTCTTGTCCCCAGCAACTTGATTTGCAGGAGTATATAGCCATAATCAAGAGGATTAGGGTATGCTTTGTACCTCTGAAAATGATTAAATCGTACAAAGTTCAAGGAGTTAATTTTACACAGCCCCACTTCTGAACACTGACAACTTTTTTGTATCTTTCCCTGCAGTAGGAAGGGCAGTAATATACTTCTTCCTCTCTGAAGAGTGTACTTCAAATATCTTAGGGAAAATGACATTTTCCACGATATAAAATTTTGGGAATGAATCTCTTTGAACAAATAGAAAGTATTTGAAAATTAAGCCTGTACTGACTGGCAATAAGAATTTTAAAACGAATATCAAAAACCCATGGTAATTTGAAGAGTTGGTTGTGGAAGGTCATATAGTTTGCCTCATACACTGTCATATGCCAACTTCCATTAAGCAAAGAATATTGTTATTCAATCGCATGCAGAGCATAACAACAGGACAAGTCCAGTGTAAGCAGCAGTTAGCATGGCTCATTTTAGCAGTTGCTGCTAATATCAAGAAATGCCCTTTAATACTTAACTGTTCGCTTTGAATGCTTTTAGCTGTGATATTACAGTAACGTATCATTTCATTGCAAGTGAAAAAAACCCACTCACTTTAAAGAAATTCGTAGTAGTTTTAAAATTCCATGACTTTGGTCAAAGGACTGAGAAACCAGGTATTAAGGATTTCAGGCCTGTCAGAAGCTTCCACCAATAAGAGGGCTTCTGTCATTCACAGTTGGGCACGTTCAAGATTTCCTGTGTTACTTACCTTCATGTTGACAGCTAGAGCATCTCAGGGGCCTGTGGGATTTCTTTTTCCTTTTTTTCATTTCAAAGTGTTTTGAGTGTCAGATGAAGCTGAGGAGCAATGGGAAGGAGTGAGAATAGATTTTTTTTGGTGTTTAAGCTACTCTCCATTAAATTTCAAACAAAATATTGGCAATTTGTTCAGCCTTCCGCCCCCCTAGTCCCTTCCAACTAATATTTAAAAGCATTCAATTAAGATTTTATAATGTGTCCAATGAGTTAAACTGCCCCATGGTATTAGAAAAATATTACATATATAAATAAAATACATCAAAGCATTAAAAAGCTATTACACACTCTGAACATAAAATGGCAGAATAATGATGGATCCCGCCATGCAGCAAACATATTCAAAAATATTATCTTCCTGGTAATGAAATGCCATCCGTTTCATTTTAAGCTAAATACGTTAGACATATCAGTGGAGTCTGTGCTGACACAGCAGTGAGTTGAAATTGAAAATCTGAAATTATATATATGATTGGACACAGTGTTAAAGTAATTTATAGGAAAAACCACAAATGTGCTGGGTCTGCACCTTTTGGTGAACTCATTTTAGAGAATCAGATAGAGGAAAACTCTACCATTTCTAATGTGCAGTTAGAATGGCAGCTCGCCAGGGCCCCAATATATTCAGTATGAGGGGCAGAAAAAATAGGAGGGAAAGAAAGAAAGAGGCTAGGGAGACTTGATTCAAATTACAACAATTCTGCATAAGCCATCAAGAAAATGGCATTCGTTTTCATCGCTCTGACCTAATATGATATAGCAGCTGTAGGAAGAGTATTAGCTATCAAGACGAGTGGGAGATAACAGGGAAACATTTAGAGAGGGATATCAGGATAGGGCTAATTTCAGCACAGCTGCAGATGTGTCGCATGCTTTGCCATGGAGTGCAAAGAGGCAGCAGGAATCATTATGATGATCATCTGATACCCAAAGTTTAGGCTGAAATTCAGGTTCTGCTGACTGGAATGGTGCCTCAGTTATTATACACACACACACACACACCCCACAGGCAGCCTTCCTCCTCAGTGCACGCTGACAATTTCCATCTCTTTCTTTCTCCCTCTCTCATAGTTTATTCTTCCTGGCTTGTTCATCTTCAGCCAACTAAAGAAAAACAAAGAAACAACAAGCATAAGGAAAAGTTTGGTGTGGGAAGCAGCTTTCTGTGTCTTATTTCAAGTATCTTTCATCCTGTTTCTTGTAATTCTTTCCCAAATTCAGATTGTTTTTCATTTCATTTGGCAAAGGAATTGGAGAAGAGGCCATAAATTGCTATTAATTCTTGAAATCAGTCCTAGCATTGCCATTACAGTTATTAATGTGTTAATTTATAGCATTAAATAACATTAAAATTATTTATTGCTTGTTAACCAGAAGTAGGATAATTTGTGTGGTGCAAAATACAAAGATGAACAGATGCTATCACAGTGATTACTTTCTAAGCAGATCAGACATACAAGATATTTTTGTGTTTATAATAATCTCTTACTTATCCTCCTACAAGTGCCCTGAAACTGACCTAATTTTAAGAATGTCATTATCCTCATTTCCTTCAGACATAATAGTGGTCAGAAAGAATGTGAGGAAGTGGTGGCTGGGTCTTTTAAGTGATTTCATACGGTTCTGTTTAGAAACTCTTCTTGTGAACAAGAGAAGAAAATCTGTTGGCTTTGGGAGAAGTGAGTAGATAGTGTGTATATTATATTTTGTGTTTGTGTTGCTTGTTTTTTAGTGCTAGTGATTGCTATATTTTAATTTTTTTATTATCTGCATACTACAAGGAGAAGTTGAGTTGCATCTTGTTGACAGAATATCTGCAATATTTGTAGAAGGAGCTAGTGCAATAACTGGTAAATCATGTGCTGCTCATCTGAGGACTGCGATTGAAAATTTATTGCTCATACAGTAAGAAGCCTGTAGACATTGCGATTACATTTTTACCACCTCATCTTCTCTACACCTGATCTTGCGGCCCTTAGGTGTTCTGCAGATCAGTTTTTCTATGTGCAAATCAGAGAAGCTCTACCTCACCCCACTCCTGGAAGCTTCCTGCAGCAGAGTCAGGGATGATCAGTAAGATGCTTCACTGCTTAGCTGCAGGTCACCTTCTGCTTCACAATTTCTGTACGATACCTTTACTTCTAAGCCCACACTGTGGCAAGTTCTCTGTTCACACCCTCAGGAATTGTTGGGACTGGACTTTCAGTCCCTGTGAGTTCTCACTCATATTGCATCCCAGAGACATATTTCTACTTTGTGGGGTCTCTAGAGATCTCCTTCAGAGCATTCCTGTGAATTTCCTTTCACTCCTCTCAGGGAATTTCTCTCAGTGGCACTTTTTATTCTTAAAAACCCCTCAGAGAATGACATAATGATGATAAGGAACCTTACTCATAGATTGCTTATTCTCCAGCTTTTCCCGGGCTTTTTAGTCTACCCCCTAGATAAAGATCATGCTCCAAATGGGAAGTGATTACATGCTTTGAGTACGACTATGGAATACTCCCCTGGGTCTCCTTGCTAAGCATTCAGGAGGTCTGACACTGAGTCTTTTCCTGATTTTACAAGACAGGAAGGGAATACTTAGTCAGTAGTTCTCACTTGTGATTATAAAGAAATTAGACAGCAGAATCAGAAAATTCTTGTGGAGTTAGCCTGTGATGTGAAGTTATGGCTAAATAGTGTAGAACAGCTTTTCAGCACTTTCCTGCTTTAATCTCTGTCATCATTACATACAAAAACTTTGCTTGTCCCGTGTTATTTCCTTGGATGTCATTGTTACAGTTAAAGGTACGTTGAAATAAAAAATACAAAGATACAGAAGGAATTAATTTCATCAGCCATTCTGTGTTCTGCTTATATTTGTCTCAGAATCTAGTTCTACTGCTTACGTTCCTTGGTGTTCGTAACAAGATTGAGACCACTGCTTGCAGTAATCCACATAGACCAAAGCTCTTTCTGGCTATGTTTTCTGGTACTTGTCGTAGGAGGAATTTGGAAAAAAAAAAAAAAGAAAAAAAAAAGAAAAAAAAAAGGGAATTTAATTTTGATAATTACTTACAAAACAGACCTAATCCTGAACAACAAACGTTCAAGATCAAACTCGTAATCAGCATTTTACAGCATATGTATATGCTGGATGAATTATATGCAGGACAATGAGGACACAACTGTGAATCTTTGCTCCTTATGGATTATCATGTGAGTTCTCTGTTGGGAAATGGGAGGTCTGTCATTCCCTCTGTCAGGTTTGTGTTGGATCACAATCTTTTCTTTCCTTCTGCTAGTATTGTCGTTTTTCATGTGTGGCTTGGACTATAAGCCAGAAGCAAACATGACGTTCCTTTGCAAATAGTAAATTTGTTGCATTTACCTGTGATGGAAAATTGAAGTTAACATTGGTTTAACTGTCAAGAATTTTAATGAAATGCTGCTGAAATTATTACAATGAATAGGGATGATGACTCACAAAATTAGACCTTTTGGCAAGTAAGTTAATGACTGACAAAAATGCCTGAACATCTCTACTCTATGAGGAAATGTCAACAACACTATGAAAAGTGATGGAAAAATATGCCAAGATGGTCTACTGCAATTCCACAATACTGTGTTATCAGACAAAGAATGGAGAGACATTGACATCTCTAGATATCTAGATAGACTTACGCTTTGATAATCAGTATTAGCTCAGTACCTTGCATTTCTTAAATAACTGTTCAATTGAATATTACTTTAATCAAACTACTGAAACCCAGCTAGCAAAGTTACTCAAACTGAGGACAATTACGACATTGACAGATACATTTTAGAATGATGCTGGACTGTAATAAGTTAATCTTGTAAATTTGTCCAAGCTATTTTTATGTCTAGAAATAAAATAAGAACACTAATAAATTATACGGAAGCTCTGAAACAAATATACACACTAGAGAATTGAAACAAGTTTTCAATTTTATATCTTTTTCTTGCTGTGTGAATAAAATGTTGAGAATTTATGATGTCAGGGCAAAATGAATATTCTCTGCATAATGAAAAGGAAGAATGTTAAAGAGCATCCAAATCTGGAATGGAATTTGTATAGTGCCTAAAAATTCAGCTTAATCCACCAGCGGATTATCTCTCAAGCATGTGCTAGAACAGAGATACCTATGTGTCTTGCAAGTGAGATCTTCAGAATAATGGATCCATGGTAGCGCAGAAATAGACAATGTAGACAATGGAGCCACAGTGAAGTGAAAGAGGAAATCTGAGAACCTCAACAAAAGGCAATCTGTTCTGAGAATGTGCTAAGTGCTTATACAGTGTCTAAGTTTTTACCACATTTAGAGTTTTTATTACAGGTCAGTAGAATTGAGAATGAGTAGCTCTTAAATACGTATTATACTGTAGTAAGTGCAGAAATTTCTACTGTTATTCTCTGACTAAAATTAGAGTCTCAAATCTCAATCCACCCACTTCTTCCCTTTCTACATATGGGATCTTCCAATTATTTAAACATCTTCCAAGTTTGTAACAATATGAATATAAAGTTTCTTTCTTGTCCTTCTTCTAAAGAAGAAACATTATTTAAATCCTTGAGTTGTTCTCAGAAGTAAGTCTCTACACACTTGCCTTTTTGCAAGAGGATTATCTGTGAATGCTTGGCCCAGGAAGAAAGTCACTCTTTTTTACCCTCTTAGAATGGATTTCAGAAGTTCATTTTATCCAGTCAAAGAGAAATTGGGATTGCACCCCAAAGTCATATCCCATGGTGGCCATGAAGTTATGTTTAGGATCAGGATAGCAGACTCATGAGTTCTGCTGATCTGAATATATAAGATGTTTGTTTTATCTTGCTTCAAAAGCCTCAATGGACAACTTAGCCCCACAACACTGGTAAATATCCAGGACTATGTTTCTGATTTCAAAGGAATTATTATATGTTCACATTAGTGTGCATAGCTCTGAAAATAGGAACTTTGCTTGGATGAATAGTGTTCAATTTAGATGGAATTGTCATTACAAGGTTGCATTATTTTTCCTTTTGTGATCCAGAATGTATGTTCTGCTTTATCGTAAGCATTTCTTCTGGGGTCTACATTATCACTGCTCTTCTAGGTATATACATTTGTTCCTGCTTTGGTGTTTCACTGTTAAATTCTCAGACAACCATATTCACACCGGCTTTAAATCTGGAAGTGAGAAATTCCATTTACTACACTTAGCCAAATTAATTATTATTAAAAGTGATAATTATTGTTTAATACTAACATAATAATTATCAGAGATTCATGATAATGAAGATGAGAACAGGCTTTGCCCTGCATAAGGGGTTTGGAAATGCTTAGTGGCAGCTGGAATGATAGGCAAGCCTCTACAGCTAACTAGTAGACTATCTCTTCTCACAGAAAATATATCACCAAACACTAATGCAGTTACTGTTTACAACCTTTCTGTAATTTTCTTCAAGGTCTCTATATGCTTAATATTTCAACTTCTGATAGGCAGCAACTGAGAAAAACAATCTTCTGTAGTAAGATTTAGACTGAGGCACGTCACTTTCCTAAACAAAGTGACTTTTGTCTAGGAATAGTAATATGGATGAGGACCAGTTGTTTTGGGGATTGCTGTAATTGGGATTACACAGGAAAAAAAAAATTAAAACTGTATTTTGTTCTCTTTAGACAGTGTAAAATTTTTCAGAATTGATGTGTTTTTCTTTACGAGCCACTGATTAATATACAAAGATTTTTACTAGTTTGCCCCATTTAATAGTCACTAAAAAGCCAAAGGTGTTGTCCAGTGATACCTGATAAGGAGAGATTTTTCTGAAAAAAGAGGAAAAAAAAAAAAGGAATAAAATTATCTGAAACAAGCCCAAATGTCATCATTAAGAAATTCAAATAAAGTTATGATGTAGGAATTTCCCAGTGTTTTATGGCAATTTGCATCATTTATGGCAGACACATAATGATGCAAATTGCCACCAAATAGATATTTAAAGACATTGAAATGCCATAAATCTTCAGGAGAAATAGATTATCACTCCAGAACTCTATATTCCAATGGCTTTTGTGAGAAATGAATGCAAACCAGACTCAACAGTTCCCCAAGTTTGATGGGCACCATGCCAGACAGAAATTATTTAATTACAGTAGAGCTTTGTTGTTGCCAAAAAGAGGAAAATATAGGCAAGGGACAAATTAATTGTTATATTGGTCAGTCTGAATTAAAATCTTGTATGATCTGTAGTTTAAAAAGGAAGAGAAAAGGAAAGAGAATTCTTTGAACACAGAAAAAAGTATGTTAGTTTTTCTGGGTTAAATACTGGTTTTATGATCTCACTGACACTTTTTACCCTTTTCATCAAGATCTGAATGATCTTATAAAATTGAGAGAACTGAGAAAGCCTTTTTTGCAGAATAAGTTTTTGACACTTATTTGTTAAAATCAAGCACAACTCTTAATTCTGAACTTGCCAACATCTATTCTTTCCATTCTTTATACTCTTCAGATATAATTTAAGATTTATGACTGCACATCAAAATACTGCTTTTGTCATTTGAAGATGAAAACTCTGGCATAAAATCTGTCCAAATGCAAATATTTAGGCCCAGAAAATCGACTCCATCTCTTATTAGGTAGTTACTATGATTCTATGTTTCCTGAGTTGCCTGCTTGCTCAATATTGTATTCCTAGAAATTATAATTTTTTTTCTAAAATACAAATGTATTTGAATTTCAGTAGTTGTTTTAAAATTTTGCAGAGAGGAATTTCGCTTGTTTGTTTTACTAACTGCACATGAACTTTGAAGTTTTTACACTTCAATAATAATTTTTACATGCATGAACACATATAGTATTATAGCCGTATCAGCTATAATTCAGACATGTCCAGATGGCTCATTGGTCACATGCGGCAGTACAGGATCACACAGAAACACAGAATTGTAGAAGTTGGAAGGGACCTCAAGAGGTCATGGAGTCCAACCTCACTGTTAAAGCGATTTCCCTACAGCAGGTTGCACAGACACAGCTTGCAATGTGGTGGCCCAGTTCCAGCCCTGGGCACACAGTGGTCACTCAACATCACCAACACCAGTATGCTTTAATCCTATCTGGGGTGAAACCAGGGCACAGTGAGAGCACAGTGCAGTGCTAACTCAAGTTATGGAAATAATTTCACATATTTTGATACATTAGTTAAACTCAGTTCTGTAAACATTGAAAAATATGTAGCTGTGCTTTCCATTATGATAAAGGAATTTGAGAAAAAGTGTAAAGATTGGGAAAAAAAATCATCTTTTCTTATATTTTGTGACTCCATTTTCAGTTGGCATAAGTATATTTCCTACCAATTTTCAAATGTAATGTATAGATTTCAACCAAAAACTTGATCTTGTCTTTTTACCAGACTTTCATAAGCTCTCCCTCACCAGAGAAAGATTTCATCCTCTTCACAATTGCATCTTACTCATGTCATCACTTTTTGATAGTATGCTTTTTTTGTGAATAACTGTTTACAAGGGTGAAGCACAGGAAGAGTAAAATTTCGTCAAAGAACTCTAATGCACACCTTGAGAGCTACTGAGAATTGCAACCACTGCCATTGAACCAGGCAGATGCATTAGTTTCACAAAAATAAGGTCACTTATTCCACTAGTTTTATGTCTAGGATACAAATGTCTGCACATTTGGGTACCATTTTATTTGGTGTTATTCTAAAGACATCTGGACAAGATCCTGGGCAACCTACTATAGGTGTCCTTGAGCAAGGAGTTGGACAAGGTGGCCTCCAGAGAGCCCTTCCAACCTCAACTGTTCTGTGATTCCGTGATTTTAATACTTGTTTACTGTGAACAAATCTCCAAGACAGTTAATGGAAACATAACATAAATGTGGAGCAGGCCCTGCTGTCATCTTGCACATGACTCATATACTGTGTGTGAACCAAGTATATTTCTGGAACATTTAGTTCTCTGCTGCCTGATAATAATCTGTTGTTTTTAGCTGCAAAAAATAAAGAATGGTAAGAGGTCCAGTGTTTTCCAAGAATTGAGTTGCTGGCTGCTAAGCATGCCTGCTCATTGGTGGGTGTGTTGGAGCTATCGGTGAGGGAGAGGTGGACCAGTGGTATACAGGAGACCTTTGTGAGCGAGGTGTGGAGTCACCAGACACTCCTTGCCCCAGTTTCACTCCCCAGGAACATATATGGTTTCCTTTCCAGTAAACTGGAATGAGAAATTCTTAGTCTTCATGGACAACACAGATAGTCTTCACGGAACCTGGTTACAAGTGGGAATCCTGAGTGCTGGAGGTGATAGGTGTCCAGCTGCTTTTGGTAGAATGTAGGAGACACTGCAGACCTCATAAGTCTGCAACACATAAGTCTGTTAAACTTTGAAGCTATGTACAACCTGTCCAAAGAAGTCTCTGGATCTGCAGGGGTATGAATCCAAATCTTCTGGATATTTTGGAAATTCTGTAAGAATCTGCATCAGCATCTGATGATGTGAGAGCTTAGAGCATCTTTTTTTTTTTTTTTTGTTTTTGGCAAGGAGGGGAGAAGTAAGGAGAGGAGAAGTGAGGAGAGGAGAATAGAGCTCTGTAACTTAAAATTAGTTTTGAATATTTGTTGTTCTTGTTGTTTGTAGTTTCGCAGCCATATCATTCTCAAATTATCTCAGATTTGTTATTCTTCCAGATTGAATGGGAATTTAGAAGGACATTTTTGAGGACTTTGCATTTTCCACAAGGATGGTTACTCCTGATGAAACATCTGAATCAGCTTGAATGCTAGCATCAAATGGAGAATCAAATTATGACCAAAGATTTGATATATTTATAAATTGTAGAGGAAATACCTTTCCTTCCTTCCTTCCTTCCTTCCTTCCTTCCTTCCTTCCTTCCTTCCTTCCTTCCTTCCTTCCTTCCTTCCTT
>JAOWBP010004700.1:30159016-30194424 GCA_028571105.1 Tragopan temminckii
TTTCTTTTCTTTTCTTTTCATTTCTTTTCTTTTCTTTTCTTTTCTTTTCTTTTCTTTTCTTTTCTTTTCTTTTCTTTCTGTTGAAATGTTTCCAATTAATCAGCTTTTGAGACATTCTAAGTTACACGTTTAGATCCATTCAATGCTTATGGATTCACCAGCTTAAGTAAGGAGGTAGGGGATGGAAAAACTATTTGCTTTCACACAGCTAGTGAGAATGAAGAAAGATTCTTACTGGGATCTGTGTGACCTAAGATCAGCATCTTCTAAAACTGAAGTTAAGAGAGATATTTTAAAAGTGAGAGATTACTTTGGTAACCCAACTTAAGATCAGAAGAGAAGTCAGAATAAAAAGAGAGGAAGGAAAACACTTTGTTCTAGTTCCTAATGCAATTCTTGAAGTATAGCATCTGTTACATGATACATTTGGATACTAACTTTTTCTCTTTTGCTATTGACAGTAAGTTAGGGTAACAATAAAGAGAAAAAACAAGTCAGGTGATGTGATCGCTATCAATGAAGACTAGTCTGTTTATTTTTAATCTCTGTGTAAGTCAATATAGAGCAGGCAGCTGGATCCAGGACTGTCAGTGCCTACAGGTCTGCTCTACTCATTCTTTCTCACTGGGTGACTAAGTGTTCCCACTGACGTAAATACCAACAAGCTGCAAGAAAAGTGCTCACATGACATGCATTTCACCCTACTCAATCAGTAATGAGGCAGTAAAGTTGTTTAGGAGCACGTGAGACCTCTTACTGAAACTTCTAGGTTGTCCAGAACCCAAAGTTAGCTGACAAAACTTTACTTAAGGCATTCTTTGTTTCAATTTTAAAAAAAAAATTTTTTTCTTCTTCTTAATGATTACATTTACCATGTAGAATTATATAGGCATGGATGCAATGCAGTTCTCCAGGCAAGTGTACTACTTGTAAATAGGTAAATCCACACATTTGCACTGTGTTCTTGAAATATCACTGTTCGGGGTACAGATAATGTATACAAAATAAAATATCCACCTGTAATGCATGCATTTTGAATCTGGAATTTGCTTTTTTTGTCAAACTCAGACTATCTGGGTTGTTACTTTCTTCTAATTTTTAAGCTGAGCTCAATATTTTTCCTTGTGTGTCATTAACCCAATTTTACTGAGTGATGTACCTTCTTAATTAACTCCTAAGCACAAGGCCTGAATAAGATAGTTCATAATTTCACTGTTCTATAATTTGGGAATTATAAATTACATGCTTTTTTAATCTATGAAAAATCCCAATCTGTAAATTGAAATCAGGGCCAAATTTTACCAATGTGCATAGTGCATTTTTAAGGACAGTTTCCACTTAGAGAAACCATTCTCATGGATATAAATTAAGAGCTAACTTCTAGACTTGGTCTTCTAATCTGAAAAAAGCTACTATATGTTTTTTAGGCCATGGTGTTTTTGTGAAAGTGGATTGCTTGTGCTCAGCTTTCATTTGCAAGACAGTGCTGGACAGGCTTGTCTATTTTAAAGGCCACCCTGAGTCCTTATTGCTTCTACATGACTTGCTGTTTTTATAACCCCATGCTTTTGTATATCGGCATGCTTCTGTAGTGCCTGTGTAGATGTAAACACTTTTGACCTCAGATTTCTGCTGAGATCTCTCTGGAGAGCAGTGATACTGCTTACATGGTATTGTATAGAACTGAAGTATAACAACATTTAACATTCTGTAACACACCAAACTTTATTTAATATTCAGATATCTTTTCTAGCAGACTTTGTGACACTCAAAATTAAATTAGCTTTCACAGTGATAGTTTGCCTATTATTATTATTATTATTATTATTATTATTATTTTATATCTTTATTATTCCATGAAATTCACAATGGCTCACTGCACCAGTGCAGGGAGTTTTACAACTAAAGGTGCTTGCTTGTCTGTTTCCTGCATTCTGTTAAATATTTCTTATTCCTTCAGACGGCACTACAAGGACCATTTCACTGTCCCCTTTGGCTTCTGCATCTTGCTTCCAGCATGAACAGACAGGTAATAACCATTCAGCAGGGCCATTACCTTTTCTAAAGACTATTATCAAAATGGTCATTATACATAATGGAGATTATTACAGGCAACTTGAGAGATTTTTTAGATACATCTCTACAGTAATAGGTGGCCCTTTTTAGCCTTATACATTGGTGGGAATAATACCAAGGCAAAAAATACAAGGAAAATGCTGCTTTTTATCAAAGTTTTTTAGCTCTTAATGCCTTTCCAGAATTGACTTCTGGATTAAAATTATATTTATACAACATCTATGAATATCATCTGTCAATACGTATGTGGTACTAGAAATGCAACAATGAAGTATTAAATTGTATCATAGAATCATAGAATCATAGAATCATAGAGTCACAGAGTGGCCTGGGTTGAAAAGAACCTCAAAGCTCATCTGGTTTTAACCCCCCTGCCCCAGGCAGGGTCACCAACCACCAGACCAGGCTGCCCAGAGCCACATCCAGCCTAATCTTGAATGCCTCCAGGGATGGGGCATCCCCAGCCTCCTTGGGCAACCTGTTCCAGTGCTTCACCACCCTCTGTGTGAAAAACTTCCTCCTAATATCTGATCTGAACCTCCTCTGTCTCTGTTTAAGACCATTCCCCTTGTCCTATCACTATCCACCCTTGTAAGCAGTCACCACCCCTCCTATTTATATGCTCCCTTCAAGTATTGGAAGGCCACAATGAGGTCTTCCAGAGTCTTCTCTTCGCCAAGCTAAACAAGCCCAGTTCCCTCAACTTTTCTTCTTATGAGAGGTGCTTCAGCTCTCTGATCATCTTAGCGGCCCTCCTCTGGACCCGCTCTGAGAGCTCCACGTCCTTCCCGTACTGGAGCCCCCACGCCTGAATGCAGTACTCCAGATGGGGCCTCACAAGAGCTGAGTAGAGGAGGACAATCACCTCCCCCTCTCTACTGGGCACCCCTTTTTTAATGCAGCCCAGAACACGCTTGGCCTTCCAGGCTGCAAGCACACACTGCTGGCTCATTTCCAGCTTCTTGTTCACCAGGACCCCTGAGTCCTTCTCCACAGGGCTGCTCTCAAAAAGATCTTCTTCCAGTTTGTATAAATTCCTGGGGTTGCCCTGGCCTAAGTGCAACACCTTGTACTTGGCCTTACTGAACCTCACTAATTTCTCAGGGGCTTATTTCTTCAGACTGTCCTGGTCTCTCTGGTTGGCTTGCTTTCTCTTTGATGTATCAACAGCACTGCTCAGCTTGGTATCATCTGCAGACTTCCTGTGCGTGCACTCGATGCCATCACCTATGTCATTGATGAAGATGTTGAAGAGCACCAGTCCCAAGACCGACCCCTGAGGGACACTGCTTGTGACCAGTCTCCACCCTGACACAGAACCATTAATCACAACCCTTTGGCTGAGTCCAGCCATCCAATTCCTTATCCATCAAACAGTCCATCCTTCAAATCCATACCTCTCTAACTTAGAGAGAAAGACGTGGTAAGATATAATGTCAAAGGCTTTGCAGAAGTCCAGGAAGATGACATCCACTGCCCTTCCCTCATCCTCCAGTACCATCACTCCATCATAAAAGACCGCCAGATTGGTCAGGCAAGATCTGCCTTTGGTGAAGCTGTGCTGGTTGTCTCAGATCACCTCTTTGTCTTGTATGTGCCTTAACATAGGTTTTAGGAGGATCTGCTCCACGATCTTCCCAGCTACAGAAGTGAGGCTCACAGACCTGTAGTTCCCTGGGTCTTCCTTTCTCCCTTTCTTAAAACTGGGAGTAATGTTTCCCTTTTTCCAGTCACTGGGGGACTTCACCAGACAGCCACGGTTTTTCAAATATGGTGGAGAGTGGCTTGGCAACAACATCAGCCATCTCCATCTGGTCCCACGGACTAACACAAATTCAATTGCATGAGGAGGTCTCAGATATGTTCCACTGTTACAGAATCTGCTCCCCACACCCTAAACTAGAGTTTCAGGGTCCTGGCAGACATGGGAAGCCTGACCACCAGTGAAGACTGAGGCAAAGCAATCATTGAGTACCTCGGTTTTCTCTATGTCTGAAGAAGCCAGCTCTCTATTATCTTTTATCAGAGGGGAAACACTTTCCTTGGCCTGTCTCCTCCTGCCTATGAACCTGTAGAACTCCTTCTTGTTTTCTTTCATATCCCTCACCAAGTTCAGCTCCATCTGTGCCTTGACTTTCCTAATCCTATCTCTCCACACGTAGTCAACAGCCCTGTATTCTTCCCAAGTACACAACTCAGCTTCCACTTTCTGTTCACTTTCCTCTTTTCCCTCAGCTTAAGCTGCTGGTCCTTGGTCAGCCACATCGATTGCCTGCCTCTCGTGCTTGACTTCTACTTGGGGATGGAGTGCCATTATGCTCTCAGAAGGGTGTCCTTAAAGAGCTCCCAGCTTTGTTCTGTACCCATGCCCCTAAGAACACTTTCCCAGGGGATCCCATTCAGCAATTTCTACAGCAGCTGGAATTTCGCTCTTCTGAAGCTCAGGGTCCTGACTCTACTTTTTGCCAGGCCTGCATTATTCAGGATCGCAAACTCCACCAGGGGATGGTCACTACAGCCCAGGCTGCCTTCAATCTTAACATCTCTAATGCTCTCCCCTGCATTGGTCAGCACAAGGTCCAGTAAAGCTTCACCTCGGGTTGGTCCATCTAATATCTGGACCAGGAATTTGTCCTCCACAGACTCCAGGAATCTCCTGGATTGTCTGCCACCTGCTATGCCACTATCCCAGCAGATACGTGGGTGGTTGAAATCCCCTATCAGGACAAGAGCCCGTGAGTGCGATGCTTCCTGTGGCTGAAGCAAGAAGACCTTGCCAATGTGCTCGCCCTGATCAGGTGGCCTGTAGCAAATTGTAGGCAAGGCATACTTTCTTTCTAAAAAACTATGAAGTTAGAATTAAAAAGAAGTATTATGATATGTCATATAATACTTCAGGATTCCTGGCAATTATATACTTTGCAAAAGAGCTGGAACAATTTTTGAAGAATCTCAAGCTGTTTCCCTATGGAAAAAAAGGTACGATACAAATCACTACTGGTTCTTGTTGAACCGTTTTTCTCTGTGATGTATTTTTCACATTAGGTTTGAAATGCAAAACTTTTGTAAATCCAGGAAATATTTCCAGAGGAACTGGACCTAAATCTTGAAAAGATTTCAGTCTACTTCAGCAACTCTCCCATTCTATCCAGAACGTTTGCTAGACTATTTCTTGTGGCCCCAATTCCATGCTATAAATGGCCCACTGAAAAGAGAAATCTCAGATAAATTAGAGTGTATTTACGTCTTGGATTTGGCGTGACTGATGGACAGAAAGGAGTGATATCTTCTCCAACATATTCTTGAATCTCACCCAAAAGATACTGTCCATGCTTATACAAAGCCTTTGAAATTTTCGGTTAGAAGGCAGATCTCCCATGTGTCAAACACTTATAACTACATCTCTTTTCCTCTTAATCCTACCCTGAGTTTGAATCACAGTTCAAAGTAAGTCTCTTCCAGTAAGACCTGAATGGATGTGGGATTTTACAAGTATTTTCCCTGTCTTGGTTATCTCTTCTACATGCTGATTATAGGTCTACTTTTCTTAAATAATATTCCCTTTTTCTTTTAGGATATATGCACTGCTTATATTATTCTGCTTCTAATAATGGCACTTATCATTTAAAGGAAAGCAAAAATTGCCTCCTTACCTAGCTTTTAATTTTTTTAAATTCTGTCGTATAGTTCATTCATCTCCTTTTTTTTTTTTTTCTGCTGCATTTATACAGATGTGTCCCAAACCCATTGCATTTCTCATCACACAGCTCTTTCTAAAGTGATGCATCCTTCTCTAAGTCACACCATCTCTTTCTGACATAGCCCTGGCTAACAGGAGAACACTGACCTTTCAAATGTGTGTGAGAACAGGCACTACAGGAGGAACTCAAGCAGTAACAACTATAACAAAAAGCTGATCAGAAGAGAGGTTCTGTCCTGCAGCATATTTTCCACAATCCTACTTAATAGTGAAGGATTTTTTCACTCCTTTAGAGCTCTTTAATCCCAGTCCACATTTCTCCAATAGACTTTTGTATTTAGACAGTTATGAGTATCTAAATGTGTGCTTGGCTTGCAGAGGGATGGAAACAGTGACTCCCAATATAATTTCCATTTTTGGGGCAGTGCATATGAATATGCTCAATGGCAATGTCTATGCCATATTGGAACTTGCTTGCTATGGAAATGTTCTTCAGAATTCTCATTCTCTATTTTTTAACATTTCTTCATTTTGCTTTTTTGGCTGTCCTATAGTCATCAGACACTGTCATTGTGGACTCAGTCCTCATGGCCTTGAGAGTGCAGGTGTCTGGGAGCTTCAGTCTTTTTGTTCATTAAAATCTCTCAATTTGTGGCATCAAGCCATCTATGACATAGGACTTCTGATATTAGTAATTGACTAGGCAGAGTGGCAGCAATCGGCCAAAAAAGAGCTTTTTGGCTTAAAAGTCCACTGGAAATTGAAGTTTGAATATAAACATAATCAGACATTTCCACTTTGTGACTGGTTGCTTTAAAATATCTGAATCTGTGATTCCCCAGACAAGATCACTGTATGTTCCAAGAGCAATGTTTCAACCATGTAATATCATTATTTGCTGTAGACTTTTTTTCTTCAGTATCTGTAAGTATCAGATAAGACAGATTTTGAGCTTTATTCTCAAATGTTGCTGAGGAACACTTCGCAGGAGAGGAATAGTATGCAACTTGTGTAAAATTCAGCTGGGCTCTCCCTGAGAGCTGTTGCTTGTAGGTACAAGGAAGTTAAGCCACTCTGGCAGCTCTGAAGTCTTGTACATCCTCCCTCATGCAGCACCTGTCACTATTAACTTGGACTTGGTCCAGGTTTGTGATTTCTTTCAATTTAAAAAAATTGTCAGCAATCGATAATACCTGCATTAATTCAGGTTAGCTGAAAGCAATTGTCACACGTAAAATCACAGCCAGAGACCAGCCCCATTACAGCTATATCCCTTCTCTGCATCATTTGCTGCAGCAAATGGGTAGGTGGAACGGGGACTGTAATAGGAGGTTTCTTCGTAACTTTAATATTAGTGAGACCTTTTTCCTGTTGCCAGAGCCTCTGAGGGTTTTAACTGCATGAAATCCAGGAACTGTCACTTAGCCAGTGACTTGTAGATTATTTGAAAGAGAAAAATGAAATATACAGGGGGAGGGGAATTTAAATAGCAATAGGATTCTTATATTTCTGGATCTTAACTATGCAATCAATTTTGCCAGTTTGAGTCTGCAAGAAAAGGCATTTAAATATCTGGACAGCTATACCTCACTGGACCTTACACCACTGTTAAGTTAGGAGCTGTAAATTCTTAGCAGTATACAAATAAGTTTACTGGTTTGCAGCATTTTTAACTCTGATGGAAAAAAATAAGGGGAGATGGGGGTGGGGGGAGAGGACTGAGAGAGACAGAGAGAGAGGGAGAGAAGGAGAGAGAGAGAGAGAGGAGAAAGCCTGCCAGCTATTTGTGAAGTAAATGTTCCCATTTCTTTTAAAATACAATAGCAAGTGTAATTTTGTCACATGCATCTGTTGCTATCACCTCTCACTTTGTGCTGAAGTGCTCACCAGAGCATTTACAGAAGTGATTCTTCCTCCCACCCCTGACATCTGCCACCGAAAATGCTGCATTATTCATCAGCGTGCTAATGGCAGGTGATGAGATCTTTTCACGCTACATCCCTCTCAGTAGGTGTTTATTACTCTGTTCACCAGCAGCCCTGCTATTACTGCGGGGCCAGAAGAACTCTACATACTCGCTTGACAGGTAATGGGAAACGTGCTCTGCTCACTTGGCTCACAAGTGCAGATGAAGGTTATTACTAGGACAGCTGCAATATCGTAGGTGCAAAGAAGACGGTCACTTTAAGCGAACAGCTTAATTCTGGAAATCCATACAAATCATGTCAGCACCGTGATAATCCATCTTCTTTACCTTCTATCATTTCAGCAGTCATCACACTGTAATAATTTTCTCCCCGTTCACCTGTGGTCTCTATGAATAACAGAGTTGGGGGGGGCAGGGAAATGAAGGAAAAGAAGATGAGTCTGGCTTAGCGTCTGATGGCCGTGCTGGTGAGGAATTTATCTCTGTCTAGTAAGCAAGATGCTGTCTTCTGTGTGTGTGTGCACGCAAATGTTTGTGTCTTGAGGAGGAGAGAGCCTTGCAACCAGCACTAGAATTGTCTGTTCAACTTAAAAAAAAAAAAATAATAGCTTGACAAGAAAGGCGGATCACTAATGATTTATTTGTAGCCTTGTGACAAAAAGTATGGAACATAAACATGCCACAGCACAAGGGAAATTGAAGAAGGAGAAATTATTTTTACTCCAGAGAACCGAGCTCCCTAAGAAGCCTTCCCCAGCTTGCCTTCCCTATGGATTTCTTGCTTAGACACATTATACTGTCCTGAGTAATCCATAAAAATCTCACCTCACACCAGAAAGGTGTGAAATAGGCAAACCCATTTTAAGATTTAAGCACACAATTTTGCTATTAAATGAGGTTAGCGTTTCCTTTTCAAAAATGAAAGATGTGTAGGTTATGCCAGAATTTCTCAAGTTCCTTGACATGAAAGACCTGTGAAGGAATTGCATTTTTTTTTAATTTTTTTTTTAATGTATCGTTCCAGAAATGAAAGCTAGGAAGACTTTGAGACAAGCATAATTGACTACAGTTTTATACATGCCACAACTGAACTGCACGTATTTCTTTTTTATTATAGCCTAAAGTAATTAGAAAACTGTGAAAGAATGAACTATTTTTTCTCATCAGACCTTTGTCTTTAAAATTCTGATTCTTATTTTCATGTAATAACTGGTCTTTTGTTATGTTTAGTAGTGAAAAAATGCTTTCTATTGGAGAGAACAAAAGGAAAAGGGAAATGAAAAGCACAATTCAGGCATCTATTTTGTTTCCCAAATCTGTAAATTAAAAAGTTGCAGATTAAAAACTATCCCAGTTTGTAGGTGGAAAAGAAAACAGATGAACATGGCAAGAGTTTTTAGAGCCACTACGAAACTAAATGAGATGGGAAGAGAATAGAGTTGTGTCAGAACAGAAAATCTCTTGAGTTGGAATTCTCTGTCACTCGCAACTGAGGGGGTTCTTCGTGCTGCAGAGGGAAAGCAGTGAGTAACTGGGTGTGTTTGTGGAACTGCAGCTGCAAGGTGCTAATCTTTGCATGGGGCCAGGGCAGGGAAAACAGAGACAGTTCTGGAAAAGCAAAGCATTTTTGGCAAAAATAATTATTTTGTGTTATTTATTGAAATGTTAATTCTTGTAAGTGGTTGCTCCCAGTTCCAGTGGCAGTAAAAACGTAAGCTGCAGAATATTACTGGCTGTAATTTCTCTTTCAATATATGAATTAATTCTAGTGTAGTTTTAGCTAGAAGGATTTAGACAGACAGTGACATACTGAGGAAGGAAAAGACATGATTCTCCCGGGATTTAACAGGAATTCGGTATATAATGAGACAACAACACGGATGTATCTGCTATAATCAGAAGTGATTCGTTTATTTGATTTTTATGTGATCAAAATGCTATGAAATGAAATCTCTACAAACAAAAGACAACATCTTGTGGCATTCTTATGTTGGTAAATGTATGTCATTTGTGGCAATGTTCGGATTGTCACTGAAATGTAATTGTGCTGTTTTGGGCCCAGCAGGTGTTCAAAAGGAATGTCCTTTATGAAATCACTCTGCTTACCTTTGATACTAATAAAAAGCTGAAAAAGATCAATAGTTGTTCTAGACTGGATTGGACATCTGGATTGCATAATACTCAACTAAAGAAGGAAATAATCATCTCCTTTCACTAATTTCCTCTTCAAAAAGGCAAAATAAAATTTAGATATTTGAAAGCACTCTGGTAGTTTTCTCCAGGTTCAGATAATCTTTTTTTTTTTTTTAATCTGTTAACAGAAAAGAAATAAGGAACTCAGAAAAAAGTAAAAAAAATCCTCTAAAATTATAATACTGTGAAATGTCTAATCAAATAGAAAATGCAACCTACAAAATGCAATGAACATCCACGAGATATTGTGGGTATTTCTAATTAATGCCAATTTCCATTCCATTTCTACAAGAAAGTGATTGTAGAGTCCTTTATGCACTTTGCTGAAGATGATATTTGAGACCATTTTGTAGTCTGTCAATAGCATTGTAAAATACACAGTTAAAATATTATAAGGATGAGCTCCTTTTATATTGAGATTTTAAATTTGAGGAGGGAGATTCAGCCAGCTAATTCAGAGTCCTTTCAGAGGAAGGAAGCAACTAGCATAGTCCTGCAGCTGAGGAATTCTTCTCACTGTCTCTCAGCTGCCAAGATGTCTATTCCCCTGAGAAACAGACTGATACTATTTCTTAATCTGGGGATTTGGAACATTCCATTTCCAATGATCTATCAGAAATTTGTAGGAAAGCTGTGATTTTAAATGACTAAAGAAATCCCTGATTGAGATTTTTATGGTCTTTCTTGATTTATGGTTTTTCTTTCAAATCACAAATTTTATATTTCAAACTACTCCTTTAAAGGAACAACAAAATGTACTGTTGTTAAAAAATTCTTGTGCAATAAAAACACACTTTACATAATTTCCCATTAAATATTAAATTTTCTTGGATTTGTTATTTTCTTCAGAATTAAGTATAAAAATAATCGGAAGTACCAGGAGTTTTCATGAAACTGAGAATTTCATTGTTGCTCATCTTGATGGCTAGGTTATTCTTCTTAATGTCTACTATGATATCATCAAGAAAATATTTTACCCTGAAAAAGTATTCCTTTTTGTCTTGACGTCTGGATGTGGTTATGGCCCATCAATGCAGATAGCAAAGTCTTCAAAAACCCTGAGATTTGCACTTGGCCTACCTGTTGTTTGAGGGAGCACTTGAATTTTCCAGATATGTAGTAGCCTAAGATTCCATCTGATTTCTTTGTCCAACTATGTCTGTGTGAACTATGTTTGTGTGAAGATGAGTGCCTGGGTCAAAGATGAAACAATGGTGTTTTCTAAGCAATTCTTTATGTATGTGGAATTTCCAAGCCAAATAAGATCCACTGAGCAGTGCTGTAGTAGTGTAAATCATTCAGTGATACAATCTGGCCAGAAGTGAAATCCTTGTACCTAGTTGCAGTGACCATACAAGAGAACTTCAGTCAAAATCATGCATTATTTTTTTAACAGGGAAAAGCCATCATTCATGGAAACCTAAGGTGATTATGGAGATAATTTGTTGAATATGGAGTGATAACAGTATATACAAAGACTTTAATGGGAAGATCCTGCAAGTTCAAAACAGTGAAAAAGATGTATAAATGTGCACAGCAGAGAACCCATTCTTTGGGCCGCACAACTAATTTAATGTATCACAGCTGAAGTCTGAGTTCTGAGGAAAAGATCTAGTATGTCCATCACAAACTCTAATATTGTTATGTGATTTTCTTTTTTGCATATTGATTATCCACATTTCCACTAACTGGGATTCTAAAAAGCTGCTAGTGATGCGAAAATGACAACAAAATGTGAACCATGTAGTTGACAAACTAGGGACTTAGATGTTGTTAGGCGTGAGTTACACACAGAATTTTGCAATACTAGCTACAACAATTCATAGATCAGTATAAAACAATGGAAATGTGACTAACCAATGGTCTTTGCGCACATACCATTCCTTCTCCCCCAACTCCTCTGCCGGACAACAATCCCTTTTCCACAACCTACATCTGAAACTGGAATTTTTGGATTGAGAAGAATGACAGCAATGCTGATGGCACTATTCTGGAGGGAGGAGAGCAGCTTTCTCAGTGGCATTAATCTATATGCAGGCTGTCATGTTTACCTCAAGAGAACGGAGGTACTGTCTTCCTTGGGATGGCAGCCAGGCAAGTTGTCGAGAGATGACTGTTAATAACTACCACCCTAGATTGAACAAAAGAAGTTGTTATGTACTATCTACAAAAGAAAAACTGTATTTTCTCATGAGATGCTGTCCAGCTTGCATAGATACTACACATCTATGCACTTAACTTGTGTCCCTAGAGCTTACTCCCAAGGTGTCTTAATAAATGACCTTGCTCCTTTTTTTTGATTGGTTAACACTGAAAGCTGGGTCTTATGAAAGTATTTTCTGAGGAAACACTGAGAGTATAAAGATTAGCATAGGTGGCTACTTCTGTACAGCTATATCAGTTTTTTTCTTTTTTTTTTTTTTTCATATAGAGTACTTAACTATGTACTACTTCCTCCCTTTCCATGATCTAATTAATTATATATGAAACAATGCATATATGCATAGAGAAACATGTAGACTCATTTTCTTCATGAAGATACTAGCTCAACTCACCTGTAAATCCTGTTTTTGACCAGTGACTATTTCTGTATACACCTAGCTTTATCTGTTTCACAGTGAGCTCCAATAAATGAATGAACTTGCTGTTGTTCATTAGATTAAGCATGGCTATCCGATTTTGATGGGATAAAGACTTTCTATCTCTCAGTGTGATTTGTCAAAGGGGAAGAGTTCTGTGCCTGAATGCAGAGTGGAGAGTAGACTTTGACCTGCATTGAAAATATTCCAATTTAAAAATATTCAGGGCCATAAAGCGCTTCCTTCTGTTGATGATAGCTATCTATATCTTGCACTTAAAAACTGGAACAATTTCTTAAATATCTGTATTTTTTTCTAAATTTAATGCAATTTAATTGATTTTATTATATTTTATTGTATTTTATTCCTAAACTTTTTATGTGATGAGTAAAAGCTCTGGAGGAGCAGGCTCAAAGTGGCTGTCAAGCAGACGTTTTTTTCCCAAAGTAAAAGGTGCTGACAGACAAAAGAACTATGTCATGAAAAATTTATAACCAAATTTCCCACAACAGAAAAGGGGCAAAACCACCTCACATATTAAATGCCATATCTTCATGCATATCTGCTCCAGTGCTGATTCAATGGCAAAATAACTTTCAAAATGTTTTATGGTCCAAAGCAGCTATAAAGTAGCTACACTTGTCATTTTAGCAGACTAAAATCAGAATTATACTAATATTCAGAGGGGTGACAGCAATATATTATCTTGTCAAGCAGGAGATCTGAGTTTGCAGGAATACATTGTAGGTTAGAGAGAGAAACTGTATGAAAGATGCATTTAATTACATAAATAATAATAACAGTATGATAAACTGTAGGACTAGTTTTACATGCTAGAATATATATAATAATGTGTGGGTACATGTATTTATATTAATATAAGAAAATATGTATAACCTTTCTGGCAAATACCAATACATATTCTAAGCTAATGTCTCATCTTTACATACCTTTCAGCTCTTATATGTGTAAATGTATTTCTCAGATTAAAATAAACCATAAGATACTTTTGAAATTAAAATAAGCTATAGACTGATGGGCTCATCATTGGACCCAACATAGAAGGATAAGACTTCGGATGTGCTCATTGGTCTTAGGATGAATATGAGTCATTAATGTGATATGTCAATAAAAGCAAGCTAATCTGATTTGGGATATAATGAGGAAGCCATTTCCAGTAAAAGTAACAGCAGGTTTAGTGCTGTTGCAGGTGGTACTGGTGACACTTTATCTGTAATACTGTGTCCAATTCTAGTCACCCACAAAAGGGTACTGGGATTTGAAGGAGTATAGGGGAATGGGCTGCTGGGAATTTGAGGAAATAGGAGACGTTTAATATCCAAATGGCCTAGACAAGTTTAGTGGGTAGGGCTGGCAACATGAAGCCCCAGGCAGAAAGAATTGTGTTCTTTAAAATTGTGATTGAGTTACATATTTGGGGAAACAGGAAAAAAAAAAAAAAAAAAAGAAAAAGAAAAAAGAAAAAGAAAAAAAGATAGTTATGAAGTTAACTATAACTACTGGAGAACAGACATAAATGCAGCAAATAAAGTTCAGCAAATTTGAATGCTTCCAAGCAAGAGAAAAATAAGATTTTATAATAGCTCTTGGATAGCATTGAGGGAGATATACTTCAGCATGCCTTGTCTGAGTTCAGTAAATGTATGGAGAGACTTCATACTGAGAGGTCTTGTGGAATTTCTCAGGCTTTCTCCAGATTGGAGATTTAAAACAAGATCTGAAGAGAAGTCCATTATTTTAACTGTTACTTGAGTATTCACTGGTAGCTGATCCTTATACTTTCAAATCTTATTAAATTTTGGTTACTGTTCGATTAAAGTTTGATTAAAGTTCACATCAGTAATAATTTAAAAAAAAAAATCTTGAGGTAAGTAATGTGTAAGTATTTTCCACCAAACCAAGTTATAGCACTGGGTACTTGCGTTAATATAGCCTGGAAAATCATGACCTTAAGAAACTGGAATTAAAAAACAGTAAACAATAAAAGAGCTATTTGGAGGTCTCAGTTCTGTTCGTATTTTACAAATTATTTTAGTAGGCTTACAGATAGACCTTCACAGGTGCTGGAATATATATATATATTTTTTTTGGTGATAAAATTTTGTCTTTAATTTCAAATTGCAATAGCATTACTAATTTAATTATCACCCCCAAAGAATATTTTTTTTATAAAAATGTCCAATTTCAGCTTTGCTGAATTATTTATCTTATAGTATTATTTATCAAAATGACAGATTTTTTGCAGCAAAAAACTGACTGTCAGCTCAAACATAGAAAAAAATGTCACCACTTGGACTAATCATTAGTTTTTTTTCTTATTTTTTAAAGAAATTTTCAAAATTGATGTATTGTTGCAGATGATTTATATTATAAGAAAATACATTTTCTAGCAGAAGAATATTCCCCTGGTAAAACTTCTTCCAATTTAAAAATGCTTTAAATAAGGAAAAGTAACTGTGAAATGGTTGCATGTAAAACTCTGTCGACTATGCTAACTATACACTTCTCCCCCTCCAAAATATAGAAAAGAAATGTCTGATCCTAATCTCTTCTAGTTATTTAAATCTCAGATCTTATTTTTAATAAGTTATCGGTAAGGAGAGGAAAGGATGATCTTAAGTTTAGAATATCCCTTCAACATGACTATTAAGCACTAATTGCTGCATGTGATATTAGGTTTTAGGCAAGAAGCAGCATCTTATTGAAGATTTCTAGCCCTTTACATAACATGACAAGGGAATGTTTAAACTCTCTAAAACTGCTTGATTCCTTCTTGTCTTCACTTATTCATATGTAACTTCTGAGAATTATCCTAAAGGAAGACACATGTATTTTCTCCTACCTGTCTTTAGGGTATAAAGCTATTTTTTCTTTTTTTTTTCTTAGAATATAAAGTACGGAAAATACATTCGGTGCTTGATAGAATATGGTAGAGTCATTCAAACAAAAAATAAAATCCAAGAGACAATTCTGCCATAAAATAGGAAAAAATGTAAAGTAGGGAACAAATGAAGGCGTTCATATTTGTACACATGAGCCTACTTACTTATATATATCTGCAATTTAGTCTTAAATGTCATGTCTACTCATTAGTTCACTGACTTCTTGTAGTTATTGTAGCAGCTGGGTTTCAGGACACATTGAATTTTGAAGGGGATGTTGTCTTTGACGATCAGCTAACAAGGGCATTTCATGCAAAGAGGAAGACTGGACAAAAGCATTGTTAGGTTTACGGAACATAACAGCATATTGTGGCCGGATGTACTGTGGAAAGACATAAAAAGGATATTTATATTAAATAGAAAACTTGCCATAATTTACATGTAGACCACTGTGCAGTTTTAAACTCAAACATTTTTGAGCTTGCAGGTTCAGAGACTGAAAGATATTTGGAGTTTCTTGGAAGAAAAAAATGGCTTTTACTCTGCATTCAAGGGAAATGGAAAATAAGTAGAGGTGTCTTTATATGCAAACATCCCCTATTGATTTAAAAATCGAGCTTGGCAAAATACAGAGTAGATATTTAAAATGTGCATAGTGCATGAAATTACCTCACATTATGGGTAATGCATGCCTTGTAGCAATTATGTCACTTATGCTTACACTAATTAAGTGTTGATGTGTGAGCACTAAGTTGCAATGATGTTGTTAACTAATGTACATAAATATTCCCTTTAAACTGTAATTGCGCTTTGCCATAACTTAAAAGAAGATATGCTCAATTGGAAGTATACAGTTATATTACCTTAAGGAAGAGATTACAAACTTCAGACTGTCAGTAAATACAGTGGTTGAGTTCTGTATTTTAAGTTAAAGGGGAAAAAATCCTTTTGTCATGGAGATTACAAAATACAATCCTGTCAGGAAAATTTACACATTACCCATATAAAAGGACATTACTGCTATTCTGGATAAAACCATTCAGCCCACAGGAGCTGAGTATTCAAACCTGAAGGATACAATGTGACTTAATCCACAATTTATCCCCAGTAGACATAAACTGTACAGAAATTGGATTGAAAGAGCAAAACCCATCTTGGGAAAATTTGTAGTGTTTCGTTCTACTAACACAAGATTGATGATGGCCTAAAGTTAATGTTGTTTCATTTAGGTTTGGACTCAAAGAGCTATAGTAAATAGGGTTACATCAGGCTGATGACCAATCAGTTTTAGGGTTCCACAGAGCTCAGTTTTAGGGCTAGTTCTTACTGTTTTAATCACTTACTTGAAGATATATTAAGTTTGTGGGTGCCACTAAATTGGAAGGAGCTGTTGAGTCCCTTGAATACAGTGAGGTCTTGCAGAGAGATTTTGACTAATTAGAAGGCTGTCATCATCATGGCATGATTTTTAACAAGAATCATAGAAATACAGAATCATACTACCGTAGAATCACCAAGGTTAGAAAAGAACTCCAAGATCATCTAGTCCAACAATCCTCCTATCACCAATACTTCCCCACTAAATCATATTCCTTAGTAGCACATCTAAACATTTCTTGAACTTCTCCAGGGAGGTATTCTAGTGCATTCCGGCACCTGACTACTCTTACAGAGAAGAAATTTTCCTAATATCCAACCTGAACCTCCTCTGGTGCAACTTGAGGTCATTCCCTCTAGTCTTATTGCTAGTTATGCACAAAAAGGTGCTGACCTTCACTTTGCCACAACCTCCTTTCAGGCAGTTGTGGAGTGTGATAAGATCTCCCGTGAGCCTCCTCTTCCCCAGACTAAATGATCTCAGTTCCACTCAGCCTCCCATTACAGGACTTACACTCCAGAACACTCACCAGCTTTGTTTTCTTTCTGTGAACATGCTCCTGGGCCTCAATGACTTTCTCGCAGCGAGGGGCCCAAAACTGAACACAGTACTCAAGATGCAGCCTCACCAGAGTTTAATACAGTGGGATGATCACCTCCCTGGTCCTGCTAGCAGCGCTGTTTCTGATACAAGCCAAGATACCATTGCTCTTCTTGACCACTTGGGCATTCCCTAGGGTGTATCAGGCCCAGTGCTGACTCAGGGCAAGGGAAGATGTTGTCTTGATCTGCTTTGCACTACGTGGCCTCACCTTGAGCACTGAGTACAGGCTTGGGTGCCACAATATAAAAGAGACATAGCACTATTACAGTATGTCTATATGAAGATAGAGATGAGTCTAGAGGGCAAGACATATGAGGAGCAGCTGAAGTCTCTCGGTTGGTTCAGCTCAGAGAAGAGGATGCTGACAGGAAGCCTCATGACAGCTGTAGCTCCTCATGAGGAGAGCAGAGGGGCAGCACTAAGATTTGCTCTCTAGTGACAGCAACAGATCCAGAGAGAATGACATGGAGTTGTGTCAAGGAAGGGTCAGGTTGAGTGTTCTTCCCCAGAACATGGTCAAGCCCTGCAACAGACTACCCAGAGCAATGGTCAAAGCCCCAAGTTGCTGGAGTTCAAGAATAATTTGGACAAACAGTTCGAATTATGACGGGTCCTGTGTGGAACAAGGAGTTGGACTTGATGAGTGCTTTTCAACTCAGGATATTTTGATTTTAGGATTCTTTGATTTTTAACACAAGAAGTCCTCTTTCCTCCTGAAACTGAGGCAAAGAAAGATTCAGAATTGCGCATTGTCCAAAATTCTTTTTTTAACGAGAGCAGCTGCAGCGCCATGAAGCCACAGAGCAATTTGGTCCTTAGAAATACATTTCAGATCACTGTAAGCGTTATAAAATCCAGTTTTAGAAGACAATTAGGTCATTTTTAAGAAAAATATGCACTTGTGAGCTAATAACAAAAGGATTTTCTTTTTGGAGTATACAACAACATACATTTATTTGCACAAATAGAAAGCAAGTGAAGAAAATAATGGTCTTACAATTATAGATAGTGACACCTGGGTCAACAACTGCTGTCTAATATACCTCAATTATATGGAGAAGATGAATAGGGGAAAAAACGAGATCTTCATATGTTAAATACTGAGAACTATGTGAACCTCCGTGTTCAGACGTTGGGTTTGTTCTGCTAAGACTTGTTCAGTTAAGGAAACCTTCTCCAGTTAGGAAGTCAGATGTCCTAAGTCTAAAAATACATGTTTTGCTGCAGTTGTAACTCGTAACTAATTTGTGTGAAATCTCGTATATTTTGACTAAAGATATATAAGAAATTTAAGTTCAAGATGGACTTTCTAGAGGTAAAGAGGGAGCGACTATACAACTTTTTCAGTCTAAAAATGGCTGTTTAACAATATTCAGATTAATGGCAGCCTTTGATAACATTATTTACTACATTGCAAAAAGAAATAAAAAGATTGGAAACCTTGAGCACTGTCATGAAATAGAATTGTCTATGATGGAGTGATGGCATCAGTGGACAAAGGAAAGGCAACTGATGTTGTCTACTTATGCAAGATGTTTGACTAAGTCCCACACCACATCCTTATCCCTAAATTGGAAACATATGGATTGGAAGGCTGGACTGTTTGGTAGATAAATAATTTGTTGGCTGTGCAGTCAGAGACTGTGGCCAATGGCTCTATGTCTAGGTGGAGGCTAGTCATGAGTGGTGTCCCCTAGGGGTCCATCCATGGGCTAGTGATTTTCAACATCTTTAAATTGACCTAGTAGGATTGAGTGCAATCTCAGTAAATTTGTTGATGACACAAAACTGAGTGGCACAGTAGATAAAATAGAAGGAAGGAGTGCCATCCAGATGGACCTGGACAAGTGAGCCTGCATGAACCTAATGACTTTCAGCAAGACCAAGTGCAGATTGCTGCATTTTGTTCAGAGAAATTTCAGACTGGGAGAAGAACTAATTAAGGGCAGTTCTGCAGAGAAGGTGTTGGAAGTCCTGATGGATGAAAACTTGGATGTGAATCAGTAGTATGCACTTGCATTCTGGAAGGCAACCGTTTCCTGATCTGGATCAAAAGAAGAGAGAGGAATGTCCCCCTCTGCTGGGACCTTTCTGGGCCAGGGCTGCATCCATGTTTGGTGCCTTCAGAACAAGAACTTACTGAGCTATTGGAGTAGGTCCAGAGGAGGGGAACAAAGATGATCAGAGGGGTCATAATAAGGGTCATCATAAGGGAAGTTCTCTTATGAAGGAAAGCTGAGGGAGATGGTCTTGCTCAATCTGGAGAAGAGAAGGCTGGAGGAAACCTCACTGCAGGCTTTCACTTCTTACAGAGAGCTTATAGAAAATATGGAAGGCTGACTTTTCACATAATCTTATAGTGATAGGACAAGGAGGAATGTTTTTAAACTAAAAGTGGGGAGCTTTAAATTAGATGTTATTAGGAAATTCTTTGCCCAGAGGGTGGTGAGGCCCTGGAACAGATTGCCCAAAGAAGCTGTGGGTGCTGTGGATTCCATATCCCTGAAGGCATTCGAGGTCAGGACAGATGAGGCCCTGGGCTGCCTGATCCGGTGCGTGGCAACCCTGCCTGTGGCAGACAGGTTGAAACTGGATGATCTTTAAGATCCCTTCCAACTCAACCCATTCTGTGATTCTGTGATTTTTCAACCACCTCTAAAAGCAGCTAAAAATAGTACCAACAGCACTGCCTGCCTTCCAAAATCAGAGAATATGAAATAGAATGACTAGCTTCTAACAAATACAGTTTAGAATACAGTTTATACACTTAAAACTTCAACAGTTGTATGATCTTATTATTAGTAGTAGTACAGATAGGTGTATCCATAAGATAGTTTGTATGTACTCCTTGAGCTTGCAAAATTGTTATGTACATAGCAGATAAAAGTAAAACACTGAAGTCAAGAGACAAGCCTTGCAAGTCTTAAATCCATCAGGGATCTTGTGTCCCCAGTGGCTTGTGGGAATATGTTTCAAAGCTCATAGTAGATGCATAACAACTAAAAGCCTGTTCCCCCAGGCATCTTAACCTACTATAAGAGATGTCTGGAGGACTGGAAAGAACAAAAAATCTATTTTACCAAAAGATGCAATGCTACCACACATATGATACATAATTCACTTGAAAGTATTATCGTAATCCACAATCAGAAAAACTTCGTGGATTGAAAGATTTAGAGAAGCAAACAGAATTTAAAATACTTCTGTTACAAATTAAATTATCTAGCCCCTGTTCTTGTCTAGAAAATGGGTTTTAAAATTGATTGATTTTTTCGGGTTAAATATTTTGGTCAAAATTTAACACTAGATTTATTTTAAAAGCAAACAAATAAAAATTATCCAATTTTTGTCAAGAAAATTAACAAAGATTTTTTGCGCCGTGAATTTTGGTGACTTATCACATTCATCTGTAGTTTATTCAGTATGGTTCAGCCATCTCTAACAGTAAATGTCCCATGATGAAAAGCTCATTCATCCCAAACCAGTCTATGATTCTATTATTCTATTGCCAATATTTGCAATAGCTTGAAAATGGGTTAAGAGAAATTCCTTTTTCTGGAGAGAAAAGAGTGGCCAAGTTGAGACAGAATGACTGAGACAGAAGATTCACAGGAAAGAAATTTCATGATATATCTCACTACTGCTCTAAACTAATAAGCACCCTGATATTTGTGTGACCTGCAACTCACTGCAGCATTGGCTGCGAAGAACATAAGCAGAGCACTAAACTGAACAGATTCAAATCCTCACGGCTGAACAATCCTTGGTGTATTCGGTGTATCCTTGTCCTAGTCTGGCCTACTAATAGCTTTGTTTCATGGTTGGAGTGCAGCTTGTCTTCACCCTTACTCCAGGGTGTGCTCAAATGATGGAGAGCAGGCAATAGAAACCTAAAAATGTTTTCTGTCAAGATGATCTGCACATTACCAGAATTGAGGCATAAATGTGAAATAACACCAAGCAGAGTAGCAAAAGCCCAGAAAAAAAATGTTCAGCCCATGCATGTTGAGGAGAGGTCTTCATTGTTTCTGAATCGGACCAGAAAATTAACAGGGACTTTCAGAGGCCTAACTTCTCTATTAAGGAGGAGCATGCCATAATACTCTAGATCATGGAGTAATTTACTTATGTCCTATTCACAGAACAACTTATTCTCTGTCTTGTTAGCCAGAAAGGCAAGGCAAAAGAGCCATGGCTAAACCCATCCTTTCCTTCCCATCTTCTCATTTGTTCCACATTAAGATCCAAGCTGGAAAAATGGTCTGTATGGGAAAAGGTAGGCAAGTAAAGACTACTATGACTTAGCTCAAATTTAGTAAAATCCTGTAAAAGCAAATTCCTTGTAAAATAATTATGTAAACACTTCATTTTGAAGATAGGGACACTGTCAGTTCAAGTAATAGCAGAAGCAGATCTAAGGTAGCAGTTTAAGATACAGCTAATGTTTTCCAAGCTTGGCAGGAAAGAATGTTTTATGTAAGTTCTGTAGTATCATGTATCTGATTTCTACAGTAATCCAGTATGAGTCCTGGAATGTCTGTTGCTGTCAGTGGTATATCCACTATCATAGCAAATGCCATACAAAGATGACTCAACTTATGCAGCTATTGTAGTTTCTACCTTTAAGGTACCAATTACAAAATACTGAGCACCCTCTCCGCTCCTGCCAAATAATCTTGTCAGGCATAGTAACATTGCGGATTCTGTAATCTCATGCAACTTGGAGTGGTTGAACCAGTAGTACTGCTGAGCATTGTGTGGGCTTCTTGTTGGCTTGCATACATGTATATTTACATATTTTATATATACATATATAACAATACTAACAATGTGTACTGGCCTTACTTAGCTATGTGCTTAATAAACCAGGTTCCTTCCTTCACGTTATGTTTGCAGAGCAAAGAGTAAGATAAGAAGTATGCAGTTTGCTTCTTATTCTGAAGCTTATCTACTTCTCTTTCATACTGTTTTGGGCCAATAATAATAATAAAAAAATTGTTTGTTAATTCCTATTTTTTTTCCTTTTACTTAATTCCTATTTTTTTTCCTATTACTTGCTTACCTCTTCCAAATATTTGAGTGTTTAGACAACAAGTAGTGGAAGAAGTAAAAGCTTGTCATGTTGGGACATGATAATTCATCTGTGCAAACTCAGCGTGATCTAAGGTCAGAATACATTGCCTCTAAACAGGCATCTGTCATCAAAAAAGAACTTAATGGTAACTGGTTAAAAGTATCTGAGATGGCATATGGTGACTGATTTTGAGAGATAAAGATTTGTCTTGTTTTAAAATTTCTAACCACAGAAAGTTTCAGAAATTAGAAAACAGCAAATGTTTATGTGTCATAAAGCAGTGGGCAAAACATCCTTAATGGATTCCACAGAAAAAGCAATGGGAAGTATGGATGGGATGCCTATGTGTGCGACCTGGTGTAGGGAACCTGCTTTGGCAGGGGAGTTGGACTCGATGATCTCTGGAGGTCCCTTCCAACCCCTACAATTCTGTGATTCTGTGATTCTGTATATTCATGCTTGCAAGAAGAGATAGCTTTTCTGATATATATGTACATGTGGACCACTCAGGTAAATACCAATTAGATTTTTTTTTATTTTATTTTTTCTCTTTCAGTGAAAAATCAATTACAAATGAATAAAACCTGGTATTTGAAACTCCAGCCTCAGAGAAACTTTCAGTAGTGGGGAGGAGAAAGAGAAATTATGATCATACTCATATTGGCAATTTTAACAATTCCATAACTGGTCATTCCTCCCCCCCCCCCTTTTTTATAACTGCTTTTATTTTATGTATTGAAACATCTTGATGATATAATTTTAGAGAAGGTATTATTGTCATCTTTTCTTCCTCTAGTTCTCAAAGTGAAATACAGTAAACTAACCAGCACCTTTGAAGCATTCTGTTGCACCTTTGGAGTTTGGCTCCTTCACCAAAGAATCGAGTATCTGGCCAGACCATACAGTGATTTCTGCATTCCATTATGTAAGTGACATCACTGCTTTTTCTTCTAAGCAAGTATATAATTCGTTGTTTCTCATCTTGTCAGGCGGGATTACAACTGGATGACAATGACAATGCTCCATGCAAATGTTAAAGCTGCTCAATATACTATATATCACAGATTTTGTTTTCTTTCATTTTTTGTCCCACTTCTCTTTCTTTTCTCGGAAAGGGAGTGGAGTTTTGAGAGGTCATAAAGGCAAATACAGTAAAGTCAGTGAACACATGTAGAATCATCTTTATTTTCTTAGCTGTCACCACCAACAAAATAAGTCATCTAAAAAGGTTTTCCATGGGCAACCAGACTGTAACCTAGTTGCCTGAAAAATTTCCAACTTGGTCAGAAAAACAAGTTATGCATTGAATAACTTTTGTCTGAAATGAAAAAAAAAAATTAATTGGCCATTGAGGGCAACTTCAGATCACCTTGAAGTGAATGAGAAGAATTTTAAGCATTTGACACTTAAATCTGAATGATCTATGTTTTTGGTAGAAATACAAAAACTCATCTATCAAAGGTATACCAGGAGAATTTAAGCTCAAACTTCTGCCCTTTGATTGTGGCATCAGGATTCAACTCCTGACTTCAATGAAGGCAAAGCTCACCTTTGATTTAAAAGGAATCAAAAATCTACTTCACTTTCCTACAGTGATGAAATACTGGGTTGCCTCTTCAACTAGTTGGTGACTTGGGCACTGTTACTTTGGTGCTGCTCTATGAAAAAACGTTCTGAGCCAAAAATATCATCAGAGGTGGGTGTAGTGTCACATACTTTTGCCATCTCCTTCATTAAAGGACTGAGAGCTATGAGAGCACAATATTACATTGTTATTGATGGATGCTACCAACATTCATGTGCCTTTCTGTTTCTCTCTTAATAAGAAATACAAAGTAAAGTGATGGATTCTTTACTTTCAGGAAAAGCTCTATCTATTCTGTCTTTTTCTTTTGTTATAGTCTTTGCTTTCTTTTTCCCCTGAAGAAATTTATTTTAATATTCTGCTTTGTGGCTTTTATCATTCATTCTTTTTGACATAAAACTATGCTCAGCTGACACCAATGAGCTTATAAACTTTGTTCATACTGTCACATTTTCCTGCTCTTATCAGAGAAAAGTGAGTAATCTCCAGTGAATAATTTGTTAAATTTAGCCTCTTTTCCCTCCCAAACTACATGATTTCCTCAAAATGCATCTATTATTAGACGCTGCCACAAACACTGTTTTTTTATTCCATTTATTAAATATGAATATTCAAGATTTGAGCAATTTAGTTTAGTAGAAAGAGGTCAGGAAAAGGACAACGTAGTATTTCTGTTATTACTATTTTTCAGAAGTATGTGAATGAGTTAAGAGCTCAAGTTGTTGCTGTGACAGTTATGGGGAAGACTGAAATTCAATTTCTCTTCCAGCAGTCATTATTTATCTGCTCTTAACATTCCTAAAGAAATTGCTTTCGTGACTTTTTTTTTCCATGCATCTCAAACTTAACACATGTTGTTGTTGTTTGTATATTTGTGTAAATCCCATTCAAATATCTTTGAGTTCCAAACTTGGACATTTTTTTGATTGCATGAAAGTCTGATTTTGTGAGATGTATGGAGATTTACAATATTCTTATTCCAAGACTCAAATCAAAGAACCATAACAATGGTTGTTTTATTGCAGTGTTGTAAAACTTCATAAAAAGTAAACACAAACTGAAAAAGCAACTCAGTACAGTGTGAAGATTTCACATTTTCTTCCCTTGTGGTTGTATGTGGTTGTAACTTGGTACAAAATCCAACGTACAAAATGCAAGTACAGACTTGAGTTAATTCTTTATTGGGATATGCCTAGGCTTTTAAAATATATCAAGATTAAAAAAATAGCAAAAAAAAAAAAAAAATTTAGATGTGCAGGAGTCCTCATTCTGTTAAATAGGCTGCTATTTTTAGAGCTTATTTTGTTACCTGAGAACAACATTAAAGCATAGCTTTGTTTTTAGTTTTTCAAACACAGGCAACAGCAACTCAAACATAATGAGACCACCTTTGTGTTTTGAATTATAATACTTTCTGCCTCTACTGGAAATAGACAGAATAATACAAGTAGGACTGTATTTGCTTTCTTTCATGGTCAGATGATAGTAGTATGTCATGAAGTAGCTAAATTCATAATATAGATATTTCTATTCTTTCTGTATTCCAGTGTTACCAGCAGAAATGATTGCTACAAATCAGCTTGCACTTTCACAATTAAATTTTGTCCAGACCTTGCATGCAATGCTCCTAATGATACTTGAGAGTGAAACTATGCCCCAGTCTTGCTGGCCTTTTTTTGTGGTGAGTGTTGAAGTCTTTATAAGAAGGAAAAGACAGTCTGCTTGTGAAAATCAGTGGTGTGGAATTGAATGAACTGAATGAATGACTACCAGTCCTCATGCCTGAGGGGAGTGAGTCTAGATCCAGTCCTTCCACACAGGCCACATCTCCTGGGAAGAAACACCACGAATTTCTCTGTGATGCAGTGGGATGTCTGGTGTCCATGATAGTCATCTCTGCATTGAAGAGGTTAGTCACCCTTCTTGTGCTTGGGAGTTTGTGGGAACTCTGTGACTTTTGGGGCACCAACCCACAGGATGGTGTGTCTGCTGTATCCTACCAAGTTGGATGAGGGTGTGGTCCTTCAGTTTTGCAGCTCTCTCAGTGTTGCTGACAGTGGGGTAATTTGCAAATGAGTTATTGTCTGAAAAACAGGAAGGGAAAATTGATTACACTGATGTTTGGACTGCAAGGTATGGTGCAATGTGTCCAAACTGCAACACCAGTTACACCAGAGGAAGGCAAGTTGTGGAACCTTTATCATCTGCTTTGCAAAGGTCTACAAGTAACCATTAAAATCTGTCTTGCATAAGTCTTAGTACCATTCTCTTTGGCAGTAGAGATTGCTGTTACCTATTACCTTTCCACTTGAAGAACTGACAATAATTTCAAATCGTGTCTGCTTAAACATCAATTTAAAACCCTTCTGCTACTATATTTGTTATGATATCCTCCAGAAATATTCTATACTTTTAATTGCCATTTTAATCTGTGCTTTCTGCAGCTGACTGAGTGATCTGTAAAAACAAACAATCAGACAGAAGAAGCACAGAAAAAAAAATAATCAGGTGAAGCAAGTTAAAAATAATGAAAATCATAAACTAGCTTAAGAAAGTACTTTTAAGTATGTAAAGTAAAGAAAATGGAAGCATAATTTTCTCTAGTCTCTTTTGATTCTAATTGCCTTTGGTGTTATTTGTAACAGTAGGCATTGAAAAGCGTGTAGACAGTGTGATCTCTAAGTTGATGGTTTCTTGAAGGGTCTTGAACCCTTTAAATGGTCGTGCATCAAGTACAAGACGCACACAGAGGAAGACAGCAGAAAAACAAAACTTAAAAAATAAGACAAGTCTCCAGAGGCAAGAGCAACAACTAGCACTCCAGCTACTTTTGAAAAGGATCTAAAGCAATACCAGGAAATCAGACCATTCACTTTGACATCAATTGTTTAAACCTCAGAAGAGTTTTTAAAGGAACAAATATGGATGTATTCAGAAATGTACAGCTTGAGAACAGACAATTTATGTTGAGGATGGGGCCATAGCTTTAAGTAGTTTGTTTATATGAATTCACATGTATAATTTGGTGTATACATTTGTATATACTTACTCATTGGAGAAAAATGGATTTAATGGATGGACCACTTGCTGGATAAGGAATTGTCTGGATGGTTGCACTCAGAGAGTTGAGGTCAACAGTTCACTGTCCAAGTGGAGCCTGGAGATTCTCAGGGATCGGAGCTGGTACTGGTGTTATTTAACATCTTTGTAGCAGACATAGGCAGCGGGATCAAGTGCACCCTCAGCAAGTTTGCAGACAACACCAAGCTGAGTGGTGCAGTTGACCCTCTAGATGGAAGGGATGCTATTAAGTGGGATCTGGACAGACTTGTCATGCAGTTCAACAAGGCCAAGTGCAAGCTCCTGTACCTCGGTTGTGGAAATCTCAAGCACAAATACACATTGGGCAGAGAATGATTTGAGAGCAGCCCTGAGGAGACTGATTTTCGACTGATGAAAGACTCAACATGAGCTGTCATTTTGAGCTGGTGGCCCAGAAAGCCAACTGTAACATGGGTTGCAATAAGAGAAGTGTGACCAGTAGGTAGAGGGAGGTGATTCTGCTCCTCTACTCTGTCTGCATACGAATCATCAGAAAGGACCAGAGAGTTCAGACAAGCACATATGCTGAAGCTATAAGCTTCAGAAGTTCCTTGTGATCTTGGGTGATTGATATGCAACTCTGTGTCAGAGATATTAAACACATCAGGCATCAGAAAAATGGCACTATTTTTTTTTTTTTCAAAGAAGGGAGAAAAATATCCTGTTAATGAAAGGACCATTCATCTAAAACAATTTTCTGTCATAAAAACCATTCAGATTAACCTGTGCACTATGTATATGGTGGGGTATGAAAGTAGAACTGACTGAACATGAAGCACTAGAGAAACCAGCGAATATGGACAAAAAATGGATCTGGATGTGTGAATGTTACAATTATTTGATATTTGCATAGGAAGAATTGGTTGTTTTACAAAATTTTTGGATGCCATATGCCTAGGTCTTAGTAGGCATGTCTGAGGGCAAGGAAGATCAGGGGAATATTTCAGTGAAGTGTAAGAACACCCATTGGGATTACAAGAAACACACGTCTGATGTAACACTCATGTATGCTGTAGCAGGGAAGAAGGTTTGTCTGTTTTTCAGAAGATGCTGAGTTACAAGACATAGTGCCCTGCAGAAAGATGAGAGTAATTCTGTAATTCTGTTGTCTTCAGGAAACAAAAAAGCCACAAAATTGCACTGAAGATTGTATTTTAAATAGCCCAGAAGTTTGCTATGTCACGAGAGACCATGTGTAAAAATCAGATTTCAGTTCAGATTTTCAGTATTTAAGTATTTAAGTATTTAAGTATTTAAGTATTTGTATTTAAGTGCTGGGAAGTACCCAGAAAATTGCCATACACCAGTAAATGTAAACTGTTAATGTTATTCTTCTGCAGCATTTGTCATCAGAACTACTAAATCATACAGTTTTGTCATGCTACACATTGAATTTTAGCAGTAATCACAATTACATTTGCTGCCCCTATGTGAAAGTATTTAAAAGTCTGACCTGGACATAGTCATAATAATGGGCAAAATTTGACATTCTCTACAACACATTGGAGGTGCATGCTAATTTGGACTAATACCTGATGCAGTGCAGAAGTATCATGGATCACTCTCTTTTGCTTTCTCTTTTCCCTCACTTCCTTCCTGAAAAAGTTACAGATATGAATATTTCAATTTCTGTTGGCCTCAGTTCATGAAATTACTATTTGGATCCTTGTGTCCAAGAAGGTAAGATTAAGTCAAGAGACTTTTACATTTGCAGATAGCTCCAGTCCAAAATGCCTGGAATCTTCTTCTGTTTAACTTCACTGTGTTGATATTTGCTACTTTTATAATGTGTGAATAACTCTACATTTAAAAGACATTTGAAGGAGCATAATACTGATACCTGCATATAGAGATACCTGTCATATAGAGGTTCATGTAATTTAGTGTGACATAGACTTTGAGCAAAGCAGACTTTGATACATGCCTGAGTGGTTCCTGAGGAATTCCTATGATGTTAGAAATTTATGCTTAATCTCTACCAGTTGAAAACAAATGCCTTAACAGCAGTCTCTTGACTGCATCATTCAGACATATCACTACTATGAAATGTTGATCTAACGAGGGTAGAAAAATAGGAGGTGTGAGTAGCCAAGTACCATGTTTTAATCAGCTTGTGCAATTTTTTTGTTTTTGTTTTTGTCTCTCCTAGAGCATTACAGTGTGGAAAGCCCTGCTTAGCTGGGTTGTCTTCTAGTACAAAACAGGAAGTTGTAGCTTTTTAAGATGTAGTTCATGTTGCATTATCTACTAAGCCTTTCCTATCAGTCTCTAACACCAGCGCAATTCCACAAATTCTCTTGCATTAACAACTTTATTCCTTGATGAGCACCTGCTCTTTCTCTTTCTTGGCCACAAACAGTGGAGGCCACTGTGCCTCAGCAATTCATGACACATGAGAAAGAAAAGAGACAACAGCAATTTATGTTAGATTCCTCACAGTCTATTGTCTTCTGGTGTAACTTCATGTCCAAAAGTGAAGTGCAAGCTACAGACTTTGAAAATCCTGGGGCAATAGACTGAATTAAACCTGTCTATCTACTTAATTTCCTTGTCTTTACTATTTCTTTTGTTAGCATCTCTCTCTGCAGTATATATTGTAACAGTCTGACTGCTCCTTAATGCTTTGTGTATGTTCTTTATACAACTTATTTATTTTTTCAGATAAAAATAGAAAACCAGTAAGTATATTAAAGTTGAATAATCCTACTGATCAGATGGAAAAAATAATAGTCTGACTATTAATGAACAACTGCTTTCTCTGGAAGCAGAAGAAATTAAAGAAAGGGCAGAAGGCAACCAATGAGTCTTCTTTTGGATGCATATACTGGTTTTGAGTATAGGAGGTTTTTAAGATTCACGTGCTGCATCTGCTGTTTCCAAGACTCCTTCTACACCACCTGGTTCCCTGCGCAGTAATTTATCATCATATGAATTGGATTCTTACTAATGTTAATTGCATTTCTCAGGTAATCTGCTATAGTGCATGATCTGCCCTTAAATATTTTGGAGGCTCAAGGCTACTACAAAAAGTCCTAGTTTCACTCTTATCCCAGAGAGCCATATGCCCCCTCAGGGCAGTTTGTGCACTGCCCCTTCCTCCTGCTTCCGTCTTCTCAGGGTTGATCTCCTACCTCTGCTGGAAAGGCTCATGGGAGCCATCAACAGGGACCATAGAGTGCATTGCACAAAACCTGCATGCGTGACACTGCTGTGTTCTTGCCCAGAAAGTGCTTGACAGATGCAGAGTCAAGCACCTGGCACTGCATTTTTAAATTAGTTACTAAGGTCCCTGTTGAATTTCAATCTGACCTGAAAGCTTGAGAGCGACCATATGTCTGCTCTCCACAGCTGAGGTTACTGCCTTTGGATTCAATTGACTCTTCAGATTTGAGTAGTCTAATTAAATCTGCCCACTTCTCCACATAGATAATTATCAGTCTTTCTATTACTCATGTTACTGGACAACATCCCCTCTCAATGACTTTATTCATTTCAGGCAGGAACAGCAGGTGCCAGATTGCAAACCAATGCTGTGTGATACATAGTATTTCTATCACTTGGTGCTTAGAGTTTCACCTTGCCCCTGCGCTTTAGCCTGATGGGGATGATTGCTTCGGCCTGCTCTGATAAGCTCAGGAGCATGGGAAGTGATAGTGTGTCATTGCTTTGGAGGAGCAGTTTAAAGGCAATGAACATTGTTACTGTCTGTATATAAAGACTGGCTGCAGTGAGGAAAAGAACAGATTTTGTGTCTGCTCTTTTATGTATCAGCTTTCAATTTCAGCAAATATACTAAGTGCTTCTTAGGTTAGGCTGCAAATTACTAAAAGAACATCAACACATGGCTTAATTATATAGGCCACTTTTTCCTTATATGGAGGTTCAACACAAATAGGCAGCATTCACAACTATTTACTAATGGCAGCAGCAGCTGTATGGAAAGCCATAGTGGCCGCTAGAAGGTGCATTTTGCATTTATCTGCAGCATACTTTGTAGCCAGAGAATGGGTGGGGGAAAGTCTGTTTTCTTTCTGAAATTGTAAATTACATGAAAAAAAAAGAAAGAAAAAAAAAAAGAAAAAATTGAAACATGAATAGACGAAGACTTTTTTTATTTATTGCAAGGAGAGATCCATTAGGATTCAATGGTGTGTTTCCATGGCATCCCAGAGACATAAACAGAAAATACAGGCTAATGCATTCAGTTAGACAGAGATTTTAAAGTCTAATGCACTATCTAAATATATATTGCATATGCCCACTATTTGTTTATCTATTCTCTATGCTGTGGTAAGATGGAGAACTAGCTAACTATTTCAGGGCTCTAATAAGTACATCAACAAATGTTCAATACTTGTAGGGAATATACGTCAGCGGTATTTGGTTGCCTTTCAGATTCCTCTCATTGATTTCCAAATCATGCTCCATTTTGCTACTGTTCTTGTATTTTAAGTTTCTCTGTAACATTTGCGGTTAGGAAATCCAAATAAAATTTGGATATACAATTCTTCAGGCCTAGGTCCAGCTTAATTGAGGCTTTCTAGTGGGCTAAGCATCCCTGCCTGTTTGCTGAATGCTTTGATTTTCAACTACAGATGTTAAAGCTGATGCCATTTTTTGCCTTCTCACTTTAAAGTTTTTTCTTTTTTTTTTTTTTTCTTTTTTTTCCCAGTGATGAACAAAAAGCCTAGACAGTGTTGTCCTGTCATCCCTGCAATCCATAGTTTAGCTTCAGTGCATTCCAGTTATAGAAGTGCATTCGCAACCCAAATTTTATAAATGCTGTGGAGCTGACTGTACCTCCTCTGCCATCAGATTTTCACCTGTTTATCTGAGGTTTGAGTGTAGCTTTTTAGTAATGCTGCAAGGTAGGGAAGGTATGCCAGAGTGAAAAAATCACCTTGGAGAGAGCATTTTAAGCCATGATTTGAGAAAATGTTAACCAGCATGAAGTCTTCTGGCCTCTGAAATGTGGTATAGGACTATTCTTGCTTGATTCATTTAAAACTGTAGTAGATAGATTGCTGGAGAGCATCCTGTAAGGCCTTGTCAAACAGACAAACAAGAAGGACCATTTTGCACAGAAGTTCTTTTGAAAGGGACTTGCTTGAATAAATGTAGCAATTTGTATTAACTACCTGTCAGCACTTACAGATTCTTGGTTTTGGGAAATACTTTTCAATGATAAAGGGTTTACTAATCCCACTAGTTCAGAAACAAGGCACCTCTCTATGCTGTTGTTCCATTCACTGTAAAATATTGCAACTTCTACTCAGAAAGTAGAAACTTAGGTAATTTACAAACTATATGACAGGTCAAAGTATAGCTAACAATAAAGCTCCATTCTAATTGTCATTTGTTCAAATTGATAACTCAGCTTGCGTCCTGGGTTAGAGGGATTGCCTATTGATCTCTGATAGTATTTTGGGCTAACAGATCTGAGATCAGAGGGTGTCAACAGCTTATGGGCTGGTTTGGCCTGTTTATGTGACTAATGGCATTGGGGAACACATGGACCCACACCCCAGGAAAGGGAAAAGGGAAAGAGGAGAGAGATGGGCCTAAAAATCAAACAGCGGCAACAATCTAAGAAAAAAAAAACAAAAAAATTTACTAGATAAGAGATTAGAATGCAAGATAACACAATATAATATAATATAATATAATTAGAATTGAAGCTAATAAATCAAATAAAATGGGAGCAAATGACTGAAAATCGAAAGCCTTACTCTAATGCTGAAACAATACGGCTGGGAGCAGAGACAAGCTAGAAGATCAAAAGGGGAAAGTCAAGTGATCTACAAACAGTTTTTATCTTTCCCTCTGAGCAGAAATGGTAACGGAACAGTGAACAGTCCTCTGGGAATGTAGTTCTCTTCTGGGACAGGTATCCAGAACTGAAGCATTAACTCTGTAACTCTCAGTGAGCCACATGATGTTATGATGTGGAATATCGATAACCAAAAATCATAAAACCATGACAGGGGGCAATTCAGGCATGCTGTGAGTTCTCATTCAGGTCTGGGCTTTTTTCTATCTCTGAGTTCTGGAGTCTAAATCTCCAAGACCAAACATGGCTGTGAGACAGCACAGGTATCTGAAGGTGTCAGGTGAACTGACAGGAGAATGGGGACGTTTGTAATGTAAATCCTTATGGCCTTATTATTATTATTTTTTTTTTGTGAGAATTTGCCCAGTGTAAATTTTGTTTTTTGAGCAAGTACCATCTTTCAGTGCAAGTACCATCTTTCAGTACCATCTTTCGTATACTTGAAATATCTCAACCACTATTAATGGCATCCTTCTTCAGTAATGTGTCGCTGTTCTATGGCAAGGTATTGAAGAAGGATTTGAGTTACTTTGCATACAGTTACTTACCTCTGCTGTTGGAAGGGGGAATTTGTGTTCCCTGGGAAAAAAAAAAAAAAAGAAATTTGGCAAGGAGAGGAAATAACTCAAGATACTTTCTCAGGGGGCCTCTTTCCCATAAGATCAGTATGTTTGAGCAAGGCTTTGAAACAGATACTGAAGATTGTTTACGTTAAGGAAGACAAAAAGAAAGAAGAATATAGAGCTGGAAGGTCACAGTGAAATATCAGTACAGTCCAAATGTTTTCTGCATAAATTCTTGGTAGAAAAATTAAGAGGTACTATTGTAAATGTTTTGAAGCATTTTTATATCAGATTGTAAAAAGAATAAAAAATAAAAAAAAGAGTAAAAAATGTCATGTGGGAAGACAGGGAAATAGAATAATTAAAAAACAATATAAGAGCAAAAGCTTGAATGGGAGCTAAAAGGAGTAGAGATATTCATAACCTCACAGACACTGAAATTTTTTACCATTACTAATTTTTCATTTTATTATAATAGTTTCAGAGAAGAAACTGTTCTGACCAGACATGATCTGACAAGGCATCAACTGCATTTTTAGTAACAGTGTCTTATCTTCAGCTGGGATGGAATTCTTTTCTACAGAATGCCTGATGCTAGGTATTAGTTCTAGGAGAAAAACCATGTTGACAACACACTGATGCTTCTAGCTGCTGCTAATCAGTGTCATACAGAGCCAAGACCATGTACAACGAAGTTTCCAAGGAGCTGGGAGGGAACAGGATTAGGACAGCTTACTGGCCAAAGGGATATTACATACCATATGACACCAAGTGCAAGGAGTTTTGAAGAGGGTGGGAATTTATCTAATGCTCTTCCGTTGCTCCAGAGCAATTATTTGTGCATCACTTGTTATAGACACTCATATGCATATGTATAGTCATAACTATTTTCTTTTTCCTCTCTCTGTCTGAGTAATAGTTTTATCTCAATGCATGAGTGCTACTTTGTTGTTTTTTTGATTCTCTCCCACATCCCACTGGGAAGGTGGGAATGAATGAATGACTGTGTGATGCTCAGTCACCTGCCAGGTTAAACCATAACAGTCAATATGGCATCTGACTTGAGGTGACCACAGAAATTGGAGGGACCACAGGACTGGTTGTATGGGTCATGGTGCCTACAGAGCCCATCAGAAGTTTTAGAGCAATCAGAGATTCTGTCAAAGAAGTCAGAGCAATTGCAGGACCCATCACAAGGGCTGAAGCTGCCACAGGGCTTGTTGCAGGAGCTGGAACAGGGCTCAGTGAAGGGGTTAGAGTGATCTCAATGCTTGTCGCAGAAGTTGGAGACTGCAGGGCTCATTGAAAGTGTTAGAATGTCCACAGCACTTGTTGCAATGCTTGAAGCATACAGGATCTGTAGCAGGAGATGGAGAAACTGTAGAACTTGTCACAGGTTTGGAGCTGCCACAGGGCTTGTCACAGGTTTGGAGTTTAAGTTGTATTGCCATCAGATTCAGAAGTATTTTCTTTCCCTTGAGGATGCTGAATAGAACAGAGCTCAGTAGGCATAGGCCAGGCCCCAGTACACTGCTGTCAATGTTAGAACCCGTCTGGAGTACTGAATCCAGGTCTGGGGCCCCCAGCACAAGATGTGGAACTGCTGGAGAAAGTTCAGAGGAGGACCACAGAGATGATCAGAGGGCTGTAGTGTCTCTCTTATGAAGAAAGGCTGAGGAAGCTAGGCTTGTTCAGGCTGGAGAAGAGAACACTGTAGGAAACCTTGCTGCTTAAAAGAGACTTAAAAGAAACATTACATTACATTACATTACATTACATTGCATTACATTACATTACATACATTAAACATTACATAAACATTACATAAAAGAAACACTAACTTTTCACATAATCTTATAGTGATAGGACAAGGAAGAAAGGCAGGAAAAGGAAAA
>JAOWBP010004700.1:30205116-30252111 GCA_028571105.1 Tragopan temminckii
TATGTGTGTGTGTGTGTGAAAGAACTAAATATTTAAAGCTCATTAGACAGTTTTACCCTTGGTCTTTAGAGAAAAGTTCCCATCCTAACCTAAATATTTTCTTTGGCATACATTATTTCTTCAAATATGATGATTAGATGTAGACTTGAAGTGGTTGATGAGCTGAATATTGGTACTGTCTTACCTAATTTGCAGCATTGGTGTAAATGAGTTACCCTTTCTGGTAGCAATATGAACTGTACACCGCTGATATGCTTAACATATTGTTTTTCTCTATTGTACTCAAGAAAACAATTTTAGTTTGTATTTTTGATGCATTTTTCTAGGTATGCCATACCATACTGCATCACTTTTGTTCTCTGTTTTATCCATTAGGTTTGTATTTTCTGTTTTCTAATTTTTCTATCTTGATATGCAAATAATTTTGTGGACATTCGGCAAACAGAAAAAATTGATTCTGCTCTACTTTTTTAATCTCCTGTTATATAATTTTGAAATGCCTGTATACTTACTTTCTTATTGAAATAGCAATGTTTCCTGTGCCCCTAGTGTTGGCATTGGTTAGCTATCTATATTTTTGTAAGAAAGGCAATCTTATAGAACATATCCAACATATTGGCAAAACTATAGTCTGATGTTTTATATCAGTAGAAAACCTCTCCCTTCAATACTTATCCACTTTTCCAAGCACATCGTGGTTTCCAGCTCCTCCTGCTTATTTTCCATGCTGCGTGCATTAGTTAGTGTAAAGGCACTTCAGCCGGGCTTTCTGACACGCTACCTTTTTAGAGGGGCCCTCCCTCAAGCCTCCAAAAGAATTCTGAAGTTTTCCCCTGCTGCTTCCTAGAGGGACATGAGAAGATTTTGGACAGGGTATCAGCAGCATTACCTTATCTGAGAAGTTTTCAGAAAATCCTACAGGACAGTTCAGAGGCCTATCCCTGCCATCTCCTTCAGTGACAACATCCCCAAGCCCTTCTCTGTCCCACTGACCTCCACCCTCTTCTCCCATCCAATCTAGTTGAAATTTCTGAACTACTTGCTCTACTTTGACGAGTGTCATTTTATTCCCATCCCCCTTCATACCTAGTTTAAAGCTCTCTCAATGAGTTCTTCCAGCTCCTGGGCTAGGATTCGCTTTCCCCTTGGAGGTGACACTCATCTGCAGCCATCAGGCCAGACACTGAGTAAACCACCCCATGGTCAAAGAACACAAATTTCCTGTGGTGGCACCAGCCTTTCAGCCACTTATTCAAAGCCCGCATTTTCCTAGACCTGATCTCACAGTGTACTGAGTAACCTGTGACTGCTTTTTAGTGTTCAAGAGAAGGGATCTTTGGCTGGTTTTGAAAATCCGGAAGTTTTATTTTTGTTCAAATTCCCTGCTTAAGGATTGATAAGAAGTGGGAAACAGAACTGTGATTGGCAGTTTCCCCCAAATTCTGAAAAAAAGTGCATTTCTTGCTATATTCTCTCCTCTACTGACGGAATTACCATCACAACAAGAAAGATAACATCATGGGAATTTGTTTTACTTCTCAGTTTATGACAGCATTTGTACAATCATTCTTATATGTTCTCTTTTAGACATTTGAATAGTTTTACTTTGAGATGTTCTATCCTATGGGCTTCTGAAATAACTTGTGAAAGCAACTCTCTCCCCGAAGGAGAGTATTGCAGGACCAACATTTCCAAAACTCTAGAAAAGATTAGGTTGTATATTTGTGTATGTTTACAACCTATATACACTGGGAGAGTGTGCTGCTATTAGGTACTGCATGTATAAATTTTTAAATACGTGCTTAAAGCCCAGCTAGAGAAAGTGTTGATACATGCGTCCTAATGCTAATCCCCATTTCCCTTAGTTATGTCAAATGTCATGACTACCTTCAGAACCATACTGGAGAGGTCACTGGAAGTGCTGGTAGCAAAAATTGCCCAGGTGCTCTATTATAGATAAATATGCAGTTTACTTTCCTTTTCTGCAATGGTTCTTTGACTCGTGAAAGATGTTCAGCTAAGAAAAAAGTCCTCCTGACAGAAATGGCTTTAACTGTTTATCAAGATAGTGAATAACGCCATTTAGAAGACACACAAAGAGTACCACCCTGTCTACATTTGACTGCAGATTCATGATGGCCTCTTCACTCATGAGTACAGTCTGCAAAAGGAGTTTTTGTTCTCCTGTCTCCATTTTGCCCTAATGTGGTTTCACCTATTCCACTGTTTCACTTGTTTTCTTATCCAATGTTTATTCCCAGGAAAACACTACTGTTTGTAGTGCACTCTGCCCAATTTACTTTGCTAACGTACTCTAAAATTTAAAATCTGGAGAAACAGTCCTTTTAAACCTGTAATTCTAGTCATATGGGTCTAGTTAGTTCTAATACCTAAACTAGCTGGATTTGTAAAAGTGCCAAGAATTGCCAGAAGGTGTGATACAAAGCGAATATAAACTATGATGTACTTCTTGTGAATTATCGCCTGGCATACCAAGATAGTGATGAGCATATGGTATTTCCATGCCTAGAGTGAGTTATGCATAACTCTGCTACATAATATATGCTTCAGATGAACCCAAATATTTCCCACTGAGTATTTCTGAGTGTTTTCTTTTTTATTAAGTATCAAATTGAAACATTAACACTAATAAGAACAAAACTAATACTTCTCAACTTCCAACCAATCAAGAATCTAGAGATGCCTTTTCTTTTTTAATCAGAAAACCTTGAAATATCACACATGAAAATGAGCATCTTCCTCAACAGACTAAAAAATATGTGAAATTTCATAGAAATCCATTCTCATAGTTTCATTATGCAGGGGATTAATGTTTAATGCTGTGAGGCTGCAGGTCCACACTAATAATAAAAGGTACAAAAGACTATTGTACAGGGGAAGAAAATTCATCAAACATTCCTAGAACATCAGAAAGGTTTACAGAATAAAAAGTTAGCTAGATGTTCTATTTGTGTTCAAGCAATTTCCTTGATGTAAGATGAGATTTTAATCATACTGTAGTTTCACATTGCCCATATTGCTTCTTTTTGTCTTTTTTCCATCTTCATCTCTGACCTTGGTCAGAGCTGTAAGAATTTGAGTTTTCTTTGGTCTGTTGTACACCTACAAAATACAGTGTCTTGTTGTTATTTTCTTCCTTGTTAGATTGAATTTTTTTTTTCCAGATTGCACTCATCAATATTATCATATTGACTGAAACAGCAGACAATTAACAAAGTATCACTGATAATTGCAGCTTTTTAAAATAAAGAAGAAAGTATTCGGATTTGTATTACAAATGTGTTGCAGATGTCTTCTTCAGAAGTTATTGTCTGGAATTTTGCCACTAATTTAGCAAACAAAACCAAAACAAAAATACATACTTGCAAAGTAGAACTCATAAACTAATGGTAGATTTATCTAAAATCTTGGTCAAATGTTTCCGGAAAAGAGTTTAGAATCACTGAAATGTTGTTTTAGTGAATACTTATAACTCACCTTGTCAGAGGTGCTGTGTGCACTCCCACATGTTCATGATCCACCTGTTGATATTGATTCTCTTCAGTTGACTACTTTACTAGCATACAGACCTAGGAGGTACAGAAAGCTGTTCTCTATGGTTACTCCTGCATCTGCAGTACTAGTTCCTCCAGTTTACTAGAGCCTAATTTATGTGTAATTTGGCCAGATTTGCAGCTGGGACTGCCTGGGATCATCTCTTGGTTTGCCAAAGTCTCCACTCAGTATATTAATCTATACCTGTAAATACAAAAATAGCTCTCATCACAGCTGGTCTTTACACAGCATGACCTGCATTGGGGCATCCTCTGGACTCTCAAAAATTCTCCTAGAGAGTCCTGCAGCAGCTAGTCAAAAGTTTTGTGACAGAAGTGATTAAATGTGAAATCAATCATCACACCTCATGTCAGCCCCTCACGCCTATGCAGAACCTGTTTGTGGTATTCCTGGAGAAGCTGATGAGAGAGTGTGCAAGCACAACTCTGACACCCTGCTACATCACAGCTGTGGCTTGAACTGCCTTCTTACGTCACAACTGTAGCTTAAAATCCTTAGATTTTCTTCAGTACTTTACAAGAAATAAAATCAGGTTAATTATAATAATCCTCATTTTTGAAGTTGAGTCTTGTATTATAAGCACAACAAACTGTCCTGATATTTTAATAGGATTATAAACATAAGACAGTATAAATGCAAATATATAGTGTCAAAACTCTTAGAGGAATGAAAGTAGCTTACAATCACAACATTGACATCTATCACCATTTTCATATTTCCACAAAGTCATTTGAATTGTATTTATGAATTTTTTCACTGTTCACCATGTTTATTTTTATTGAGTAGCCAAATAATATTTGTAAGGAAGAACGGGAAAAAATGAGAAGGAGAGCAAAGAAACATCAAAGGAAAATAGAAAGAGAGAACAGAAAATTAAGAACTAATAGCAGCTAGAAATCCAATTGAGAGAGGTTTGTTTACAAAAAACTGTATGGATGTTTTTAGACTCTGTGATGATTGAAAAAAATTGGAAAAAGTAAGTTTTGCTTGCTGAAATCACTGGTGATTCAAGAAACAGAACTTTTTAGTTAATAAAAACATTAATCCATACATGAATACAGATTTTCTCAGATCTAGGGCTTAGCTGATCCTAAGATGAGACATGACTCAAATATGTTTGTACACAAATATGACCATAGTTGATAAAACAACAAAACATGCATTAATGTTGATTTTTACTGCTACTTTAGTAATAGCTAGAGTTACAAATGAGCTTTAAGAAATGAACATATCCTTTCAGTTTTAATAAAAGAGCATAATCTAACTAATTGTAATTTCATTGTGCTGACAAGGATGATCTCTGAACAGCATTGCAACTTATGAATAATGGAGAAAATAAACGTCTTTACTATGATGACAATTTGTTGTGAAAATCCAGTAAAGAAACATTCATACTTTTTACTGTTTGCTGCCTTTTGACAACAACAATAAATATGCCTTTTTTTTTTTTTTTTTTTTTTTTTTTTTTTTTTAAATGCATTTTTGGCTGCTGTATCTGGGCACTGATTCAAAATCACTCAGTTTCTCTGGTAGAAGTTCATCCATAAAGATTGAAGAATTTTCAATTTAAGAATATGCTTAAAGGCAAGCAGAAAAAAAAAAGAAAAAGAAAAAGAAAAAAAAAAAAGAAAAAGAACCACGCTAGCACACTTAAAACCATAATAGGTATGCTAACTTCATATATTTTGGTTTCTAAACAGCAGTCATCATGCTTTTTTGATGTAATATGTGCATTGAAATCCCCACTGGAATGGCAATAATATTCTGATGTGCACTACAGCAGAGACCACTCTGGCACTAGGAAGTTAAAAGAAACTAGGAAAGAGTTGTCAGGTTGACAATTGTAGCAGGGAAAGGTAGGAAAACATGTAGAAAAAATTTATCCAGCTTTAGTAACTCTGATGTAGAAGAAGATATTTCTGTATCATTCAGGACTTACTTCACCTTGAGTTAAATAAAGTTAGTGTGCAAACTTTGTTTCCCTGTGCTGGGACACTTTGATGTTTACCCTATGCGCTTCTCAGTGTGCTTGTATTTCTTCATAGAATGATAGAATCCCAATAGTTGGAAGGGCCCCCTACAGGCCATCTAGTCCAAGTCACCGGCAATGACCAGGAACATCCACAGCCAGATCAGGTTGCCCAGGGCCTGATCCAGCCTCACCTTGAAAGTCTCCAGGGATGGGACATCAGTCACATCTCTGGGTACCCTGTCCCAGTGCCTCACCACTCTCAGTGAAAAAAGACTTTTTCCTTGTATTCAACCTAAATCTACCCTCCTTAAGCTTGAAACCTTTTTTCTATCACCACAAACTCTGCTAAAAAGTTTGTCCCCTTCTTTCCTGTAGCTCCCCTATAAATACTGAAAGTCCACTATCAGGTCACCCTGCAGACCTTTCTTCTCTGGGCTGCACAACCCCAGCTCTTTCAACCTGTCCTTGTAGGAGAGGCATTCCATCCCTCGGATCATTTTTGTGCCCGTCCTCTGGATGTGCTCCAACAAATTTATGTCCCTCTTGTACTGAGGACTTCACATCTGGATGCAGTACTCCAGGTGAGGCCTCACCTGCACAGGAAAGAGGGGCAGGATCACCTCCCTTAACTTGCTGGCCATGCTTCTTTTGATGCAGCCCAGGATATGGTTGGCCTTCTGGGCTGTGAGGGCACATTGCTTGCTCATGTCTAGCTTTCTGTCCACCAGTGCTCCCAGGTCTTTTTCAACAGGGCTATTCTCAATTCTTTCAGCCTGCAGCCTGTATGGATAATAGATGTTGTCTCAACCCAGGTTCAAGACCTTGCATTTGTATTTTTCGAGCCTGTCTAGGTCCCTCTGGATTGCATCCAGTCTCTCATGTGCATCAACTGCACCCCACAGCTTTTTGTCATCCACAGACTTGCTGAGAGTGTACTTGATCCCACTGTCAATGTCACTGATGAAGATATTAAAGAGTATCAATCCCAGCACTGACTCCTGGGTGACTCCTCTCATCACTGGTCATCATCCAGATATTGATCCACTGACCACTTGTGAAAATTCAAGACTGAATTTTCAAGGCAAGCCTAAATGCATCCTGCTCTCTTTGAAAGAAAGCAATGAAATTAGTAAAAAGAGTAAAATGAACTGCCAGAATTCTTCACTGGAGTTGTCATCTCTCATATGTAAAGTTTTAGGATTGTATTCGTGCCTTAGGTCGTTTGTGTGTGGGGACGCTCTTCTTAACTGCTATATTTTTATTTCAGAATCAGTTTTGAGCGTTAATGTCAAGATTTTCCAGTGATTTGTGCCAAAAGCACTGTAGCAGTATTACTGAAAGAATCTTCTCATGAAGGAGATAGGGGCTGCTACACTCTAATGCACAAATTTATGTAGAACATGTGTATCAATTTATTCTAGTTGAAGTGGATTTAGCAACGAAGAACTGTCACAAGCTGATGTTCTCTGTGTTTATTCAGAGAATAGGTACAGGATAAAAAATAGAACTTACCTCTAGAAATATAGCACAGTCTTTAGCATGGGAGAAATATTCTTGCCAGACAAATGTATAGCTAATATTAAAATTTGCATGCTGTTGTGTGAGAAGAGTGGAGAAGTTTGGTAGAAAAAAACCTCTCTTGAATTCAAGCTTGTACTCAGTTATCAGAGGGGCTGCGGATGGCTCGGCTTTTAAATACTGATGATGTCCAATTCAGTGCAATAAGTCTGTTCATGTTCAATATATGAACAATCACAATTATGGATTCACAAACAACACACTGTCCAATTCATCTAGTCGTGTTTGAACCAACTCTCCTGACCACCCTTAAGGAGTCTGGCTGTACTTAACGAGAACTCTCTTGGCTAGATTAGTGAATAATTACATTTATTAAAACAGAAGATTACAGATTCTTTTGAATTGCCAGTGATAAATGCACTGTCTGCAAAACATGGGAAGTTGACCAAGAATATGAATAATATGGCTGACTACACTCACATTAAATTATGGAATAACTCTAAAGAGATTTCTATGTTTCCAGAGGGAAGCACTTGGTATACCTGAGTGTGCGAATCTTACCCAATAGGCAACCCTATGAGGACGGGGGAAAGAGGTTCAGCTTACTTACTGATTCCCACTTGTCTGTGATGATATCCTTCTGCCCCTCAAATTCCTTCTCTCTTAGGCCATTTTATAATATTTCTTACTTTCAGGTGGAGCTTGAATAACTTTAGACAAGCATATCTTTTTCTTGCTAAGTTTACTGTTTTGAAAGAAAGGTGGAAATCTGCTGGCTCAGGGGTGGCTCAGAAAAACAATATAATTTATCAGTTTCAGTATTATCATCAAGTCCCCATCCCTGCAGAAAAATCCTGGAATTTGGCCATGGGACGTCTACCTCACTCCACACTTCATATTTCTTTTCCTAGAGTGAGCAAACCACACTACACTGGTGTTTGCTAATTTATAAGTTTGCAAGTTATATTGCTTAGAAAACTGTCATGGAATAGATTATCCAACACATTCCTTCCTGGAAGTTTTATCTCCTCTCAAGAAGTGGACATTTCAGTAAGTTACCTCCAGTACGTACTCTACATATGCTTGCCTTTAGGAGATTTACAAATTTAATGAAAATGCTTTCTTTTGTTTTGTTTTGAATATGGTCATTTGTCCATAGAATTCAGCAGTTCCTTCATATCTTAGCAAGTATCTGACATAATAGTATGCAGTCTTTTATTGTATCAGAATATAGTTTTCCCGGACACATATAAGTACTCTTTCTTTTTTGGTTTGTTTCCAGAAAAACAATTTATTTACAAAATTTCCATTATTTCTTCTCTTTAAAAAAATTTCATGATTCTGTGATTCTATGATTCTATGTTTAAAGGCTTAGATTAATACAGGCTGGTTTGTTTAGCAATAGGGATCAGTATATTAGTTTAAGGACCTTTCTGTTCAGTCAGTTTCACTTTTTATCTTTTAAAATAACTTAGTTCCTTTTTTCCTTACTTTTATCAAAGCACAAATGTTGGAAAATTTTAAGGAAATCTTAAATGTTTCTTTTTATTGTTTGTCTTGCTGGGGATTCACTTTACTATTCTTGCCATTAAAATTTCTGGGATGGACAGAGATGTCTGTGCCCACTGTACTGCTGAAATGGAAACAATACTATGGGCAGTGTAAAGAGAAAAGCCAGAGAATCAATAATCCCCATACATGAGATTTCTTCTGTTTTATCACCACATATACGTTTTTAATTTTCATACATTCCCAGGACAGAAATGTAAATTGTAAGCAAAGTCCGGTAGAATTTCTAGTGGGGATCTTTGAAAACTGACTTTTAGAATCCCTTAAGACATGGATAAAAGTGGGACCTTTTAAATACACCAAGTACTCACAATAGCTTTATTACCACATTGCTACTTCACTCTGTAGATTGCACGAAGGCCTGGAGACTAATTTCAGCAACAGTCACAATTTACTAGCTATAGTAGCCCTCAGATGAATAGTTTCTTGTAAAATCAGTGGCAGCTTTATCCTACCAGAGCGCAAATAAATCAGCTCTTATTATTCCACATTCATTTAATCCTGGGACATTAGTCAGTGAGACCTTTCTGCAGCCTAATAAACAGCAGCAGCAGCAGTTTTTCTTTATGAGAGTAGTTGTTCATCCTAAATTAGAGCCCGCATTAGGGGAAGGCAGAAACTTTCGCAGCATGATTTAAAGATATATAATATAAGACTATAATAGTATATGAAAACTGCACCCGTGTGTATAAATATAGTGGGGTCATAATTTTGCTGTGTGTGGGTTACTATAGAACGTGTGGCTTATTTTATCTATATATCTTAAAAGTGTATATTTTGTTGTGGCGAGTAATATTCATGTTATCCAGTTATTTCCTGGGATTTGGCAGTGGCTTCTAACATTGTGTTGTATGAGGCCCTGGGCAATCTGATCTAGTACTTGATCTAGCGGCTGGCAACCATGCCTGGGGCAGTGGGGTTGCAACTTGGTGATCCTTGAGGTCTCTTCCAGCCTAGCCCATTCTATGATTCTACGACTGTACTTCAGCTACTTTGTGCAGGGGAAAAAGTGAAATGAAGACACCCATTCCAAACGATTATAATGAATGTCATTATTTCCATTTTACAACCCATATCCAAGGAATCACCTCAAAATTCATATTTACAAACACTTCTTTTATTTAAAATATTTGGTGTTATGTGTGAAATGGACAATACCCGAGATTTTAAATCTTCAGGTTTTTTAGTTACTGCAATGTTTGAAAAAAAGGCAATTTCCTTTTAAATTCTTTTATTTTGAACTACATTGATAAATTATCTTTTTATGGATATCAGGGTTGATCTCTGCTATAATATACAATAATTTGATAATGTTCAGAATGAAATATTAAAATAGAAATCCAGCCCCAAACTCTACAAAATTTGTGCCAGGACCTTGTTTCCAACAGTTTCTTGGTTGAAAAACAGCATTTTCTGTTAAACTGTTTGTGTTATGGATTTGCTTGAATATAGTTTCAGAGTGAAATTCCAAGGGTGTGGAAGTGAAATTCTCGTGGAGTGGAGTGGCTCAGGTTTACACAACTTGTGATGAATTTAGTTTTGATTGAAGTCTTTTGGAAAGTACAGTGTTTTAGTGCGTTTTTTCCCCCCCTTTTTTTTTCTGGTGTCAGTTGAGTTGCCACAGTGTGCAAATGACTATTATTGTTATTTATTGGATCTGACTAATAGTCCATTACTAAGAATCTCCCATTTGAAAAATGGAGTCTCTTAAAGTACTTGCTTTATGTCAGTTTGGATCCTTAAGTAAGAAAAATAGGGGATGAGTAGCTGACTGTATGGTAGTGATTTATATACATCATAATTTCATTTACATTTAATTGACACTTTTCAGTTCCAGTGTTACATAAATGCACGCTTATGTTTACATAAACATATATATAAGCATATATGTATGCACACAGGAAAAGAGATGCATATGCCTTGATTGATTCCTATAATTTCATCATCTGATATATCTGATGGAATTTTTCACTACCAGGCTTGACTTACTCTTCCTTTATCTTATCCACATAATTTTTATATTTTATTTCAAAACAGTTTTTGTCTATAAATTATGACTTGATTCCATCCTGCTACATTATTGAAACAAACAAAGAGAAATTGGACTGCTAAACTCCATATTCTGTACTACCTTGTTGCCTTGGGGTGTTTGTTTTTTTTTTTTCCTTTAAACATCTCTGCAGCTTCTTCTCTCTCTGGGTACCACTGGTCTGTAATAAAAATGAAAATAAATATAATAAGAGCACTGCTTTATGAGTTAATTGTCTGTTTGTGACTGAGTGGTTCTAGGAATCATATAATTGCTGCCAAATATCTGGATGAGTCTTTTAATGAAAATTATAGCTTTCATGCTTGCCCACAGTGCCAGGAAGACAGAGCAATTGGAGCAAAACCATAATTTAGCACTGTACTTCCACTCACATCCACCAAACAGAGAGTACGTGTAATGTCTCTATTTCTATGTGGTTGACATACAGTATGGGAAGATGTTGATGCAAAATACCTGCTGTCCAAAGCACTCGCAACTAACAGGCTATCAGGCATAGATAATCTTCCCCAAGATCCTTTGCTTTCTTTCATTCATATAATTGGAAGCTCTGTGGCGGTCCAGGAGAATAGATGGTATTTTTCCTCATGAACATTCTTTGGATAATACTGAATGAGTCAAAGAAACATTCATAAGTTTTTCACTGAGGCAAAGGCATCTGCACCTCTTTTTTCTTCTACATTCAGGATTCAAATTGGTTCATTTTATTTGCCTCTCTTCTGAAAAATGTCTCTCATATGTCCTACTTGCAGAATATATTTTTGACTAGAAGCACAAAAGAATCATGGACTGAGTCACAACTCGGAAGGCATCCTCTCCTGGAGAAGCTGGTATGGGGAATGTGTTGGTAGAGTCAAAATAAATAAATAAATAAATAAATAATAAAAAATATATATAGGAAGTGGCCCTGGATCTCGTGCCTCCAAAGCTTTTAAATATCTAGTGTGTTTTCCTTTACTGAGCTGTAGTATCTTAATCAGAACCTGACATCAGTAAAGATCACCCTTGACAAGCTGTCTGCACCTTCTCGTGCAGCTGGCAGTGACCTGTATTAGAAAGAGAAAACCAAGCTAGTCCGACAGGCTGGCCTTGGCCAGGTAAGGGATTTCAGTGCACCCATACAAAGAGGGGGAATTGGGGGATATTTTTGTTTTTTATCTTGTTATATTTTTAACATTCTCTTCAGCTCATTTTGGTTCTGTCTGTGGAGAAGAACAGTCTCTTATGACAACCAGGGTTAAGTTTCTAGCATCATATAAGGATTTAGTTGCATTTTCCTCCTCATATCAGTAATGAGCAGTTCAGCTCAATGCCTGCATACTGTGATGAACGTTTACCCCCAGGGTCTCAAGTATCAGTGAGGAGGGACGGCGAGAGCTCAGGAGACTTCCTCAGTTTGAGAGATCCCAGGACAGGAGAATAGAAAATGGCAATTATTGCATATGTTAAAGAGAAAAGCTCAGAGCTGAAATAGTAGAGGGATCACAGTTCAGGGTTAAGTCACGTTACCAGAGACGTATGGGGGAAGCACAGTGCAGTGCTTAGTCTCACTGTGCCTGGCTCTGGCCACTCTTGGTTGTGACCCTTTGTGTGCTGAACAAGGACAAAACCACCAACTTCAGAGTATATTAAAAAATGAGGCAAGCCCAGTTATCAACACTTCTTTGCATATGCATCGCTCACCAGGGAGCCCTCCATGGGCAAAGGAAAGTATTTGATTTGCACACTCAGATTTTGCCTTCACATTCTGTACTGACTCATTGCATGCAAATGTATGCACTTAGTTGCATGCACCCAGGTTTGGAAATCATTCCTCTGGTTTCAAGGAAGAAAAAGAAGAATAATAATCACCCCCAGCCCAGCCTATTGTCAACAAATTTCAATCCATCACTGTTGATTTTGCTGAAACCTACTTTGGAACGTTACAGCTGGGAGTGATGTTATCCAATGCCATTTTTATCAGGGTTTCACTGTGCAAAGCAGAGTATTCAGGGGAGTCACTGCAGGCTGCTGGTTCCCGTGATTGCCTCTGACACGTATAGCTGAAAGGACTCTTATTCCAGGAATGATCTTCTTTTTTAGACTGTATTGAGTTGGGACTGATTTTGATAGCCAGTTTCAGTCAAGAATCATAAAGTTATTGCACATTTAAGACAGTCAGTATGAGAATCATTCTCTGTCTCACTTTCCCTCCCCCTCTTACCATTCTTTCCCCTCCCTTTCTCTCTCATCATTTCACAGGACTGCAAGGTTACAGAAAGGTCTAATCAATTGTCAAACTCTCCTTTATCCCTGAGAAGGTGGTAAAAAAATCTAACTGCCCTGCTGTAGGGGGTTCTTCTGACTACACAGAACCCTTTTTCACATACAATGCTACCATGATTAATGTCCTCCCACCTCAGACCTTGTTAAAACCTGTTCTTTAAAGCAGGCTGGTGCACCACAGTGAGAGCAAAAGCAAGGTTGCATAAATCAACGTGTTCTCACAGCCCCCAGGATATCCATTATAGATGCCAGCTGGATGACTGGAAGATAGAGAAAAATGAATATTGTATCCTGTGGCCTTTTGCCTCTAATGACCACTTTTCAACATTTTTGAAGGCATGATTAAATTTTGATAACTGGGGAAGTCACTCTGAGCAGGCTGAAATAGAGATAAATTGACTGAGGGTCTGACATCTCAGTGGAGAGCAGGCAACTAATTAGTGTGTGAATCGCACTCTGAAAGAGATGTAAAAGGGAGGCTGGTTTAATCAGAGGAGCTGCTGAGGTACAGGAATAGTGAGGGATAATTGTGGCCTAGGTAGAAATCACTGGCTCAATGAGTAGCTTTTTCTGTATGCCTGATTGGCAGCTGCTGACCTAGTGCCCAAAACCTTTGAACTCTTACAACAGTAACAGACTTGTCAAAGCAATTTGCTTGCAGCTTTCTATGACCAGTTATTTCAGCCGTGGAGCCAGGACACCCAATTTGAAAGGGCACTTTGCTCCTTTGCTGCAGTGGAAGCTGGGCGGAACAGCCTCATTATTTTTGATGACTTCACTTTTGAACCCTTTATCTGCCCCCCTCCCTGCTCCTCTCCAGGTTCTCTCCTCCCCGATGCACTCCACATACCGTGTGCACACCCTCTCCCCGGGGAACTTGCCGTAGGGATGAAGTGCCGGATCAATTTAGCTGCTGATTGCAGCCAGGGAAGAGGAGGTGGGGGAGAGGGGAGAAAATCCAACACCCAGCATAACGCTGTGGTTTCACTGCAGGAACTGGTAATACCGTAGGACAAATGGAACGCACATGCATGTGGAGTCCCTGTCACTGGGTCTAGAGGAATCAAAGCAGTGCATTTAATCCCTTTAATAAGCAGTGGGGACAGCACCTCTTGCAGTTAGAAATGACGGATAGCACACCTGTGATAGAGGCAACTAACGTTACAGCATTCCCGTGATACATTCGTATTTACGTAGCATACGCATGTAACATCTTTTTGTGCTAGCAGCGATATTCTGACACACTGGTATTTAGGGAAATAGTAACAGTCCCCTGAAGTTGCAGGAGCTGGTGAGGTAGATTTATCTCTCTCTTTTGTTTTTGTTTTTTTTTGTTCTTGGGAGGGAGTGAACCAGAAGAAAGAGTGAGATGGCAGAGTGGAAAGCTTGCTGCCTTATTCCATTTGATAGTGTGAATTAACATTGCTCTGCATTATTTTTTTTTGCCTGGGGCAGACTAGTTTCTCTTTCTAAACTGATCAGTCCTCCCTGGGTCTAGTGTTATACCAAGGACCAGGATATCCTGATGTGACTGGGTTTTGATGTTTCTTTAAAACCTTCAGCTAGGGTTTTCAAAACCCTGATTTTTCAAATGAAAATGAGGTCCAGTTTTACTAGGACTACATAATCAGGCACCTGATGTGTATTAGTAATTTATTACCAGGTGGTTTATTCCAGTGGTAGCTTGGATTGTGGCTGCATGAATAAGGTAAACTCCACTAGTGATGGGTACATGCTGGCTTCTCCATGGTCCTTGCCTGTGTCCATGCTCTTAGCTGTAGCTGAAAGCCTGGAGCTGCATTTGTGCTCATGCAGATCTCCAGTGAATGGTTAGAAATTGCTGAGGCAGGATGGATGCTGGCCCTTCAGAGTTGTGACTGTATCTCCCTTGCAATTCCTCTATAAATGGAGGAGAGTTAATTTTTCAAATACATTGAAAGATTTTGGTTGCACTTAGAGGTAATTTTCCTCTGTCTGCTCATTGTTGTCGCACTGTGAATGGCACAGTAACATCTGTTTTGCAAATATTCCTACAACCTAGAGTGCCATCTTGGATGTTCTTCAGAAACAGGTTACTGCCATAACTTTCTTGAGACATCTCAAAACTTTTAGAGATATTAACAAGAGCTTCACCTCTGCTTAGTTTGTAATCACTGGGAAGCCACTATAGAAGTCATGGCATGCAGATATCTTGTTAAGTCAGGGCCAAAATGCTCAGAGCCTTGCTTGTTATTGGTATGCTGCTAAAACAGACAGGGAAAACAAGCTTCAGGAACATTCAGCATTTTGCCTAAGGCTACACAAAAGGTCATAAAACAGATTGTCATGGACCTATTGCTGGCTTCCTTTCCTGATCTACATTAGAAATATTGAAAAGAAATAATGGAATCTTATAATTGCTAGGTATACTTAGTGGAAATAATCTGATTGCTGTGCATACTAAACATGAGGTTTGTGCTAAAAACCATAATATGACTTCTTGTTGACCGCTGTAAAGTACTGAGAAGAACTTTGTCTAAGTATCGGCAGCAGCAACCACAGCAGTGGAAATAAAAGGAAAAAGAAACATGGGGTGGTATAAAAATAATTCATGGGGAAAATTATGCTTCAGTACAGTGACAGCTATGGGAAAATAGTAGATCTGCATACCAGAAATATGAGAATCTTTTATAGATGTTGCCTATAAACAAACCAAGAATTAAAAGGTGAGCTATACCATACTTCAAAAGTAGATAACTCTGATTATCTATTTCTGTTCAAATTCCTGGTTTAGAATGAGAAATGTATTCAAACAGACATACACTTGCAGCAATAATGATTACATGGGAAAACTTGATGTTTGAGATGCAGTGACACTTACAGCTGTGTTAATATTAGTGGAACATAATAAAAAATAAGAGTTTCAATTAGTGACCTTTCTTGTTCTAGCAGTTTTCTCTGCATGATTTCTGACTTTAGTGTCAGACTGTATGGCAAAACGCTTCTGAGGGTATGAGCAATAAAAACAGACACAATAAATATGTGTAGGGCAGGCAACTGTGATGACTTAATTGCTACTTTACTGAAAAGGCTGCAGCCATTATGCTAAATTATTAAAAATAACGCCTAGTGTAATTTATCAGAATTTTAGCCATTACCACTTTTTCCTTTTTTTTTTTCTTTTTTTTCTTTTTCTTCTTTTTTTTTTTTTTTTTTTTTTTTAAGAGTATCAGCAGTTTTTACATTACAGTGTTTGGGATAATAAAAGTCAGTAGTTTGAAGTACAGTACAATAGAGATAGATCTAGGAGCATACTTTTGTGCCAACCTTATCAGCTTACTCTTGCAGCTGAAAAACTTAGAAAAAATGCACCATTTGTGCTCTATGAGAGGAAATTAAAAAGAGGGGATATAACCAATCTGGGGATATCCAAGCATCTTTCACCTTAGAACCATGATGCCCACTCTCGCATAATGTTGTTAATGTGCTTGTTTAAGTTCACATACACAACACTGACATGAATGTAATGGCTGTGTGCTGGCAGTTCCAGCCACTCACTTGTCAAGCAAGGACACTGTGATCTTAAACTTGCTTGACATGGAAGATCTCTGTTTGCATGCTCATGCCTTTAAGACCTTGCCAACCCAAACTCCAAAAGCAGCACTTTACTCATCAGTGGCCTTTCAGAAAGCAAGCCTTACAATGAAAATCTCATATCTTGTCATTGATTGGTACCTGGATATTTAAAACTTTGCAAGTGAATTTTTTTAAGCAGCTTCACGGGGACATGTGTGAGTCTTGAGAGGTGGTGTTCAGCAAAGGAGGTATTATGTGTCCTGATTTCAGCTGGATTTTTAATTCACAGTGTCTATACTATGATTTGTTTTTTGGGGAAAAACAGTGCTGACAACACACTAATGTTGTAGTTGTTGCTGAGAGGTGCTATACGGAGTTCAGGATATTTTGTTCCTTAGCTTCTCCTATTGCCCTGCCAATAATGGAGCTGAGGGGCCACAAAATGCTGGAAGGGGCAGAATCAGAACCACTGACTCAAACTGGCCACAGGTATATTCCATATATCATATGGCACATGGGAGGTGAGCAGACACTCCTGCATTACTGTTCTGTATATTATGTGCATCATTAATATTATCTTTTTTTCTTTTTTTCTTTTTTTTTTTTTTCTGCCTTAGTAAATAGTTTTTATCTCAACTCACAAGTTCTACTTTGTTGTATTATTATTTTATTTTTTTTTACTGGGAGACAGGAGGTGAGTAAATGACTATTTTGTGCTGAGCTACCTGCTGGGTTAAAACACAACAATGAAAATGATCCTGATTTGCACTCCTGTGAAACTTCTGCTTTGAAATGTTTTCTTGGGTGTTATGAAAGTAGTTACAGCTGCTAGTCTCTCAGTGCTCCTACGGCCTGTACAACCCAAGGAACTTGATTCTTTTGCATTGAGGCAGAATTAGACATCCTCAAATATCCACATAAGTCAAGAAACTGATGCTTACAGAAAACTGCCAAAGACAGAAAGACTGAGAAAAGAAATAACATAAGTTGCTAGAGTCAGATGTAGCCCTACAATGAGCCTTAAACATTTATTTCACTATGTGTACCAATCATGAAGTGAGTGTCTCGCTATACCCCTACTCATGCTTTAAGGATGGGAAACATAAAATGTTTCTGCTATGGCAGAGAATGGAAATACTATCTAGGACTGTAGTGGTAATATAAATCAAGATTTAAAACAAAATGTTGCAGTGACTATGTCTCCTTTGCCCTGATATGTGTTTCTGAAGTGTAATACACATACGTGCGTGTCTATATAAACACGTTTCCCTACATGTACGTGTTCACGCAGAGATACATAATTGTAGCAATTAAGTCCACTTAATGACAATCTATAAAATTTTTTGCTTTGAATGACATACTGTAAAGCCTGTCATAACGGCACACAATTGTACGATTCTGTATTATTATCCCTCACCCTAAGTATAACATCTACTGAAAACATTACTGAAATGAGGAGAAACCATTCTAAATGCCAGCAGAAAGGAGTACTTGATTGGAATCAGAATAGGGCCTTTCAAAGCCTCTGACGGTAAATTATTAATATTTACAGATAAGCTTTGCTTATATAATGCTAATTTGAAATAAGTTCATATTCTCCATGGGGCTTTAAAAATACAATAGTATACATTCAAAGGCTAAAATAATTGGGATATGTGTTTCTAAAAAAAAAAACGAGCAAAGCATCAACTGATTTTTGACGTCTTTTTTTGCATACATCTAAAAAAAGCATGGAATGGGTTCCAACTCCTCGTTTCAGTATTAACAGGGAGAATGATGGAAAACAACATTGTATCCCAGCATACTGAATCTTAGTTTGGACTTTTTTCTTTAGTGTAAGTTGTGCTAGAGTGATCACAGTTTTAGAATCCCGTTCTCTCGGAGATTTATAGCCATGACAGCCTCCAAACTGTGTTTGCTGAATTTACTAAGTTAGCAGTTCGGTGTGATAGGAAACCACATTTTTTACAGAATATCTCTTTTAGTGGATACAAAGAGAAGATAATTACAGAACAAGGATCTTAAACATTTTTCACTCAGTGAATTCTGTGCTAGTTAGAAAACACAGGGCTAGACTACACAAAAACAAGGAATTGGGATTGCTGCTCTGAAGAAAAGATATAGCAATGATTAAAAAAAAAAAAAGAAGAAGAGGAGAAGTGATAGTGATCCAGCACATCTCTATGGCATCTACTGCAGCTGAAAAGTGCACAATCATATTTATGAAGACTCTTAGGATGTTATGTGTCATCTTCACATTCACACATACTTTTGATAAATAATTCCTTCCAGACTTTTAAGCTGAGAATCTTGTATTTAGCTTTTAAACCATAACCCAGGGTTAGTAACCGGGCTGCAAACCTTGATCTATAATCAGGGAAACATGTGGGCCCTGCTATATCTTTAAAGTGTGAGGCTCTGTGGAGACCAGGTGTTCAGATGGAAAATACAGCTCTGTTGAAGTATGTTGGTTAAAGAATTGAAAAGTGACTTACATTTGGTGAACTACAGGGACAATTTATAGCAATCATACTCGTTTTTTCATCAACTACATAGAAACAAAGATCTATAACAATAATTTAATTTTATCAGCACATTTTTTAAAACATGCAACCTCAGTGGCTCTGAAGTTTCTAACAATTATTATTATTTATTACTATTTTAAACTTCAGACATTGTGAAACCATAACTTGCTAACTGAATGTCATAATATTAATCTTTGGGTGACCTTTAGTTCCTTTAACTCCTTATTTCAGTACTGACAGAAATGGCTGTCAGCAAAACTACCCTACAGTTCATAAAACTTAATGAAGATATATTGGAGGAATTTTCTAGACAGTAAGAATATCATATCTCTTCATTATGGCAATTATTTTTTCATTTATTAAATGCCTAAACTTCTTAAATTTTTACTTTTTTTTTTTTTTTCCTGTGTTGTAAATACAGTGTAAATTGGATCCAAGTGTCTAATAAAAATAGGTGAGAAATTTTATAGATTCACCTAGTAAGGGTTAACGCTGAAACCCTGAGCAAAATAATTAGTGTTGTTTCCTTGCCCTTGGAAGTGTGGCTGGGCTCAGCTGGAGAGAATTATGCTGTTAACAAAGAGACTATGAGAAGAGTTTTAATTCTTGCTGCTATCTTGTTTCTGTGTTGACTTGTGTAGCGGGAAGAGGGAGAGAGGGATCTGGCTGTGAAAAGTTCTTTTGACTCCATTTAGTGGGTTGTTACTTCTTCTAACCTTTGTTTTCCTCTGAAAACAGCCAGATTGACAGTAGCAGAATGAAAATGTTCTTACATCTAAGAGCTGAATAAAGATAACTTCAGACAAGCATAATAAAATTCAGGAATTAGAAAGGAAGATCAAATAGCCATGACGCAAAACTGTAGAAAATTAGGTTTTATGCAGATAATCCTAAAATATAGGATAGTGAAAGGCTGGTTAATTGAGGTCACGTAATTAAATATTATGACTGTCCAGGGAGAGAGCAAATTATATTGTTTTGGTGTGGAGCTGCCAGTGGCTATCAGTGGTAGCTCCACACCTTTTGAGATTACCAGGGAATCATTTTAATGCATATGAAGTTATAAATAAAGAGATGCAATCAAATTTTACGCTTTGAATTTTCAGTCGTTCATGTGTATTTCTACCGGAGAAATGCCAAGGGAAGGAGTTTCATACTGCAAGATTACTAATCAACTACTGCTCATTAGTTCATTATGTAAATGCAAAATTTGACAGGTAATACTGGGAGTGGCTTGCTTCTGCAGATGAAATGAGCTATTAAAATTATTCCCAATTGCACTAAAAGTGTATTTTGAATTTTTTTAAGCTGTATCTTGGTACTTGGGGGAGAAAAGATTATCAGACTTCTCTACTTGTTCCTGCAGTACTGCTTCAGATGAGGATGAACCAAGAGGTTTAGGCAGTCACGCAACTGAGCACTGTAGTAGAGAAAATAGGCACTCACTTTCCCACTGTGAGATGAGAGCCCTTCTGCAAATAGTTTCCTGGTGGCCAGCTGCTAGAAAAGGAGGAGAGTGAGAAAAGCAAAATGGTCATCCTCCTAAAAAATCCCTTGTCTTGTGCCTTCTCAAAACGGAAGACAAAAATGTTTCCACTGGATGGAGAACTAATGGTCTCTGACTGAAAGTGTCCTGGAGGAAAATAGAATGCAGTGAAATTGACTGTCAATTTTCACATGCCAGTTGAACTCTTTTAATGATTTCAGACTGCATTTCAGATATATCTACAGATACTGCAGGATTTTATTGTGCTCAGCTTGTGAACCTGATGGCATCATATCTTGGACAAAGTTTGGAGCAGGTTATCCACAATGGCTGTGCCTTCCTCTAGTCAGACAAAAAGCTACGCAGGCTAAAATTTTTAAATTAATTCTTTACTGCCCTCGGGTAATGAATTCTTCATTGACCACATGGTGGTGAGTTTTAAGCCACCACCAGAATAAAAGGCAGTGGGCCAGATCTACCCTGTGCTATTACAAAAAAAAAAAAAAAAAAAAAAAAAGGCAGAAAACATTTAGGTTGTATGAGGAAAGTGCGTATGAGGCATTTAAGAGCCATCAGCCTGCTGTTTCCTGGTAGATACATCTGAGTGCTGTGTCAGCCATGGGTAAGAAACTGCAGTGGTACATCTAAGATGAAAATACAACCAATAATCCTGTACAGACTGCTGTTGTGAGTGCTACTTTTTTTTTATGTGGTAGTACTGGTAGTTGGGTTTCTCAGCGCTCTCCTTTTCACTCCATCTTGCTTATTCTCTGTTTACAGAATGTGCGGATGGAAAAGTCTCTGTTAGCAGCTTTGATATCACCAAACTTTAAATACCTCTGCTTCATGATTGTGAACATTGCAGCTAACAAAAACAAGTTGAAAAAAGAAAAAGAAGTAGCCAAAAATTGCATACTACTTCTTTTGCTGAAAATGTCAAATATGACAACACTGTTTTCTATTTCTTCTACTCTGTTCTCATATTTCCCATCTAGTGTTGAAGAAAATCTTGTACCTCCAACAAAAGAGTCACAGGAAGAAGGAAATGGAGACTCAGAACATTAATCCTTGCTTGAAACAACAAAGTAAAATAATCTCTGCTAACAGCTTTTACTCCCACTGCCACCATTGATAAGAAGAGAATAATTAGACTCTGGCAGCAGCAGTTAAATACAACTCTATCAAAAGGGCAAAAAGGTATCAGAGAGGTAAAGGTGAGTATCTGGTGTCCACATGTCTAATTCATTGCGTGCATATGATTACTGACAAAAAATTTAGCATGAGAATATCAAACAGTATTTGTTATGCAAAGTACCCAACTTTGTATACGCTTAGTGTATGAAAATATTCCGTCTTGGCAGGCAGCAATGTTTCAGGAAGGAAGCCTGAAGAGGAACATCCTCAGTGAGTGAAACTCATTGGTGAGACAAGCTAGGAAGTAAACCACTTACTTTTGTCAGTTACAGACCTTCACTCATATTGATTAACAAATGTCATTTGAAGATTCCTTGCAAATCCAATGAAAACAATGGCAATGTGAATGCTGCTGCTGTCTGGAAACAACACTGCAGAATGAAGTCATCAATAGCTCATAGGACTGCTTTCAACAGCTGTGCACAGGGAGGGAGTGATGAACAGGAAGACAAATTCCTGCACTGGTCATTAGCACAGATTGAAAACAGTTACTGCATTATTTTTCTTTCATACACAGCTAGAGCTCCAGACAGCTTGTCATAACAATATATAATGCATATATTTTACATATACATTCATATATATGAATACATATTTTATACACTAAAATATATGAAATACGTACTGTATTCACCAAGAACACTGAAAGGTTGTACAAAGTAGGTCAAAATTTAAAAAATTTAGGGCAAACTGATCTAGTGGGTTCCAACCCTGCCCATGGCATAGAATTGGAACTAGATCATCCTGAAGGTCCCTTCCAACTCAAGAGATTCTGTTCTGTGATCAAACTACTCAAGACTGTGTAGCTTTTGTGATGCCGTAATTATGGAATATACGTTACCTAATTTTCTGCTCAAAGAGGAGGTTTGACTTTAAGGTCAGTTCAGGTTGCTCTGCTTGACCAATCTATTTTGGAGTACCCCCAGAGATATTCCATATCTGCTTTGAGCAATCAGCTCCATGTGACTTTTATTTTTCTTATTTTTCTTACATCTGCTCAGAATTTCACTTGTTACAAATTGTGCCAGTGGCCTCTTATCTTTCACTGTGTATCTTGGAGAAGAGTCTGGTTCTGTTGAATTAAAGTTATTAGTTGGTTCATCTCTCCTCAGCTTTCCTTCCCTGATTCAGGCAAAGGAACATAAGGGATAATTATGTTGCTTCTGGTCTGCAACTGAAGTTTGTAAGAGAGAAGCAAATTCTGTGCTTCACTGATTCTTTGTCTTTTCCTCACTGTAACCCGTACAGTGATGCTGCTGACAACTGAAATCTGTTGGATTGAACCTTTATTACTGTGTCAGCTTCCGAGTGCTAGATGAAACATGAGAGCCCTGTATCTCTAGACAAATGTCATTCTTTCTCAGTCTTAGTGTATGGGTGGGCGTCTTTCTCTGCAACTGTCATTCTGTGTACCTATCTTCATTACAGAGCGATAGGAAAAGTGTGTTTTTTTGAATAAATGAAACAAGAAGAAGGTATGCATAACTATATGGAATCTGATGTGGCCTTGAAATTCCTAATCATTTTTTCTTCTGAAAGTATGATAAATTCTTGCAGAAATTCCCTTCTTTTTCATGTCTTCGAGTACACTTTATTAATTCCCTTTTTTCTTTTTTTTCTTTTTTTAAAAAATCTTTTTAATTTTTTCTGAAGCATCTCTGAAAAGGTTTTTAAAAATATATTCAATTTTTAATTGCATGTCTTCAGAACCATTATGTAATGATTAGCTCACAAGTGTTACCACATTTGCCATGGAAGAAGAACATATTTGACTGTTTTCTATGGAGAGATAGAATAAATTAGATACAGACAATGTATAGATACAAAACCTGAGATTCCATTTTTGAATCGCTTCAATGTCTTTGAAAGTTTATTTTGTGTTAAAAAACATAAAGAAGTTTAAAATAATGTTTCTCCATCCCTAATCACAAAGAAAAGAATCAAAGTGCCACGTCAACTTAGTAAGAATCTACTTCATGTTTATAGTCCACTTGTTTAAGGAAATATATCCCAGATTCTTGCCTTAAGTGTTTAGCCTCTGAAATAAATGGTGATGGGAACAGGGAGCTCCAATGGCCCTCATTCAGCTTAATGATTACTAAGAAATCTGTTATCCTTGTACATACAAACACAAGCAAGAGCTTAAGCAGTCACAGATCAGGTATTCCCCAGCAAGTATTCTCCAGCCTGAGTAAAACTTGGTACTCTGTCTACTCCTGTAGAAAGCTCACTTTTTGAGACTGAGTTGTCAGCCCCTGTATTGGGTATGCTTTCCTTGCAACAGTGCTGAGGCTGAGCACTAAGTTTCTTTCCTTAAAAGCAGACTTGCTCTCATGTAGAAGGGAGGAAATGCAGACACTCGTGCTATGCCTTTTCTATTGACAGTGAGTTTCATAGGCTATCAATTCAGTCACTTTCATGAGTTTTAAATGAGAAAGAAAGAAGGAAAGGCAGACAGCATTATAGCATGGATGTCAAAGGACCATGGGTTAGCAAATATTACACTAAGGTGTTGCTTTACAGTAGAGGAAAAATTCTAATATCTAATATACAGTACAAAACACAGTTTTGTAGTAACTTGGAAAACAGAGTAGTATGAATAGCACAATGGCAGCTTCCTTGCTTTCTATCTCTATCCAAACCATCTCATTTGTTTCTGTCTTAAAGGCCAAGTAAATAGAAATCTTCTGAAAAGTTCCACCTGAAAAGGGTGGAATCATCCAATTTTCCTAAGGAGCAATTCAGCTCTACAAAGTCTTGCAAAATTCCCAATGGCTGTTAAGAATACCTTTGTAGTGCTGCAACTCCTACCACTGTGAAACACAAAACTGACACAATTGCAAGACACAGACTGAGCTGTTTCAATAGCTACTGCCCGCCATATGGACAGACAAAAGCCTAGGACACAAGCCTCTTGCAGAAAACACCAATTCTTTTGATTGAATGCTTTTGAAATTGCCCTCATTATGGTGCAAGGTAACATGCAATGGAGTTGCCTCTCAATGTGACCCTGTTAGAGATTGCCACTTGTGAGAAAATCCATTCAAAAGTGGAGGCTGGATTAAATTGTATAATGGGTCAAATGGCACTAGTTAGAGAAATGAAAAGAGGTGCTTCAGTCCAATGATTCTCTGGGAAGTTAAGCAACAATAACAAATTCCATGAATACAAATGCACAAAGATCAAAGAAATGAAATACTGTCAGAATCTGATGGGAAAGATTTCCAAGCACTTCCAGACTGCATTGAGAAGAACCTCTTCAGTCCTTGGAAGAAAGTCAAAGAAAATAAATATACTGTGTGTGGTCTGGTAACACCTAGATGGAGACCTTTACAGATTTTCTTTCATCGAGAGTGTCCCTAGATTATCCCATTACTGTCAAGGCTGTCCTGTGGCCCAGAAGCAGGCTTTTGAGTCCTCTGTCAACACTGAAGCAGAGGGGTTCAGAAGAATCACCTCTCTCTTCTGTTAAAGCCCAGTGCAAAACTCACTTCATTTTATTGACAAGATGAAGATAGATAAAGACAACACAAGGCTCTGGAGTTATTGACTCTAATCACCCATGAACAGACAGCCATTTCATTGTGCCTCCTCACTCTGCAGAGATCACTGAGTTCATCAGCTTTCTCTTAAATACAAGGCAGTTGTCCTTCTTGACCTACGATGAGGACAAGGCACAGTGCAAAAGCTATTCGCAGTAGTCAGGTAAAAATGTAGGGGAGACATACTGGTTCAAAATTGGTTTCTTTGCCGGAGCCTTTTGTGATGAGTTTCTGTTCATCATTTCTCATTTCAGAAAATGAGGACCAATCAGTTGGCTGTGTGCTTTTCCTTTTTGCCGAACAGTACTAGGAAGTCAACACTCACTGCAGGATACAGAATGAAACAAAAAATGGAATGGTGTGCTGCAGGTTATTTACAGGTTGGTGCTGAGCAAATTTAATCACAGACCTCTGTAACTCTATCATCATTTCCCTCGATGAGAACATAACAGACTTAAATTTTATAGAGGAGGGGGAAAATAGACATAATCCATGTATAACAGTAACAGTCAAATCTGTGATGGGAAGAGGCACTGTATTGGGGCCAATACACTAGATCAACTTTTCCATTGCAGCTGGGACTCTTAATGGCCATTAAAATTCCCCTGGCAATTCCCTGAGAACGTAGATGAACCCTTCAAAGAAGCTTTCATTTTTAGCCCCGTTGAGAAGCCAGCATACATTATAATCATCTTGCTTAGTTGCTTCCTTATAAATTCTTTGCATGTAACAAACGCTTGAAGCATAGTGGCACACATCTTGGAGTTCAGAGCAGGTGTCATGTAATTTGTGTGTGTTGTGGATCATAAGGAGTTTTCCAATTATGCCAATCAATTATCTGGGATATTCTATATATCATTCTCCTTTTAGACCTTAATTTACCTTCAGGTTTGGATAAAAAACATCAGTTATTCCACCTATCTTCATTTCCTTCTAACAAAAATAAATGAATTAGTAATTGCCAGAAAAGATGGAAAGCAAATGTAGAGCAGAGAAATAAAAATTTACCTGTTGCCAGTTGTAGTTTCTGGTGATCAGGGTCCATGAACATAGCATATAATTGACAGTTCACTGGTGTAACAAAGCACAAAAGTGACTGGAAATTTGTTCTTTCTTTCTTGCTTGTATCACCAGTCAGTTCAGACATTCATCTTCTGGTTAAAATTTAGCAGTTATCATCTTAATTATAATTATGTTTTGTACTCTGCCAACACAGACTCTCATCTTTCCAAACACCTCTACTGATGTTCTACTTCTGTGAAGATGCTTGTCTTCCTAGGAGTTCATATGCAAAGCTATGCATCATAGTATTTTAAGGCCACTAGTTACATATATTCTGTTTGTTTATTTTTCCCACTTTTTTTTTTTTTTGGTGCAGCTTTTCCACTAGTCAGTCCTTTTCCTGGCCTCTGTTTCCTATTTCGTCTATTTTCTCCCCTGCTTTTTCATATCATCTTCCCACACGTGGAACTGATTCTAATATAAGCAAAAAAAAGTTTTTTGCAACCTTCATCCTCAGACTCACTCTAGTGGCTTCTACTGACCCTTCACATTCTGATTCCTTCAGTTGCTATTTGTATATGCAGAGCAGCAATGCTACAGCCTGTCACAGAAAACAGTCTTCAACATTCAATAAGGCTTTAATAGCTTTAATAAAAAACCTCATCTTTCTAAGGATAACTGTGCAGGGTCAGGTAATAAACATCAGCAGATGTCCTCAGGGATTTTTTTTTCTTGAACTATTTATGTTACTCAGCAGGGACAGGTCCTGAACCATTGTAGTGGAGGTCAAAGTAATTGCTTCCAGAAATTTTGTATTCTTATTGTTCTGGTTCATGAATACTGAAAATGACTATCACAACTCACTCCTTTCAAGACAATTTAGTCTTTGTTCTTTGGTCAAAATGGAAGTTTCAATGTGTTTTTGTTAAGATTAGTATAGTTGCCAAAAGTATTTATGTTTCTTGTTTCTCTGTTATTAAAATAAACCTATCTATCTATCAGCCTGTCAGCTCATGTGTAAAGCCAAACAAAACCTAATCTTGGGAACTCCACATATGGCTTCCTAAGTGTAAGTATGGGGATTATTATGCCTAACTGAGAGAAGGATCTTTTAACGTCTAGTATGACTCATCATGTAGTGTCTTCAAGAGGATGGTAAGTGGAAACCTTATACAAACTATGAGACTATAAGAATATTCGTGAATAAAAATGTCTTATTCCTGTGAAGTGCATTAGACTGGAAATTTACATCAGTTTAGGCATGCTATAAGTTTCATCTTGAGCCTGATGTTCATATTTGCTTTATTTTGATGGCTCTCCTTTCTGTGCACCAGAAGCATTGTTGCAACTCATTCTCTGAAATGACCTGCTTGTTTTATTTCTGAAAAGCATGTGAGCAGGACTTAAACAGTGTCATCTGTTCACCTAAATGTATGAAATAAATGGCTATGAATTAATAAAGCTTTTATGTTGTTTGTTATGGAAAGTTTTTGTTTCTTTTCTGTCTAATCTTCTGTCTACTACAAAGATTTTCTTGTAACACTGTGAGATTGAATCCATCAGGAAGGATATAAAGAGATCTACAAAGCTTTGAATCAGTTTGATGTACATCTGTGAGTAGTAACAGGGATCTAGCACACTGGCAATTACGGCGCTTAGCACATTGCACCTGTATTATCCACATGAACCAGGGCAGCAGGCTTGGCATGGCAAGATCTGTTAAGATTTACAACATGTAACACTCTAATGTCTGGAGAAATGAGGTCATCAACTCAAGTTAAACAAGAAAGACACTTCCCTGAGGCACACATCTAGTGCCATTCACAAAGGTGTCTCTCGTATGTGCAAGTTTTTGCATCAAACTGATTCACTGCAGTAGGGCATCAGAAAGAGGAAGGTAAGAAGCTATCTGGTGATTCATTGGAGTTGGCAGTAGTGCCTCTTTCAAAGAATGATATTAAGCTGAGGGAAGCTATCAGAAATGCTTCTCAGTTGCTGTTGAGGTTCATGAATGCTTGTAGCTTTTGACTGAGTGCACTCCAAGTTTGGCCTGTGGTTACTTATGAACTGGAGCTTGAGTTGAGAACACTGAACATCAACTGCAAATGCTTTGCCATAGGATATTTGTTTGACTATTTGTGTGAGTGGAAGATGGTGTGTAATGCAATTATTGTCATGCTACAGTGTGTGTAAGGACCCCTTCTTGTTGTATACCTTCTATAATGGTATGAAAGCAAACTGGGGGGCGGGGGTTAGCAAAAAACTGTGAAGAGGTCTTTCCTGGTTTGAACCAGAACAGAAGAAAAAAGTGTTTTTATAACATCCTGACCTAACTTACCTCACAAAATCTTAAGAAAACTGAAAAACCACAAAAACAGATAAAAGTTGTCCTTCCCCTGTTTTTTTTTTTTTTTTTTCCAAACAGCTCAGTGTTACTAAAGAGCAATGACTGCCACTATATTTCAGGGCTTCTGTTGGAGCTTCTGTTGGAAATGAAATTCTCTGCTGCAGTTTCCGTATTCCACTCTGAATGTGGCAAGCAGTTTCCTCTTCCCACTTCATGATGGTTTAGGAAGCTTCATTGTGGGAGGAAATAGAAACATGTAAAACATAACAGCTGTATTGAAATATTAGGTTAGGCTGCTATTTCTCAAGTCCTCTGAAGTTATCTGTTCACCTATTTCATGAAGTTTTTCTGTGTCTGGAAATATATGCAAATTAATTGAATGAATTACCTAATGAAATTAGTAGCAGAGAAACAGTGAATTATCAAAGGTTGTGCTCTGTCTAGTCTGTTTGGGAATTCTCTGGAAGATCACTACTGTTATTCTGCCACAGGGGAGCGGAAATGAAGCAAGTGTAAAGCATACCTCCAGCAGACAGAAGCTATCCAGCTTGTATTTCTTCATTGAAAAGCTCTAATATACTTTTCAGTGGATTTTCAAGGACTCCAAAAAGTCTTATGCATACCACTTGATATAAGCAAAGATCTAACCAGCTTACCTCTTTAAAACAAAATGAAAATGAATGGAACTTCCACACAAGTGAGTTTGTTACAAGAGTCAGTGGTAAGAAAAGCACTCTGCCAGGTACACACTGCATAGTAATTGCAGTCCCATCCTTATCTCACAAATGTAGGCACTTGTAGGTTTGCCTTATTCTCTTGAGCTCTGTAAGTACATAACAATACACGCGGTGATAAATCACTGCATGCTTAATTTTCTTTCCCTAAAGTCACATCCACTGCCCATAGACATGCTGAAGATAGAACTGTATATTTGCTTTTCTTATAGGGAAAGAGGGAGAAGGGCCATTTCATCTTATTGAAAGAAGGCTCAAACATTAATTTCTCAGCCCCACTCCCTGGCTGTGGTTTTAGTGCAAAGGAACAGGGAGGCAAGAAGGTGGGGATGCATATTGGACATACAGAGAAAAATAAAATCTGATGGTTTCTTCCTTTCAAGACATCAGTCACTTCTTTCACAACCATAGCAACAATGAATGCTTATTTCAAATAAATATGTCCTTGCTAGTCATTTCCTCTCTTATCTGATTCTGAATTTCCTTCTGCAATAAATTAGAGCCATGGGCAAGCTCTGTATAAGTGCAATAATTAGGATTCTCCAGCCGAACCCCCTGTAGTCTCATTAACAATTAGGGTAGCCAAGTCTTTCCTAGTTTCTAAATTATCCTCAAGTATACTTTTGCTCTTGAGCTTCCAAAAGATATTAAGGTGTAAACCGGTGTCACAGCAGAAGCACTGGAGAGATCTTAATCTAACTGTTAGTACTGGAAAAGAATTTGGGGCTTCAATGGACCTTGAGATGTGGCTTTTTCTTTGGCATTTATGACTTTCCAAGGATTAGATCTAGCATTGCGAAGAGTTTGAGAGTTCCACACTGGGGAATTCTAATAGCTTTCTCAAACAAAATTTAGATGATCTTTAAGGTCCTTTTCAAACCAAGACATTCTGTGCTTCCATGAAAATCATAAGGCTATTCTGTGATGATCTACTTCTTCAGACTGAATCTTAGGCTAGGTACTACTTGAAGAGAGGGTCATTCTGAGCTTTACTGTAGCATAAAATGTACACAGATCTATTGATTCAGAAGGATGGAAAGCTTTATGCTAAGACTTGACTGAAGCACTGCTGATGTAACTTATGTCAATGTTGACATCTTCTCTATTCTTTTTAATATTAGCTTAAGCAGAAAAATTTCAGAGCATTCTGAGACGATTTTGTAAGACACTGTCAGCAAGTGCATCTGCATACAGCAGACTAACTATATCAGCATGGCCTGCTCTGTTTATTAAAAAAGGAAAAGAAAAAATTAATAATGGAAATACAATTTCTAATTTAGAGTGGGAAGCTATTGAAGCCACTTTGTCTTTCTTCATTATTTTCTTAGGTCAGTGATTTCACAAGAAAAATGATATGTGAGCTTTATTTTTGCCTATATAAATGTTTTTCTCCACCGCAAAATTTTTAGAACTCAGCTTAGTAAATTATATATAATTGGAGAAGTGCTATTCTTTTGAGTTTAAAAAAAGAAATGAACATCCCAAAACAAGTAAAAAAAAATCATATAAGGAGAAAATTGTTTTGAAGTGAAATGAAATTATACTTGAAAATTTAGTCAGATTTCTGGAGTTTTCTAAAATAGAACTTTAAAGTTTGGTTTTCGTATTAGTCTATTTTGTTATTAAATTTCTTAAGCCACTATATTTCATAAATCCTGTCTCTGTTTATGAGAAATAAAAGCTAGATATAGCTTTTAAATATGAAATACTTGAAATTATTGTATGTATTTTTTAACAAAGTAATTTTTAAAATAATATTGTCAGTGAACAATATACTACATACAATATGAAAATGACTGTCATCTGAAAGGGAAAATCTTCATGTGATTTTAAATGATCCTATAAGAAGAAACGTCAGCAAGTTTTCACAATGTTTCAAAAAGATAAATACAGCAAGACTATACTTATTTCTTCTGCTAAAAAAACTGATTTCAAAATGGATCCCTAATGTGACATTTACAGAGACATTTCCTTGCCAACAAGTGATTGTGTGGATTTTCTTCCTAAAAAGCTACTTATCTAAAAACTATTGCTCACTGTGATCAGGATATATGGAAATATAACTGTAAATATATATTTTCTTTTTCTTTTTAATCTTTTTTGTCTCTCCCCTTCTTTTCTCTTTTCTTCTGTCCTTTTCTCCAATTTCTCTTTCATCTGTCTTTCTTTCATTTTTCTTTTCTCTCTTTCTGATAGGAAGGTAACTCTAGCTACAAGCAATGTGGTAGTCAGTGGAGTTAATTTAAATTTTTACTGGGACATATAGAGACAGAATCTAGAATCAGTAGTAGAAGAAAGAAAAGAGAAAGAAAAGGGGTGCATTTGTATACTGCATGTAGTCTTTTCTGAAGCCCGACTGCCAGAAATTATATCTACTTGTAGATGTCAAAGTAATTGCTGGAAAAGGAATGTTCAAATGCAGCTTAAAAAAAAAAAGGCTTTGATCATAACAGTTTTGAGGTGAGAAACTGTCATTATTTTGGTGCAGTATGTAACTAGCAAAGAGGAAAATCTCACTTTTTAATGTCCTATCTCAGTGATATGCTCCCTTCATTGTCAATTATACATCAGATATGTTGGATGGGCTATATGTGTGGTTTGTTTTTTTTTTTTATTTTTTTTTAAATTTTATTTCCTTCACATGTTTTAAAGTTTTTCTTTTGCTATAAAAAAAATGAAAACTTGAGAGAACATTCAATCAATTCCCATAAATAATTCTTTTCAACCTTACTTCTGATGAGTTTCTGTTGCTGCTCTCACACAACTCACAAGTGAAGAATTATCTCAGCTATCACCTGAAAACAATTATGCATCAGAAAAAATAATATTCAGCTGATTTCTGGGATATAAGAATTCATCTATATTTTAAAGAATGTATGCATATATACTCATAGAATCATAAAACTGCTCGGTTGGAAAAGACCTTCAGGATCATCAAGTCCAAACTCAACCTAACCATACTACCTTAACTATAACAACCCACCACTAAATCATGACCCTGAGCATCACATCCGGACAAAGAGAAAAAAGGGTTTATTTTTTTTCTCTTGCCAGCATTTCCTATTTATAAGAAAACCGTACTTAGTGTAATTTAGACATATCGTGTTGATCTGATTAGATAAATTGAATAGGATTGTTGTTATTCTAGTAGGTCCAATGGTTATTATTATAGGGTAAAAAGATATTTACTTACCTTGTATTAAATTCAGGGTATGATTTATAAAATCAGAGCTCATCTTACTTCTGGCATTGTTAGTCAGTGGCAGATTTTATGTTGGTCAATACTGAGATCCTCTTCGGAATCTTACATTTTTGTATTCCATTGATTATTCTTCAACACTTTACTCTTGAGTGCTATGCACTGAAGTCTCACTAAGAACCACTTCACAATCATGTCAGTCTATTCAGATATAGCATTTAGGTTACTGTACAGTAGGTTAGTTCATAATCAAAATATATCTCATAAATTAAGAAATATGCCAGTTCCACATTGGTGGAATTGGATTTTGGAATATGGTCATATGTACTCCAAGGTAAAGTTAACCAGTATTGTACCCTGCTGACTTGGATCATCTCTAAAACTAATAATGCATCTTAACGTATTTATGTCTGTCTGTTTGCCAGTCTTTCAATCTCTCTTTGATACTAGCAGATAAAACAGAACATCCTCTGTATTTTGGTCCCAAGAACAAGTACATGTCAAGGCATCCACAAGTATGGGTACATTCTCTTATTTCCATAGAGGGCAGTTTGGTCATATCTGCACTAATATCTGGAGCCGTCCCTACTAAATGCTGTCCCACAGCCAAGCCTAAATTGTATTTGGGCTATAGAGAGAATATCTGATGTGGTAATTTATATGAGGTATATTTTTTCTCTTCCATATTTATATTTGTATACATACTGACTCTTCAGTCAAGAAAAATTCTGAAATGACTAAAAGGAGATTTGGCTAAGAACTACCAGATATGATCTATTGAGAGCAGGAAATTTCAGTGTGTAAAACTAACTTCAGCTTGTTTGAAAATGCATTTACATGTATTTTAACTGGTTTGTAAGTATGTATGCATGTACAGCAAAAGATCTTGAAAACAGCATCCAAAAAAATACAGGTTAAAAGTAGGGACATTTTTCATGAAGTAGCAGGCTGCATTCTCATTTTCTTTAAATAATATGTATCCCACTTTCTTCAATTATTACTGCATTGCATTGACAGCTAAACATCCTCAGCTCAGAACTTCCTTTGTAAATGAAGTGCAAGAGTGAGAAGAAATATGAAAACTCATTTTTTCCCCTTACTCAGATTTTCACAAAATTTTCAAGATCAGTAGTTTCCTATCAGAGGTAATTCTTTAAGTTATTTTCTTATAAACAAATAACCAGGTCTGTTTTTTTTTTTTTTTTTTTTTTTTTTTTTTTAAAGGAGTTAAATACATGCACACGCACAAATCTGAAGCTGACTGAGGTATCTCCACATAGAAAGAAACAAAGCTGATATACACTCATCAGGAGTAAACAGTGCTTAGATTGAACTGAACAATCAGTTCTCTTTGGTATATGAATGATTCTTTGTATTTGACTAAAGGAACAAAACATCAGATACATTTCAGAAGGAAAGGAAACAGACCAACAAACTCCACTGGTGTTAATGTGAAGCTTGTGAGCAAGTGTAGAGACTTGTAGGAGGAATCTGCAAATGCTTTAAAGATGTTATGAAGGTATTATACTGCTAAGTGACGAATATGTAGTTATTGTCCACATACTTAAACTGGTGCTTGCATTTCTGTTGAGTTTTGGCGTTAATGTTTCAGCTTCTGTTTTAGTACATGTGAAATTTAATGCCTAATTTGAGATTGAAAATTCATTAATAATGGGAACTTTATCTTTGCAACTATATAATTTATAGACTTACTCTGCTAGTACTTTATCTATTAGATAAATTGGTTGGCATTTTCCTGACCTGCTCGAACAAGTGTTACTAGAACAAGTGACCACTTCTTGAAGTACAGTGTAGATTTTGTTACATTTCTCGAGTTATAAGTTCAGTGGAAAAAACCCATACCCCTTAAGAAAATAATGATGTATTTTCAAGAGGGGACTTTAAAGTTGATCATCTTCACTAAAGCATTCAGAATATTTTCCCCTATATTTACATTCAGTGAAAGCCTCAATCTAGAAATGTGGAGAAGTATGAATTTCATGCAATGAGCTGAATGTCCATGAATAACATACTGCAGTTGCTAATTTTTTTTCCATTGCTACAAGGAAAAAATATCACCATCTAATCAATTAAGAGTTATTCTACTACCATAGAGCAATGTGTTAAACCAAACACCTGATCTCAATTAGTGATGATGGATATTATCCCTAGGAATAAATGCTTTAAAGATGAAGAACAAATGTCTGTTTTATGGATGAAATAAAACATTTTTTATGATTAATTACAAACATTCTGTCAGGGATGTAAGAGGAATGATAACAATATTTCGTTGGTCTGTGGCATGAAGCATTCTCACACTACCATGGTTAGAGTCACTTGAAGACTACCATAAGAATTAATTTTTCCTCATGCGCCACCAGCTGTTTATGGGGTCAACAGTGTGAGCCATGCTTTTTGTGTTGTTATTCTTCGGTGTGCTGAGTCTTGAATGCAATGCATCTAGAAATAGAATTTCAGCACAAAAAAACCTTGATTGACTAGAGCCAGAATGTCATTTTCATAAGTAGCCTGCTCTTGTGAATGCACAAAGAGCGCATGTTTTTACTTGCAAATTGCTTCAGCAGTGTACCCAAATTTTATATATACGAGCATACTCTGTCATGTTTTGCTGCTCATTCTGCTGTTATATTCTTAACAAAGGAAAAGATTGCAAATTGCCAACCCTCTAGCTGATCTGAGGGAAATCAACTCCAAGTACAACTTAGAATACAAGTTAGAGGAACCACACCTAAAATTTGTAATAGAAAGCTTCAAGTACATTTCTTACAAAAAACATTTTCAATGAATTTTACAGACCAAATGAAGTATTCAGTGCACATTTTCCTCTTAGGATTAATTCTCAGGTTACAGTGAGCTTGGAAAATTGCTATTTCTTGACCTAAAAAGAGGTTAAAACACTTTCACTGGAAATCAATTCACTTTAAGTATTTAGCACTGTTCGTATTTTGTAGCAGTATATATGACAGGGCTGGTTTCAATTGGTACTTTATGTAGCGGTTGTGGGAAGCCCATAGTATACAGAAAGAAATCTGAATGAGTGTTTAACAAGATGGGCCGTTTTGTTATTTTTCTTCTAAAATATAAAATAAGAGCTGAAAAATGCAGTGATGCTGTGTGTCTTCCTTGGAATATATGAATGCTTCGCATATGAAAGGAAAGTTACTGTTACTAATATTCTCTGCTTTTAACCTTGATCTTTAAGGAAATACAACATTCAAATTAAATCAAAATGATCAAATGCATGTCTGCTGCAAAACACAGGATACACCTATATTCCTCATGCTGTAGTTTTAATGTAACTACTTCTGAATGAGGATAATTCTGAGCTGAAATGATATTTCACAGATCAATAAAACATTAGAACCCCTGCATCATCTAAGGTAGGGACACTAAACATACAGTGTTTTTGAAGAATGTTTTCTTTATCTTAACCTCTACTGATGCCCATTTATGTAACGGCATTCTTGATGGAATTATTCAAAGGTGTGCAGAGAAAATTAACTGTCACAACTGGAAGCAGAATTGGAGTATATCAATCCTCTGCAGTGCTGTATTTTGAAGAATGTGTAACATAAACTCAGTTACATCCACATGTCCTTTGGCTTGCAAAAATCACGACTAGATAAAAACCTAAACTGTTGACTCTGATCTGGACGGGTGGCTGGATATTATAAAATCACAGGATGGTTGAGATTGGAAGACACATCTAGAAGTCATCCAGTGCAGTCCCACTGCTCACACAGGGTATAGGATCTACAGGATCTCTACAAAGTCTCTGGGCAATCAGCACTGTTCTGGCACTTAGTCGCTCCCATAGTAAAAAGTGTTTCCTGATAATCAAATGGGAAGGAAATTTACAGACAGCCTCCCACCTGAAGAGATTCTCTCATCAGAAGATTGAAGCAGCCTGTTCTGATACCCTGGCTAGTCAGTGGTCTTATTTCAGATTGGATTTAGTCCAACCTGCTGGATGAAGTATTGATACCACGTATATGGTTTGAGGCTGTGCAAGGATAGGTTACAAACTTTGATGCCTTTGACTTTGAGAGACTGGTTGCATTTGGTGAACTGACTGAAGAAGTTTGCGTTTAGTATCCACTAAAAGTAAGTTTTTCAGTGCACATCAAGAAAATGAGTCAATGAGCAGTCACTAATTATGTGTTTAAAGGGGCTCATTTCAGAACTATACTTTTCATCTGATAAAAGAACTAACGTAGTCACAAACCTTGTATATCAAACTAAATTTGAAAATCTGGCTCTTACACCCTGATGGGCTTGTGCTGTTCTGTCTTTCTCTCTAGGGTGGAGTAAGCACTGAATGCTTCCTATCAGCCTATATGATCTGAAGTAGAATACTTGAAAGGACAAGGTGTTTACTAAACTTTGGATGTGGTAAAACAATAAGATTTGACTGGAAAATTATTCACTGGCTATAGCTGAATTCTAGCTGTGAATTTATTGAGATGTTTTTATTATTATTATTTATCGTCATCGAGAGAAGGAAGAAATTTTAAACTATTTCATAGAAATCTATTTTATCACAGCATTTGCGTGATCTGGTTGGACTTGTAGTTTTCTTGTCATTTTTCCTCAGCCCCTGAGCACTAAATCACAGGGAGACTTTTGTTACTTTAGCATCACTTAAATGATTTTCTGAACACTTAGAAATGAAGTGATAATCATTCATCCCTCATATGTACTCCTGAAATACTTAGGACAAGTTCAAAACATGAAAAAGGAAATGCCATCTATGCACTAGAAAGAGAGAGGTAGGACACTCTCACAGACAGGGACCCTTTTAAAGCAATCCTTCTTTTAAATTTGTGAGAAGAAAGGTAGATGCCGCTGTCCATTGGCTGCAGCTGTATATCTTTGGCTGAATCTTGTAGTAGAATAGGTTTGCAACAAGATATTCTGCCCTCTTCCTTTTTGACTCAGATTTTTTTCTCTTTCCCTCGTGTTCCTTTAAAAAGCTTTTTGCATGAGTCACAAAATGGGTGGGATTCTCAGTAGGGACATTTCAGTCACTTTATTTGTCCTCCTGAAGTACAAAATCTCATCTGATAATTTCTGAAGCAGATCCAAAGCTGCAAGAAATCTGCAAGTCTGTTCTAAACCTACTCATTACCATAAGCATGGGAGAAAAAACAAACAAACAAACAAACAAAACCCAACCAAATAACAGTGGAAAGGTGTGGAAAATGGACTAGAGTGGCAGTGAAATTACAGCTATACACACTACTTGATCCTTCTAAATCAAATGCATCACTCCAATGAGAAAGCAAACATAGTCAATATAGTGATTGTCTTCCTCTGCTTTACCCTTGTGAGATGCATCTGGATTAATGTGTGCCCCCAGCACAAGACAGATGTGGAGCTGTTGCAGTGGGTCCAGAGGAGGTTTTGAGGGTTTTGAGGACTGGGGCACCTCTTCTGTAAAGAAAGACTGAAGGAGATGGGCTTATTTAACATGGAGAAATCTCAGGGGAAACATGGAATTGTAGAATCACAGAATCATGGAATGGTTTGGGTTGGAAGGGATCTTTAAGATCACCTAGTTCCAACCCCCTGCTATAGGCAGGGATACCTCCCATTAGACCAGGTTGTTCAAAGCCCCATCCAGCCTGGCCTTGAACGCCTTCAGGGTGGGGGCATGCATATCCTCTCTGGGCAACTTATTCCAGTGTCTCACCACTCTGGGAGTAAAGAATTTCTTTCTAATTTCTAGTCTAAATCTACCCTCTTCCAGTTTAAAGTAATTTCTTCTTGTCCTGTCACTATCATGCTCTTATAAAGTCCCTCTCCAGCTTTCTTGTAGTCCCCATTCAGGTACTGGTAGGACGCTATAAGGTCCTTCAGAGACTTCTCCAGGCTGAAGAGCCCCAACTCTCTCTGTCTTTCCCCATAAAAGAGGTGCTCCCACCCTCCGATCATCTTATCTAATCACATGTAATTTTTTGGGGTCATTACCAACCTGTTTGGAAAGTCTATGGTAGTTTCCCCTCACTCTTAAAGAGCTGTAGTAAGACTCTTCTCTAAATCCCTGTTTAACAGGTGGAGATCTGTTAAATTTCTGAGTTAGCTGAAAACTGGATCATTTTATTATGAAGTTTAATTTTGTTTCCTCAGATTCTGGTAAACACATAAACTACAACCAAGATTCAACACAGGAGATTGATTCTGGGGAGTTGGCCAGAAAGTCATTCTTTATCCAAAAATAAAATATCACTCATACTTTATGATTCTTCACCTACTAACCACTGGGATGCTTGTATCAAAGAACCATCTGGTACTGGATTCCAAATGAGGATTCATGAATCATGCTATTTTTAATCTTTTTAACAAGAATATTCTGTGACAATGATTGCTGAAATTATTTGATGCTATTCCATATCATTTATAACATCTGTTCCATGACTAGTGACAAACGCTCCAGGCCAGTCACCTTACTCTGGATGATTTAAGGTGCAATCTTCTTTTTAAATGATCCAGGTAATTCTCTACCTTAACATTTGACTTTGAAGAGTTTCATTCTCCTTTAATTTGTTCCATATCATTTGTGACTAGGATACAACGTGGTAACTGTTAAAAGCCTTTGGGAGGCATTACATGGTGTAGACTTAGTACTGGCTTTAGCAGTTTAAGTTACTTAAAACCACAAGCAAAGAAATAGAATTACCTTTAATAGCAGTTAGATTCAATATGACTGTATAATTAGGATTTATTTTTTTATTTAATTTGTTCAGGTTTCACTGCTCTTCAGCTCCATTGATTTATTGCTGATTTAAACTAAAAAAAGTGATAAACAAGTTTTTAATGGATCACTAAATATTTTGTTGATTTCAGTGCGAAACTTAAGGAAAAATTCTTTCTGAGGTTGATGCGTTGCTGGACTCTAGACTTTAATGCTACTTTGCTAAGTTTTTCGTTGTAAACTTATTAAAGCAAACAAGTAGAAAGAACAGTAAACGTATAAGGAATCAGTATAAATATTCTTTCATTTAATCCAAATCACATGAAAAAGTCAGGATTTAGTATGGAGCATCTGATAAATTTCTTGAGTTTTAAGTGCTCTGGTATTTTATTTCCTTTTATCCTTTTAAAAAACACCTCATTTTTAAAATTTTCATTTCACAAACAAGCATCCTGAAAAAAAGATGTATTAAATGCTTTTTCTTCAAACAGGATTTCCTAAAATATCCCACACAATGCCTTAGCTATATTGTAATTAATTTATCTACCTAATACAGAGAACTACTGCAACATCTCACTCAGCTTCTTGCAGCTTTTGGCATATGTTGGCATTTTAAGGGCAATCACTGTAGAAATCATTAGCAAAACATTTAAATTGTCTATAAGGAATTTAGGAACTTTCCTCTATGTTTAATAATATTAAGCATTTATACAGCTCTTTCTTGTTACTTTTGATTACACGACTTCTGAATGTTTCATTCTGAAATAAGAAAGAAACTAGACTTATGCTCAATTCTTAACTCTCCTCTCCACTCTAAATAAAGTCTAAGAATAATAAATAATCAGATCCACGCAAGAATTCAAAGCTTAAAGTAGATTTAATTGGAAAACATTTTCATATTTTCTGATGAGGTGAAGAAAAACATTCTCTTTTTGGCCCTTTTCATTCTCTTATTATTCTGACCTTTTGGCTGGCAATGTCTTTCGATTAAAGTCAAGGGATTGTTGGTACATTTATGTTGGAACAAACTAAGTGGTGATACGAGTGGTTCCAAAATATTTTATTTTGAAACTGTTCATGTTGGAAGGGAAAAAAAAGAACGCATGATTCAGTCAATAACCTCAAAGTAAGGAAATCTAGAAAAAGTCAAAAAACCTTACATGTTTAATGATCTTTTTACCGTAGCTAAACTCGTGTAACTCCATTGATACAGTAGCACAGATGGATTATAGAAATATTAGTGAGAAGAAAATCGGGCCTAAATAAAGTTATTCTTAGATGAGAGAAACATCACTTAATCTCATGGGATATGAATGTATACACAAACATGCAAACACATACTCACACATGCAAATGCTTCCTGAACTAATTTCAGGTTTCATGCTTGAACATAAGCTGAAAAAATATCATTGAACAATGATGGTTTATCTTTAATGTGAGAAAATCTTTATGAATTGAATCTATCATTTTATAATAAACATGCAAGATATGTACAAGTTCTTCCTGAAAATATTAGCAATTCACTTTTCTGATTTTTTCCAAAAGATCCAGGGAATTACTGAATTGCTCAGCTATGTGAGGTATTCATATCCTGTTATGCACTTCTAAATGGATTTAATTTTCCTTTGTCTAATTTAAAAAGAATGAAGATTCACAATTAATGGTGCTGTATGAGAATGGAGGTTTACTATAAAAACAGAAACATAAAAACAAGACTAAGGATCTTGTTCCCCAGAGCATTATGTGAGAAAGATCAGAAAGATATAAAATAACATAAAAATGTTATTTTATTTATTTAGCTCTACACAACTCAATAAAAGCACAGAACCAACAGAGCAAAGTACTGAGATGAAAGGTACTGAATTCAACTCTTAGATCAGTAAGCATCAAGACAGAAAAAGTTTTCTACAAACAAGCAAACAAGTGGGTATGGAATTTGGAGACAGAAATTATTTCAGGGGTCAATGGATCAACAAGCTCAAAAACTTTACATTCATTTTTATTTAGTTTCTGTAATCATTTATTGATTCTATATTATGATTAACCTTTTTTATTTTTTCTTCTGAGGAAGTAAAGGAGTTCAGTCTGTATTTCATCTTAGTATACAAAAACTGAATAGAGTCTTGTACAAAAGAGTGTATAGCTAAATCTGTATTAGATGGGCTTCTTTTAGATGAAAATTTATACCCTGCTTATATATTAAGTTTCCAGGAAAAAAAAAAAAAACAACTTTAAAATGGCTTTTTGAAAGTCTGAAAGTTACTTTTTTATATCTTATTCATCTTGCCTGTTTTGCCCCATTCTAACATACAATGGATATGAGAATTAGGAATTTAATGTTGTAGTTAGACCCAGTACATGTAAATGAGCAATGGATTACTAGCGAGGTGAGAAAGGAGAGAGGGTGCAAAATCCAAGGATCTATGAAAATCTCTTGTGAATTTGCCTACAGGACCACCCAAAGATTATTTTATAATAGCTTGGATGATTAAAACTACCTTAACTGTAGTAGCTGGGGGTTAATGCCTTACAAAAAGTGGTTTTTCATTAAAAAATGACTCATATTAAAATCCATTTACCAAGTGCATACAACCGCATTACTATTATATCACTATTTTTTGAAGACTTGTTCTCTTTGTTTTTTGTTTGCTTCCTATAATGCTGTTAACAGCCAGCCTCTTTTTTTTTTTTTAATGTATCAAATTACATTTAAAATGTGGATAGAAATACCAATAGAAAAAGAGATATTTTTTACTTAAGACTAGAAATATTTTGAATATGAATAGGAAAATATGTCAGGAAACCTAAAGGGATGAAACGTATTTCACAGAATCTTACCAGAAAAAGATTGAGAGCAACTGAGACCACAGAAAAGTTCAAAAATAGAGAAAAAAGGGATACATAGATGATTTTTAATTAAACTCATTTATTTTCAGATTCATTTATCTTGTTCACTGCAGAACACAAAAAGAGAATGCCATGGCAGGAACTATTTTCTACATTTTTCCTTTGTCCAAAGACTTCCCAATTTATTCTATTTTATAGCTTAATGATCCTACCCTGAGTTAGGACACATGGTGGGTTTAGACTTAGACTTACACATAATGATGTATCTATTCCCATATGAATGTTTTGAAAGAGATATTACAAAATACATAATTACACTCTGTTAGAAAACAACGTGCTTTGGAATAAGTATTTTAAGTAAAACAGCAGACACTGTGTGTTGCTTAAACTACTTATAATAGTCTGGAAGTGGTTGTAAGTTTCTTTGTATACATGACTGATTTATAGGTATATTTTGGTACAAATGATTTTAGTGATTCCTTAATCCTTAAGAGAATTTTTTAATTTGAAATGCACTAACTTTGCTAGAAACTCATATATTTGACATGAGGTTACTCTAACTAATGAGGTGGTAACAATAAGTATTTAAATCCTTCACACAACTTCCTGTGTACTTAAACACACAGAGAGACAATTCTGTTGAAGCGTCCCTTCAGCTAAACATTATCTGGGTGCCAGCAAGACCATAGCTTATAAGAGATTCTGGTCCCAAGTTATGTGGAGAGTGCTTTTCAGTGTTTTTCGTTAGGTGGAATAAAAAGACTGGTGATATGTTCAAATCAGTTTTAAATGAAAGACTGTCTAAGCAGTTAGGAGAAATATCTTTCTAAAGAAGCCCCATTTTATTTTTTATTTTATTTTCATCAAGTTTGGGCAAGTATACAGTTTGCACCCTATTATGAACAAGATTCAATAAATGAGAGCATGAAATGCATCCTAAAATAAGCTTATTAAAACCATTTAAGATTTCCATCCAGACTGGAAAAATATTCTGCATTTTCAAACATCTGCTACAGGAAAAAAAAAAGTGCAGTAAATAAAGGAGTCAGCTCTAGAATTCACAAAATGTGGATTCACATGCAGAGATAGGAAGTAGCAATGCATGCTTGCTCTTTTCAGTAGATCTGTTTAGGCACCAGGGGTCTCTGGTGATTACAAGACAAATGAAAAGGGTGTCTGATCGTATGTCTGAAAAGTCATTATTTATATTACTCAGCCTGCTGAATATAAATAGTGAGGAAGAAGTTTACAGATCAGCAGAACTTCAGTGGTGGTGTTTGGAGTGCTATATGGTTGACTCTACTCATGGGGTACTGTATAAATAATGAACATAAAGACGTTATAATTATGAAATAAACAAGAGAGTTTGGCTAAGCAGGTTATAATAACAAAAAGAGAATAGATAGAGTGCTTATCCACATCCTGGGCTCGCTGCAGGACTCCAGAGGAGGGATCTCCAGAAAGAGAACCTTTCCCACTGGTAGTCAGCTCTTAAATGGGTCTAGGAGAGATGGAGCCAGGCTCCACTCCTTCAGGCAGCACAGGTGAATTGCCTTCACCTGTGCTCCCAGGGCTGACTCATTGCTCGCTTCAGGTGATCAATCAAAGGTTCAGGCTGTGATTCAGCAGTTCCCATACAATGTCTGAAATGAGCAAGGATACCACTAACAGAATCACAGAATCACAGAATGGCCCGGTTGGAAGAGACCTCAAAGATCATGGATCTCCAACCCACCCCACCACAGGCAGGGCTGCCAACCTCTGTATTTAATACTAGACCAGGCTGCCCAGGGCCCCATCCAATCTGGCCTTGAACACCTCCAGGGACGGGGCATCCACAACCTCTCTGGACAGCCTGTTCCAGCACCTTACCTCTCTCATATTAAAGAACTTCTCTCTGATATCCAACCTAAATCTTCCCTCCTTCAACTTAAAATCATTTCCCCTCGTCCTGCTGTTATCTTCCGTTTCAAAGAGTTCATCCCCCTTCTGTTCATAGGCTCCCTTTAGGTCCTGGAAGGCTGCAATTAGTTTGCCCTGCAGCCTTCTATCAGAGAGGATGTTTTATCATCAAACACTTCTGGAGCATGAAACATTTACTAAGATGCTAACATATGGAAATACAAACCCTAGCTTACTTTTGCTTTGCTGTAGTGTGTGTAACTTTCTGGCAGATGATGGATCAAAAGCCACTGGTCTAAACAGTTTTCTTACCATGAGCTTGAGTACTTAATGGTGATGCAGTTGTGCAATGTGCAGAGAAACCTGGATTTATTTTCTGTTGGGCAAGAGAAAGGCAACTGTGTGATCTTTACCAGCCACAGATAGAATCACTCACCTTCAGAAGTACCAGAAACTCATGAACTTCCCACTGCAAATATCAAACTTTAGATCTCAAAAACATGGAGTGTTTTGGAACCTTCCAACCATAACAGCTCCTCTGACTGAAAATAAAGCAGAAAAAGGTGTAGCGTATCTCAGGCTCCAAATGCATTTCTTGTCTATCCATCAGTCTGATCCTGAATCAGCTAACAAACTGCCGCCTTGATCCAGAGCAGCTGTCTAATTACAATTCTGTTATTATTAATTACTGAGTAGAAAATCATTTGTAATTAGCTCAGCCTAAATCATAGTTTAAACAGCCAAAAATTACGTTACAAACTAAAGTGTAATTAAAGCACTACACTAAAGTGTTTATTTAAACCCAGTTTAGTTATTGCACATTTTTCAATCAGGTTCTCAGGCTCATACATAGATGTAATTAGTCTCCAGTACTGACAGCATACTGCATTTATTCATTAAGCATCAATATTGCTGAACAAATGTAAATAAAATTTAGACAGGAATTCTTTAAAGGGACAGTCATAGAAACATCTGGGCAAGATAATGAGTTTAGGAATGATGTGAATGTTAATGAGCACTCAGTGCTCTTCTGATATCCAGAGCATTTCTAAAGAACACACTTCAAGCTCCTACTATTTGCTCAGTGGTTTGAAAGCACTAGTCATCCTGCTTCTTGAGGAATGAAATCCCGTACCTAGACTGCTTCTGTGAAGCTATGCACTCAGTATCCATGCAGATTATCATGAAGAATAAGATAGAGTTCTTCATACATTTGGAAGAAGAACAGTACAGAGTACCACTGAACAGAAGATCTTAAGATCACAGAACATACGGAAAGATAATTTAAACAAATTTTGTTTCTTCCAGTTTTTGTTATGTAGGATGAAACTAAGACAGTGCTTTTCGAGTGCCAGTGTAATTTCAGTAACATGATATCAGCTATACCTTACATGGCATAACCTCATGGAAGGAAGGGATGCCATTCAGAGGGACCTCAACAGACTTGAAAGGTGGACCTGGGTGAACCTGATGAGGTTCAACACAGCAAAGTGCAAGGTTTTGCACTTGAGCTGGAAGAATCCCAGGTGTATGCACAGACTGGGAGGAGAAATCCTTGAGAGTAAGCCTGCAGGGGAGGAGCTGGTGTCGATGTAAAACTGAGCATGAGCCAGAAGTGTGTTCTTTCAGCTTAGAAAGCAAATAGTATCCTGGGCTCAATCAGAAGAGGGGTGGCCAGCAGGGACAGGGAGGTGATTGTCCCTCTCTACTCTGCCCTCCTGAGGCCCCATTTGGAGTACTGTGTCCAGGTCTGGGGCCACCAGTACAAGAAAGATGGAGCTGTTGGAAAGGGTTCAGAGGAGGAGTGCTCAAGGCCAGGTTGGATGGGGTCTTGGGCAGCCTGGTCCAATATTAGATGTGGAGGTTGGCGGCCCTGCCTGCGGCAGGGGAGTTGGAGCTTGATGTCCTTGAGGTCCCCTTGAACCCAAAACATTCTGTGATTCTATGATTCTATGATACTAACCTTAAAAACACCACTTCTTTTGAGCTCAAGGTAGGTGCCTCTCTTAGGGTAAAACACTGGGGAAAGGTGGCAGGAGGACTTCATGGATGAATAGGAACTCGTGGATAAAATAAAAGGGGAGAAGAAGGTCCATGAAAAAGTGGAAATAGGGCCTGTCCACCTGCAGGGAATATAGGAATGTTGTCAGGGCCTGTAGGTTGCAATAAGAAAGGCTAATGCCCTCTTGGATTTAAACCTTGCAAAAGAGGTAAAGGATAACAAGAAAGGTTGTTTTTTTTTAGTATGACAGTAGTAAAAGGAAGACTAGGGAAAATGTGGGTTCCTTACTAAACAAGGTTAGTGCCTTGGTAACAGGGGATGAAGAGAAAGCGGAGATTCTGAATGCCTTCTTTCTTTCAGTTTTTAATGTTGAGACTAGCTCTCAGAAATACCAGACTCTGGAGGTGAGAGAGGGAGTCTGGGTAAAGGAGGTCCTCCCAGTGGTCAAGGAGGATATAAGCAGAGAGTATCTAGCCAAAATCCACACACATACAAATCCATGGACATGCATGTGTGCTGTGAGAACTAGCAGAGGTGATTACTGAACTGCTCTCTACCATCTTTGATAGGTCTAGGCAAACAGGAATGGTGCCCAAAGACTGGAGTATAGCCAAGGCCACTCGAGTCTTCAAAAAGGACAAGATGGAGGATTCAGTAAACTATAGGCCAATCAGCATCACCTCCACCCCACAAAGGGTGATGGAACAACTTGTTCTGGATACCCTCTCTAAGAAATTGGAAGAAAAGAGGGCTATTAGGAGTAATCACTGTTGATTTACCAAGGGGAAATCATGCTTGACCAACCTAGTTGCCTTCTTTGATATCACCTCTGGCTGGATAGATGGGAGGAGAGCAGTGGATGTTGTCTACCTTGACTTCACCAAGGCAGTAAGGGGAATAAACAGGAAGAGTTGGAGATCCGCGTGCGGTCGCACGGCTACGATCTCATTGCGATCACGGAGACGTGGTGGGACAGCTCGCATGACTGGAATGTTGTC
>JAOWBP010004700.1:30256633-30274550 GCA_028571105.1 Tragopan temminckii
TGACTCTGGGTGTGCCTGTAGGTTGTGCCTCTGAGAGGGAAAAATGCTGTGCAATAGCAGCTGGGAGTGAGGAACTGAGAGAACCATTCCCAAGGTCAGCAGAGGAGACAGGAGGAGCTCCAGGCACAGAGCAGCTGTTCCCTGTAGCCCAGGGGAGGCCACTTCACAGCAAATCTCTGCACAAAGACATGGAGGAGCCCACGGTGCCTGAAGGAGTCAGCCTGTGGAAAACCCATATGCTATCAGATGGGGAAGGACAGTGTCCTATGGTAGGGATGCCACAATGGAGAATAGAGTGAAGATGAGACAGAAGAGAGTTGAGGGGGAAAGATGATTTACTTTGCCTTTAGTTTTCACTGCTCTAAGCTATTATCAGTAGTAAATAAATTGCATCTCCCATGTGCTAAGGCTGCTTTGTCCATGACAGTAACTGAGGAGTGATCTCCCTTATCTCCTTATCTCAGTCCATGATTTTTTTCCACTGTGTTTTCTCCCCCTGTTCTGCTGAGGAGGGAGAGTGAGAGCTTAGCTACCAATTGCTGTTAAGCCCCCACAGTTGCCTGGATCCTAGGAAGTAATTTCATAGAATCATAGAATCACAGAATCACTCATGTTGGAGAAGACTTTGAAGATCATCAAGTCCAACCACAACCTAACCTACTACTCTAACAACCCCCTGCTAAATCGTGTCCCTGAGCACCACATCCAAACAGTTTTTAAATGCATCCAGGGATGGTGACTCAACCATTTCCCTAGGGAACCTATTCCAGTGCTTAACAACCCTTTCTGTAAATAATTTTCCTGATATTCAACCTAAACTTACCCTGATGCAATTTAAGGCCATTTCCCCTTGTCCTGAGAGATGAGGGAAATGCAGAAGGATATGATGCAGCAAGCCTTTTGCTGCCTCTCAGATAAATGTGCTGGAAGTTGGACAGCATCACACACAGGGATGCCGCTGTCACCAGAAAATGAGTTGCTGGAGTTAAAAGCTTTGAACAGAAAAACACACATTGAAAAAGAACATCTTGCTTCACAAGTCTATGAAGCAAGTCTGTGGCTTTGGAAGGATGGTCACTCAGGCACTGTGGTGTTTGTCCTTATGTCCTTTAAGCATGGGTCATGTCTGTTCAGATGCTGTTTGCTGGTGCATTTTTTGTTCTGTGGCTCAGATGTGCTCCCACCAGGCTGGGGCTGAGAGACATGAACTTCTCCAAGTTCCAGATTTTGCTCCACACGTCTGTCTTGCTGGCAGCTTTTCCTTTTCACCTTGTGCCCAAAATGCAGACTCTTCCCTTTGCAATATTTGGGATCAGGTGTGGACAAGGGACAGCGCCAAGGACTGCTTGAGCTGTTCTTATAAGGGGTGTGAAGGGCTGTGTTGCCGAGATGAGTCTGAGCCACAGGAATCTCATCCATGGACTTGCAGCAGGCAGGATAATGGTGAGCACCAGGAGGAGAGGGCTGTGGGAGGAGGAGGTGGCATCAGTTGTGGCTGGAAACCCTGCCTGGGGACCTAGAAAAGAAGCCCAATTTCCAGTGTGTGGTTTAGATCTGCTCTCCATTACTGAGAAAGAAATCCTTAGCATCTTCTTTGTCCTTTTTTTTCTGTATCTGTAAAGAGGCCACGAAGTGAAGAAATGGGAGGTCAGGAGAGGAGTTGCGTTCAGAATCAGCTTCATTGGTGTGGATGTAGAGCTTTGAAAAGCATTTTTCTGAATTGACTGCTGAGAAGCCCTCTACCTGAACACCAGGGTCTGTATGACCAGGGTTAGCTGAAAGTAAGTCTGCTTCCTGACCTGAGAGGGACAAGGATCCAGCTGCTTGTCTGCTTCTTTGGCTTCTTGCTGGGCATGCTGCTGCAGGATGTACTCATATGTAGTCAATTTGTTCCACATAAGATAGATGTGAAAGGTCAAGAGGTGGCCTAGCAGACTCACAGTCACCAGACAAGGCAGATCTTATCCTGATGTTTTTTGAAGGATTTTTCTACTGAGATCTTGCTTGGTGACTATCTGAAGCCCAGGACATTTTAAACATTCACAGGATTTCTGCATCTCACCTACTGGATATACTTTTTTGAGTTAGATTTGAACATACCAACCTTGTAGCCTTCTGTAATAGCATCACTGGCTGGGTAGATGGGACAGAGCAGTGGATAACACCTACCTTGATTTCAGCAAGACTTTTGATACTCTCTCCCATGACATCCTAATAACAAAGCTGAGAAAATATAGGATAGAGGAGTGGATGGTGAGGCAGGTTGAGAACTGACTGACTGGCCAAGTTCAGAGGGTTGTCATTCAGTGGTGCAGAGTCCGGTTGGAGACCTGTGACTAGCGGTATTCCCCAGGGGTCAGTGCTGGGTCTGGTTTTGTTCAATATCTTCATTGATTACCTTGATGAGGGGATAGCGTCCACCCTCAACAAATATGCCAATGATACAAAACTGTGAGGAGTGGCTGACATGCCAGAGAGCTGTCTTGGCGTTCAGCAGGACCAAGACAGGATGGAGAGCTAGTCTGTAAGAAACCAGATGAGGTTTAAGAAAAGCAATTGTAGATTCTTGCACCTGGGAAGGAACAGCTGCCTGTATTAGTACAGGTTGGGGGATGACCTGCTGAAGAGGAGTTCTGCGGAAAAGGACCCAGGTGTTCTGGTGGACGACAGGTTGGCCATGAGCCAGCAGTGTGCCCTGGTGGCCAAGAAGGCCAATGGCATTCTGGGGTGCATTAAAAGAAGCATGGCCAACAGGTCAAGGGAGGTGATTCTCCTCCTCTACTCTGCCCTGGTCAGGCCTCATCTGGAGTACTGTGTCCAGTTCTGGGCTCCCCAATACAAAAAAAGACAAGGATCTCCTGGAAAGAGTCCAGCAGAGAGCCACAAAGATGTTAAAGGGCTTGGAGCATCTCTCCTATGAGGAAAGGCTGAGTGAGCTGGGTCTGTTCAGCCTTGAGAAAAGAAGACCAAGAGGGGATCTCATTAATGTTTATAAATGTCTTCAGTGTGGGAGACAAAGGGACACGGCCAACCTTTTTTCAGTGGTCTATGGGTACAGGACAAGAAGAAATGGCCATAAACTGGAGCATAGGAAGTTCCACACCAATACGCGAAAGAACTTCACAGTAAGGGTGATGGAGCTCTGGAACAGGCTGCCCAGAGAGGCTGTGGAGTCTCCTTCTCTGGAGATATTCAAGACATGCCTGGACTCCTACGTGTGCAACCTGTTGTAGCGAGCCTGCTTTCGCAGGGGGGTTGGACTTGATGATCTCTGGAGGTCCCTTCCAAGTCCTACAATTCTGTGGTTCTCTGATTCTGTACAGATAACATTTGTTATGTCTTGATTGTGTGCTTCTAGTCCTGTCATTCCTCTCCCAGTGCTGATTGAAGTGTCCATTTGTATAGACCACTTCATGCATAGCTTCTGTGATAACTTTGACCATCTTTGTTAGTTTTCTACTACTTTTCCCTTTCTACTATACCTCTTCAGTATGGGGAAACAGAACTGCTGGCGTCACACAGAGTTACTAGCACAACACAGATTTATGGAGATGCTAATAATATTTTACATTTATACTCTGTGAATTTTCTTAATGACTCCAAGCTACCTCGTAGTCTTTTAATGATTCAGTCAGCATTTTCAAAAAAACGTCTTTTGTAAGTTCAGAACTTTTCTTCCCATTACTAATAACCTAATTCCAAACTTATTTCATACATACAGACTTTATATCCCGTATTGCTTACTTCACATTTATCTGCATTTAATTTAATCTTCAATGTTACACAGGATTCTATCCAGCAGTGAGTAGGTAGGCCTTGTCCTTACCTGCCTGGAACACTTAGTGTAATTATTGTCTTTCTAAGACCGTTTGCAAATGTGCTGAACAGCACAGACTCCTGAGGGATTCCACTTGTGAGCTACTTTTCACCTTTTCAATCTTTTATTTAGCTACTTATATACAGGAGAATATTTACTTTTATCCTAGGAATACCTTAATTTCTTTATCAGGCATCAGTGAGGGATTTTATGAAATGTCTTCTGGTTACCAATCGATCTATCTTTTCCCTGGATTCAAGGCCACTTAAGAAATTACAACAGATTTTTGAAACATTATTGCCAATGCAGAAACTTTGTCCACACATCTTCTTAGTCAGTCTAAAATTCTTTTTAGAATAATTGCTAATTGAGCGCCTGATAAGCACATAGGACTTACTGGAGTGTGATTCCCTACATTTTCCCTTTGACTTCTGTAAAAAAAAGTGGTATCATATTGCCCACCATCTATTCCTGTCAATATTTTAAATGAAAGACTACATGTTGCAGTTAGTTGTTTGGCTATTTCGTCCATGACTTATTTTAAGGCTCTTGGGTGAATACAATCTGGTCCTCATGATTTGTTATTGTTCATTACAAGCAATTGGGATGTGTGGATTAGACAAAATGTCTCTATAGAGAAGATGATAGAAGGGGAATAGTTGGGACTAAGGGAAATATCTTAAAATTAAAGACGAGTAATTTATAGTTGACATAAACGGCAGTAGAATGGGATTCAAAAAGAGGTACATAGTCAAAGAGATGATGTCAGAGTATGACCTTTGCAGAAGAAAAAAAAAAAAAAGAGTAGATCTGACTGATTTTCCTGGTTAGAAAAAGACACAGAAAAATAAAGTTTAGAAGTTAGGAGAACCTGGACAACGGAGTGCAAAAAAGTACTGCAATGTTCATATAAGTTTTAGGAAAAAAATCAGCATGCAAGAGCTTGATTGACCAAGCTAATATGTGAGTTTCAGTCAGAAGCTGGTCACGAGGACAGGACAGCCACAAGGAAACTGCCTTAGTGTTGCAGTCCCTTCATCATTTACTGAGACTGACAGAAAAAGTTATAGAAGGGTGGGAGTTGAGGCACAATGGCTCAAATTGAAGGAGGGTTTTCTGCAGGCAGAGTTGTGCAGAATAAAGGAAAATCTTTATTCTGAACAAGAGAGGGATTTGAAGGGAGACCCAAATGTCAGTTAATTGAAAGTAATGGACGTTTCCTTTAGTACTGCTGATGCTGTGCTTTATTGACCTAGTAAAATAGTATTATTCTTAGCAAAGCTTTGTGAAGACAGTTTCATCTGGTCGGTCTTAAGTGTCCTGAAAAGCTGAGTTATTAAAAAAAGGAGTTTCACCCAATTAATGTTGCTTTATGCCACTGAATATGAGAGAAAAAAAGAAACAGGACACCTGTACTGTATATTCCAGCTGTCGAAAAGGTCAATAGATAAAGGACCTGCAATTCAGAGATTTGAGAATATAACAGCAAATCTGTTCTTAAAGTACAAATGACTCCTAATATCTTATTTGTGAACAGTCAGTATCATCTCTTTAGCCAGATTCTGACCAAAAATGTCACCTTTGTCAGCTTCATTTTCTGTTCTTAAAATTAAATTAATACAGAAATGCTTCATCTCACTTTATAGATGTCTCAGTGAAGAAAAAGTTATCTTACAAACTTGAAATACATTGTTATTTATACTCAGTTGCCTCTCACTCACACTAAAATCCACTCGTAGTCATGGGAAATAAGAGGACTCTGAAAGGCACACAACAGTAAATAAGGCAATCGTGAAATGCAGTGTGAACAAACAAGAATTGCCACAATATTTCCATGCCTGAATAAGAAAGTATGAGAAAAGTAGAAAGGAAATGCTGGCACAAACAAGATAATTCTTGCAAGGTACTTCTCCTTCTAGACATATCACTTTGTGGAAACAGTCAAACAGATACACTTGCAATTTTCACTTATTCATTAGGGGAAAAGAATTTATGCAATTAAATCTGTTTGGAATATTCCATTCTCATAATTTACTTCCCAGATTTGGACTCTTCTCCCTGCACAGGAAATTCTCATGAAAGTGAGCTCTTTAAAAAAACCATGAAATCCTAAAACTTTCCATCATGTAATTTTTTAAGCATTACTTTTACCAATTGCATTGGCAGAGTATTATGGGTGTTCACCTCATAACAGTCTAGCTGGATGTCCTGACAATCTTAAATAGAAGAGGAAATAAATCCAAAAGACAGTGAAGTGTTTTTACTAATGTCATTAATGCTTCTTTTGTGTATAGAGGCTATTGTATTTGAAATAATGTGAGAAAGAGTATTTTATTTAGAATAATATTAGCTGAATTTATAAAAAGCATGAGGGCTTTGGAGATAGATTATTTGTTTTGAAAGGAGTATTCAGTTGATAAGTCTTGAAACAAAAGCTAGACTATTATATATACTAAAGACGTTTGGATGAGATTAGGATTTTTATTTTTATTTTTTTAGTATTCAGACTTTTGGATGGATTTCACTTAAATGTTGTTGGTGGAATCAGAGTTTCCTCTTTCAGCTTCACTTTTGCAAATGCTACTTTTCAACTGACATTTAATTCAGATGGTAAAAATGTTTTTACAAATAAAGTCACTGATTTTATTCGTAGATATAATTCTCAGAAAAATCCCACTGCTAACTGTGCCCCAGTCTTAAATGCACTATATGCAAATAAAGTAGATCAATGAGTCTGTGAGTTCTGTGTGAGTTATCACGATTATCTATTTCCAAGCATTCTTTAACTCCTAAGTTCAGAATAAAAAATGAAATTTATGTTTTTTGTGATTTTTCTGAATTGAAATTATTTAGAGAAATCTTTGGAAAGTACAAAACCAGGGATTTTAAAAAAGCAGTACTTATATTATTGTTCATATAGGTACACTGGTTTGCCAGTTTTTCAGTCGAATAATAACAAATTCGACTTCTCAGTGTTGTGGGAGAAAAAAAAAAGAGATGTCTGAGAAGGAAAGTCTAATCAGATTCAACTGCCAACAAAGTAGCTGGTTCACAAAGATCTGACACATACATCTTACAGTTAGGTATGCATGAAAAAGATGGGCTTTGGGGTCTATTTAATGACTTATCCTGTCTAATATTAATTAGTAATAAGATATGATTCTATCAGACATCTGGTGTCTAATCTACTGTTCCTTAATCAGGCAAGGATGTACCTTTGTGCAAAAAATTGTGACACTATTAAATATCATGAGTTAACAATTAACACAGTGCAAATGATTTTGTTTCATTTCAATCAGTAGCATTAGAGAAGGAAAAGGTGGTGTTGGCAAATACCTTTTTGTGAGCTCTGGAAAAGATCAGCTACAACAAGCAAAGCACTTTCATGTGGAAAAAAAGAAAACAACCCTTGAAGTGTCCAATGAATATTTCATAGCACTTGCAACTTGCAGAGTGTTCTAACATGTCCCTTTGTACTCTAGTCAGCACTGGGTTAGAGAACGTCATCTTTGCTCATATCAGTAAACATCGGTCACATACAAAAGACTACATTTGAAATTGAAATGTAGGCTGCATTTGAACCCTACAAATTCTCTTTACCTTTTGGAAAAACAGCAGTGACTTCTAGGTACTGCTATACAGTACCTGAAATGTCTGGCTTGTCATCTTTAGGATAAAAAAGCAACTGTTTAAAGAAAGATTTTTCCCTGCATATCATTTACTTCCATTAAAAATTCATTCAAATATTAGCCAAGTATCCAGTGTCTCTTGGAATTTTCTGAATTTTCCTTACCAGACTTACTCTTTTCAATATATATCCCTTTATTAAAACTAATTTAAATTGAAATAAACTAACATTTCACTAATTTAAAGAAAAATTATGTTAAAGCAATGTTATAATAATAATGTCTTGCAAGAAAAAAAAAATCATAAATCCAGGCAATTTTGCCCTTAATGGAAACTTAGGAAAGATGAGGCAAAGAAATGGATGATTAGAGGATGATGGTAGTTTCAAAATTATCCTCCTCCATTTGATGCTTGTACAATAGTACTAATACAAAGTCATGGTTGTACCTTGAGATTAGATTAAATTAATTTTTAAAGACACATAAAACATACAAAAAAATTACGGCTCTCTGAGAAAAAGTAATTTTAAAGTATTATGCAATTAGGAAAAGTTCTTATGAGCTTTGTGCAGGGCATTTGCTGATTTTGAAAAAAATCTGCCCACATACTGTGCAGCCAAGGTGATAGCACTTAAATACAAGTGGGGTCACAAAATACAAAGTTACATCAAATACAACTTGATCTCTGCATCAGAAATTACTACATTTCATTCAAGTTGTTTCTTTACTAAAGTAAATACCGTGACTGTGACTAATGAGTGGCTTTTGTACCACTAAGTTCTTTGTCACTGCCTGGAACCTGGGAGTGGAACTACTGAGTGTCTGTGAAATGAATTTCTGAGATTATGATGGAAGAGCTGTGATGGAGATTCAGTTGTTATATTGATAGGTGGATGCAAATTCAGATTTTATTTGTAGCTCTTTTTTTTTTTTTTTTTTTTTTTTAATATTGTTTACACATGAAGATGAAACCTGTCCAACAGATACTACTAACATCATCTAATGCAATAAGAAAAATTACTCAAGTAGTTTGTTATTCAATTCTACCAAATAAATGAATTTTTAAATCTCATTGTATTGAATGAATCACAACCATGTGATTTTAGTTATGAGGAAATGCTGTTGGAAATCAGTAAAGTAGCTTGTTTCCCCCAACACAAAAGTTTTTTAGTCAATAAAAATATCTAGTTATGTGATGTAAAGACATGGTATTTAGGTAGATTTCTTGTGAATGAAAGACTGGGCTTTTTCAGATACAGTTTTTGGATAATACATTTTCAACGTGAATTCTGATGAATCCTAATGTAGCTTGTAATTTGATAATACGTAAACAGAGTTCGAAATCAAGGTTACAGATGTGTCAGGCCTAAACCATCCATCTTTTTTTGCCAGAAATGCCCAGTGACTATAAAGCACTACATAAATAATACTACATTTTCTTAAGAAGTTTCAAAGTGCTGAAATTTTCAATTTCTTTAGGATTAAAAAAAAAAAAAAGTTCTTAATATGATTTATGTGCTTTTTAATAGAAAAATCCACTTTCTGAAACTTTCCTGAGATACAAATTATTTAGGTATCTAATTTGAAAGAAACCAATTCACTTTCCAAATATATTTTGAAGCATGGGAATGTGAAAATCACGGAATCACAGAACATTAGGGATTGGAAGGGACCTCAAAAGGTCACCTAGTCCAATCCCCAAATGTTTCATTTTTGGAAGAAGGGTATGCATTCACAGCCCTCAGGGGATCAGCCTGCCCCTGACCAGGAAATGAGCACAACTGTGGAGCTGTGCAGCCTGAAGAAGGGTGTTTCTTGCTTGGATCATTTGTGTTTGGCCACACTGAGCTTCCATCTTGTGGGCTGTTCTGATTCATATGTGCACAGTGCAAGAGAACTCCAGTGCAACTGGAAAGTGAAACTCCCAAGGATCACTGGCAGATGCCAGTGAAATAAGAATTATATTGCCTTGGGTAATGCTACCTTTGAAAGATGCTGAGGAGATGGGCAATGTGCAGTGCCATAAAAACATATTTTATTATTTTATCCTGCAATAGACTCCTGCGCTTCTTCCTGTGATTGCCCCTCTAGTGAAATAAAGTTTGGCAAAATAAAGAGGGAGGCAAAGACTGTGTCCTGTATTGCAGATAGTCACAGTCTTGTTTGTCCTGTGACAGGAGCAAAAAGGAAGACTTCTTCCCTCCCTCCACTCTGTTACAATGTTCTCTGGAGAAAACACTGCCTTTAGTGTGGCTCTAAGGCTTTATGTATGCTGTGCCCATACATGTGCACATATACATTATATGAACACACACACTCTAAATATATATAAATAATGGAACATATGTGAGGACATGGCCCATGAATCAAAATAATACAACAGCAGAAATGCAGTGACAATGGTGAATGAGCTGAACCAGCTGAAGATATAAGCTTCAGCCTGTTGAAAATACTGGACAGGAGAGTGGCTCATAGATTGTGTTATCACAAGTCACGCAGGGAAAATATGAAGGAGAGAAATGATCTTGCACATATCAGTTCTTCCTGAGAAACTTTAAGTTTGTGTGGGAAGAGCTGAAGAGGAGAAAATAAAAAATAGGTTATGTAGATGTGGCTACAGTAAACACAGATGGATCAATATAGTAGCTCCCAATCATCGTTAGCCAGTCCTAGAAGGACAGCTCTCAGAGAGAAGGTTGCATTATGAAGAAATGTGTGTTTCCCTTTAATTTGGTTGGATTGTGAGGATGTCGCAGTATTGCTCTTGTGTTTTCTTAGAGCAACTCCTCCTCTCTCTGGTATTCTCCACTCTCTGGGCAACACCTGTGCTGTGCCCACCTCCACCTCTCTTAAGGTACTGTCTATTGAAACCAACACTTCTCTGGAAGTTAAAACATGCTCTAGAATTCCTGTGAATTATTGTTACTGACATTAACTACTATGAAATCCTTTAAGCCGTGAAATCATTAAGTGTCTTTGACACGACAGAAACACAGAGCCTTGAAGTACAATTATTTGTGATGAATTTAATGAGCCCAGCAAATTTGGGATTTGGGGAATGGAATATTGTTGTCATGGGAGTAAAATATGTTTTAACATGGAGTCATGGAAGTAAAAAAAGCATTTTAACACAAAGATTCTTGATAACTGGGGAATGCAGTGTAGCCTAAACACATGTCTACTAGCTGACTGAGGGGCATCTGAGACTTCAGCTGGGGCAGTGCTTGTCCCTAGAGGTGCTCCAGCAGGCTTGTGAGTTTTCTTATCATCTTGCTGTTTTCTGAACGTCTTACATTGAAGCTAGTAGAGATGTCAAAGTCAATCCTCTGGGAGTTGAGTGGGTCCACCTTGAAAATCATTTTTGAGACTTCTGGGAGAAGCAGTTTTTTATCATTTTTTTCCCCCTTACCTCCTCCACCTTGCACAAAGTAAAGGATGGAAGAATAATCACTAGGGAAGTGAAAACAAGAGGGACAGATTATTATCTGTGCGACATTCTCCGTCAAAAGGATGACCAAAGGAGATATAGGCAAAATTTTGTGCTCATCTTCTACTACCCCAGGTAGATGAGTGTGCTGGCTGCTCATGCTTAGCACATTGAAGTAAGGAATATAGAACTACCTCTGTTTTCCCAAAGCTGTTCTCCTCATCCATGCTCGAATATAATTCATCTCCAGTGAATGACTGTAAAGATAATAATCTCTGAATCTGTTTTTCCAAAAGGATTCCAATTTAAATTTGCTTGTTCCTCACTGAAAAAAACAAGCTATACTTCTGGCTCGTATATTTTTTTCCCTGTATCAGATCATCTTCTCTTTTTGGTTACTTACAGGTAACTTTGTTGATATCCACTGTATTCAGCTAGCAGAGTTGCATAAAGGTATCTGGGGACAGTTATCTATTGTGGATCTCCAGTGAGCAGTTCTGCAGATGACAGGGCAGGCACAATGGATTTGTGCTGTCTCTCCCAGAATAAAATGAACTTTATCATACTAATGGAAGTAAAAGTGTATTCATAGCAGTAAACCAAGAAGCCATAATGATGTGAAATTTGTGTATGCAGGAAGGTTTTTGTCAGAGCAGAAGAACATTTCAGTATTTGACACTCAGCTCAGGCTTCAGAAAAGAGAGCAATCTATGTAATCCATGAAATATAAAATGTATTAGGTAGGCTTGGACTGTGATTTTCAATGATACATGAGATCTAGGTCTTCTCCTTTAGCAATTCGTGTGTCAGCCTTCAATGGTCTGCTTGTGAAGTCTGTTCTCTTATCTGCCTGTCAGAGCTTGTACAAAATCAAACCAGACTTTAACTATTTTTAAAAGTATCAGATATATCTCAAGGAAGATGATAAATCTTCAGAGATCATGGGATGTGATGATGAAAACTAATAACGAAGATGTTCCTTTTAGAGGAGGCAAAAGGCACACAGGTGCCTTCTGAAAGGCAGAAGGCACACAGGTGTGGAAACCTCAGCATTTCTGTCCTCGTTCATCACTTCCGTTGTCTCTGCCTAGTGGCTGAAAACAAGCAAACTAATTTTTTTCTGTTATAGAGAGCAGAGAAATGCCATTTCAGATGACTGTTGTTCACTCTTACTTGTGCCACAACTTGTGTGCTGCTGTGACTGAATACACAGTGGTGGATGATCCTGTGAGACTTGTGTTACTAGAGGTTACAGCCCACAGGAAAGAATGAATGCAGGAAGCATTTACTGCAATTCTTGCCAGGTTGTGTTCAAAGCATCTCTATATTGAAGAAAATGGGAATGTGTCTACCTAAAACCTAAAAGGTCACATTTCTAGAGGAGAGAAACAATTTCGATCCTGGAAGGAGGGAGAATTTTAGGAGATTCTTTACCCACAGTAAAGTTTTTAAATTTCTGAGTAATTTTTTTCCTTCTGTTAATCTTAGCGACGTTTTCTGATATTGTATAGTAAAGTACATTGTATTACATTATATTACTGTACTGTATGTTGTTTACTCAGTTCTGCACTTCCACACTAATGTATGCAGCAGAGCCACAGTGTGTCTGCTGTGGAGTCGGGGTACACAGACAGAGCTTCCATGAGATGCAACAGAAGCACTGCCAGCTCCAACTTCTTGGATGCTTTTTTATCCCTCTGCATTTTTATCTATTTTTTTAAGTTTCACCACAGCTTCTGCTTCTATAGGAGATCTCCCAGAGTTGGTAAAACAAATCTAATCTGAACCTACTCTAGCCTAATCTAATTTTAAGGTATATTCTAATATAGTCAGCTTTAATTTCTGAGGACTTCTTTTCTGGTGCAAACAATGGAGAGGCCATACAGATGAAGGACTAACTAAACTCCAGAAGATTATCTTTTTCTGAACTTGAATGTAAGGGGTTAAAAACCTTTCTATCTCTCTTGAGTTCTGTAAAACCAGACTTTAATTTGAGGGCTTGCTGTTCCATCCTTTATTCTTTGAAATTTTTAATCCTACTTTTAATCTTTTACCATGTGATACAGCATATCGTCCAGCAGTCACTTAGCAAAATTGTTGAATTCCTTTCATATGTAGTCTGTGCTGGACGATGTAGCTTACATTTCTTTAGAAATAAAGAAAAAAGTAGCCTTGAAGTGATTCAAAGTGATCCAACTTTTCTGCGTATACTATAAATACTGGCAAGAGCAACTCTCGGAATTGTACAAAACTGGGATAAAGTTTTTCCCAGCAGATTGCAGGAACCAGAATGCATTAGGCTTGACATTACAAGGGCTAGGCGAGAGAATGCTTCAAGCTGTCTAGGAATGGTATCTCTTGACTGAAGAGCTGCTCTTGTATTGCATTTCCTGTTCTCTGCCATCATTTTCTTTGTGTATATGATAGGGAAACAAAAAGAGTGCTCATGAGCAGTACATTATATTTTTTTTCATGCTATTCTGTCCTCTGTACCCTTTTCTGTGCACATACAGTCTTACGAAGTATTTTTATAACATACATTCAGATATACCAAATTTATATAGAGTGTTGGGCTGTGGATAAAAGCTTTCCTTGTTGTTCTCTATCCACAGTACCTTGCATAAAAGAGAAACATAGATGCATATGTATGTGTGTTTCTGCACTGAAATACACTTGCATGCTCTGTACTGATATTAAATCAAGGACAAAATTTTAGGGCTACAACTCTGACTTTTTTCCTTTACTTTCCTTTTCTGTTTCTGTTTTTTTTTTTTTTTTTCCCTTTACTTTCTCTCTCTTTTCCCTCTCTTTTCCTTATTATTTCTTTTTTTCTTTACCTTTCTTTTCTGTTTTCTTTTTCCTTTTTTTCTTTCTCCCTAATAATACAGCAAAGGTAGTAGCAAAACTCATAGCATGTTTATTTGCCTTATAATTTGCAAAAAAAACCCAGTCTAATGAAGAATTCTTCCTATACATAATTTTAACGTACTTAAATCCACAATTCTGTAAATAAAATTTTCAATTTTTTAAGAATCAGAGGGAAAATAAGACTTTTACAACATAATTAAAAGGAGAAAGAAGTCAGATTATTTTTGTTCTACTTTTATTGACATATAATACCCACAAATATTCCTCAAAATTAGTAATATCGACATGCAAATATATCAGAGACATTGGAAAATTTTTGACTGGATCTGTTAAGAGCAAAGAGTTCTGCCTCCTCTTAACGTGTGCTGCCCTTTATTTATTTTCAGTCTTTCTGCTTTACATGTGCTTTGCAGCAGACCATGTATTTGGTAATGTTTACAGTAAGATCTGAAACTCAGCTAAAATGAAACACACCATTCACTATGCAGGGAAATCACTGTGCAGACCAGGGACTGGCTTGTTCTGTGGTTCTCTTTCTGTCTGTTAACATTCCATAACTTCCAGTACAACAACCTAAGCACAGTAGGACATAACTTTCCACTGTCTTAAGTTTTATGTTTCCATCTGTATCTTTACCTCATGCGACCTTGTAGAAAATGATTCTTAAAACCAATCCTATTGTTGTTTGCAATACAAATTATTACACGCTATTTCAATGTCCCTTTGAGAAAGAAAGTGAAATGTTTCCAGTATACTAGCTGTTGAAGTCAGATTAAATTAAGAACTGTTTGATTTCCTGTTCAGCTCTTTCTTCCAGGTGAACAATCTAAACATGGATGTAAATATTTGGAGAATTAGGTTTGTCTTAAGTGAATAGGTACTGACTTTAAAAGATTTTCCTCAAACTACATCCCTAGTGAGTATAGGTAATATCACAGTGCAACAGAGAAGCAAACTCAGTATCTGTAAAATATTGATGACTAGAAAAACTTAGCTACAGAGATTGTAATTATTTCACAATGAAGGTGCAGAGATTTGTTTGCTCTAATGTCACTATGTGGTTTCTACATAGACGCAGGCATTGTTTATTTTCTTTCATTTGTTGTTGACTGTTGCATAAAGAATTTGGTAAATTCAGCTTTATCATTCTGAATTCACAGAAAATATCCAGAAGAAATGTATTAAAAAGATTTTTTTTTTTTTTTTTTTTTTTAATGAAGGGTTTTTCATGGAACAGAACATGAGAACAAGTTCAAAAATTGGAAAAACACCATCTTTATTTGTGAGTTATTTGTAATTCACAATCAAAATAAAACACATCATCATCAGAGAGTCAATTAATTTTATAAACAACTGAAATCTCTGGACAGTAATCTGTGGTAAGTCTTTTTAGCAAAGGCACTGTCAATTACAGAATGACTAGGATTTGCAACATCATTAGGCTATAAACATTAGGTGATAACCTTCATGGCTAGTAGGGCTGATCATTCAAAATTAACAGAACATCCTCTGAGGACTGAGAACTTAAGATTTCAGAGAAATTTTATAAAAATTTACTTTTTTTTTTTTCCCAGGTGTTCATTATAATTTTCCAGGTGTCCCATAATGATAAATGCCCTTTTGAGATGCCCATAATATACATGGCATAGGGCTAAAACCTTATCAGCAGGGTTTCCTCCTGATATCCTCATATTTACTTATTCCACTGATAGCAACTAGTATCTTATGAAAGTGAAATTAAGTTTCCTGTCCAAACTAAGCTGAAAAGAGTTGCAAGGAGGTTAAAAAAAAAAAAAAGATAAAGTACTGAAATTATCTAAGCTGTTTTGGAAAAACAAAAGTGGTTAGGATATAATTTCTGGGAAAAAACCATGAATCAGAAAGGGAACCAGAGTCATACTGCTCAAGGAAGCCATCATCCAAGTGTTCCTTTGAGCCTCCTCCAACACAAGGGCCCCCAAAATTTTTATGCTTCTCAGAGAGCTGTGCAATTTCCTCCTTCTCCACTTTTGCACTTAAACTGTGCTTGATCTGATTTGCTTCAGCTGGTCTTGTACTTGTACCAACTGTTTGCCATAAAATATTAGGCTTTGTGTACATTTTTAACTCGTGAACAGAATACTCGAGTTGGACACTTTCCTTCTGCAAAGGTTGGAATAACTGCCATTTTTAGACAAAATTTTGAGTAATATTTTCTTACTAAAAATCATATTGTTCTGTTTTAATGGTGTGTATCTTACTTCTGAAGGCATGTTTTCCTTCTGAAAAGTAGCTTCAGCAGGCCAAGTTCCAATCTGTTGCATATCCTAGGTCTTTGTTACACATGCTAGTCGTCTGGATGACATTAAATATATTTTCCTTTAGGGGAAAAGCAAAACAGGATAGATAGAATTTCTGAGCAGGCAACAAAAGCACGGAAAAAAAGTCATTCTTGCCATACTGAATATGCTTTGTTTGTTTATTTTAAATTTGTTGTTCAGTTTAAAAGCATATCAGATACATGCATGACTGTGACTTGCTATTATCACTCTAATCTTCTCCCCTGTGATTTTTCTTAGTCAGAAGATCGTTGGAGAGACATATTAAAGTCCATTTGTATCTATTAGAATTTGAAATTCATCTTTTCTGTAGTCTCTGTGGGTTTTGTTGTTTCCGTTGAAGAGTTCAAGCATTATATCTAAAGCTTGGTAAAGGATTCTCTGTTGTTTGTGCTATAATGGGGTTGCAGATAGAACTGTTTATTTAGTTTCTTCCATAAGTAAAGGGTATTTTATTATCTATTTGTAGTGTGATATTCCTTATTGCTCCACTGAGCCAAGTATTAGCAAACATAATTAAGAAACAGGCCTTGCTAAAAAGTGTTTAAGAACAAAAAATGTGGTGAGTACTGACATGACAAAGTAGTTGAGCAGAATAGGATAAGAATGGAATCATGTCTTCTAGAAGATAGACAGAAGTCATAGGAAAATCTTGCATTCTGTGAGTCTTGAAAACTGATAGCAAATATTTATTGTCTAGTAGAGCTCTAATGGCAGGATCCAGTTTCCAAGAGAGATCTAAGTGAAGAAGGCAGTGACTTTGTAAGGACTGGAATATGAACATTTTTTGCTGTTCATGTTTAGCAGATAAGTTTGTGATGGCTTCCACAAACATGTAATTCTGATTTTTTGCTCCTGTGAGAGGAGCTGCTGGGAAAAACCATTTCATTGCTTTACTGCACAACTTGTTTCCATCGTGTATGAATACTTGTCTTTCCTTGAAGGGCCAACTATTGTAGAAAGCCATTATATGTCTTAGTAAAATGGGTTCTGTAACAAGAGATCCCCTCTTCTTTAAAATACACAAATTATAATGATACTGAGTGTGTATCCTAATTGCTATAAATCGCTCCTGAACTAGCCCACAAAGAAACCCACACAACCACTCTATCACCATTAGGCTTTGTGTATTTTACTGATGACATATGGTGCTGTTGCATACTTTCTTTTAGTTTCCATATAAGCCTTTTCCATTCTTTTAAATAGAAAAATTACAATGGAACAAATAGAGTTACAGATATGGGTGGAATGTACGGATTCTCATACTAGCAGTAGAAAATTAGTTTCTAATAGTCTGAATCATGGAAGAGAGTTTGTGAGAGGGTAGCTGAAGAAAATGTATGCATTAAGGAAAAAAATTTTATGTTTGTATTTTCTTTACCTAAGCATAGAAGAGAGATATCTGAAAATACTTTGTTGTTACTTCATGGCAGTTTAATTTATACCCTTCAGATTCCAATGGTTTTCTGATGGTAGGATCTCAAATGGTCTAAAGAAAAGTAAACACTGCAATCTGGTCATCAACAGAAAAGCTTTGAAACTCTTTTCATTCTAATTTTTGGATGAAGTTGTTACAAATCAGGATAGAAATCTCAGTATTTCTCTTGAATAAATGTTCATGCAAATTTGTCCAGTAGAAATGAACATAATCTAATAAAAATAATTCAAGTTTTAAATTTTAAGTGTCTGTGTCTGAATCATAGAATCATAGACTCACAGAGTGACAAGGTTGGATAGGATCATCTAATCCAGTTGTCCTCCCACTATCACTGCTACCACAAGTTACTAAACCATATCTCGTAGCTCCTCATCCAGACGCCTCTTGAACACTGCCAGGGACAGCGACTCCACCACCTCCCTG
>JAOWBP010004700.1:30281832-30299625 GCA_028571105.1 Tragopan temminckii
TGTTTATGAAGTTAAAGAAGTAATGAAGCCATTATGGCTTGACAGTCATTTTAAAAAATGTAAGCACAATAAAGATAATAGATCACTACTCTGCCTTGGAGTATCTCACCCAGTAGCAGAAGTGAAAAACAAAAAAGGAAAAAGAAATCACTTAAACCTATTGCAGATGCTTCCAGTAATTTAAAATTTGGTGTTGGAGGAAGGTTTGAGACCGACAAATCTTTTGTTTCTGTTTAAGCAGAAGGACTGTATTGGATGAGCAAGAATTCTCTTTTGTTCTAAAAAATAAATCAAGCATGAATGTCTCTCTGTGGGATCTCTTTTCTGAAAAGTATAAATAAGGATGGAAATCTGTGCTACTAAAGCTCAAGCAGTGAAATCCTAAGCTTTTGGCACCTAAATCAAGAAAGGCTTTAAATTCTGGAATTCTTTCATAAGAATGTAAAATAAAAATTAAAAAATAAAAAAAAAATAAAAAAAAAATAATCCCGAATCTATTTTTTCACTATTACTCAGAAGAAAAAGGCAACAGTTTCAGTATAAATTTTACTATAGTTAACTTTATGGCTTCAGTTCAGTAAATATATTACAATGCCTGTAAAATCCCCTTGATCCGAAAGGAAAGCTCCATGCAAGGTACACTCCAGCACATAAATCTTTTGGCTCATGGGTGCTTTGGGTAGTTAAGTGCTGCCAAGCCTAGTCTGTAATCTTCCCTGTTGTGGCTGATTTGTAAGAACATGGAGAAAAAAATCTTTATATGAGGTGGAATACTTTGTCTTCTCAGCCATCACAAAGACTTGGTCAGATCTTGGTATCATCAGCTACTGGCTGAAAACCCAGTCCTTCTCAGGGTTATGTGTGCTGGGAATTTTATGCCAATAATCATGGGGGAAAAAATGTGCTTTCTCTGTTCCTACAGGAAACCACAATAATTCTGAATAATAACTGATTTTACTTATGGATCTTAGAGCTATTCCAAAGATGTCTTTGTTTGCTGTGACTCCTCATTTTGTTGGGTCTCTGCAGAAAAAGATCAAGGGATCATGCTGTATACCAAGATGAATACGAGCAAGCAGTGTGCCCTTGCTGCTAAGGGGCTAATTGTATTCAAGATCACATTAGGTAGAATACTGCTATCAGGTCAGGAGGAGATCATTCCTCTCTGCTCAGCATTGGTGAATCTGTTAGAGTACTGTGTCCAGTTCTGCGCTCCCAGTACAAGACTAGATGTCCTGAAAAGTATCCAGGGGAGGGTTGTCAAGATGATGAAAGTGCGGATCACCTCTCCTGTGAGGGGAGGCTCAGAGATCTGGGGCTGTTCAGCCTGGAGGAGACGAGGCTCAGGGGGATCTCATCCAAGTGTGTAAGTATCTGAAGGGATTCAATCTGGCAATAAGCCTGTTTCTTTTTAATGATGTCCAGTGTGGCGACAAGAGATAATGGGCAAAAACTGAAACATAGAAAGGTTTGTCTAAATAATAGGAAACATTTATTTGCTGTGCTGGTGATGGCACATCAGCACAGCTTGCCCGGAGAGATTGGCCAGAGAGGTAGACATATGCCTGGGCACCCTGCTTTGGTTGTCCCTGCTTTAGAAATGTCTTGACCAGAGGTCCCTTCCAATCTTAACCCTTCTGTGATTCTGTAATTGTGTGACTCCACCTGACTAAATTTTTAGTCAAGTGAGGATAACATTTCTCTTCAATAAACGTTTCCATTATAGAAATTTTTCCTGGATGCTGACCTGCATCTAAAACAGATAAAATTTAATGCCTTATCATCTCCTCTCTTTTTCTCTATCTACAAATCAAAGAAAGCTACTTGGTCACAGTGTACAGTTAGAATGTTTCGAGTAACTCTTGAGGAAATAAAATGTTTGATTCCCCACTCTCATTTCTCCCTCAAAGAAGTCATGCTTATCTAGGGTGTGCTCTGGTTGGTTAGTTTAGAGCAGAAAATTACTCACTTGTCAATTTCGCAAGGAAACTATTGTGTACTGAATTGAATCTAGAAGTTTTTCTCTCTTGCTACATATTTTTGGTCTTGTTTTAACCACCTTCGTTAAGTGATTTACTTTACTATTCCTTGCATGTCAGTTGGCTCTCTCAGATAGATATGAGAGAGCCCAATGACTATACAAATTTCAGACAGTAGTTTGTTTTGTTTTGTTTTGTTTTGTTTTGCCTAGTGAGCTTATAGACAGAATACTCTGTTCCTTTTGAAGCAGTACTGTGGATCTCGATTAATTGAAGTCCACATATCGCTTCAATATGCTTAATAATACAGACCTGAATTTAGTCAAATGACGCAATTTTTGTTGTTGTTCTGCTCTAGAGGATAGTTAGCAGATTTTCCCTTATTTGAAAGACACTTATTCACCCAGAGATAAGAGGTCAGGGCGACTTTCATAATGACACTTAGGAAGAGGGCCACTTTTGTATGACCATAATACATTAAGCTCAAGTGTTTATTTTTCAAGCAATTCTTACCGATTCAGAAAACACTGCTATTTAACTGCATATTCAGTCTTTCTGGTCGTTTGTAGAAGCTAGTTGGTATGCTAACTGTATTGCAGCCTACAGGCTGCTAAAGGACTACATTTTGAAAGCAGGGTGCACAAATCCTATTAGCAGTAAGAGGGACTGGATGTTAATGAGTGACTCTTCCATTGCACACTTTTGAGAAAAAAATTCAACCTGAGACGTCAGTTCTAGATGGCATATATGTTTTATCTGTTTCTGAATAGTAACCATGTTCACAATTATTTCTGATATTTTATCTCATTTTAGCATCCCATCCCATCCCATCCCATCCTACCCTAGCCTGTCCTACCTATCCTATCATATTTTACACTACTCTACTCTACTCTACTCTACTCTACTCTACTCTACTTTACGCCATTCTATTCTACTCCAATCTTTGACTGGATTTGCCAAGGCTTCTAGAGCATTCAGATGAATATCTGCATATGTAATACCAACACACATTGGTGTAGTGTAAGTTTATTGCTTGTATGGGTCCCTCTGTGTTGCTCGGTAACTAACAAGACTCTTGTAGTTTGAGCAGAAGCCACTTCAGTATGAATGAGGCCTTTGTGGACTATTTTGTTCTGTTTTACTTTGGAGCAAATATCAGCATGTTGATATCTAGAAACCCAATATTCCACTGTAATTGGATATGCATTTAAATTAGAGATCTGTGAGCTGAAAGATACTTCAGCATCATTTTCAGGAAGCCTGTGGAAAATCTGCAAACCCCGTCTAACCAGCTGGGCCTGAAGAGCTTAGAGGTTGGATGCACTGTTGGTAGAGATCAACATTTCTTTTAATGTAGATATTTTGTTTCTGCCACACCTCTAGCTTTAAAGCATTGCAAATAAATCCTATTATTTTTCCTTCTTTTCTAATGTATTATTTCCACACTTACGATTTCAGAAAGATGCTATTTCCAAAGTCTGGGTTTAAAGCTTAGCATTTCTTGGATGACACCTGTCTCAATGTTTTAGTTTTATCATATATATAGGTGAATTTCCATTTGCAGCTTAGCTCTTGCAATGCTACTTGTTTTATTTTTGAATTCAGCATGTATGTCTGCATTCTTAAAAGAAGCTTCCCTTTCCCTCCTACCTTTTTATTATTTTTTTTTGTTTATTTTTCATTTTTCCTCTCTAAAATGTATAAAGCTTTTTTGGAAAGGAGAAAAAGATGTTAATCTCTTAACTCCATCATGTAACTAAAGCTTGACATGTCCAGAATATTTCATGAATCTTAGCAAACTGGTGAAATGGATTTTTTTTCTCTGAGGTTCTTTTCTGGAGTATCTCAGGTTAAGTAACACTGTTACTGAGATGCTGAGTTTATATCTCATTAATGTCAATGAGAGTTTCAAAAGTCTCTGTAGAAACTAGATAATTGGGGAACATGTATAGAAACAATTCTTAGAAAGAAAATTTTCATGTAAAACAGCTTCACTATTTTAATAAATGAATACAAATATGGGTTATATAACATTTTGCTCTTTAAAAGTAATATAACTTTCTTTTGTAAGAAAGCAACAACTCTTTTACTGTTTGTTGTTGTTTTTCTTTTCTCTGCAATAAAACTGAACTATATCCATTTATAAAAAAAAATTCTAAATAGCTAGACTTCAGATTGTAGCACACGGACTTCTAATGTTTAGAAGTTTTCCCAATTTCCCCACTATATGTGAGGTATTCTTTCATTAAAACAAGAAAAAGCCTTACTTTGAAGTATTAGTTTAGATATATCTTGGAATAAGGGAAATGGAGGACAACAGTCATGAGTGTTCAAAAGTCACTCCTTGTTGTCCAGTTATACATCTGACTTTAGTACAGAAGTTCTACTTGGTATCACAACTCGCTTTTGAGATAGAAAAAATCATGTTCAAAAGTTTCAATTAACTGAACTTCAACTGAGCTAAAGGGTCAAACACAACGTTACATGAAAATTTTCTTAAGAAAGCAAGCTCTACTGAACACTATTCTCTTTACATAAAGAGAAATAAAGGCACAGAAAATGATAGTCAATGGAATTGCAGAATTTAGGAACAATTCTTGTTTATTTTCAGGGATGATTCTTATATGTCTATATGTGTGAACGCCATTTGAGTAGGTTTTTGTCCTTTTATTTTTTCTCTTTCTTTTCATTTATAATGTTTCTTTTAGGACATTAGAGAAATTCCCTCAAATACTTAAAAAGTATCTCAAAGTAAATTCACAAAGTTTTTGAAAATAAAGGAAGTCCATAGTAGGAAGAGAAGGGAAATCCACTACACTGCTGCAGACATTTTCAAATATTTGAGAAAAAGCTATCTGCAATGACATATTTCAATTATTTAGATTTTAACAATGCCAGCAAAGGTACATGTTGATGATTTTATAAAAATATAAGGACAACTTTAGTGCAAAGGGGATGTCTAATGTGACAGTACTCCTATGTATTCTAGATATGATAAATATGACTCATACTTGTACCTCAAGAGAAGCGGCAAAGCAAAGAAACACAAAGAAAAAAAAAACAACTAGGCAATATGAGAGCCTTCAAAAAAACCCAACATCAACACTTAGAAACTTAAAAAAAAAAGAAAAAGAAAAAGAAAGAGTTTTTGTAAATGTTAATATAACTGAAATTTTGTCTTTAATTAAGTTTTCCTGACATTATATGTTGTAAATCATTTCCTGAAGTCTAGAAAATAACAAACTTACAATCCAAACTTTTCATGGTCCAATCTTTCCGCACCATTACAAATTTATTTTTAAAATGATTAGGAGCAGTAAGGGAAAATTAAGGAAAGCAGCTTATACATTTTTTTCTGTTGTATTTGATCATATACGTCATCTTCTTGTGGAAGAATATCATGCTAAATTAAGCCAATTCATCATTTACCACATGCAGAAAATGGTTTTATTACTACATTTACTCTGTGCTGTTCTCTGTTTTGTAGGCTTATACTAAAACAGGCAACTGAGATTGTAAGATTTTGAAGGTAAAAACGGACAGAGAATCTGCTTTTCGTTTTCCTTACTGAAACACTTTGTCTGTGGCTAAAGGAGAAAGTTGAAAAGAAGGTATAGAAATATCATCTGTGATTTCATTTCTCTTTTTAAAATATCATCCCTTTTCTGTCTACCTAATTGGGTAGCACTTGAAAGATTTTCTTGCCACTGATGCCCATTAAGCCAAATATTTTATTGTACAGCTAGTCAAGCTGAAGAATATTTTGCTTAAACAAATGTATATGTCATTATATCATTTGAACTTCGCATACTAGTCATTTAGACTGAGGGTTTTTTTTCAATTGGTCCCCAAATAGTTCAGTTTGTTAAAAATGAATAAATATAATGAAAAAAATTTAGAGATGTGGATAAGACGATTTGAGTTAGCAAATTAAAGACATTCAAATTTTAATGTGAACACTCAAGAGCAATTATTCTTCCTGTTTTCATTAGTACTGACATGGCTTTACTTATATGTGCCTTTGTTACTTTGCAATAACGCAGTTAGTAAATAACATACATTGGCTTGAAACTTCTATTTAAAATAAAAATCAGCATGCAGGAATGTACAGAATATTCAGTGTAGCATTTAGGTCCAGTTTTATTTTAAAACTCTAAAAGGATAAAGTTGAAAGTACATGACAAAGTTATATCATGGTCCTTAAAACCTTGATCAGCTTTGCTAACTCTTTTCCTTAAGAGTGATGGGAGTCTTTTATTCTATGCTGGAAGGTATACCAGAGTCGAATTTTTCCATGTGGGTCTGAGGCACTAGCATTTACCCTTGCAATAGTAGTAAACGGCATCAGTTTTTTTTTTTTTTTAATTTTCAGTCTCAAATGTCTTTAGTTTTATTATCCAACCCTGAAAAGCTCAAGTTAATGATAAAATTTCTTAATTCAAATTTAATGAAAAATGCAATTCTGAGTTTTAAAAATCCTGAGAGATAAAGATTTGTTGCTATTGTTTTTCATGAGCCATTTACTTATAAATATCTCCTCATAAGAATCTAAACACACGTTCTCTTCTGTCACAAGAACAACCACTTCACACAGTAAACATTAAGACATTAATGTTCACTGCATTTTATTGATTTTAGGTTATTAAAAAATCTGTGATATTTTGTTTTCCTTTTTTTTGTGTGTTATGAAGTGGGGCAATATGAGCCTAAAATATTTAAAAAAATAAGCTGAAGTATATCCAAGCATACATACAGCTCAGCACCAGGGAATTCCTTTGCACTGTGGATCTTTCCACTGTCTTGGTTGTGAAATAAAACTGCATCACATTTACTGAAAATACACTAATGAACTGGTGAAATACTGTTTCACTTACGTGAAAGGCGTTTCTTTTTGGGAGATTTTTTGGGATAACAGACATATCAATGCTAGAGAAGGTATAAACCTATGAGTTTAACAGTGTAGAGCGGATAATGGAAACACCGGGTAGTGTTTTTCTGTTAGATATCTTTTATGCAATTAAATAGAAAGAAGGTTTAGGGTCAGTAGTATGCACTAGTAGATTGAAAGGATTACTTAATAGCGTTAAATCCTGTAGAAACAGCATTTCCAGAGGAAAGTAAATTATGTTCCTTCTTATATAAGATTAGAGGGAAAGTAAGTTATTTTAAAACCCAATTGAAAATACAGGATTGATTCTCTCTGTGTTTATTCACGTATGTACACAAATATTTTCCCTTGTAGATAATTATTACAGCTCTGAGCTGAGAAGCAGCTTCTCTCTTTGATTAATAAAGCTTAGAATAGCTCATTAAAAATCTTAACTGAATGTGTGAATTTCCCTCTGAAGGTTGTCTGTAATCACTTTTCTGAATCCTTTGCTTAGTAAGAAGTGGGATTCCCAGTGAAACAGAGATTATTTGAGAATGACTTCATGTTGTTAATGATCCTTATGCAGGTATAGCATTCAGACATAATATTTTTACTGCCAAAGAAAATGCCCTCAGTAGAAAGCAATCCCCTTCTTGACAGAAGTTAAGAAAAAGCTACAGAATTAAATCCTTCTTGCCTTTCTTGTACACAGACATGCACATGCACATGCACATGAAGGTTGATCCGAAAGTAATGCCTCCTATTTTATATTGGCCCACAACATCAGAGGCGGATGCTGGTGGCATGGCACATGGCAGTAGGTGTTGAACACTCCCACCAATATTCCATTACATTTTGTTGCTGTGTGACAGATGGCAACAGAAGGGCAGTCTGACACAATGACCTCTGACGAATACTAATTTACTGACACACAAAAGTGTGTCACTGAATTCCTCCATGAGAAAAAAATGGCACCCCTTGAATTTCATTGATGTTTGCTGGATGTTAATGGAGACCCGCAGTGGATATGAGCAACAAGGTAGTAGTGGGTGGTGTGTTTCACCAGCAGCAATTGTGGTGCATATATTTATTTGCAAGCTCTTGTCCATCGCTGTGAGAATGCATAGCTAGTGGTGCTGAATATGTTGAAAAAACAATGTTCTGTAGCTGAGAACTTGCTCTATAAGACAGTGTTATTGTGCTCTGTGTATCTGCTGTAGTTTCCATGAAAATAAACAGGAGACACTACTTTTAGAGTGACCTACACATGTACGTTCTACTATTTAATGCATAATTTTTCTCACTTGCAGTGCTGGTGAGTACTTAACATTTCATTAACAAAGATTTAACATAACTTTTGTGTATTGGAGAATAAATAGTGTTCCTTCCTTTCTGACTCATCCCAGCTCATGGTTTACAGACCAGCACCAGTTCCAACATTCTTAAATGTTACAGACTTTCAATGCTACTACAAGCACTGTTAATTAAACAGGCAGCTGTTTTCTCAGCAAATGTAGTTGAGGTTTTTTTTCATACAACATACTCAAGACTATCTGCTTGGCAGTTTATACTAAAAATCTTTTGCAGAACTCATGCTAATGTCTATGCTTCACAGTGGCTGAAAAGATATGTAAGAGGGGCATGGATCTGAACTAAAAAGGTCATTCCCTTTGGGAAAAGTGAGACGCCTTTTCTGTGGCTGTAGAGAAAACTGTGACTCCGTCGAAAGTGGTTATAGGTAATAGTATCAAAAGGTATATCACAGGAAAACAGAAGAGATTTTTTTCTTTATTTAAATGGAGAAAATACATGCTTTAAAGTACTTGATTTCTGAAATCCTTTCTCTTTCATTTTTTTAAAATGTGTGTTGCATTTACTCTGCTTATATAATAGGCAGCAGTGCCTAGCCAGTGTAATTATTATGTATTTCTAGTTTATTTCAAATTTTGATTCAATCAGAATGCCTAAATCTGACAACCTATAATCAAACAAAGGCTGTACTCTAGTAGGTGGGGATTAACAGAAGGGAATTAAACTGTCATTTTGCAACAGCTTAGACCAATATGAAAGCCCATTTGTGAGTCTCTCAATAAATATCCCTTTTGTTTTGTCTAATTGCTGGTTTGAATGTATCAGACTCATCAATGGGATTAGGGTTAATAGATGTTTGGTCACGCATAGCATGCAGAGGAGGAATCTGATACACACACACACAAAAATTGCACTTAATGAGCTTAGCAAATGTTTGCCATATTTTTAATGAACCCTGGGGCTGTCATTTAGAAATGCTTAGCAACTGCTTTTCCATCCTTGAAAATAGAGCAACTGAAGGACATTAACACTATGTACACCATAAATAAAGTGAGCTATTTAAAGATGCCAACTGGGAGGTGGGAACGATGACATTTTCTGTGCAGGAGCCAGTGATACTTAACACTTCATGTGTGTATTAGATGTCTCACAACCCAGACGGGCCTCTCTAGTTTCCTACAGAGAACGAGTGTGAGTGTTTGAGGGAGATCAAATAACTGCTTTTCAAAAAAAAAGTTAAACCTGTTTATGATACAGCTTTCAAAATCATTTTTCCCTGATTTTTTTTTTTCCTCACTCTCCTCATCTTGTTGGCAAATCTTTGCAGAAAGGATTTTTAAAAGGGAAATTATTTGTTTAGATCATCTGTTCCTGAGCTTATCATTTCTGCCTTTGCCATTAAGCAGAATGCTTCCTTAAACAAGTGATGTGGTAAAGAACGAGCATACTCTGGGGACTGATTGCACAGTAGATTTAATGATCCATTCATTAGCCTCTGGGACCTGTGCCTAAAACCAATGCAGGCTTATTAATGGGGAATTATTGGAGCAAACCTTGTGTCATGTGGTGCAGTTATTTTGACCGGATGGAATAGAATCAGGTTTTCCTTAGGGAAGGGCCTGATTTGATATAATAATGCAAAAAGTTCCATTTAGATAGATTATGTTTAGAAAAAATGAGGTGCTTTTTAAGACTTCAGTTGCCATAGACGCAGTGGATCTAAGATCTTTTATCTATATACAGAAATCTTTTGAAACATCAGCTCTTAAAACCTTGGATAGGGAAAAGAGTCTTGGAACTGAGTTGGCCTTTAAATACTTGTTCCTGCTGAGATCAGTTGAAACAGACCCCACTGCGTCATGTGCATAGTGCTTTTTAAAATCTGAATAGCTCAGAAAAAAAACCAGTATCATTAGCTTAGAGAATTCACACATGTCACCAGACAAGGCTGTGACTACTCAAACTTGCATTTTGGTAGTTCATTTTTAGCTAATGCAGTAATAAAGCCCTGCATACTATTTCTGTTACGCTAAAGTGGATGCTGTGTCTAAAAACCGGAGTGTTTTCAACATGGGCATGAAACAAGAAAGGCTTCTACACATCTTTTATATAATAATGCAAATGTGAGTATAAACAGTGCTTAAATTCAATAATTATGTCTTCAGTTTACTTGTATTACATTGCATGAGCAAGAGGGATCAAGCTCTTTTCTTCTCATTCTGCTTTCAACTGACATGTTATCCCTGAAATTATAGGTAAAAATTTCATGCCTATCTTCACCTCAACTTCTCTGCACACATATTTCAGAATCATAGATGCACTCATTTCTGATTTTCAGTAATAAAAGATTTTATTCAAAGGACTAAATGACACCTGAGTTTTCTATTGGTGTGATCCTACTACCCTGAAATCAATTCAAGGTCACTAACATTTGGAAGAATTTTCAGATAATAGTTAAACTATGCTAAGAACAAAAGTCTTTGACTTCACGTCTCTGTGAAGAGACAACCAACTTGCAAAAAACTACATCTACATTATTTATATTTTTTGTTTATGAAAAATACACTACTGAACTGTTCCAGATGCGGGTTCCTGAAAAGCAATATGAAATCTTGGACAACATAAAATGTCATACAGCTCATCAGGCAATGTATTCTGTTTGTTTCTCTGCCCAGGGGAATTCAATATGCAGCTCAATAATCACTGGTAATATAGTTTACATATTTTGGTATGAGCAGGACTTTATAATTATGTAGCAAAATTGTCAAATTTCTTAAGTCTTTCAGGGTGATTATTGTTTGATTGTTGTTTAGAAAATAGTCTTAGTTTTAAAGAGGTTTTATGGTTCTTCTAAGAGAAAAAACTTTTCAATATACAAATCCTTGAGAAGGAAGGATACAATCTGACACCAAATCTGACTTCGTCACCATTTGTGTTGTTATGAATAGGAGATGCCAATAAGAAGAGAAGGCCCTTTAGACAGAAGAGGCAGGTTCAGAAGGGGCTGGACTGACTTTATAGCACAAAGGAGGAAGCAGGTGTTGAGCTACTTATGGAATGTCCAAACAGACAAATAGTAAGAATCTCTCCCAAAAACATGACTATTGAGTAAGTAACAACATGGCGTGTATCAAAACAACAAGCAGAGAGATCAGGACTGGGGGAGACAGTGCATATTTCTTAGAAAACTTGTGACTTCAGCAGGTATTTGGCTTGAATCACAGAAGCTATAATTTTGACTTCGTGGTTTGTGATTAGGGAGAGTGCTAACACAATGAACTGCTATTTTGAGCTGAATTCCTTTCAGGACTACAAGAACTCCTGTTACTCTCCTGCCTAGTCCCTCATTTTGTTGCTACTGCAGCAGGCATGGAGACAGGCAGTGGGGTGATCGGTGGTTGCATAGGTGATTTTCTGTCTCACCACAGACATTTGTTTCAACCTGGTCTCTCCTCCCTCACTCCAACCATTCACATTTTCTGACACTATTTACCCTGCCTCCTGAAAACTCAAGGAGAGGACTGGAAAGCTTCAGCACCTATGTGGGGGTGAAATACAAACTGGCTTCCTTTGAGAAAAAAAAAACAAGAAAATAATCACTGAGTCTTTGCTAATTGACTTCAGACACTCACCATTCCTTGCCTGGTGACAGCAAGTATCTATGTGCAAGTACCTACTGATTTCTACATGCTTTAGCCCATTCGTGTGAGGATATGGAGTCCGCACAGGACACAGGAAGGCCCTCATGTCAATCACAGGGGCCCTCTTACCTGATGGCCTCCTGTAAATCAACAAGATTGATGCTCCTGTATTGGTCAGCATGTAAAATAACCTGTCATCAGTACAGACGTGATGTGCAGAATATCAGTGTAACTTGAAATTCATAGCACTTTAACACCTGTTTCCATAGCTACAGTGTAATCCAGACATCTGAGAGGCCAGCCTGCCTTTGCCAGGCCTGTCATTTCTGGGAAATAAATTAAGAAAGCTGATGGCAAGGCCTGAATTATACAATTCTTTTTTTTTTTTTTTTTTTCTTTAAAGTATAGCAACCAGACTAGAAATCTAACCAGGAATGAACATCGTTCATACGAAATGGATAAAACCCATTTCCTGTAACCTTTGTAAGGAAATTTGAATGTAGCTTCCTCTATATCCTTTCTTTCCCCCTCCAATAAGAAATATTTTATGTTACACTTGGCAGTTATATTTGCAGAACTGTATTTCTTGATTTTTGAGAGATTATACAGTATTTTTAAGTGAAGATTTGAAAAAATAAACAGATGGAAAAATGGAAGGGAACAGGGGTAGAAAAGAGATACAGTTAAGTGAATGCTAAAGGGCAAAGCTTCAGTGCCAGACAGTTATTTGCATATGCACAATATGTTTCTGTCTAGAGGCATATTTTCTCAAAGTCTGTGTGTATATTTCTATGACGCTATATTTATCTGTCACTGGCAACATATGTAGAGCTATGAATAGAGCTGGGGTGTTTGCTGAATGATTTATGATGCTGTTTAAATTTTTTTCTTTAAATATGTAGCAGTACTGAAGAATGATCTTGCACAGGTAGGGAAATCAGAAGGAAATGAAGGCATTATTTCTTGAGTACAAATCACTGGGATCTACAGAAGACCTGGCTATGTACATATGTTTGCTTAGAGGACAAAACTGTAATGTCCATGCGTGCGTATTTTCAAGGCCAGTTTATTTGTAGGATGTTTGACAAGGGTCTGAAAATTGTCCTGGTAAAAACTGGCTATACTTTCCAGAGATGATTCTCTGCCAGTCAAATCTGACTATCAGAGAGGATGAGAAGTCCTACGGAAAGCATGTTTTGCTCTCCGTAATTTGTGACATCCAAAGAGAGAGAGAGGAGGAAGCTGCGTAAAGGTCTCACAGCTGATAACTACTTTACTTATTGTCCTGGTACAGTAGTGCAATGGACCCATGTAAGTAATACTTGCCAAAATCCAAGAAGTGTTTTTCATATGTAGTATATGAGAATACCAATTGTATCTATGGTGGGGAATGGGAAATGCATTCCTTGATTATTAACTTGTAAGACCAAACCATATTTATTACTTGTATCAGTAATTACCAAAGTCATCAAGATATCACCGTATGATATTAGATAAGCAGAATTTTTAACTATTCTTTTAAAGACAACACATTTATTTGGTTTTGCTTTTGTAAGTGAATTATTGATCTTTTATTGGCATTAATATAATGGTATTATAGCATCACAATTGACTTATCTTTTTATAAAGCTTCTTTTTGGTGAACACTTTCTGAACAGAGAAAATAAAAGTCCAGTTTATATAGCTTAAATAGATGAAGGACATAGCTAGATACAGCCAATATTTCTGTGCCTGGGCATAGGCTGTTGTTCTTTATACCTATGTTAATATAAAGAAGCATGATACATTGACTTTGATCTGCTAGGCTGAAGCCCTTACAGTCTGCCAGATCAGTGCTCTATAAACTCAAGATTCTCTGTACAAGCCTTGACCCAATAAGCTAAAATGTTTTTTAGTAGTGTTTAGTAGTGTTTTTAGTAAGAGCTGTTATGGCCACTTGAAAGAATATTAAAATAAGTTTTCTGCAGTGCCTGTGCAATTAATATTTCAGTAATTTGAAAGGTCTCTGTAGATACTACTCGGAATTAATATGTAAATAACAGATTTTTTCCCCATCTTTTTATTTATGTTGTTCTAATTGCATTGGTTTCCTTTTTCCTTTATTGCAAAGTTTCCAGACAGAATAATATCTATAAAATGAGAAATATATGCATTAACTTTAGTAATGAGAAAAGGAAAAGCTAGCTGAATCAATCTGCTAACTAACTGTTAGGAGTACTCTTTCCTTTTGTTGTTCTTTCAGACATTCAGAAAGGTATCAGCATAGTTACAGGCATGCCTAACCCACAGCCCATGGACTGCATGTGGCTTGGCATAGATCTGCCCTATCGAGCAGCCCAGCCAGGTACCTGGGCACACCCATCACTCACAACAGCCAAACACTGGTGTGTGACCATCACTGTCTGGGCTGAAAACAGGGCACAGGGAGGGTTCAGTGCAGTGCTAACTCAAGTGATGGCAAATAACTGTACGCATTGTGATACACTGGCTAAATACAGTCCTGTGAACAGCAAAAGAGTATGCAGCATTGCTTTCCATTGTGATAATGGAATTTGTCACAAAGACATTTTCTCCTCACTCAGTGTGATGCAAATAAGCCACACAGTTGGACACCTATGTTTTAGAATGTGATGCAAGTCCAGTACCTTGAATAAGTAACATACTAAGAAAGTGTTCAGCAAAGATAACACTAAGGGAAATATTACTGAAAATGATAATTATTTGGTCTCCTTGTCTTTCAGTTCAAAGGCTGTGTTTGTTTTTAACTGTTCCAGAAATCTCTACAATATAACAATAAGCCTATGGGATGGAGTGTTACTGTCATGATAAAAAACTGAGAGAACACACATAAAACATTTTAATTCACTCTGATTAGCAAGTAAGCTTCTGAAAAAAAAAAAAAAAAAGAAAAAAGAAAATTTGACTTTTTATTAAGTAATGATTAAAATCTTAGAAGATTTATAGGAATTTGACACTGCAGATTTTGAAGATAATATTGTATACATTTATCAATAAAGATTAGAGAAAATTCTGGAGTACCACACACTACGTGTATATGCTGCAGATATTTTTCTTTTCATATTTTTTACTTGCTATCTGCTCTTGGTTACTAAGAGAGATAGGATGCTGGACTAGGTGGAACTTTGATTCAAGCCTAGGCAGCTCTTGCTCATGTAACTCCTATAAAGCTCTCTTTCTTTTTCAGGTCTGTGTTGTTGCTGAATGTCTGGATGAAGAAGGTATGCACAAACAAATGTGGAAAAATATGAGGAAAGAAGGCTGCTGTCTAATAGGAAAGGGAGCTAGAGAGATTTACTCATAATTCAGATCCTAATACATCACTATTCTTCAAAATTTGCTGGACTCAACAGTTCATTTTAAACGTTTTTGTTCTAATCTTTGTGAAAGGCGAATGGACAGGGATTTTAATTTTTCTCTAAAAATAAAACATTTGAAAATACTTGGATTTTTCCATTGCTTTGCATTATGTGCATTCCCCAAATTTCTGTCTTAACAAACAACATAGATAATTAACACAAATAGCAATAGATAATTACACCGAAAAGCCATTTAATGCCAAGAGAGAATTCTGAAAATAGGAATATAAGGTGGGAAAAAGTGCATTTAGTCTAATAAAATTGTAGAATGGTAGAATCACATAATCATAGAACTATAGAATTGTAGAATCTTAGTATGATTTGTGTTGGCAGGGACTTTAAAGACTTCCCAGTTCCAACATCTCTGCTGTGGAGAGGGTTACTGCGCTCTAGATCAGGCTGCCCAGGGCCCCCTTCAGCCTGGTCTTGAACACCTGCAGTGATGAAGTATTCACAACTTTTTTGAGCATCCTGTTCCAGTGCTTCACCACCCTCTGAATAAAAAAAATTCTTCTTAATATCTAACTTAAATCTCCCCTCTTTTAGTTTAAAACCACCCCCTCTTATTTTTTCACTGTCTGTCCATGTAAAAAGTTGGCCTCCTTTCTGCTTATAACATTCCCTTAAGCACTGGAAGGCTGCAGCGAGATCTTTCTCTTCTCCAGGCTGAACAAGCCCAGCTCCCTCAGCCTGTCTTCACAGGAGAGGTTCTCCAGTCCTCTGACCATCTTCGTTGCTCTCCTCTGGTCCTTTTCTAACAGATCTACATCTTTCTTGCTCACAAGTCTGAATGCAGTGCTCCAGACGTAGTTTCACGAGCACAGAATAGAAGGGCTGATGGCCACCTCTCTTTTGATGCAGCCATGGATACATTTGGCATTCCATACTGTGAGTGCACACAGTTGTTTCATGTCAAACTCCTCATCCATTAGGACCCCCAACTCCTTCTCCGTAGGGCTGTTGAACCTTATTAAATTATCGTGGGCCCTCTTCTCAAGTTTGTCCATGTCCCTTTGGATGACATTTCTTCCTATTATATCACTGCACCACTCAGCTTGGTATCATCAGTAAACTTAGAGGGTGTACTCAATACCACTATTCAGGTCACCAGTAAAGATGTTGAAGAGCACTGGTTGAAGAATGGACCACTAAGGGACACCACTCGTCACTGGCCTCCACTTGGACATATAGCGACTAACCATAATCATCTGGCTGTAATCATCCAACAAATTTTTTATCCACTGAATGGTCCTCTGTTCAAATTCACATCCTTCTAATTTAGAGATAAGAATGCTATGTGGGACCTTACCAAATGTTATACAGAAGTCCAGGTAGGATGATATCAGCTGCTCCTCTTGGCATCTTCTGATGCCATCAGTCCATCCTAGAAGGCCACCAGTTTGGTCAGGCATGATCTGCCTGGTGAAGTCACAGTAGTTGTCTCAGATCACCTCCTTGTCCTGCACACGCCTTAACTTAGCTCTCAGGAAATTCTGCTCTGTGATCTTCCCAGGCTCAGAGTTGAGGTTCACTGACAAGTATTTTCCTTGGTTTTCCTTTAAACCCTGTAAATAGGAGCGATGTTTCCATTTTTCCAGTCATCTGGGTCCTCACTTGACAGTCATGACTTTTCAAACATGATGGAAAGTCATTCAGAAACTATATTAGTCAGTTCCTTCAGGATCCTGGGATGTATGCAATTGGGCCCCATAGACTTCTGCACATTTATTCTCATCAGGTGATCCTGAACTTGCTCTTTGCATGTGCTGAGAGGGATTTTGATTGCCTAAGTCCTACCTAGCTGTCCAGAGCCTTGAGAGATGTGGGAATCCTGGCTGCCAGTGCTAAGACTGAGGCAAAGAACTCCTTGAGTTCCTCAGCCTTCTCCATGTCCATTGTTGCCAGTTCTCTTTTCTCATTCATCAGAGGTGGTACACTCTTCTTGGACTTTCTCTTCAGACCAATGCATCTGTAGAATCCCTTACTGTTGTTTTTCACATCCCTTACCAAGTTCAGTTCTATCTGTGCCTGGGCTTTCCTGATCCCATTTCTTCAAGTCCAGATGGCATTCTTTTGTTCTTCCCAGGCCACACATACCTGCCATCGCTGCCTACACTTTTCCCTCTTATCCTTGAATTTAACCACTATGGCTTTGCTCAGTCATGCTGGTTTCCTTCCTCCCCTGTTTGATTTCTTATGCTGTGGAACTGAGACCTATTTTGCTCTCAGAAAAGTGTTCTTAAAGAGCTGCCTGCTTTGCTCTACTCCTTTGTCCCTAAAGTCAGCATTCCAGGAGTTCTCATCCAGTGTTTCCTTAAACATCTGGAATTTTGTTCTTCTAAAGCTTAGAGTCCTGACTCTGCTTTTTGCCAAGCCCATATTCATTGAAATTATGAACTCAACCAAGAGATGGTCGCTGCATCCTGGAGCACAAGTCTTATGAGGAGTGGCTGAGGGAGCTGGGATTGTTTAGTCTGGAGAAGAGGAGGAGACCTAATTGTACTCTACAGCTTCCTGAGGGAGTTTGTGATGAAGAGGGGTTTGGCCTCTTCTCCCAGGCAACGAACAAGTGAAAGGTGAAAAGGGCCCCACAAGTGAAAGTAAAAAGGCAAGAA
>JAOWBP010004700.1:30299725-30310966 GCA_028571105.1 Tragopan temminckii
ATTTGGGGTCCCCTGTTTCCCTTTTCCGGAGGCGCGGATCCGTGGATCCCTCCACCCCACAAGTCACGGAACCGGGCTGAACCAGCCCGTAAACCTTTGATAATATGTTATGAGATTTCTTGGTCTTCTTACTTTTGGGAAGCTACTTCTGTACTGTTACCTACTATCTGGCTGAGTATGTTTGCCTTTGTCTACTGAGGATGCAAAGTAAAATGGCTTATTTTAAAACATCACAAGTTTTCTTTTCCAGGAAGTGTTGCACTCGTGGGCTCTTGTCCAGATGGCGGATATCAACCACCCAGATATCTGCTGGGATAGAGGCAAAGCAGGTGGCAGAAAAATTAGGAGATTCCTGGAGACTGTTGAGGATAACTTTCTAGTCCAGGTATTAGATGGATCGACCCAAGGTGAAGCCTTACTGGAGCTGGTGCTCACTAATGCAGAGGGGAGCATTACAGAGGTTGAGGTTGGATAAGATTGAATAAAATTGTATACAGCAAATTTGCTGATATTACATTGATGGAATTAGAATTACAATTTTTTAAGAAGAAAAAGTATCCGTCTGCTTCTTAGTATTTTGCAAATGATATCCATAATTATGCATTTTAATTTTGCCAATCTGACTGGGTCAATTGCTAACTACAGGCATTACTCCATGTAGCATTGGAGACTTTTTGTCTTTTCTAGAGAAGAGAACTGAGAAGACCTCAAAGACATTTTAATTTTACAGTTTGGTTTCTGAACTGATTCTTTCAGACAGAAAGCTATAAAACAAAATGACAACGAACGATGAACAACAACGACAACAAATAAACAATCCCTAAAATCCCCAAACAAAGAGAAAGCAGAAGCCCTGGATATAACAATATTGTACAAAAATTGCAGCTAAAATATTTTAACTAAGTGCACATCAACCACAGATTGTTTATAAGGGAATAATTCACAGATCCATAGCAGATCTACAAGGCTGATCTAAGGGCTGGAGAACCTCTCCTATAAAGAAAGATTGAGGAAGCTGGGCTTGTTCAGTCTGGAGAACAGAAGGCTCTGGCAAAACCTTCTTCTGGCCTTCCAGTATGTAAAGGGAGCTTATAGGCAGGAAGGAGACAGGTTGAACAAGGGTCAATGATTTTAACCTAAAAGAAGGGAGAATTAGATTTGATATAAGGAAAAAGTTCTTAATAATGAGGGTGGTACGGTACTGGAATAGGTTACCAAGGGAAGCTACAGATGCCTCATCCCTGGAGGCGTCCAAGACCAGGTTGGATGGGGCCACTGGCAGCCTGATCTGGTGGGTGACAATCCTGCCCATGGCAGAAGGGTTGGAACTAAATGGTCTTCAAGGTTCCTTCCAATTCCAGTCATTGCAATCCAAGAGATTCTGTGATTCTATGATTCTATGATTCTATGATTCTATGATTCTATTTATTCTATTATTCTATGATTCTATGATTCCAGCAAAAAGTCTGTTCACATATATGTTCATTTTCTAATGGCAGAGATGGCCTTGTACATCTGTACTTGCTTGAAAGGTTATGATGGATTCCTCCAACATGTAGAATGGGTTTCTCAGCAGTAGTAAAATAATAGTAACTGCTATCTATTTTTGTTGCAAGGAGGATCTCAATTTTTAATATTTAGGTGTCCAAAAATTATTGATCTTTTGCTATTACTTGGTCATTTTAGTCATAGGGCATCTGATCCATCATGTTTCTTTATCTGTACAATCATGGCATTTAAAACAAAATGCCAGAACACATTTCCACGAGGAAGAGGTGGAAACGGAGGAAAAAAGAGATGTCATGGTTAAAGGCTACTTTTCATAAAGAGAAGAGACTGGAGAAGCTATTCCTTAAGGTAAAATGCTCAGGAACTGTAGAGATACGGCGGGGTGGAAGTGTCAGAAGGAAGGAGTGGTACAAACTGTGTCGTAGTGGTGAGCTGCAGCAGAGAACAGTGGCCCCATCCTCCACCCTGAGTTTGTATTATTAAGTGGACCATCTGTCACTGAATCTACACTGGGACGGTTTATCTTTGGAAGCCTTTCAGAAACAACATTTTCTAGGCTATATAACAATCTTTAAGCAGAAAAATAAACTGCTAAGAAGCCTTTTCTCCTTTCTTAATGTTCTGAGGGAAGTCCCTTCCATGAAAAGTGGAAAACAAGTCAGAATTTTCTGCTCTACTGCAGGTTAAAAAGAGCAGTTTTGCTCTGTGGTTTCCTGCAGATGGAAGAGGCTACAGTGGAAGGTACTTTTATTGAAAACTAACTGGAAATTACTAGCAGCTGCTCGGCTGCTGCTGATGTTAACTGAAACATTGTGTTTAATTTCTTGCCCACAGCCTTGAAAAAAGCCCCTTGGTGTGAATAGGGTCATAAAAGTTTCATATGGCATTTTCAGCAGTAAAAATGTCTATCCTTGTCACATGTACTAAACCTCAGTCCTTTCATCTCCATTTATTCTTCAAATGAAGAGAGTTAGGACATCAAGAGCCTTTTGCTTGATTTATACTTCAGGCCACAAGCATCTCTTGGCCAGTGCTGCAGACTTACTCCAGTGCAGCTCCTAAACATGCTCAAAACATGCCTTTAAGCTTTCCATCTTTTAAAGAGACTCGTCTTACAAACAGGGATTTGTCCAATGGCCTCTCTACTACCTGCTGTATTTTTCCTGCTCACAAAGCATTTCATTGGCCCTCTAAGCTCTCAACCTTGGAAAGATTGATGGCTTCTTTTGAAGTAAGTGTCTTTTATGACTTCTGTTCTACTAAATAGATTCACTCTTTCTTACCTCATTCTTTAGCTACTTTTATTCTGCACAGCTAAATGTTGCATGTGGTACATGTGGGTTATGCCTAACTAGAAAAGAAAACCTGTTACTAGCACAGTGCAGAGGTCAAGCTAGTTCTTTACACAGCTTTGTCTGTGCTAGAGTTAGATTTTCAAAGCCAAAGCTTATATGACCTCAACCTTAGTGTCTGCAGATATCTTCAGACAAGTTACTTTAACTAGGTGCAAGGTCCTGCATCTGGGTCAGGCGATCCCAAGCATAAATACAGGGTGGGCAAAAAATGGACTGAGAACAACACTATGGAGAAGGAGAAAGACTTGGGCTGTTGGCTGATGAGAAGCCCTATAGTTCAGGTCTTGGGCACCCAACATAAGATGGACGTGGACACCTAATAGAGTGGGTCCAAAGAAGGTCTACAGGGCTGATCAGAGAACTGTAACATTTCTGCTACAAAGACAGTTTGAGGGAACTGGACTTGTTTAGCCTGGTGAAGACTCTGGGAAAACCTCACTGTGGCCCTTCAGTACCTAAAGGAGTCCACAAGAAGGCTAGAAAAGGACTCTTTATCAGGTAGTGTTTAAGGCAAGATTGGATGCAGTCCTGGGCAACTTGAACTAGTGGGTAGCAGTGCTGTCCGTGGCAAGGGGGTTGAAACTGGTTGGTCTTTAAGATTTCATCCAACCCAAAATACTCTGTGATTCTATGATTCTATTTATGAATTTTCATGGGATATAAAAAGATGCTTTTGGGGACATATACCATCATGCTGAATTTTACTCATAAGATGGGATGACTGCTTTCTATAAAGTTTAATTGTGATGCCTGTCTTTTGAAATACACGTAATTTTTGAAGAACATACACTGAAACCAAATTCTTCTCACGTCCTGTTACACCACTGGGGCAACAATGTACCCTATACATTGCACAAAGAATATATTCTAAGAGAAGGAGACCTACCACACATATTCAGTGCCTATTATTGTGACATCCAAGCCAGAGACAAGAATGAAATCTCCTTGTACCAACCTTTCAGGGAGGTAATGGAAAATAAGTTACGTTTTTAACTTTTATTATTATTAAATTAATAAAGCTGAAGGGATATGTTACAGAATTTGAAAATGTTGGGAGTAATATAAAATTTATTTCCTTTACCTCAGCAATCCTCTGTTTTATTTAATTTTGCTACTGTATCTTATTTCTTTTTATAATTTATTTCTGTTGTTGTTGCTGTTGTTGTTAGCTTGATGGTGTGGTGTAGATTGTGGCTGCAGGGTGAGATTGCTGGGCTGCATGAAGCCTCCAGGATGTGGGTTGGACAGAACTGCTATAGCACGGAAATTTTGGTTGTCTGTAACTTGATTATTCCAGAAAACAATCTATCAGCAGAGTATAAAGGAATGAAAATAAATTTAAAAATAATCCTAGATAATATCACAGACATGGTGGGCAATGCAACTACTACAGGCTAGTACACCAGCAAACTTCATCCTGAAATTCCTGCTATGCTGCAATTAGGGAGCTGTGCTGAAGGTAGAGCAGCTTAAGAATGTGTCCCACAAGGTCTACCTCTGGAGCACTATGAGGATGGCATTCTGCGGTAGTAGGGGGAGAGTGGAGGAAGCCATGACTCAGTTGTAGATGTGAATACTGCCATACCTGCTGCCTCTGGAAATCAGTAAGCAAGCCTGGAAAAGCTCCTGCAGGAGCAAGAAACCCTGATTAACTGGGGGTATATTTTCAGGCCAGTTTTCATGTTCCTTGCCACAGATCCTCCCTGTAAATTCTATCCTTTTTTTTTTTTTTCTTTTTTTCTTCTAAGTGAAAATTAATTAAAGAGTTAATTTTTAATGCTACTTCTAGCTAATGCATTTAAGCATCTAAGCACAGTCAGTGAGGTTCCCCTTTAACTGCAAGAAAATTCTAGGATTTCCCGTAGAAGATAAAGCAGCAGAACTTCTGTTCCTTCTGAAAAATGAATAAAAGTATCTTGGAGAAGTGCTCAGCTTACTGTAAGACTGAAGCTTAAACTAAAATTGTATTTTGGCCCTCAACAATTCTGTAAACATATTAGTTTTTCTACAAGTTCCTTTCCTTCTGTCTTTCATTTCACTTTCAACACTACAGCTCCCAAACATTTTCATTCAGGTTACCGATAACACTACTTCCTTTTTCCCTTCTTTTGTGACTCGGATGCTCTTTCTCAAGTGTCACTGAAGGACTTGTCTACCTCACTTTACATTCCAACTTGTTTTGTTCCCTGTACTATGAATTTTGATGGACAGGAATATGTGGGTATTATGTTCAAATGCTGTTGGTCTAATTTCCTTTTTATTTAGGAAACTTTTCTTTTAACAAATAGAGGTGATTAAACAGACTTAAAGCTTTATGGTATGAGTAACATTAGGAAGAAGTCACTACTACATGGAAGTGATAATGAAGTGGAGTGTATGAATTCTTGATAACCATTACTGAAAAAAGTGTTCCTTTTATAGCAGATTTCCCCATTCTGAGATGACAGCTTTTTCCTCTCTCGTGAATACGAAGTGCCAGATTATGAATTCAATAGCTGCCTCTTTTTCAGGGCACTGCTTATGAATCTGCCCTGTCCTGTCACTGCAAATTATTAGCATTAAACACACATGCACCACCATAAATTTACAAGACGAATGCTCTATCTGAAAAGCTTATGGTCAAAATGAGATATGAGAAATTCACAGCAAAACATAGGACAACAGTTCAGAAAAGGCAGTATGTAAGGATTATTATTCATGATTTGAATTAAGGAGCAAAAACTGCACAAAGAGGTATGCGCTAGGAGGAATTTGAAAAGGAAGAGAAAGGGCATTTAATAGCTAGAAAAGGAAAAGTGCTTCATACAGTGGACTGGAATGGATTTGGAGATAGCAGATCAAAGGCTCCCACTGGTGAATTTGTAGCCAGGTTTGTCTCTGCCTGCTGCTGATCCTCACTTCTTCAACTACACTTCTGCATGTTGTTGTCTGCATTTTGTCTATTTTAGTGTCTGGTCTGAAAAACTGAATTGACAGGGATCATTTTACGCTGCAAATTATCAGTATCTGTAGATCATGTTTCTTTGGATAGTATTTATGAATTATCTTCATTTTAAAAAACAAGCTATAAAGAGATGGCATGGTCTATTATGGAAGTCATGATTATTTTTCAGTTTAACTCTGTTTGCCAGAAGAACATCTTTACCTTGTATGGCTAAGATGATAAGTCAGGTTGCAAAAGTACTTAGTCTGGATATGAGAAATCATATTTGAACTATATTTTATCTCAGTGACCTTTTGGCCCTGTTTTTCTCTCAGTGACCATTTGTGGTTTTGACTTTGAGGGTCATTGTCCTTAAATTTTGCTGTGATGGTAGACTGAGAATCACAGAATTACATAATTGCATGTTTGCAAGGGACCTCAAGAGATCATCAAGTTCAACCCCCTGATAAAGCAGATTCTCTATAATAAGTCACACAGTCTAAAAGGTTCTTGAATATCTCCAAGGAAAGAGAATTCACAATTTCTCTAGGATAGCCTGTTCTAGTGCTCTGTCACTGTCACTGTAAAGAAGTTCATCTGCATATTTTTGTGGAACTTCCTATGTTCCAGTTTTTGGCCATTGCTCCTTGTACTGTCACTACACATCACTGAAAAGAGTCCGCCCTCATCTGATTGCCTCCTTAGATATTTGTAAAGATTAATCATATCTCTTTTTGGTCTTCTCTTCTCTAGGCTGAACAGATCCAGGTTAGTTACTTTCCTCATAAGGGATATGCTCCAGGCCCTTTATCCTTGTCGCCCTCCTCTGGACTCCTTCTAGGACATCCTGGTCTTTTTTGAACTGGGCACAGTATTCTAAATGTGGACTCAGTAGGGCAGAGTCGAGGGGGAAGATCACCTCGCTTGACCTGCTGGCCCCGCTCTTTTTGACGCACCCCAGGGTACCATAGGCCATTTATGCCACAAAGGCATACTGCTGTCTCATGGATAATCTGTTGTCCACTAGGACATCTGGGTTGTTTTCTGCAAAGCTCCTTTCCAGCAGCTCGACCTCTAAACTGTACTGATGCATGTGGTTATTGTTCTCCAGGTGGAGGACCTCATATTTGTTTTTGTTGAACCTTGTCAGGTTCCTCTCTGCCCAACTCTCCAGCCTGTCTAGGTCCTGTTCAAGTGGCAGCACAGCCTTGACACAGGCTGGTGTGTCAGCCATTCCTTCCAGCTTCATATCATCAGTAACCTTGATGAGGGTGGACTCTATCCCATAATCCAGATCATTAAAGTTGTTAAACAAGACTGAACCCAGCACTGATCCCTGGGGAACTGCTAGTTACAGGCCTCCAATCAGACTGTATGCCACTGATTGTAACTCTCTAAGCTTTGCCAGTCAGCCACTTCTAAAACCACTTCACCATCCACTCATTTATCCTGCACTTTTTAAGCTTCATTATAAGGATGCTGTACAAGATGGTGTCAAATCCTTATTGTCAAGATACACAACATCCACTTCTTTCCCTCCATCTCCCAGCCGGTGATGACATCATAAAATGCTACCAGGTTGGTCAAGCATGATTTCCCCTTGGTAAATCCATGTTGATACTCTTGATAACCTTCTTCTTTTGCAATTGCTTGGAGATGGCATCCAGGACAAGTTGTTCCATCACCTTTCCAGGGATGGAGGTGAGCCTGACTGGCCTGTGGTTTCCTGGATTGTCTTTTTGCCCTTTTTGATGACTGGAATGCCATTGCCTTTCCTCCTGTCTTCAGTCAATTCTCTCATTCTCCATGATCTCTCAAAGATAGAGAGTGGTTCTGCAATCACCTCTGTCAGCTCCCTCAGCACAAGTGGGTGGATCCCGCAGAGGCCCATAAATTTATGCAACTTAATTTGTCTAAATGGTCTCTAATTATATCCTGCTTGACCAAGGGGAAGCCTTCCATTCCCCAGACTCTCTCCTCCTTCCAGGGTCTAGGATTCCCAATGGATAGTCTTCATAGGAAAGATAGAAGCAAAGAAGGCATTCAGCATCTCTGCTTTCTCAGTATCCTACTACCAGGGCATAGCCCGCATACCTTTGCAGTAGCAGTCCATTAAGAAAATCCAGTGGGTTATTAGGGAGTAAGAGAGCATCTCTGGTTCATGAAGTCTTCAGATCACAAATCAGAGAGAATCCTTTCCTTCAGACAAGCTTCCAAATAGCCTGTCCAGGCCTCAGTGGGCCACCACTTCAACACTGTGGCCTTTCATAGCCATTTTAGTTCTCTCACATGGGAGCATCTCTTCCTCTTGAGTAGCAAGAAAATTCAGACTTTCAAACCAAAATAAATTTTCAAAACATGATTTCTGTCACAGCAAGTGGCTATATCAGGAGTGCTACTCCATAGTTGCCTCTAGTTGCTTAAGAATATCTTCAAAACTGCGGCTAAATTCACTTAAGCTCAAGTTTCAGGAACCCTTGTACTTGAATCTTAATATTTCAAAGTCATAAATGTGTGCGTTATTTAAGTGTTAGTGAAACAGAAGTCTTTTCTGATAAACATGACTATTTAAATCTGATAGCATGGGGGTGCACCTCCTTGTGTTTGTTCCACCAAAATTTATTTTTCTATGAATCAAAGCTGGGTAATATTTTCAGCAGAACAAATTACTTTACCAAAACCTTGGATTCAACTCGAACAAAAATAGGTTCACACAGGTATATTAATTGATACAAGTAGTTTTAATTGCTTTGATCTTCTTTTGAAAAGGTCAAGAGATTTCACTTATCACTTACAGAATGTTTTTCAAAATTATATTTGAGAAGAAATTAATTATGAATAAGATGTTTGAATGAGGAAGGTTAAATATAACTTTTCTTTTAGGATTGATTATATATTATATTTTACCTGAAGAGTATCTTTTCATATTTTATTTCAAGCTTCAAGAATTTTTTTTATTTTTAACAAACAAACAAACAAAAACAAACAAAAAATTAAAACAAAAATCAATATTTATTAATCACTTCTTTACATACAATTGTTATACACTCCATTTAACTTTTGCATTATGGCCTTGCCAAAATATGTCATTTTGTAAATTGAGACTTCTGTCTTGCCAGTCACGTGTGTATTTGTTTTCTCTTTGTCCCTTGCTCCCTATTTGCAATAAAACACTGATTGAAACTCTCCCTATGTTTCTTTGATGACCTTAATGCTCCCTTGGCTGTTTTTAAGCAGTTTTCTGAGAAAAGGGTATGAATAATAAGATCAGAAATGTCTCTATTATAACTGCAGTGTCCCTGAGAGCTATTCTGTCTCTCCTTTACTCCTCCCTATCTCCCAGTTCCCCATAAGTCCTCCTTAGCTAGTTAAGGGAATAATACTTACATTGATCTTTTCACTATATAATAAGAAAACAATTTACTTTACAATATTTGCAGGTATTTAATCAGAGTAGATGCTAAAACACCTGTACACAAGCCCAGCTGTAAAATTTTACTAAATGTAGAGGCAAAACAGCAAAAATAATCTAGGATGCCTCTAAACCAAAAATTTGAAGGCAAGGTGGTCTGTTATTTCATCAGATTGTCAGGAGAAATTTCCTGAGTGGCTTTGTATTTTTACTAGCGTGGTTACTTGCATTGTAATCAACATTTTCCCTTTCTGTGTAGGAACACAACATTTTCCCTTTCTGTGTTATTGTAATAGTGATGGATTTATTTGGAATGACTCGTGGTTACATATGTATTTTTACTCATTATATTTGATGGAAAAGACCACTCTCTATTGATAATTTTGCTGCTGGTAGCTGAGATTCCGAAAGGCTTTCGAGACTAAGTGCCAAGACTCAACAGTCAGTCACAAATCAACAGTTTCCAGAAACTGTTTCATGGCCAATCATCGCATCCTAGGTAGGCATTTGAACTACTGTTACCGAGCAGGAATATTTCAGCTACTTATGAGACACTCATTTTAAAGTGAATTTTTTAATACAGATATCATTAATATCTTCTGTTACTGTGGGTTTAGCAGCAAAGCCTCACAGTTTAACCAAACAGTAACGTGAGTTCCTGATCAGTTTGCTTTTATACTTACAGTATCTAGACATTAATTGGATATAACTCATTCTGGTGTCTAGCTGTAGATATAGAAGGCAAATAACTAACAGAAATGAACTTTAAAAACACTAGCAGACTTCTGTAGTTTGCCACAGATGCCTCCAGCAGTTTTGGAGTTATGTAACATACATTGTCAGCTTGCTTTCATTCTCTCTTTGTTAAGTTTATGACTGCTATATCTAAGCATAACCTGTTCTCACATAGCAAAAAATGTTGTTGCAAACTTTGATTCAGTCAAGCCTCATTCAGGATTTGATATTATATGTAAAACCACATATCTTAAGCATCATTAGTAATTTTTTTTTTCCTCTTATTGAACTTCCATTTTCTTCTTCAATGTGATTATATTATGTTCTTTCTTTAAGATGTATTCAGTAAATTTGTATTCATTGTGATTTTACTGTGGATGTGTTCTGAGTATTTCCAGATTAAAAAGCATTGAAACCCAATGTAAAACTAAGCAGATAATGTTAAATACTTATTTTTTTTAAATGCTAATAACAGACTTTATAATGAAGGATTTTCAAACCCTTTTAAATTTTATTTAAAAGAATGTTTTGTTGACTGAACAAATTCTAAGTTTAGTAACTCTTTTTTGCCATCTTGGGATGGAGGAAGGAAAGGGAGTTATGGTTTTGAAAACAGCTTGGCCCACGGAATAATTAATTTTAAACCATATTTGGTAAGACCTTTCTAAAAACTGTTATTTAAAAAATTACATATTTTTAGTGTCTGAACTAATTTCAGATTTGTGACCACTAAGTATCGAATGTGGGAAATGATCTTTTCTTAAGACTAAGTACCTAAACATGCAATAAGAAGTGTATTTTGTCAGAAAATATTCTCAAATGAGTTGTTCCATGTACACATCAAGGAAACAGTCAGCATGGGTCTATCCTTTTAAGTCCGAACTTCAATTTCACCATTCAATTTACTTATCATTTTCTCTGAATCTTTCAGTCTATTTTCAAGATTACAATCAGTAAAAGTCAACAAGTACAGTTAGAACCTGTTTCTCCACTTGTCTTAACTTCTCATTTGTTTGGTCCTATGAAGTAAGTTAACTGACATCTGATTTGGATTTAGTTTGTTGAAAGAGATACACTTTGAACCCCAAAATATCTGTCATCAGTCAGCAAACATAGTTTGCGCTTGACTTTCAGGAAATGCTTCTTGTGAAAGGGCTGTCACATCTTTTGCTATATGGCTTGAAAAAGTGTTTATATTCCTCTATGGCTTTATAGAGCACCAACCTCATTTAAATAATTGTACAGCCATTTAGTTAATGTGTTCTTTTTTAAACTTGCAGAGAACGTAGTTTTGATGGCAAAAGAAC
>JAOWBP010004700.1:30311066-30331904 GCA_028571105.1 Tragopan temminckii
TGTGAGTATTTAAAGTAAATGCTTTCAAAAAGTATTCAGTTATGAAAAAAAAAAAAGAGAAAAAAAAGAGAAAAAGGAAAAAAAAAGAAAAAAGAAGAAAGAACAAAAGAAAAAAGAAAAAAGAAAAAAGGAAAAAGGAAAAAGGAAAAAGGAAAAAGGAAAAAGAAAAAAGGAAAAAAGGAAAAAGAAAAAAGAAAAAAAAGGAAAAAGAAAAAAAGGAAAAATGGAAAAAGAAAAAACTTCAATCTTTCTACACTTGATTCCTTGCTAACTAAGATTCAAAGGTTTTACTGTTGTACACAGATTTTTCACCATAACTCTTGAGACAGCACTAAATGCAGATCTATATCCTGCACTTTCAGATTCAAAAGCCACAAAAGTACCCCTACTGTTACAAAGTTCCACGTCCGTATGAGAGCAAATTATAGTGTTTGCAAACTCTAGTGGACACATCTGAGCCTTAAAACCCACTAATTCTAATCCTAGAAATGTATATCCATCAGTGGTGAATATAAGCAAAGTCTGTATGGTTATTTTGTCTGTAGGATTTGACTTTTTTCCTCTTTGCAAAATATTCGAATGATTTTCTCCCAAATCGGTAAATATTAAAACTTCTGACTTTGAATATTCTGGAGTAGAAGATTGAAAATTTCGGATTACATTTGTAACACTGAAGGTCAAAATACATTTCCTGCAAGCTGTAGGTGTGAATATTGTACATGCAATCTGTATGTGTTCTTGTAATTTCCTTTTAGAAAACAAATCTGCTGTGTAGTACACACAGGTTAAGTAAAGAATAAGAAATATTTTTTCCACAATGTTTCCAAAACAAATTTTGTTTCCACTCATACTGTAAATATTAAGGTGTTCAGTAATTGTATGTTTACATATAATATAGTTATACTTTCTGGTGTGGATGGCCTGGTGAGACACAGATTTCAAGCAATTCTACTTGTGTGCACTTATTCTTTTACTATCTGTGTGCATGTAAATCTTGCTTTACATACTGCCTATTTCTCCATTACCAATAAGCAAGAGGATGGTCTTTAGATGTGCATTCTCTGGTCTCTACCTAGTGAATTAAATCATGACCTAAGGTTGAGAGGCCAAAATCTCTGTGGTTGTGTCATTCCTTTGTTTTCTCATGCAGCTCTGCTTATGGTAATGTCCTTTGCTTTTATGTTGAGAGCCACGTTTTTTTCTTCCTTTCTTTCTTTTCTTTTGAGTCCATTTCTACTCTCAAGTAATACTGCAGGAAAAATAGCAAGCATAAATCAGAACATCAAAGGAAGTCCCACCATGGCTACAGTGTACAAATAGCTGTTGATGAGTTTGCCATGCTTGCTGAACTGAATAAATATAAAAGCTTTTTGCGTGCATTCCTATTTTCAGTCCCAATGCAGTGCGTTAACCTCAGAATATCAAACTGAATCAAGGGTTCTGAGAAGAGCTGGCTGCAAAGCAGTTAGAATGACACTCTTCATTACACCATCTAGATTCAGGTTTCAGACAACCATAACCGGTGCTTTCACAACCTCTCACCTAAAGTCAGATAATGTACAGCGACCCAAATAAGTGACTGAATTTCCCCGTGGGTGCTTCTGAACCTCTCAAAATGTGGAGTCTGCAGAGGACCTGAAAACTGAGACTGAAATTGTTATGAAGAGACTTTACTGGATAAAATTTTTCCTTGCCAGGCACAAATAAACAGCTCTCAATAGGGTGCTCACCACACAGTGTGTCAGCACATATTATGCAGTCTGGTGCTGAGTGGATGTGTCAGCTGCCCATTAGACCACACTAAAATAGAATTGCTGGGAGCCTGAAGCATGAAGCATGATATTAGATAAAGTGATGAAATTTCACTCGATTAAAGAGCCAGGTCAAGGACAGTTACCTCAGGAAATTCCTTTTTTCCTAGAATATTCTCACAAGTTTGATAAATTTATCTTCCTTTTCCGCTTATTTTCGATTATCATTCAAATTACACGAATGGCTGCATTTACACTAGCAGGCTTCCAACATGTTGGGGACGACAGGAACCTGTAGGTTTTTATTATGTAAAAAAGGGGAGGAGGCAAAAAAGCATTGACTTTTCCACATTAAGAGCTCTAGGAAACGTTAGATTGTTTAGAGCCGTTTGTGTTTGCTTCCTCTGAGGTGAGAGCAGATGGATTTTTTGTAGGCTCACTGAGTGCCAGTGCAGAGCAGCACCTGAGGGAATAGAAAATTACTCCCTTTATCCACAGGAAATGTATGCTGCTAGCAGAGGGATCTGCATCTGTTTTGCTTCTTGACTGGAGTACCAAGGCCTCACATAGACAGATAAAGCTGTGGATTTGATTTAGTGTCAGTGTCAGCACCTCAGACTCCTCCATGAGAAAAATTTAGTGTACACAACTAAAGCTGCTGCATTTTATTGCCATTTATAGTTTGGCAAGAGCTGTTGCTCCTCGCCTCCCTCAATTTAATTTCAATTAGGATTACAAGTTACTCTAAAACCTAAGAGGAGTCTGAAAGGTTAATTTTCACTGAGTACTCCACCCTTGGAGCCAGTCCCTGACCCTTACCCTGTGAAGCTTTGGTGTAGTTTCTAAATAATATCTCATATCTTGCAAATTGTTTTAATGCTCATTAATTAGAATGTGCAAGATCTTCTCTTTCAGTGGAGCTCCTCTTCATGCTGCTATGTCAGATGTAAAGCAGACCTTGCAGTTAACTCAAATCCAGTCTTCTTTCTCACAGAGATGCCCATGGCATGAATACCCATGTACAAATCAGTGTAGTTCACTCTGAAAGCAATGCCTACTATTTATTTCCATGGAAACTACAACAGATACAGAGAGCAAAATGACACTTTCTGGTATAGCAAATTCTGAGCAACAAAACACTATTTTTCAACATCATCACCACCATTAGCCATGTGCTCTCACCAGCAATGGACAGGAGCCTGCATGCTGCACTTGTAACAGTCTGCACCGATGGAGGTGACCCACTGTCACCACTGTTGAAATGCACCATCCACAGCCTCACTTTACTCCCTGATTAGGCTCTATAAATATTCAGCAAGAGTTGAAGAACATAAATGGGTGCATTTTTTTTCTGCATAGAGAAATTCAGTGATACACCTCTGCTTCATATGCACTTCCATGTCAGACAGCAACAAAATGTAACAGAATATTGGTGGGAAAGTTCAGCCTCTACTACCATACCACCAACATCTGCTTCTGTCATTGTAGGCCAAAATCATAAAATAGGAGGCATTACTTTCTAAGTAGCCCTGAAATCACAGAAAATCACGTCAAAAATCACAAGCACTACACCACTTAACTGTTTGACTATATTGGTGCTGAATTCTTGACAAGCCAGAAATTGCTTCTTACAAGACAGCTACCAGGTAATAACATTCAATCCAGACTGAAATAGATTACCTTCTAATCCTGCATTTTCTCAGATCAATAAATTAACTCTTACACATACACCTCATAAGTGGAATTTTATTGGTGTGTTCACAGGGACTCAAATGCTCTTGTACTGTCACTGATGAAATAAACAGTATTATTCACTTGGGGTGGAGATATTGATATAGATACAGATTAGATATAGCTGTAGATGTTCGATTACCCTTAGATTATTCCCAGCAAGTAAAGCTTTGCAAAGTTGCAGTTACCAGCAGAGGTGTGTGTTTGGGTGCATGAAAAATGCCAATGTCAACATAATACAAGAGTTACCATAAAATATGAGACCTTAATATAAATCTAGGTAAAATTAGCTTTTGAATGATAAATAGCATGACATTTGTTCCCTAATGGAAGTAACCTAGGATTCTCAAAAGACGCAGTCATCCTGCCCAAGTGTACATTTAGAACTATAGAGTAACTGATGAAATCTAAAAATTATTTCAATTTCTGCTTTTCTTGGCTCCCTTCCCTCCCCCCTTTCTCCCCCGGGTAGTTACAGTTTATTTTCTGTCTTTGTGAAATGAGTCTCCCAGATAAAAGAGTCACATCAATTTTTATTGATTTTGATTATATATTTATTTTTTACCACTGAATTCTGAGTATCAGCTCAACAAAATTTCCCCTAGAAAATAAGCACATGTACACAAAACCTGTATAAAGATGATGAATTTGCTTCTTTTCATCTGTATAAGTTGAAGATTAGAGTGGCATAATCCTTACCGAGATAAAAGATAACACTGTTTGAGATGCATGGATCTTGAAACACTTTTCATATCTTCACCAAACTAGATTCCAAAAACTTGTCTGTAACCAAATACGGGCAGAGAAACCTAAGAGAGGCCTTGCAGGTATTCTCACTGTGTTTTGCTCTGCTCAGGGTGCCTGCAGCAAGGCTTCCCTTTCCTGCTTTTGCATTACTCTTGTTTATTATTATTATCCAAAACAGAACAAAACAAACAAACAAACAAAAAAGCAAAAACCCCAACTCCTTTCCTTAAATTATTTCAACATAATGAGGCCCCTTATGAAGCAATGAAAATGGATTTTTACTGCTGGTTTAGAATACAAAGGCAGGTCTGTTTATTGATGAGTTTGAAGAAGGAATTCTGATATGTCACATTCTCTCTCTTTCCACCTCTGGAGGAGTGATCAGTTGCTTCTGCCAACTCATACCTTCTACAATGTGCTGCCTGCTCCGGTCTCCTTTGTGTTGCTCCCAGTCTTCCATCCACTGCCCTGATTCACTGTCAAGGCTGAGGTGCACAAGTGCGCTGGTAAATGTTACTAAAGTGGAATTGTGTTTGCTTTTATTTTATTTTATTTTATTTTATTTTATTTTATTTTATTTTATTTTTTCTTTTTAACTTTTTATATTGCCCAGTGCCTTTGCCTGTTGGAGTGGGTGAAGGGAGGGTAGGGAGGCACCCTGTGGGCTCAGGATAGAACTTCCCCTTTCATCAGTTTTGAGGAATGGACTGCTAGTGTACTGTGAAAGCTCTGGAGTCACATCACTTTAACATGATGAAAGACATTTCACTTATTTCTCCTGTGGTAAAGGTAGGAGGTAGAGGCTGGTATCTTGGCTGATTATAAAGAACAATAGTCTTGTTTAGCCCTTCTATTCTTCAGGTTATGCACCCTGAGCATCAGGGTTGAACTATAATGTCTTCTTGGCCATCATGCTTCTTGGGCTCAGCTGCCAGGGACTGTAAAAGAGACTGAAGCACAACTGCCATCATTTCCTTCCAAAACCCACCACAGATTGGTGCCACAAGAAAACAATTAAGCTGATGTCCTCTACACTCCAAGATACCTCGGTGCCTCAAAGTTTAAACATCATATATTTGAAGCTTTCTTTAAACTGTATTAGTCATTCTTCTTCAAGAACCAGGAAATGAATCACTTCCCACAAAGAAACTCATGGAAATACACTTCCATGAATTTTTGCCTTGAATACCGGGAAGAAATAGTTATGAGGCTGTGTGGCCTATGTCATGCCACCCTGTCATGCTTTTTGATTGTATGCATATATAATCCTCCCTCAGCAGTGAGGGTTGGTTCATAAATATTCTCTATGTTTCCCAATTTTTGAAAGCTTAATCCTTCTCTCTTCAAGCTCTACAAGGCTACTTTTTCTTTACACTCCACTAGTCTACTGATCATTATGAAGGTTCTAGTCAGCAATTACTACCTCCCCACTCTTCTGTAATCTCAGTTGTTGCAGCTTTTCCAACTGAAAATACAAAACTTCCCATTTCACCATCACGCTCTGAACAGCTGAAAAGTTAGCACTTATGATATCTATGGTGATTATATCAGTATGAAGACTTGGTAAAATGAATGTGATAGTTTATGTCAGGTGTTACTATTTCATCATCTTTAAAAAGAGAGGCAGACAACCCTGAGAGGCTTGTGTTTATGGTTTGAAAGGTCTTCTCTCCATAATGACTGGAGGCATTTTTTAATACAAGTCGGGATGAAAGCAGACAGATTGATCAACTGTGCTCTCCTCTGCTCGTTATTTCTGCATATCCTCTTGGACTTATATGCAGTATATTTGCAAACATCAGTTTCTATGTATAGTTGAATTTCAGATGAATTGGATATTTAAATAGGTACTGCAGTACTAGACAGTGTATACTTTGTAGCCTAATTGCTTGTGAAGTGTTATTTGTCAGAAACAGCAGTTTTGGTCCAGAAGTAGTGCAAAAAATAAAATAAAATAAAATAAAATAAAATAAAATAAAATAAAATAATAAAAATAAAATAAAATAAAAATATCACAGAACAGGAATACTGTAAGTCTCTTTAGCAAGACACAAGTGTCTGTCTTCACATCACAGATCTACCAACAAGTACCTATGGAATTATGCACTCCATTTAGACAGTGCCTTCAAACCCTGGAGGTTCAGTTCTCATAAAATTTTCATAGTTTTGCAACAAAAATCTGTTGCAGCTATACAGATCTGAATCCATTGAAGTGCAATTAGAACAGTCTTACTCTACAAGAATGACCACAAAAAAGCCTGCAATCCTTTTCAAAGATCTCTGTTCAGGGATGTATTGATATTACAGAATATCAATTGTCTTTGATTCTATCTGAAAAGAGAAGACAATCAGACCTTCAGTGGTGTGCTCAATTTCACAAAGGAAATAAGAAGGTAAGACTTCAGACACATTACAGAAAATATATTGCACTTATTTCTTTCCTCAAGGCATCATACTGCCTGAAACAAGAGGATCAAGGCTTTTATTTTCTGTCAAGAAACTGAGAAAATACACTTGAGAGAAGCTTTCCTCTCTTATTTGCTAGTAAGTATTGAAGTTAACCTGATTTGTAACTCTGATAACTTTTGGTACACAGCAGCTGAACCCAAATAACCCCAGCATCTCTGACACTGTTTCAACCTGTGTCTGGTACAATGTCTTGCACATAGCACAGACAAAAGTGGTACGAAGATCAGTGCTCACAGGAGAAGTCAAGTTTCTACATGCAACTTTCTGTCACTGAAGTGCTGTACTCTTTTTTCCTTCTCAGAGTTTTACCTGATAGCAGCTTTATACCTCATGTACAGCTACAAATGAGAACATTTCTGCTTTTTCATTGTTCTGCACCGTGAACAGGATTCTCCTCTAGATAAATCTGTTGCTACAAATCCACAGGTCTTTTTGAAGAAAATAGTGTCCTGGCTGGTAATCTGTGAGCCACATTTCAGCTCTGGGGATGCAGCACATCTAAATTGTGCAGAGGAAGCAGAAATGCTGACAAGCCCAGAAAAACAGCAATGACAGTTTGTACAGCTGTACTCGTTTGATTTACAGCACTTAGTAGTGGCTTTATTATAGCACAACTGAACATTTTGAAGGGTTGTTGAATATTTTGTCAATATTGCAGCTGAAGACCGAAATTGTCCTGTGATTTTTTCCCCAACATGTCATCCCAACAAATTATATAAGAAATGTATACGAGATAAGGCTTCATGAAATGAAAACAGTTTCTAACTATCCACACAATTCTTTCTCTATGGAAAAAAAGCCACACATTTGTCATCCTGTAATTAGTACTCACTTCTGCAGTGTAGTATTGTATCCACTTTCCCATTCTCTGACATACTTCTTGTCCATCTTTAAAGGTGTATTTTAACTGTCTTACCAAAATGATTTTGAAACAATTTTTTAGTTTGTCCTACAGAAAAAGAACTGCTAGCCTTTGATTCTGTTTACCTGAAAAGAGACGACAATCAAACTTTCAACAGTGTGTTCAATTCCACATAGGAAATAAGAAGATAAGACTTTGGACATATTACATACATATTGCATCACATTTCAAAGCAAGTTTAGTACCAAAGGCCTAGATCATGTTAGTGAAAGGATATGCAAACCTTGATGGGAAAACATGAACTGAGATGAATACATCTCTGCTGATGTGGAAGGACAGCCGGAAAGTAAAAGGTGCAAATCAATGGGCAGGAATACACAACTGAAAAAATACAAGACGGGAAGAGCTGGAAACTTTAAATGGTTAGGGGTAATGACAGATCACAGCTAGAAAACAAAGCACTCAGTGCTGTCTCCCATAGCAGTTTTTTAGACAAAATGATGAAGTATGAACTAGATAAGTGAAAAATGAACAGAAAAATGGCTGAACTATGGATCTCAAAGCTTTGTGAATGGTAGCATGAAGTCCAGGTGGAGGTCAGTCACTGGTGAAATACCCCAGATGTATATACCAGGTCCAGAACTGTTTATTTTCATTAATGAACTGAATGCTGAGACAGAATGCACCCTCAGGAAGTTTGTAGATGATACAAAATTAGGAGGAGCAGCTGATACATTGCTAATTGTTGTGCTGCTGTTCAGAGGGATCTCAGTAGGCTACAGGAATGGGCTGACAAGAACCTCAAGGAATTTAACAAGGGAAAAAGCAAAGTTTTATCCTCATGGAGAAATAGCTCCATGTACCTCTACAGAGTGGGGACCAAGTAACTGGAAAGGAATTCTCAGAGTAATATTTTGGGGTCATGGTGAAAAACAGATAACAAACTAAGAATGCAACCTTGAAGCAAAACAGGCCAACTGCCTTCTAGGGTCCGTTAAGAAGAATGCTCCTAGCATGTTGAGGGAAGATGTTCCTCCCTTGCTGGTCAGACACATCTGTGTGCTGTGTCCTTATCTAGGCTCTTCCTTCCAAAAGAGACATAGACATCATTCAGGGAGTCCAGCAAAGAGTCATCAGGTTGAAGGGCTTGGAGGATATGATGTATGAGCAGAGGACAAGAGAGATGGGTCTGGAGAACAGCAAGGTCAGTTGGATCTCATCAGAGAATGTAAATATCTGCAAAAGCTGTAAACCAGATGAAGCCAGGCCCTTCTTTGCAGTGCCTGGTGGCAAGACATGAGGCAAATACTGTGTGCTGAATTCAAGGAATTGCTTTGCAAATTCCTTTACTGTGTGAACAGTAAATGCTAGAATACGTTGCCCAGATTGCCTGTGTAGTACACAAAAGAGAAAGCAGAGGAAAAATGCAGTCTTCTTATTTCTGAGACTGAATAATCTGTTCCATGTAATCTGAATAATCTGTGCCTATGAAGAACAGAGTAGGAAGCAGAATGCTAACATTAAAGCAAGTAAGATTCACTCAGGATGTTGGGATAAAAAACCTACGTATTTTACTAAAGGGCCTATGAAATCTTTCTGAATATTGCTAAGTATTTTGCAAAATGTCTCTCAGGAATGACACTGGTATAGTTGGATCTAGCACCTGGCACAGGGATGGATGGGCTATAGAAAATCGTTGGTGTCTCCATATAAAGATTTTTTGATGATCTGAAGGCCAAACAAGATGCAGTGAGAGAATGGTCAAAGGTGCAAATACAGTCAAACAGTTTAAAACAGTTTATGAAATCAAAATGGAGCCATGAACTTAATTTCAATTTATATTGTCATAAGGGTTTAGGAATGAGAAAGAAATGTGAAAAAAAAGAAAAAAGAAAAAAAGAAAAGGATATTATACAGAAAATAAATTACTGACATAAGTTTCACTGAATATACTTTCAGGTAGAATTGACACTAAAAAGAAATAATAGTTCCTGCTTAGCAGACTTGTGATGAACGATTTTTGTAGTTGCATTTTCTAGTTGCATTTTTTTTTTTCCTTTTTATTACTGTAATGGAGTGCTTGTGAGATAATTCAAACCATAATTTATGGCTTTTATCTTCTGATATGTTTCCTCATGCTTCTATTCAAACCAATCAGTCATCTACCTACTGGTCCACAAAGAATCTTTTGTTTTAAATTAGAATAATTTCACCAACAATTTCACAAAATTTTAATTTATTTATACAGCCCATGTTAGCTGTCATAGCTATGAAGCAGTTTCGTTTGAGACAAAACATGAAATCAAATTATCTACAAAAAACTCAGAGATATAAATATGCTTTGGTATTTGGAATGAAGTAAATAATGGGGTACACTCAGGGTGGAACTAAAAAAAGAGATATGTGGATACCAGTAAGGTGTAGAATTAGGAATTTTAGCCAGAAATTACTGTGAAGAGACTGTTGTGATATCATTAAATACAATGTTTAGTACCAGAAATGATCTCAAATTTAGTAACTGAAGTGAAACAAATTCCTTTGAATGCAGCTTCACATATTAACAATATTCTCCTATACCTAATACCATGTTATTCAAACAAAAATTACATGAACAAATGTTGTAGTAAACAAAGAATGTTTTCTTTCTCTTCTTCATTTCTCTTCTTCCTTTTTTAGGTTTTCAGATGACGTCTCAATCATATTAAGCAATCCTGGCAGCAATGATGAACTTTGGTATCATGCGAGTAGCAGACGAGTTGAAATTAATTGCTGGATAAAGACAGGTTTCAACTTTGAACTTTAGCTGAACATCCACCCTATGTCACAAGACATATGAAAGCAAAACCACTAACTCGTTTATTGAGCAGTTGCAGTCCCTGATTACTAGGATGCTGTTTTTTTGTTTTTGTTTTTGTTTTTTTTTTAAGGAGAAATTGATCATTTCTGTAGTAGATATTATTATATTTGCATTTGCTTCTTAATTTACACTTATAATTTATCAAGCTAATTTCACTTTACCTCCCTTGTAGTAAAATAAAAATTCTTTAAAAATCACTATTTTTCTGTTTTCTACTGGAAGAGACAAGATTCTTGAGTTCATTTGGAGAAAAGGGGGAAAGAAAGACAAGCACATAACTGGGAGATGTCAGAAGCCCAAAGCTTGTGAGAATAAATTTTGCAAAAGAATCACAGAGCTTCAGTACAAGACTACTTCCCTACAACCTCCTTGTCCAGTAACTTTGATCAAGCATTTCTTCAGTAAGATTTAAAGAACAGGTGATTGATCTTTCCCCTTCATCCTCAATTGGGAAAGTTCACAAAGTTTCCTTTTGCAGTCTCATATTGTACCGTTTTTTTTTTTTTTTTTTTTTTTTTTTTTTTTTTTTTTAAATCCTACAGTTTTTTCAAACTGTTATTTCCCTGTTGGTATCTTTTGATAATGTAGAACTCAATTCTCTTCTCTTCTTCTTCTTCTTCTTTTTTTTTTTTTTTTTTTGTTTATAGCAGCACAAATGTTTATGCTGCTGAAAGGCTTGTTTGTTAATTCAAAAAGTCCGGTCCAGATTTCATCTTAAAGAGATCTGAGAAATATTTTTTCACCTGGTCTGTGACATTTTAATATCAAATATTAATGGATAAATCCAAGTCTTGACTTCTGTGAGCAGTTGTAAAAGGTGAAAAAAATGAAGTGGACATGAGGACATAGCAATAATAATACAGAAAATAATATACACATCTCTTATGATAGGAGGTGAGGGTTTGATCTTAATGACAAGTTAGAGATAGTGGCAATATGCTTAGTTAAAGCAGATTTTAGCTAAGTACAGAAGAGTTCAAAATAAAATCATGATGAAAATCCTAGAATTTTAAAAAGAATTGGAGAAAATAGCTATGAAGTGCCGTGAGGTTTTGTTGTTATTGTTGTTTGCTTTCTTTCTTCTCCATCTCCTTGTTGACTTTCCTTCTCTATTTGGTTCATATTCATAATTTGAAAGCTTGTCGAAATTTGCTTCAATTTTGTCTTCCAGAGTGGGCCTAAATGTAATCAAACAGTTCTCTCAGCATTTCTCTTGTATGGTTCTTTGCAACATGGGAAAATCTGAGCAGGCAGATTTTGCACAGCTATAATTCCACAAATTTGTCTTCAGTGCATTTGATTCTATGTTTTTTCTTATGCCTGCCTTTTTATGTTGTATAGATTAATTCAAGTGTATTACATGAAGCCGCATAAGCTGATTTAAGCCTGCATCATGCAGTGAGTAAATGAGGAAAAGGGGAAAAAAATAAAAAACCAAAACAAACCCCTAAAGGATATTTTCCTTGTAATAGATTTTTGCTCTGACTATAGATAATATGGTTAATAGCCAGTAACTGATTGAATTTGTTGGCAGATCAGGAACAAGAATGCAGCAGAAGAAAACAATGAAGTAATAGCTGATCATTTTGAAATTCTCTAGACTTTCATCTGATACTAGTTCCATCAACTGCAATATGTGTCCATTAGTACTCGCTCAACTCAGCTGCATGTTGAAATAACATATTAGCATTTAACCTGAAAAAATGAAGTTATTCTAAATTTACATAAAATTATGGAGTAAACTCCAAACAGGTCGCCCTAGAAATGTATAATTACTCTCAGCAGTACTGACAGCATACGTAGAAACAATTTTATTCCTAATCATCTTCTGCTTTTATTCATTCAGGAATGTATCATTAAAATTTCTACAGAACGATGAAGTTTAATAGGTGCTAGCACAATTTTGAATTGTCTTAATTGTTACCTAAATTAATCTCTGTACATTCAGTTTCTCATTGTCTTATGTAAAAGAAGCATGAAAAGGATGATACAAGGACTGAAATATATATATATTATGCCATCCTTGTAGACAGTGTTTTGTTGCAATTTACTAGTTTATTAGAAGGTTTCTACAGATAAATCATTAGGATCATTAGAAGTGAATCTGTGTAATTTTCATTTATTAGGTTGTGCAATTTTCCTCTTACATTGCTGGGTCTAAGAATGGGATAATATGCATTAATGTGTATAGTGTATTTGCATTTATTCATATGCAAAGGGATCTGTACTGTCACCAATTCCTTTTTATTTTAGTTTTCTGTACCCTGTACACTTATGTGTTATTGTGTATTGGAGCAGTATATTTTTTAGGTCTTTGGATTTCTAGAAATTTAGTGATTTACAATCCAAGTTAAATGTTAGAATGTCCTTCTGCAACTTGTTTTACTGGCTAGTAAAGCAGGTCTCACCACTTGGGTGGAATTGGGAAGATGTTCACCAGCATACAGGGACGGTGTGCTCCTAGTAGAGCAGGAAGACGACTGTCATACTCAAGATGAGAAGTACAGAAGTCTTAAATTAATTATTCGGACTGAAATTTGTCTGCCTTCTAATGTAAACATCACCAGAGGATAAATAAAGACCAAAACAGTGTTCTGTTGAAATCAGATAGCAACATTAGCCCAGCTTCTACAGTTTCCTTCTTGGAGACATCTCTCTTATCTTGACTAGCAAATGTTGCTCCTTTCAATGAAAATTGTCAGCTGGCATTTTAATTGTGATGATGATTTTCATTCAGTGAGACTGTACTTGTTTAATATTGTTTTATTCTAAATTCTGCCCTCCTACACACACCTCCCAAGGCAGAACCAGGATCTCATCCATATGGAGGATTTTGACCACCCAGACGTCTGCTGGAAAAGCTATACAGTGAGCTGCAAGCAATCCAGGAGTATTCTGGAGTGCAAAGAGGATAATTGCCTGGTCCAGATATTAGACAGATCAATCAGAAGAGAAGTGTTACTGGGTCTGATGCTCACCAAGGCAGAGGAGTTTATTAAAGAGGTTAATTTTGAAGTCAGTCTGGGCTATAGCAACTATGTCGTGTTTGAGTCTGTGATGTCAAGGCATATGGCCAGGCAAAATGCAGATTCAGAATCCTGAGATTCAAGAGACTGAAATTCTGACTGTATAAGAAATTATTGAATGAGATCCCCTAGAACACTGTCTTTAGGGATAAATGAGTGGCGTAGAGCTGGCAGCTCTTTAAGGATGCTTTTCTGAGAGCACAACAGCTCTCCATTCAGCAGCATAATAAATCAAGCAGATGAGGCATGTCTGAGCAACGTCTGGTTGTCAAAGGGGAGAATAAGAGGGAAATATGCAGCCAGTGGAAGCAAGAATGTGCTGTCTGAGAAGAATACATGCTGTCAGGACATTCAGGGATGGGATGGGGGAATCCAAGGACAGATGGAAGTACATTCAGCAAGGGGTATGAAAAATAACATGGACTTCTACAGGCTCATTGGTCAAAAGAGAGTGGTCAAAAAGAGGTTACGCCATTTGGTAAATGAAATGAGCGAACTGACAGCAACGGACATGGAGAAGGCTGAGGTAATTAGCAAGTTCTTTGCCTCAGTCTTCACTGACAGTCAGGATTCCCACATTTCTCATGGCCCTGAAACTTTGGGTGGGAATTGGAGGAGAAAGTTCAAGACTACATCATGAAACTGAACTTGTACAAGGCTATGCTCCCAGACAACATGAATCCTAGGATTCTGAAGAAACTGGCTGATGTAATTGCCAAGACATCTCTCCATCGTATTTGAAAAGTTTTGGATGACAGGATAATCTTCTGGTGACTGGAAAAAGGGAAACATCTCTCTCATCTTTAAGAAAGGGAGAAAGAAAAACCTGGAGAACTACAGGTCAGTGAGCTTCATGTCTCCTGAGAAGATCCTCCTGGAATCTATCTTAAGGCACATACAAGATGAGTGGGTAATCTGAGACAGCCACCATGGCTTCACCAAAGGCAGACTGTGCCTGACCAATCTGGTGGTCTTCTGTGATGGAGATACTGCATTAGCAGACATAAGAAAGTTAATCAGTGCTATCTACCTGGACTTTTGCAAGGTCTTTAATAAGGTACTGCACTGAAACCTTATCTTTACATTGAAAAGATATGGATTTGAAAGCTAGACCATTCAGCAGAGAAGGAATTAGTTAAATGGTCACAGCTGGATTGTTGAGGTCATTGGCATTATGTCCAGGTGCAGGCCAATTATGAATGGTGTCACTCAGGTGTCCATCTTGGGACTGGTGCTCTTCAACTTTTTTATCAGTGACATAGACAGTGGGATTGAGTGCACTCTCAGCAAGTTTGAAGACGGCAACAAGCTGAGTAGCACATTTACTACAGTAGAAAAAAAGGACATCATACAAAGCCTGAAAGTGGGCCTATGAAATTCAAGAAGGCCTAGTGCAAGATGTTACTCTTGGATCAGGGCAATCCCAGATATGTGTACAGACTGGGAGAAGACTTCATTGACAGTAATATTGCTGAGAAGGAATTGGGGGTCCTAGTAGATAAAAAGTTGTATGTGAACCAGTATCCTGGGTTGCTTCAAAAGAGGGGTTGTCCAGCAAAGCAAGAGAATCATAGAATCACAGAATCATCAAGTTTGGAACAGACCTCCAAGATCATCCAGTCCAGCTGTCCATTTACCACCAATATTTCTCCACTAAACCACATCCCTTAGAATAACATCTAAATGTTTCTGGAACACCTCCAGGAATGGTGACTCAACTACCTCCCTGAGAAGCCCATTTGAGCATCTGATCACCCTTTTAAAGACATTTTTCCTAATATCCAACCTGAATCTCCCCAATACAACTTGAGGCCATTCCATCTCGTCCTATGACTAGTTACTCAGTAGAAGAGGCCTACTCCCACCTTGCCATCACTTCCTTTCAGATGGTTGTACAGAGTGATAACGTCTCCTCTGAGCCTTCTTTTCAACAAGCTAATCAACTCCAGTTCCCTGCTCCTCATAAGGCCTGTGCTCCATACTCCTCACCAGCTTTGTTGCCCTTCTCTTGACACACTCCAGAGCCTCAATGTCTTTCTTGTATTGAGGGGTCCAAAAGTGAACACAGTACTTGAGGTGCAGCCTCACCAGAGCTGAGTACAGGGTGACGATCACTTCCCTGTTCGTGCCAGCAACACTATTTCTGATACAAGCTAGGATACCATTGGCCTTCTTGGCCACCTGGTCACACTGCTAGCTCATGTTCAGCCGAGTGCTGAACAGACACCCCCAGGTTAATTTCCTCTACACACTCTGCCTCAGGCCTATTGTATTTCCTAGGGTTGCTGTGGACAAAGTGCAGAAACTAACATACTTGGTCTTGTTAAATTTCATCCCATTGGCCTCAGCTCAGCTATCCAGCCTCTCCAGATCCTTCTGTAGGGCCTTCCTACCATCAGGTAGATTGACACTTCCTCTCGGCTTGATGTCATCTGCAAACTTACTGAGAGTGCACCCTACCCTCTCATCCAGGTCACCACTATAGATTAAACAGGTCAGACCCAGAACAGGACAGCTGCAGTAGAGCAAGGAATGGGCGTGCTACAGGGGCAGTGAGGCAGGTCACGTGCAGTGTCCCATTCTTCAACCAAGAGAGGTGATTGTTTAATTCTACCTGCCGTTGTGAGGCCTCATCCGGAGTATTGCACCCAGACCTGTGGCCCCCAGCACAAGAAAGATATGAAGCTGTTGTAGTAGGCCCTGAAGACGTCCATGAAGATGTTCAGAGAGCTGGAACACCTTTTTCTATGATTATAGGCTGAGGGAGCTGGGCTTGATCAGCATGGAGAAGAGAAGGATCCAGAGAGACTTCATTGTAGAATTCCAATTCTTAAGAGCTTATAACCAGGAGAGGGGCAGACTGAAAGGTGGACAGACTAAAAACATGGTGATAAGGCAGTGGAACAAGTTGCCCAGATAAGTTGTGGATGCCCCACCCTGGAGGTGTTCAAGACCAGGTTAGATTGAATCCTGGGTGACATGACATAGTTCCTGATTAAGTGGTTGGCAACCCTGCTTACAGCAAAGGTCTTGAAACTAGATGAAAGGTCTCTTCCAACCTAGACTGCTCTGTGATTCTCTGATTCTGGGATCTTCTTTATGTTCTTCATTTAAGAATCAACTTCTTCTCCTCTTGCAATGCAATCTCTCTTAAAAATATTATCCATAGATTTTCTTAATTTGTGGTCTTGTTCCCCCTTTTCTATGACTACAGATGGTAGAAGGTTTCTTTTCTATGACTTTTCACTACAGATGATAGAAGGTTTCATTAAGAAAAAGACTATGGAGTTGTAGATTTGGGGCGTGGAAAAAAAAATCTAGTTCAGATTTTGTTCCGCTCCTGTTAGTGGAGTTATTTTCACTCTGAACCTCATCTGTTTTGTCTACAGCATCCATATCCATGATAATTGGAAATATATCTGTGATACATGATATAAATGTTAACAAATCATACTGGATAACACATGGAGGAGAAAAAAGCATGTGTAATTAGAGATTTTAATACTGTGATATTGATGAACTGATTACTTTTCTTTTTAATAACAATGTTTATGCTTGCATGATCAAAATAACACAAACTGATTTGAAATTAAAATATGAAATGTCAGAGTTAATGCTGAAGATGAGTGAATAAGCAATTTCTTGTATAAACTGAATGCTAGCAACATAATAGCAATCAAACATTTTCTCTCATTTCAAGCATTTTCTCTCATTCCTGTGACTTACTCTGTGAAGTCTCAGAGCTGTCATGGAGTTCAGGTGTAATGTATTTATTTATACATTACCTCTTCTCTAATGTTATGTATTTTCATAGAACTAAATATGTGTAGAGTTTTATGATGATTTACAAACCTAGCAAATTCGATATTACAGCCATGGTGTTCCAATATTGTGTGCCCATCTGGAACTGGTAAGAGAAGATTACTGTGAAGTCCGAAAATTATTGCTCATAACTATGCATAGTCAACTAGCAATTTCTATTTCAAAAGATTCTGAGTGAACATAAGTTCCTGGTCACGAATGATTGAGATGAACTCTCTAATTTCCATTCAATAAGATCCTAGCAGGAGGACAACTCCCAAGGTTCAGTGCTTCCTTGGAGATGAGAAACCAAAATCTAGTGCACCCTCAAAGACAAGCACACATACAAGGACAGAGAAAAGGAAAGTAAAAAGGGATTATGCATTCCTGACAAACACATTCTCAACTTTTTCCTTGCTGAGATAGTCTCATGCATAAATTCTCTAGAACAGAGGAAATTATTCCATGCTAGGCTGCAATTTAAGTTCCATTCAGATTTTCTCTTTGTTGATCATAACTCTCTACAGACTTACAGGGATGTGGCAGGACAGGAGAAATAATACCTGAACCTTATATATACCTATTTCAATTTGTAACTCTACAAAAAAGCAGTGACTTTCATGAGAGATGTTTTCATGGCTCCTAGAAATTTCACTGTTTCCTATTTCTCGACTCTTGCAGTTTTGGATGGTCTCTGATGGATGAAGATTTCAAGTTGTGTTATAGAATCAGCAGCGATCTTAGACATTTGGCTGTAAGCATAAGTTCTTCAAAATAAAATGTGAACATGTGCAATGGTTATTTCAAAAAGTTTAATATTTGCACATGGGGGAAACACAGATACATGAAATATCAGTTCCTTGCAAAGTTCCTGTCACTGGTATAAATTCATAGTAAAAACCATGCAGTAAACACTTACTTATAAATAGGAGTGTGATGCAGTATTATATCTTGCTTAACTTAGAAAAGTAGCAACTTGTGGTCTCTAATTTTAGATCTTAATCATTTCACAAGATTTTACATTTATGTTTTCATGCAATTGCTGTCAGAATAGGTTGTGATTTACTATTTCAGAAATAAGCATCAATAAATGTTGGTGAGAGCCATTTTCTTCCTCACAGAGGAATTCACTGACACACCTTCGCTTCATACACACTTCCATGTTAGTCATCATTATGTGAGACTGCTTCTCTGCTGCCATCTGTAACACGGCAACAAAATGTAAATGGATATTGGTGGGAAGGTTCAATTCCTACTGCCATGTCACCAACATCTGCCGTGGGTCAACATCATAAAATAGGAGGCATTACTTTTGGAGTAGCTCTTGTAATTTTCTGACTTCTGTTTAAATTGTGGAAATGTTCCTTCCACTTCCAGTAAGTGCTGGTGCAGTACCTCAAATCTCAATCTCCTCCCCAACCCCTCTCCCTCTCCTTCTCCTCCTTCAGGTTCTGCTATTTCAGAGACAGTGTGAGATATTCTAAACCCTATACTCCTTTTTGGACGACAGTGACTGTAATGAGAACTGAGAGAAGCTACTGGCGCAACATGAACGTGTTCCTGAGACAGGGACTGTAAATGAGGATTGTAAAACTGACACTTTTCCTGAACCTGTTTTCTGCATAAAAAAATCCTAAAACCTAATTCTTGGGGCACTCCTGCTGGCATCAACTGTACAAATAAGGTTTGTATGCCAGTTCTGAAAAAGAGAAATGAAAGTATTTCACTAAAAGTCACAGCTTTAACAAACTTTAGAGTTTAGCCTTGGTTCTGGTTAGCATATCTACTCATGTCTCTGTTTAATTACTCAGGTGACCACACACAAAAGCAAAACTAAGGAAAAAGGAAAAAATAAAGGATGCAAGCATTAATAATTCATAAATATTAGAAATATTTATGAAATATTAGAAATAAATATTTCTGTCTGGCTGACTATTTTTTCTAGGTGCTGAAAGTCTGCTAAGAACTGAGTCCTGATACATCCTAGTTTACTCCAGAAGCTCACAGAGAGACTCTGCCCAAGAATGATAATGTAAGTGGCTAGCTACCAAAACATATTGTGGATTTTCATCCCCTCAAGCACTTGTTCATGTTTCCTTGGATTAGTATAAGGTAGGATGTTTTGTGAAATGAATAACTGACAGTTTTTATATTTGAATTTCACAAGCTTCTGCAGACCACAAAGAACTCCAAATTCAGCCATAATCCTCTGTTACAAAGTAAATCAGAATTTCTGAACAGACTCCAGATGCCAATTATGGTATTAATGAGCATATACAACCTCTTTCTCTGTCTCAGCTGGATCAGTAGTGATACTGCTCTTGACAGGTTAACCTGTATTAAAGTTTTTTGGGGAAAGAAAGGAGAGTGTATTAAAATTTTTATTATTAATCTTTCAATTGAAGGCTGAAGGTAATAACACTTTTCAGAATTAAATTTTTTTTTTTTTTTTTTTTTTCCGGAAAGCAGTAATAGTGAATGTTGCAGCTGCTGCCTGACAATGAATTGATTTTAGTCAGTATTTATGAGGGATCGAAATGTGAGATTTTAGCAATTAAGATGGTTTAGTGAAATACTCCAGTGACAAGCTGATAATAGTGGAAAATGACACAATTCAATAGTAACTCCTCCACTCAAAAAGGATAAAATAGGTGTGGGTGGGAAATTACAGGACAGGGTCTTTGCTTCATCAAGGCTTGACTTCCACTGTTTCAGTTAAAAAATAAGTATAATTCCAGGTGCAATCCAGTCTGTCACACTGGAAACTTAATGTCTGGATAGTTTGAATCTGATGTTCACCTACTTCTGACGAGCAAACTGTGCAGGTGGGCAGGACCTTTTCGAGGGTGGTGAGGCAGCACAAAGACATTGTCATTGCTGGGGAAGACCTGAAGTCTTCTTTTTGAATCCATGGCTAAATCTTTGTTATGCTGTGTCAGCAGACTTTCACTGGGGCAAGTTCACTAACAGCAGAGCACTTGTGAATGGCAAGCTTGCCTTCAAGCAAAAGTTTACTATATCTGATAAATGCCAGTAGTTTAAACTGATATAGTATTATACTCTTTATTATACTGTCTAGCTCCTCCATAAGATTAGTAAACCAGGTTTTTGGTGTTGGAAAGATCCCCATGGCATCATATTAATGAGATGAGAAATATGATGCCATTTCCTATGGGAAACACAGGAATTACACAGGCAGGGTTTCAGGGAAAATTTTAGTGATCAGTTCAACATTACTTTCAAATAATTGTTAATATGAGTTTTGTAAGCCATCTTGATTCCCAGAGAATTACAATGGTACAATCTTATTCTGATGATGAGCTCCTGGATGTGTATCTTATGTTAAATATATATACTAGTAGAAATGTGGAGATGAGAAAATAAATATTAAAAATTATAAAAGGGAAAATTATACCTACATGGTATCAGATTCTACTCTATGCATAATGCCCCCTTTTTTTTTCTTCTATGAGGGCATAATAATTCACATAATAATAAGCAACAAAGTATATATGTAATGGTTTTATGACTTTTGGTGATCAGTATTCCACATCATAACATCATATAATGTACTGGGGGTTTGACTGTTGATGC
>JAOWBP010004700.1:30337348-30348363 GCA_028571105.1 Tragopan temminckii
TTCTTCTCCTCCAGACAGGCACCCGGAACTTGAGCATCAACAGTCAAACCCCCAGTGCATTACATGATGTTATGATGCGGAATACTGACAACCAAAAGTCATAAAACCATGACAAAGTTATAACTGTTCGTAAAACAGAAGTCCGATATTAATAAGAACTGTTAAGTGGCAGGACTTTTGTGTTATCTTGGACAAAGGAGAGAGAAAATCTCCCTACATTAGAAAAAAGTGTTTTTGATTCCCTTCCCTTCCCCCTCAGCAGCAGAGGCCTAACTTCAGGAAATTACTAAAGTATATGTTTTGATCCTTTTCTTCTAGGGTATATCTGTGCTAATGTAGAAAGATAAACAGAAAGAACTTGCCTCTATTTCTCTGACTATTGTATTTGTTCCTTGTTAGGTACTGCATGCCTGTATTTCCTATGTAAATATTTTTGTTATTCTTTTCTCAAAGCAAAAGAATTTGAGATATGCAGATCGTCTGAAATTAAAAAAAAAGAGATTTTACTTTGCTTTTTTTTATTTTTGGTGGTGTATTTATTTTCGGTGTGAGTATTAAGAGGTTCTACTCAGGATTTGGTTAGTTCACTCAAAGTTCTCTACTCCCAAGATATTGGTTATTATCACTAACTCTCTTAGCATGAAGGCTTCTTGGTTTTCAACCGCTCTTTAGAGTGCTTGTATAGATGACTGGAGTGACTAAACTATCTAGTCTTGAATGTTTATTGTTAATGGTATTCCTGGGATAACAAAACTCAAAATCAAAGGGATGAACAATACTGCCAAAACTTTGTCTAATACTTATACAAAATGTGACATTCTGGGAAAAAGATCAATTTTATTTTAACTTGGTGAACAAACGCAACTGTCGTTTTCAGAATTCAGAAGCCTTATTTTCTCTGAATTCCAGCTCTGTTCTCTTTCAGTTTGAGGAAAGTGTTTATGACTGTTAAAACAAGAATGAAAAATATGAGCATGAAACAGATGTTACTCTTGCCTGCCAGACCAAGAATTGGCTAACACTGATTGTACCTCTCTAGTTGCCATATATAATGCTGTATTTCTGAATGAAAAGGGTGTGGAGTGGATCTTCAGGGGAAAAATTTTAAATGCTTAGATACATAAATAATGCAATAAATATATCCAAGAAAATAGAGTGTTACACAAGCGTGAGTACTGTAGAACACATGCATATAAAACTTCCCATCCTATTTAAGTATAGATTTGCCCTGAAGAGAAAAGAAAGTGTAATTTGCTAAAGTTGAGCTGTAGCTAATTATTAGGATGGGTGGGAAGAAGGGAGGCGTAGGAATGTCTTCACATTTTTATCTTTGTACAACAATAATACGATTTCTGTAAGTGTGTACATATTAACATAAAATTTGTATCATATTTTTGAATACTCATTAGTGTTAGAGATAGGTATTTATTATCACATCATTTTTCTATCCCTTTTTTTTTTCGGCCTGGTCCACTTCCATTGTTCGTTTTCCAAGGCATGCATTTTCTACATGTTGGAGAAAAGCATCCTCATTTTAATGCACGCCTGCTCAGTGACTTGGTTCAAAATATCAGCTGTTGTCATTGTCTCCCTAGCAGTGGTTACTTTTCCCTTAGAATTCTTTTTGAGTGTCTGTTCTCTTGCTTGTTTCAGCTAGATGACCAAAAGACTTACTATGAAGCCTATTTTTTTACAGCTGATTTTGTATCAAATGCGATCCTTGTACAGAAGCAGCATCACCTTAGCAGTATGCAGTAGCGAGAAATCAGGAGTAGTTGCATCTTCTGCTGGAATAAGCAGTCAAAAATGGCTTATGGGTCCAGAGCTCTCTTGTGGACAACATGAACACAATACAACTCTTTGTACAGAAATTCTCAAACAGTAGATTTACAGCTATCCGTCATAATTTCTTTTCCAATAGTTTGTCTGCCATGAAATAATTGAAATAGTCCTGCCTGTATTTTTTTGCATTTATGAAATCTTGTATTTTTTCTTGCATTTACATATAGATTTTTTTAGATTATAGTATGCTTTTGTCTGGGACATATGAGATTTCAGCAGAGTTCCATATTTGCTATTTTTGAAAACTTAGCCAGAGTATTTTATATCCCAAGACTATACATGTAATTTTCTGCTTTAAAGCCATAAGAAGTTATTTTCCAGTCAATCAAAATAAAAATGTTGGAAATGTTAGAATTTTATTTTTGTTGCTGAAACTGCCAATCCCTCTTTCAAGACAGTAATATTACCTTTTCAGTCTTACTAGCTTTCTATTTTACCATTTAAAAATGTAATTTCATACACAGTGGATATTTAAAAACAGCAGAAGATTGCATAATTATGTTCGGGACAGCAATGAAAACCAAAAGCAATGTGCAGGAGGCCTGCATAAATACTCCTTGGTATGTTTACACCCTACATGTAAAAATTTAGGATTGACTCTTTCTGCAAATCTCCCATCTGCATTCTCTATAATGCCAGCTTTTGAAGTCACTAATTGATCTAAGTTATAGATTTCTAGGACATACAGAGGATAAATTACTCCTTTCTTTCCTTTCTTCCTTTCTTCCTTTTTCTCGCTCTCTGTCTCGCTCTCTCTTTCCTTCTTTCTCTTTCTCTCTCCTTCTCTCTCTCTCTCTTTTTTTCTCTCTCTCTACCTCTCTCCCTCTTTCTTTTGTTTGTTCCATCTTTCCTGAGCTGTGCCCTCCATCTCGTTCTCCAGCTTATCTACCAAAATATTTAGAGTGATAATGTTTTCTGAGCTTATATTAAATAAAGTCCATAACATCATTGCTTCTTGCTTATAAAGATGCTACGTAAGATATGAGTACAATCATTTGGTCCTAAGTTTTTCACCAGCCTCAGAATTCCAGATGGTGATCTATACATAGGCCTGGTTGGCTATCACCACAGCTTTTTGGTATTGCCAACACAAAATCATCTTCAGGCAAGAGGTGTTGAAAACCTCTAATTGTCTCTGTGCATTTTACACCATATTCTGTTTTAGTGTTGACAAGGCATTACTGTTGCATGTTTTCAGTTTAGTTTTTAGTTTAGACCACCTGCATCGGATTTTTCTCACTTGTCTCAGTGCATTCTTTGCTGTTGGGATTTTGTTTTGTTTTGATTTTTTCTGACAGTTGATCATGTTTTTAGCTTATTCCCGTTTACAATTTTTTGGCTTCCTTACGGTTAGCACTTAAGTACTTACATGTATGCACACTTCATCTCTTAGCTTTAAGAGGATAACTTTTATTTTATTTCCTCCAAATATGTGTGATGCATTTGCACCCTCTTTTGTACTTTATGAAGTTGTTAGACCTTTTCATGATGCAGCATTTATATATCCTTTATTTCTCCTCATTTTCTTGATTCCTCTCTGCACAACTGCACTTTCACCAAATCAGAAAGGCTGACCATCGCAAAGATCTACTCAGGCATGTGAGCTTTTGTGTGTGTGTCACAAGCAGACCCAAAGACAGATCTGTTCCAGTCCAAATTATGAAGTCAAAGCTAATGAGTCAATTATCTAAAGAACCACATATGCATATATATTTTACTCATTATTAATTCATCAGGTATTAATAGAAATTATTTTCATTTCAAATATTTTTTCAGATTCAAGTTGTATTTTTAGTTTTCTTTAATATTTTATTCTTTTTGTCACTTAAAGTTATGGTTATTCTAAATGAAGTAACTCATATCTGTCCAAGAGGCTCTACATAGAGCAGGAAAAGGATGAAAGAAGACAAACACTGGGGCTTTATGAATGACTGTAAGAGGGAGTGACATAGGTGTTTCCTTTCCTGTGTGCAGCTGTGTGTCTCTGTCCACCTCCAGGATGTTCTCATGTCCTGTATTGCTGGAAAATCTGTTTGTATAAACCTTTCGTTAGCTGATTTGGCTCAAATGAACTGGGATGGCTGAAACAGTAGAAAAAGTAGCTGTATAATCGGTGAGTATACAGATGTATAATCAATAAGTATACAGAGAAGTTAGGCTGGAAAGATTATTGCGTTGGAGAGGAATAATCAGAAATGAATGGAAAGCTTACCCATGTCCCGGGCTCAGTGAAAAAAACTCCAAGAGGAGTGATCCTCTGAGAAAGCTCCTTCTTCAGTGGCAGTCAGCCCTTAAATGGGGTCTAGGAGAGGTGGAGCTAGGCTCCATCCCTTCCAGTCACACAGGTGAATTGCCTTCACCTGTGCTCCCACAGCTGACTCAGTGCTCACCTCAGGTGATCAATCAGAGATTCAGGCTGTTATTCAGTCATTCCCATACAGGAGCTAATCTTATTTATTTTGGAAATCAGATGTGGGGGTGGAAAATTTGAAGAGATAGTGACTTTCAGGACATAAGGAACAGCCAGGGGAAGCTGAGAACAGAAGCCTTTCTATTCACCACAGGTCTTGAGCCTTTACTATAACTTAGTCATCCCTCTTCTAAGGAAAGGCAAATTGAAGAAAGCAGTATTATTTCTTTTATCATTTTCACAATTTCCCTTATGTTTTCAAAAAAAGAAAAAAATATTTCAAGACTGGAAGAATATTTTAGATTAAAGAATTTCATCAAGATTCTCAAAAAATTCAAGAAATGGGAAGTGAGGTCCCAGAGTACCATGTGATAACGGTTGAGTAATTGATGATGACTTCTCTTTATTTTACTTCTAGTTTCTGCATTTTGATGTCAGAGGGTTGGAGAATTTACTTCATTTTGTTTAGAGCACTCTTGGCCCATATAAAAATTTGTTTTGAAATTTATGTTTCTCTTAATGTGAGCCGAGATTTTATCCAATGTCTGATGCTTAGATGATCATTGAGACATTCTAGTACGCCTTTGGTTGAAAAGGTGAAAAGATAGAGTGACTGCATTCACAATATCTTGATATCTGAACATCCGGTTATGTTTATACAGTTATAATTAGTAGCATAGTGATGCTGCTAATATCAGTGTGAGATTCTTCTTCCCCTCAATAGGCATAAGTATATACTGTTAATTGTTTGAGTCAGAATTCTTTGTTGACTTTCCCTGGGCTATGTGTGTATGGATATACGCATCCTATATGCCTTCTTGCCAGAAGGTTGAGAGGAACTGAAAGCGTTCATCTTGATGTTATTAAATTTTATGTGATTTTTCCTGTTAATATGGTGAAATCAAGACTGGAGCTCTGAGTAAGCAATAGTGTTCCAGGGTATGTAATTTTGCTGATGATAAAACAATCCTACTATGCAGCTGTAGATGCTCTCTAAAATAGAAATAACATGACAAACATCAAAGGGCAAGCTGATGCAGGTAAACAATCATCAATTATTTAAAATAATTATGTGAAAAATTGCAATGATGTATCAGTTTCTAGCACAAAATGTGAGATAAATATTTCAAATCACTTTCACCTGAAATTCAATAGAGCAGTGTATTTCCTCTCAAAATTAATCTTAAAGGAAGCTCCTTTCATTCACTACTGAGTTTCTCCATTTTGTACTGACTTTGTAGGAAGACAAATGTTAGTCACTAGTTCTCTGCTTCTGCTGGAGAGAGAGTGCAGGTACCTACATTGTTGTCTTGATTTTGTAAGTACATAGCCTTGTATAGCCTTACTAATGCACGTTATCCTTAACCAAGGACAGACATAGAGCAGACATTTTTAGTTCGTTGAGAATCTGCCCCAATCAATTCCCCTTCTGCAAAGGTGCTTTATGCATCTTGTATTACTGTTGAATTCAGTGGCACTGTATGTGTGCCTGAGCATGTGCTCGAGTACATTGCTTACATTTGCTCTGATAGGAGATTTGATCCTGCTGTTATTGTCATGTGAGTGGTGCCAATATTTTAAGAGTCTCTTTAAGCTTAAACTGAGTAAGCGCTCCTTGAGAAAGTAAGTGCTACCAGGACTCCACAATTGGAGTGTGAAACAGATATCCTGGTTTCAGTGTTGTTTGACATGCAGGGCAGCTGTATGTCTGGAAAAATATGCAGTTGGCAAGTACAGTATGTTTGATTCAAGAAGTTTGTTTCTATTGTCCTCCTTTCTAACTACAGCTCAACATGCTGCATACTTAAAGTTTTACATCCTCTATGCCATGTAATCCCAGACATCAGTTTGCTTGATTAGACGTGAGATAAAATAAATATATAAATGAATAGATTTACACAAGAATGTAATAATATATTAGCATTTCTTTTCCTTGGGAGAAAATGTGTCTTAATGTATGCACCCTGCACTTGTTCCAACAGTCTACAAAAAAAAAAAAAAAAAGAAGTGAGAAAGCTTTTAAAATAAATTAAAAAATGCTGTGTTGCATTTTTTAAGATTCACTATCTTAGTGTTTTTAAGCATCTGATAGTTTGGCACGCCAGTTCATGGGTTGACCTTAATGCTGTAAATTAGTAAATAAAAATACAACAGGCAACAGCTGTCTTCTGATGTTCTTGCCATTTGCAGCCCATAGGAAGGGGAAGAAAAGCTTGGCATTCTGGAGAGAGGGTTAAGAACCCAGTAGCCATGCCCTTGAAGTGATTTTATGCAGAAAGAGATGTTCACAGCTGTTCCCTGATGCTCATTACCCACAGATCTGAAGTGCTTTGTGTTGGCAGGCTAGTGTTTTGCTTCCAGCAGCATCCAGGACATGGACCTGAAAGAAGAGGGAGCAGAGTTCAATAACATCAGGTGTCAAGTGCATCAGAGTGATGGGAATTTGGGCATGCTGGAGTGGGACTGTTGGCCTGTAGTAACAAAGAGGCTGGGAGGGTGAGCCAGGTGGCAGAAGAGAGGTGGTGTCCAAAGGGCAGGGTAAGGCTTTTCCTGAGGGTAGGTGATGGTGAGCACACCTATCTCTGGTCTGGCCTCATGAGAGACGTAAGCAGTAATGGCACTATTTAGAAGATATTTATGTTAATGTTGCCTTCACAGTTAACAAGTTAAATCTGCGAACAAGGAAGACTTTTAAAAATTTATTACTTTGCTTCTAAGGCAATCATTTCTGACAAGCTAGGAAGTAGCATTAAAGCACTATGGAAAATGGTTTATAATCCTCTTATATTTATCACTGTTATTGGTAGGGTCAAAGCTGATGTCATTCTTCAGCGGTTGGCCGCAGCCACGTGCTTCAAAATTACAAATAGTACTAATAGAAACCTTCACTTATTTAATTTATTTATTTATTTATTTATTTTGCGAGTGTTTTATCTATATGATCTTCCAGAATTCTATTTTTTCCCTCATGAAAGAAATAGAAAATGTTAATCCTTTTAGCTTTGTTAGTCACTACAGAGCTCTTTGGTGCAGGTGTTATGGTCCTCATTTTCTTGTTTCTCAAACAGCAAGACATGACGTGTTTAAAAGATGCATGGTGAAATATTTTATCTAGTGTCAAGGATGTTTTCTTCATAATTATTCATTTCCACCATTGTACCATTGTAAAGGGATGGTGGCTGAGAGAAAAGTATCTCTGCGTAAAACATTAGTTAGTTAGATATTCTTGATTGGCTTTTTTTTTTTTTTTTTTTTTAATTATAACCAGATGTGAGTCAGTGAAGCAGACAAATGTCTTCACTTGCAAAATCTCTTCAGCATAGCACATATGTATGCACCTAAGACACTTTGCAGTTGGTGCATGTATTTAAACATGTGCTGCTGCATTTCTTGAATCCTGTTCATGATACACACATGTATGTTTATTTAATGAATAATCGTTTTTAATGCATTTTTTCTCTTTTTGTAACTAGTGAAGCCTTAAGCATTTGGTCTTGTTCACAACACTTTGGTGTTGTGACTTAAGTCAGGGCAGTCTCTTATGCTATAACTTTTATGGTTGTGAGCATTCTGTTTTAGCAAAACTGTTGAGAGCTTGCAGCATTTGTTGCCATATATTCAGTCTTACAGTTTTCAAAAAATAAAGCTGGCATTATTAGTAAGCTAGTTGTAAAATAAAGGTGATTCTGAAATAGAAGATAAATTCCAACTATCGTGATCTTTTTCTTTAGTTTGAATGCAGTGGGTACAGTGCTCCAAGGTAACAAGTAATTTTTCCAGGAGTTAATAATCCTTATCTTAAACATCTCGATTTTATACATTTTATAATCCTAACTTTAAACATTGTTTACATCAATGTAAAGCATTCTATATCAGGCTATCAGTGCTATACCAGCCACAAGAACATATATACCACCAATAAGACAGTATTTGTACTGAAATTCTTGTAGACAGATGCTTAGAGGCTGTCCTAGAAGAGATGGAACTGGAGGGATATGTGACACAGCCCCTCCCCTGGTCTCTTGAAATGCAGGGACGGTGGGGGTTGGGATGGGCTGAGGGCGCTGCTGTTATGTATCTTGTAGCATCAGGGCAGACTGGCAAACTATAAGCAGGATGTGGCTTGTATTCCTTGGTGCTCACTCTTCTTTCTCAAGCTTATCTGACCAGCACACGAGATTGGAGAGAAGAGAGAAGGGAAGAGCAATTTTGGTGCCAGTAGGTGAAAGCAGTTGCCAGGGCTGCTGGAAAATGGATGTGAGAGGCCTGGTGTGTCCACAGCAGCTGCCTCTGAAGACACATAGCCAATAGCAAGACAACTGCCTACCAGCTGAGAACACAGCACGTTCTGATGCTTTTTTTTCTGCTGAGTATTTATTCCACTGTTGTTTTTACATTTCCCCAAACAGACAGAACTTCATCCACTTGCTAAATGGCTGCTTTTCAGGTGTGCTGCTTGTACCTGAGCTCCCCTGCATTCCTACCAGGTGCTCAGTCACTGGTTCAAGCCATGACTTAGCATTTCCACTATACCTATCCATTAACATCCCTACATCTTTATGATAAACTTATTTTATTTGCAATCTTTCAATTAATCTCTGCCAAACTATCAAAAATGCATACATCCAGAAAAATACTGGCTTCTGTAGTTCCACTAGCTAGTGCTACTCAGAGAAAGGGCCGTATTTGTGTTTTAAATTAATAATAACAATGATAATAATAAACATTAAGATACATAATTGCTTCTCAAAAATTAAAATAAAACTATATTTCCAGGGAAACAAATATGCAGTCCACCTTTCTTGATAGCAATACTATGAAAGTAATCTCATTGTTATTAATAGACAATCTTAAAAGAGATATTTCTTTTTAGAAAGCAAATATATATTAATGAATGGTGTAAAAGCAATCCTGAGACCTCTCTATGTAATACCTGTCCGCACATACAGACAATTTTTACACTGCATCTTTACTTGTAATAGGAGAAAACATATTATCAGTAGCAAAGATAATGTAAAATTGGACTAAATTCTGGTATGCTGAGTTCCTTTTGCAACAAAATTCTTGTAAGCAGTTTACAAATTTCTCAAAAAGTACTTAGAAGAGAAATGCTTGCATGCAGATAACCACTCAACTGAATCACTCTCTGATAAATGCTGCAGTATTTTTATGGTTACTATCACTGTTAATTTATATCCAGTATACACTGGATTAAAAAAAAAAAACAAAAACAAAAAACAAAAAACACAGAAACAAACAAACAAATACAAAAACCCTAACAAATATGAAATTGCTATCTTGTTGGTTAAACACTGATTGCCACAGACTGTAAACCCTGGATTGGAGAACAGTGTTTTAGTACCAGTGCAGTTAAGACTTTTGTCACCCTTGCCATTTTATTTATCACTTCTTTCAAATACATGCTGATGAGTAAAAAGTATGAGACCCGAACACTTAACCTACAGCTTTGGATCTAAGATCATAATAAAATTAGAATACGGAGTTTCTTATAATCCTAAGTAAGTGTAGCATCTCAGTGAACAAACTTCATTAAGTGATTTTAAATAAGCTCCCCCTCTGGAGTGTGTAAAAATCTCTTTGCAGTGATGTTCAGTGTAAAAAAGTCTCCATAGTTCCTCACTGCAATCTTGTTTAATCATTACTAAATACAACAAGAATTCCTGCTCTTATGAACTGTGCTGGTAGCACTTGTACAGAAACAGAACATGGCTTTTACTACAGTTGTCTCTCTCACCATATCCTGCTGGAAATCTCCCATCACCTTCTCACTTTTGGGAATTAAGTTTTCTGAATCCCTTGAATGAATAACCAGTGATGACTTTTCTGTGTGACAAAAGTGGTTATTCACAGCTTTGGATTGGGACAAATTTTATTTTTAGGTTACCTGTCAAAGTGGAATCTGTTTTCACAGGCTGAACGAGTTTCAAACTTGAAGAATTCTGTGACTCGATAGTAGATGTTATGGCAGCATATCACCATTTCTTTAAAAAATATATGTGACCTCGAAGAATGGAGTGACAGGTGTGTAACATTATTATACATATTAATCCATACATTTGGTTTTGTCAAACTAAATGATCTACAATCCAATAGCTGAAATTAGAGGAATATTTTCTTCCCTCAGAAAATGGAGGTTCTCAGTGAAAGTGCTAAAAGAGATAAAGCAACTGAGGAAAGTGATTATAGAGAATTGCCATCATTTAAACTGTAGCACTGAGGATCCATCTTCATGAAAGTAAATGCATCAAGACATGTAGAAATGTTGAACTTTGTAATTATGAATAACTAGGAGACAACATCCAGATATTCTGGTGATATTAGTAGTAGAGTTTTGTCTCCAAAATACATTATAAGAATACAGTGCAAATTCAAGGTGAAAGCAGGAGATAAACTGATTTTCAGAAATGAAATAGAAACTGACCAGAGAGGGACAAGAACAGAGTGACAAAGCTTGACATCTGTGTTTTGATATTGTTACTATAAATGGAAATATTTTCCACTACTTCTAAGTGTCAAACCTGAATAAATGTTAAAGAAATAATTCATCCATATTTTATGAATTTCAGGAGAATTGCTTGTTCAATTTGTATTTCTTCATTATTTTATAAACTGAAAAGCAGTATTACTGAAAATTATATTATGTAAGGCTTTCTTTTTTTTTTTTTTTTTGTAAAGGAAATCCTTGCATGGGCAATTTTATTTCTGTGCAACTGCCTTACAAAGATTTCAGAACAAGTCTGAG
>JAOWBP010004700.1:30348463-30359485 GCA_028571105.1 Tragopan temminckii
TTTTGTAAAGGAAATCCTTGCATGGGCAATTTTATTTCTGTGCAACTGCCTTACAAAGATTTCAGAACAAGTCTGAGCATTGCTGTCTTTTTCATTTTAGCTATACTTTCCTTTAGTGAAATCACTCAATTGTCTATACAAGTAAGATCCTCATTAAGCAAAATAAAAATAAAAATAATAATAAAAAAATCTTGTGCTGCAGAGATAGGTTCAGAAAAACTTGAAAACCTTGTTTTCCTAATGATGTGGGAAAGTTGCTCTTTAAACCTAGTACTTAGAAACTGCACAATGACATGAAATATAGATGTGTTCTAATCCAAAGGAAAACATTCACAATTCTATAGCATCAAAGGAGGAATGACTTTAAAATTACGGCAGTGTTTTAGGTCAAGGTGACATCAAAATTGTCGAAGTAGCTCAAGTTATGGCCTCTGAGTCATACTTCATTCTTCTGTTCAGAATAGGTTTCTGGCGGGTCTTATGTTCTTTAGTAGCTGTAAAGAAAAAGAAATAAAGTGAAGGTATGACCTATGAATAGACTCTTCTCCCTCTTTCCCTACTGATCTGTAGGATAATTAAACTTCTCAAAAAATCCCAAAGATTCTCTCAAAACATCCCTCTGAGAAAACTATATGAACAACTTGCATTTTGTTAATGGTAAAGTTAGGCATGAGAACTTTAAAAAATACAGCTTTTTATTTCTCTAAGAAAAAAATGAGTTAATCTGTGGCAGAACTGCATCAAGGCTGTATAAAGAACCAAACTGTTAGCCGATGTGCGGAACATCCTTTCCAAATCAGGAAAATATTCCTCTGTATTTTGTGGATTGGGCACAATGCAATCAGTAATATTGTAGGCACCTTCTTGTGTCCTGGGGGCCTGTTTTAATGGGTAAATGAAAGTAAAAACTTCTAAATGGGAAATCATCCTATGCAGCAGCAGAAGTGTCGAGGTAGTTAGGTCTGTGAAGAATAAACAGGGTAAACTGTTCAGTGACCTTGGAGGGGTAGCAGGTGGTGTCATGAGATATTCAAATGTGAACTAAACAAGCAGGGCGGAAGATCTATTTTTACACAGCCAGCAAAACAATAATACTATTAATCAATGGAAAGGACTTTCATTATTGTTGTTAACTTGCTGTCTTAGCATGAATAGAACTGTTAGTATCCGGTTTACTGAAGTTACCGCTTAGGCAGGTTTTGTGAAATGTTTTGGCTGAATTCAAATACTAAGAGCATTTATCTTTGCATCAAGCATATGCAAGATGTTGACGCATACAGCAAGAGAGAAATCTCAGATGTGTGTGGGTCAGCCATCATTCCTGTGCTATATATTTGGCTTGTTTCGCTGTCCCATTTCTGGAACAAAGACAGCAGTGTTGCTTTCTAGAGGCAGATCACACAGACAGTGAGGTACTGCCACCAGGGAGTAAACAGGAAATGAGGGTGGAACCTCACTTTGCAGTTGCAGTTGCGGGGATGTACTCTTACCTTTCAGACCACTGTGAACTTGTAATTTGCACTATTGCAGAAATTTTGTGAGAGGATCAGTAAATAGATGTCCAGGGGGTGGAGGAATGTGAGAGACCATTCCCGCTTCAAAAAGCAGGAGAACTTGAAGCTGTGGAAGAGTTGGAGAGCAACTTTTTTGTATTCACCCCCCCCAGCAGCACATTTTTCTTTATCTATTCAAAGTGGTCTTTTCCAAATCTACCACCACAGGGTTGATGGGTTTTTGTTTGTTTTGTTAACGTAAGTGACCCGGCTCTGCATTACTGTTAGAAATAGGATATAATATCTATTTGCAGAACACATTTTACATGCTACTTTATATAGCTGACTGTAAAGGGAAGATGCATGAACGACATATTCTCTGTGACAGCAGTGGTGAATCAAAATGTGGGGCTGATGTAAAAGAAGTAATGGACTTTGAATGAGACTGGGCATAACTCAGAAGCTTCATGACCCAAAAATTGGTGCAAACACTTTCTTTGATTTGTGGAGAAATGGATTTTCTTTCTCACATCTCGCATGTTAAATGTCAGATCTGCCATTGGTGAGTTTCCTCTTCTTTCCCTTTCTGCTCATGGGAAACGATGGTATCTCTATGATGTCAGTGGGAAATCACAGGCCTGCTTAGTTGCTCTTGTGTGTGAAACAACCCAGAAGATTGTAATAAGCCATAAACCCAGTAATTTTCATGTTTTTCTTCCTTAGTATGAGCATGTTTATTATTCTGTTTAGGGCTTTGTGTGTACCTGTGTACAGTGATTGCAAATCATTTGTATTTCTTTACAGTCAGAAAAACACAGTCAGAAAGTGAGACAACCAAACAGGGCACATCTTCCATATTCTGAAAATATATTTTTCATTCTCTGGAACCTTTTTTTGTTGTTCTGAAAGTGTTTAGAAAAGAAGTAGGTCAAAATCTTTCATCTGTTCGGCAGAAGGGGGTAATAACTAAGTGGTAAGTGCCTAGGGGAGAAATCCCTGCATAATGAAATTTTTGTTTGATGAACTCCTGGCACTGGGCTCTGACCCTCATTTATGGAATTGGCAGTATTACACAAGGAAATGCAAGACTTCATCCTTGAGCACTCATTTCTTCATGGTTTAAAAAATGTGAGGGCCATTATCCCAACAGCACAAATTACTGGGGTCTGTCACCAGAGCTTAATGTGAAAGGAGAAGCATAAAGGTGGTGAGATCTATTTCTCACTATCAGTTGGCTGAAACTGGTCCAACATTCTCTGTCTCCCACTGTGCCAGCTACTGCAGCCAGCTTAGGGTGGAAGCAAGTTACAAGCAAGTTTGGTATACATAACTTTTTGATATGATACACAAATGTCCTGATACTTTAAGATACTGCATCTGTCTGGGGAGTTCCCTGCCAACTGGAAGCTAGCCAACATTTTATCCATTAGACCTATTTGTCTAACCTCAGTCCCTGGAAGTATTTATGTGGAATGTTGTCTTGTGTGCTGTTGAAAGGCACTTAGAAAACAAAGCCATTATCGAGCATAGTTAAAGGAGATTCATCAAGGGAAAGTCCTGCCTTTGTAATCTGATCTTCTTCTATGATAAAATAACCTGCCTGGTGCATGAAGGGAAGGCGGCAGATGTAATATTTCTGTATTTCAGTAACGTCTCTTTGATACTGACACAGTTTGGACAAATTGTCCAACTGTGAAACAAACAGGTTTGTGCTCTGCTAGGTGATTAACTGATTTGATGGTAGGGCTCAGGTTGCAGTAGAAGAGGTTGTAGTAAATGGTACTACTTGTGGACGGTGAATGGTCACTACTGGTATTTCCTAGGGCTCAGTTTTAGGGCCAGTACTATTCAACATTTTAATTAACTATCCAGTTATAGGAGTGAAGTGCATCCTTAGCAAGTTTGATACTGTTGGCTCCTTGAAGGACAAGAGGCCCTGCACGGGGATCTACATACATTGGATCACTGGGCAATCAGCAGTGACATGAAGTTTAACAAAGGAAAAAGTCAGGTACTGCACCTGGGGTAATGTGATGCCAAAAACATAGACTGGGAGACAAAAACCTTGAAAGCAGCTCAGGAGAAAAGGGTCTAGAGGTTCTACTGACAGCAGGCTAAGTAGAAAGCCCCCCCCAAGGGGGCTGAACTCAATGATCTCCAGAGGTCCTTTCCAGCCCCTACAATTCTGTGATTCTGTGATCTTTGAAGGTCCATACATAGAATCCGATCTCCTTAGCTGAATATTGCCCAAAGCTCAGAATATTTAGTGTTGAGGATGCCTGTATAATTGTAATGTAAAAGACTGAATTATTTTTGACAGAGAATTACATTTAACATATATTTACACAGTGTCTAGGACATATATATGTATATGCACTTTTGAAAAAAATCATAATATTCAGATATTGAAAGATCTAATAATGCAATTTGTCTCTTCTTATTTTGTTAAATTAAACAGATGCTAAAAGTAAACACTGAATAATTTATGGTGCTTTCAAGCACTTTTGTATGACAAAGTAACTCTGGGTATGTGTGGATATATTTCAGTCCTTCTAAGAGCTCCATAATTCATCTTTATTCTGTAGTATTATTGTTCTAAAAGGTCCAGACAGCTGGTTTAATCTTCTCCCAAGATGGAAATTGTCACACAGTGTCCTACATAATGCTGCTGTTGTTGTATGTTTTGTTTTCAAAAGAAAGATCATCTAAACATTTGTAAAAGACTGTGGACTCCTACTAATCTGCAGAGAATTAGAGGACCAATGTAGCAGACAAAGGAAAAACACTTCTTCTGTGGTATGCCTGGAACTGTCTCAAACACTTGCAAAATAAGACCATCACTATGACAACAAAATAAAGACTGAAGACATGGTCGGAGGAGGCAGCTCTGTGGAGATAGGAGAGCCTTGCTCTGTTCAAAACTCCTATGGGAGCAAAGTTGTTTACTGTGGTGTTCTGACTACGAGATTATTGACTATGAAGTTGCTGATGGCAAATACTGACAATGAACTTACTGGATGCTGATGAACTCCCCAAATCTAGCAGGCATAAAAAGATTCCTGAGAGAAGCTCTGGGGGACTTGATACCTTAGGGACTTTGGAACTTCTGGATAAACGCTCTCATAGACTGAGGATCCCCCTCAGTGCCACGGGTTGGACTAACACTGGAACCCAGAGATCTCTTGCTCTGTCTGATCCCCTTTTTTTCTTTTCTTTTCTTTTCTTTTCTTTTTTTTTTTTTTGTCTCATAAATTTGATAAGTAACGCAAGGCTTATTTCATCTTCTTATGAAGTTGCATAGCTCATCTGCATAGCTTAGATAGATAAAATTGTAAGAGTACCGATACTTCTAAGATAATAGTAGTACAGAGATTCTCATAAAAATTGATCATTGTTTTTGGACCAAAAGTGTCATTTTCATCTTAATCTTAGTGGGAAGATTTGTGTATTTGGTCACCTCTCCCTCCCTTAACAGGTGGGATGTGACAACCACTTGACTATGAGTGCATAAGACATTTTCTCTTCATTAATCAAATACAAATGGAGAACTAAACAAGTAGGATATATGCATGCACCACTCAGAGGGGTCTTAGGGGTAGTAAGTGATAAATTATGAGTGTTCCTTCAAGAGTAATTTCTTCTATTTTTATTATGTTGGCCCACAGTGGATGTTGGTGGTCCAGCAGTAGAGGTTGAACCCTCCCAACAATATCCCATTACATTGTGTTATTGTGCAACAGATGGCAGCAGAGGGGCAGCCTGACAAATTGGTGTCTGACATAGAAGTGCATGTGAAATGAAGGTGTGTCAATGAATTCCCCCATGTGGAAAAAATGGTACTCATTGGCATTGATTTACATAAGCTGAACGTTTATGGAGGGCAAACAGTGGATGTGAACTCAGCGAGGTGATGGGTAGTGCGTTTAAGCAGTGGCAACAGCAAAGTGAAAGACACGCCATGTTCCATATGGCTATGCACAGCTGTCACATCATGAAATGAAGATTGTCTAGATCAGCTCATCTGTGCAAATTGTTGAATTATGACATGAACTTGTATATGAAGCTGAATATCAGCCTCAATGCTTTGGAAAAGACATTGACAAAGTTGGAATATTGCAGTTTGTTCTAGATGTGTCCCAAAAATGCTCAGATGGGAACAGAAAACTTATCATATTTTGTCACGACCTATTGAACCAACGCAGAACTGAAGGTATTAGTTTCCTGGATCACATAATTACCAGTAATGAGTTGTGATGCTACCACTACAAGCCAGAATCAAAATGGCAGTCCATGAAATGGCAACATGTGAATTCTTTATCAATGAAAAAGTTCAGGATGCTGTAGGTAAAGTGATGTGCACTGTCTTTTGGGAGGGGAAAAGTGTGATCCAGATGGATTTTCTGGAATCTGAACAAATCTTCAACTCTGAGCCCTACAGTGCTATGCTGACTGAGCTGAAGCCTCAAACTTCCAGAATTAGACCAGAAAAGAAGACAACCTTTCTCTTGTAACACAATAACACCAGGCCCCATACCAGCTTGAAGGTCATGGAGCGCATCACCAGTCTTAGCTGGACTGTCACAGACTCACAAAATTAGAAGGGACCTCAAGAATTCATCAAGTCCAATCCCTCTTCTAAATCAGGTACCCTACAACAGGTTGCACAGGTAGGAGTCCAAAAGGGTCCTGAATATCTCCAGAGAAGGAAACTCCACAACCTCTCTGGGCAACCTGTTCCAGTGCTCCATCACCCTTATCGTAAGGAAATTCTTCCACGTGTTTTATGGAACTTCCTAAATTCAACTTTTAGGCCAATGCTCCTTGTTCTATCACTACACAGCACTAAGAGCCCGGCTTCACGCGTTTGCCTACCGCCTCCCTTTCAGTATTTATAAACACTAATCAGATTCTCCCTCAGTCTTCTTTTCCATTGGCTGAATAGACCCAGATTACTCAGACTTTCCCCATAAGGGAGATGCTTCAGGACCTTTATCATCTTTGTGGCCCTCCACTGGACATCTTCCAGGAAATCCTGTTTTTTTTTGAACTGGAGAGCCCAGAACTGGGCACAATATTCTGCAATATGGCCTCATTAGGGCAGATTAGAGGAGGAGGACCACATCCCTTAACCTGTTGGCCACACTTTTTAATGCACCCCAGGATACCATTGGCCTTCTTGGCTACAAGGGTACACTGCTGGCTCATGGCCAACCTGCTGTCCACCACAACATCCAGGTCTTTCTCTGCAGAATGCCTTTCCAGAGGGTCATCATCCAGTCTATACAGAAGCATGTGGTTATTCCTCCCCTGGTACAAAACTCTATACTTCCTCCTGTGGAACCTCATCAGGTTCCTCACTGCCCAGCTCTCCAGTCTGTCCGGGTCTTGATGAATGGTAGCACAGCCTTCTGATGTATCAGTTGCTCCTCCCATCTTAGTATCATCAGCAAAATTGCTGATGGTGCACTCTATCCCTTCATACGGGTATTTGATGAAGGTGATGAATAAGCCCAGACAGAGACCCAGCACCAGCCTCTGGGGAACACTGCTAGTTACAGGCCTCTAACCAGACTACACCACTGATGATAACCCTCTGAGCTCTGCCCATCAGACTGTTTTCAATCAATCACACTGTCCATTCATCTATGCCGCACAGGTTTCATAATTAGAACGTTATGGGTGATGGTGTCAAATGCCTTGCTGAAGTCAAGATACACAACATCCACTGCTTTCCCCCCGTCTACCCAGCCAGTGATGACATCATAGAAGAGTATCGGGGTGGTCAAGCATGATTTTCCCTTAATGAATTCATGTTGACTACTCTTGATAACCTTCTTCTTTTGCAATTGCTTGGAGATGGCATCCAGAACAAGTAGTTCCAGGGATGGAGGTGAGCCTGACTGGCTTGTAGTTTCCTGGATCCTTCTTTTTGCCCTTTTTGAGGACTGGAGTGACACTGACTATCCTCCAGACCTTTCAAAGATGATAGAGAGAGGTTCAGGACTCTGGCAGTTCTCTCAGTGCATGTGGGTGCATCCCATAGGAACCCATGGATTTGTGTTCTTTGATTTTGGGTAGACGCTCTCTGACCATCTCCTCACAAACCCTAGGGAAACCACCCATTCCCCAGACTCTCTTTCTCTTACTTACATGGCCTGGGATCCCTGAGGAAAAGTCTTTGCAGTTAAGACTGAAACAAAGAAAGCATTCAGTATCTCTGTTTTTTCAACATTCCCTGTTACCAGGGCATTTAACTCATTTTGTAGGGGACTCACAGTTTCCCTTTTCTTCCTTTTACTGGTGACATACTTACAAAAAACCTCTTCTTGTTATCTTTTACCTTATTTGCAAGATTTAATACCAAGAGGGACTTAGCCTTTCTCATTGCATCCCTACAAGTCCTGAAAACATTCCTATATTTTTCCGAAGTGGACAGGCCCTTTCCCCACATTTCATGGACCTTCTTCTTTCCTTTTGGTTTACCTATGTGTTCCTTTCTCATCCACTCAGGCCTTCAGCCACCTTTTCCTAATTTCTTACTCATAAGTGTGCGCTGATATTGAGCTTGGAAGAAGTGGTGTTTGTGTCAACCAGTAGGTCTCCTGAAAGCCCACAGTAGCAATCCTACTTATACTTCTTCCACAGAAGATCTTGAACTCCATCATCTTATGACTGCTTCATCCCAAGATGCATCCAACCTTCACATCCCTGACCAGCCCTTTCTTGTTAATAAGAATGATGTCAAGTAGCGCACTCCTCCAACCACACTCCTCCAACCACACTTCTCCAACTCAGGTCTTTTCCAACCTGAGCAATTCTATGATTCTATGATTTTACGATTAGTTAAATATCGTTTGAACTTTCAAGGGACACCTCAACTGGTAAGATCAAAAATACAGTGGGCTACTCTTACATGTAAAATTGCCCAGTTTATTATGAAGGGGCATATTCTTTCAGAAGAGGAACTATGTGAATAAAAATTCTATTTCATATTCTCTAAAGACCAGAAACATATAATTGTAGAGGAACTAAAAGGGATATGTTCTAACTCATGTAAAAAGAAAAGTTATTTATCTTGAAACTGGTGTAAAGCAAATTGTCACCTTAGAAGTACAGTAAAGAAGCAATCATTAAATCTGGTGTAAAGAATTCTTCAGTCTGTGCTAATACATAGATAAGGGAACTGCTAAGTCTAATAAGCTGTAAAACTTCAAAGACTATGTTATGATTTTTCAAGAGCTTAGAAAGATTATTTTGTCTGATATTTAAACTGTTTTTCTTTTGACAGTGATCTTCTGTGGTCAGTTCATTATGATTAGTAAGAGTTTGGAAGAATTTCAATAAGTCATTCACGTTCTTTTTAAAATGTGCACAAGTTGTACTTCAAGATGTTTGCAGTGTTGTCTCTCTGGATAAAGAGATGACAATGGATTCTTCTTACACAACTCTCATGTATACTGGCATCATTTGAGTTTAGATTCCTAACTTTCTTTATTTTCTCTTGCTCAAACATTTTGCTATCCCTATGGATTTCAGAACATTAAATAGAACTTTAATATGATGAGAGAGAGCCAGGACAGATTATAAGAGTTATTTCTGAAATTTATAAAATCAATTCCAAACTTACCTACTGCTTACTTATTTGTGTTTAAATAAAAGAGTGAGCACATTTCCTCATGCAAACCATAAAATGTTTCTCTCTGTATAGCCTTTATCTTCATGATTAATGATGGAACATGCTGTAAAGAAAATCAACAGTTTTCCTTCACTGGTCAGTCTAAGTCCCTAAAGGCACAGATCAGTTAAGTTTATCTGTGTTTACAAATGCATGATTTTATCCTCTGAACATGTTTATATAGGCTGAAGTCTTGCAATTTGACAGAAAGTACTGATAATTATTACTCAACCAAGTTTCCCTGGAGTGCAACACTTATATGGAGGGTAGTAGATCATGTTGAACATGACCAACTAGCTGAAGAAATATGTTCTGTGAAATAGTACTCAGGTGTGGAGAACAGAGAATAAGAAGATATCACTGTATTCACCGCACTGGTAGTTGAAGGCCGCAAATAGTAGAAGGTATAAACGGTGCAAATAAAATATCTGAAAGAAATGAAATCATCACCAATGTGAATTTGTGAAACTACATGTAAGCAGATAATATTCCTGGTTCTAATTCAGCGAGTTTCAGAATATGTATTTCACTTTAAACGCGGGAATAGTCTACTGGGAGTTCCACGCTGATTTAAGAATCACATTGAGACCTAGTTTGAAGATGCTTATGTCTATCCTCTTTCAGTTTTTGTGTCTAAGTGGAGGAGTCTTACCATAGCAAGACTCTTTGTAACTTGCTAATATTCCTTTGCTGAGAGATATTTTTTATTCTGTTCAAAGCATAATATTTTTTAGCAAAAGTTAGGGAAGCACAGCAGAGGGTGGGCTCTGTGAAGAGTATAGGAACTGAAGTATAGCTCTTTGTACAGTATATGTCAAGTGTATAACTACATGTGACTGAGTCCTTTGTTCTGGATTGCAAAATAAAAGGAACCAAGGGATTAAGTGACTTGCCACAAGAGTCTTGACAGGACAAAGTGGCTCCAAGGGAAGCCTTTTACACTATCAATCTGCTACTGACAAGAAGACTGGTAAAAACCAGCCTCTTCAACATCCTATTACATGAAATTCCCGGGTTACTCTAACTAGTCATGTACCAAAGTAGAATCAGTTCCACTCAGCTTAAATGTGTGTTTATACACAGATAGATCTAGATTATTAAATGTGGCATCATTAAAATCTCTCTAGATGGGTAATTAACAGCATGAAGTAAATTAAGCAGAGACATGCTGCATCTAATTTGAGTTACTGTACACTAGCTCCTTAGTGTGTACCTCCAGAAATTCACACTAAAATATGTAGAGGTAATTTTTCTTATTAAGAAAAGAAATTAAGAAAAATTAGTATAAATGCCATAGAGCCATTGGAAGCTCATCCCATGAAATTACTGTAGAGATCTGACATATTCAGATACCTGCAGTGCATCTTTATAAACAGGATTTTTGTATTCTTTAAGAGGAAAAACTTATTACTTCTCTTTTTTCTGAACTATTCCAGAAAAAGACCATATTTTACAATGCATTTTAGTTTTGTGATATTTCATTTGTTAGTCTCTTCAGTGTTTTAACCTCTTGATATGTGACTGCATCAATCGAATACTGCAGTACAGGCTTTAGGAATATGTAGGGTAAATATCTGAAATACCATTTAGAGAATGAATATCTACCCTACGCCAAATGCAAGACAGGCAGTGCAGCAGCATAAGTATGACTGTCAATGAAAAACACATCCCAGACCAAATTTTTGCAAGGAAAATAATGGTGTGGGTTTTTTTTGTTTGTTTGGTTTTTTTTTTGTTGTTTTTTGTTTGTTTGTTTTTTGTTTGTTTGTTTTTGTTTTTTTTTTTTGTTTTGTTTTTTGTTTTTTTTTTTTTTTTCTCAATAATTCACTTTGCTGTTGCCTATGCAGGTGACTG
>JAOWBP010004700.1:30361429-30382757 GCA_028571105.1 Tragopan temminckii
GCAGTTACCATCAGCAACCCCACGAGACATGTGTACACGGGTGGCAAGGGGTGCGTCAAAGTCTGGGATATCAGCCACCCTGGCAACAAAAGCCCTGTCTCTCAGCTTGACTGCCTGGTAAGTGAATGGTAGCTTATGATGGTAGAAGACGACAGCAGGTTGTGTTAAGATTGAAATGATACTGTTAAGGTACAGAAAACAGTGGCTATTTGAGTGCTATCATTGGTATCAAAGCTTGATATTTTATTTGTAATGTTGTTTCTTTTAGAATGCAGTTTGAAGTATGTTCCTTGTAATACTTGTGTTATTTTTCCCCCAGTGAATCAAAACATCTTTAATATCCTAAAATTGTATTGGTAGGGGGAAAGATCAAAGACAGTACAGCAGATATTGTTTGTAAACTTTGACATTTGTTGGCAGTGTTAAAGCTTGATATCCCATCATGCTAAAAATTGCTGTTTTGCAGCTGTATTCTCAGAGAATATTTGAAGATAGTCACGTATTTTGTGTCTGTGCATGTGCGTGAATGCATTGCCCTGTCTTAATGTGACAATTAAAAATATCCCAGAGCGTTATTCACAAATTATTTGAATGTACTAACAAGATGAACCATTGTTAGCAATATTTCTCGTGTCATTTCCAGTTCTTGGTAAGATGTTGCTTCTTGTTACAAAGGCAATAAAATGTGAACAGTGCAGCACGTGTAGGCATATAATGAATTGCTACACAAATCGCTACACAAATGAAGAAAATTACCCAAATATTTTTCTCTGACATCTCCTAGATGGTGGCAGCAAGTCTCACTGGAGCAGTGCAGGGGGATGTGCAGGGAATTTTGTACTCTCCCATGCCGAGAGGTTAATGTGCTGAAATAAACTGCATATGAAAATGTAACTTTCTGCACAAGCTGTTGAATACAGCTGTCTTGAATTGTTTGGAGTTGGGTTCAGGTCTTTGCATTTTGATGCTAATTAAGATTAAATATCTCTCGCTACTGAATTTTGTAGATCAAGTTTAAGTACTTCCCTAATGTCATGTAATTTTCTGGCATTAATATACTTTATCATTGTCATAAGTATAAATGGCTCATTAAAACCAGGAGGGAATACAATACTTTTATGGATTTCTGCTCTCATGTTAATGCTGTTTTCCTTTCCTCATGAGTAATCTCTTGATGGCTTCTGTCTCCACAGAACAGAGATAACTACATCCGTTCCTGCAGATTGCTCCCTGATGGCCGCACCCTGATTGTTGGTGGAGAAGCCAGCACGTTATCCATTTGGGACCTGGCAGCTCCGACTCCACGCATTAAAGCGGAGCTGACATCTTCTGCTCCAGCTTGCTATGCCCTAGCGATCAGCCCCGATTCCAAGGTCTGCTTCTCTTGCTGTAGTGATGGGAATATTGCAGTGTGGGATCTGCATAACCAGACTTTGGTAAGGTAGGTCAACAGAACCAGATCGCTGGGTTGTGAAGAATTAGTTAAACATAGCCTTACATGCTCTTGTGCATAAATGCACTCTTTTCTTAGTGGTGTCAGCATAGCTACTCCTGCTAATTCATGGTTAGGCAATAACTATGTACTTTGTGCTAGGCAGTGACTAGTACTTTAACAAAAATATATTTAATTGTTTGTGCGTTTTGAGAGTTTCATAATTTCAAGCCTGCCAAACTGCTTCCTAACTGTTAATTGCTTAAGATCACTTGGTGTTGAAATTGCTGTAGGTTCTTTGAACAGATGGATTTCTTTGTTTCTATGCAATACACTGTGCTCACACTCCAATCTCTTTAATCAGTGTTCCAGCAAATATGCCTGCAGATATGTCTCAAATACAAATGTGTGTAAAATCACTTCATTGCACACCTGAACTTCTTAGGAGTTGGGGTTGTTATTCAGTGATAATGACCAGTAAGGTAGTTAGGAGCCACTTGTAAAGACCTTCATACTCTGCACTGCATCCATGTTGCTATAAAATATACTGTTCAAATATTGCACACAAAGGCAGGCTTTTACCTTATGATGCTCCCATTTGGACTGCCTTAAAAAAAAAAAAAAAAGTCATTGTCCTTCAGATTATTCTTAATGCAAACAAATTTTGACAGTCATGCAACATTCTTTCAGGTGCATGTGATATTTCCAGTCAAAATATGGCTATTAAATAGTCAGCAACAAAGGTCCTCAGAATACCTAATTCATGAAGAATGCTTCTCAAAATCAAATTAATGCTTGGCGTGATTAATTGCGTTGTCAATTCATCACAAAACTCATACGGTCATCCCAGAGTTGAGATTGATCTTATATTTCCTTGGCAGTTTACCTTTTTCCTTCCTTTAATGATAGAGTTTCAGAGACCAAAAGAAAAAGGAATTGTTCTTAGTAAATAATCAGAACGGATTCTTTCTGGTATGAGAATGCGTGAATCTTTTGATATTTTCAGACAATTTCAGGGTCACACAGATGGAGCCAGCTGCATTGACATTTCTAATGATGGAACCAAGCTTTGGACAGGAGGCTTGGACAATACGGTCAGATCCTGGGACCTGAGAGAAGGGAGACAGCTACAGCAACATGACTTCACATCACAGGTGCAATCTTTGGAGCTTCAGCATGTTCAGAAAAATTTGTCATGGTTTTCTAAAACAAACTCCTTCTGTAAAATAATAATAATGAAAAAAACAGATTCAAAACCACTCCAAATACTTAGCCTCATGCTCTTTTTTTTTTCACTTAGCCTCATGCCAGCTAAACATCTTTCTGGATTATTTCTGTTTGGCAGATTAGTACTTCTCCTATGAAAGCAGTGGAGAACCCTTTTTGTAAAAGAATTGCCAGATTAAAGTGTTTCTGAGTGCAATCTGTTCCCATTCCTGTAGGTCCTTGATCAAAAATATTTTACAAAAATATTTTTAAATGCTGTCAGATAAGCTAGGACATGAACTTTTATAGCTTGATTCAGTGCTTTGCTATTACAGTTTTAATTGAGCTTTGTTTACATGAACTAATTTATCTTGATTACTATAGTAATTGGATTATCATGTTTTTAACACTGTAGCAGACTATAATGTGTTTCTGCATAGTGTTAACAGTGTAGCAAGAAGTCAGTTTAGAGTATCTGGAGCTTGTTCCTGACTGACTGAAGCATGTGCTATGCTAATTCCAGATCTTCTCACTGGGCTATTGTCCAACCGGTGAATGGTTGGCAGTCGGAATGGAGAACAGTAACGTCGAGGTGCTGCATGTTACTAAACCGGACAAGTATCAGCTACATCTTCATGAGAGCTGTGTGTTGTCACTCAAATTTGCTCACTGTGGTAAGGAAATACTTCCATGCCAGTATTTTCTTTCCTTCCTTCCTGTAAAATTCTTTCAAGAATGCCTGTAGATGAAATTAGAGATGTTTAAGAATTGGATTGTGAAGTTAAGCATTAAAACTATTCAAAAATTCATTTCTTTTTTCTGTGGAAACTCCCTGTGTTGTCACCAAACCTCTTAGTGTTACTGGTTTAAAATGTGACTATTCTTTTGATATGCTTTTCATTAACCTGTGAATGTGTTGTTCTTATGACTGATCTGTTGCTTGGTGTGCATTTTTTGAAAAGAAAAAGCAACAATAACATTTAAACAATCTGTTGCAGGCAAATGGTTTGTAAGCACTGGAAAAGATAATCTTCTTAATGCCTGGAGAACACCTTATGGAGCCAGTATATTCCAGGTAATAATATCCTAAAAGCTATTTTCCACATTACATTATAGTGCAGTAGAGCTGCACATCTCACAATCTGCCATTAGCTTAAGCAGTTTTTAAATGGAAGTTCCTGGCTAATTGCTATATTCTGTAATTAAAGAGACATACTTCTGTCCTTTCTAACATTTTAGTAATTTATCTCTTACAATAACGTAACCATTTATTCTGAAGTTGTTTTTACTATTTTTCTTTTTAACTTTCCTGTGCATAACCCAAATTATTTTTGGGATTAGCATTCAGTGAAGGTCCTGTTTGTAGCTGAACTAGTGAAAGTCATACTCAACATGTGTTTTTCTTAGATGAGGTGCATAAGTTCAGTGGATTAGACAGGCACACTGGTGAACTGAAGACTGCATCCTTATGGAGAGATCCTGTAGGATGGAATTGAAAACTGTAGCTTTTCAGCAGTTTTTAATCCTTCTGTGCCTGGTTTTAATAGCACTTCAGTGCCATTAAAGGAAAGCAGGATTTTTGTCATGTACTTTCACTTACTGGTATTTCTACGCTGGGAATTTTTTAATTAAGTTAGCTGGTGTTTCTACTTAAATGATCAGATCTCACCTGTACTGATACCTGTAATGATTCTGTCTTCCAGAACAGCAGTACATTTTGAGATTTGAGACATGAGAAGTCTAAGCTCTGAGTTTTAGTAGTGGAGAGTATTCAGTGGTAGAATGAATTCCCACAGAAAAGTCTGAGTTGTCTTTCAAGGAACTTGCTTGAAACAGTTATTCACATTGCAGCTTTCTTAATGAAGGATAGAGAAAGAAACTTCTGTAGCGCAGAAGTTTTGCAATCTTTCTTTGCAAAAATACAGTGTATTTGGGTAGTATATAGCTCTTGCAAAGACAGGCAGAAAAGAAAATGTTGGCATATATATACAGGAAACACTAAACGCACTAACACAGCAAGTAAAATGTGGCAATACATAGACATCATTTGAAAAAAGGCAGAATAGCTGGGAAAGGCACAAAGCTATTGCACCCTGTTGTATCCTATCTGCCATTCACCTTCCTATTACACCACTGTGTCTCTTTTATATTTGCATCTTTGCTGATAATGTAAGATCATTTGTGCAGAAGTTTTGTTGATGTTTGGTTTGTTGTTTTTTTTTCACTGTTGGACAAATACTAAGATGAGATATAATTACTTCTTTTGGATTGTTTTGTAGTGGTTCTCCATAAGGATTAAAATGAGAAAAGGAGGGAAGAATAAGATTTTTTTCAATTTATTTTTATCCAAAGACTAATGTATAAACTATTAATAAATGCCCATAGCTTGTAGAACGTATACGAGGGACTGCTTGTTTTTGGTGGATTGATAGGTTATCTCTGAGTCTATTAAATAAAATATTCCCTTCCTTTTTTGCTGCCCTTTTGTGTTGCCGTAGAGCTTTAGGTGAAACAAATTTGTAGAAAGTCTTGAAGCAAAAGCTGTCACCCTTTCACTTCAGATTCAAACCTGTAGTGCTGGTATTTAAGTGAGCTTTCTGTGTATTCCCTGTCTATAAACTCTTCTGATTAATTTTCAAGCCCTTTTGGTTTGAAGGATTGAAAAAATGTAATTCTTCTTTTTTTCTTTTTCTCTTTTTCTTGTAGTCCAAAGAATCCTCATCCGTGCTTAGCTGTGATATCTCTGTGGATGACAAGTACATTGTCACTGGCTCTGGGGACAAGAAAGCTACAGTCTATGAAGTTATTTATTAGAGACAAATCTAAATGCAGGCAGAACTCCTTCTCCTAGCACTTTGCTGTATTTCTTTTTTTTTTTTCTTTTTCTTTTTTCCTTTTCTAAACTAAGAACTTAAATGCTTATTGCAGTTGTGGAATTTATTTTGACCTTCTTAAATTGCTATTGATTTGTGAATGCTCATTAAGAACTTGTGATACCAAACTGTCAGATAGCTATTTGGGAGAAGATTGAATAAGCATACTTAACAGTGAACTTGACTCTTTAATTATGTATTATAGCTGTAATGTATTTATTTTGTGTAAAGAAGGCTTTCTAACAATGAACTGACTAAATAAAGCTGTCTGGCCCGGCTTTAGTTTAAAAGGTGCATTGAATACTTTGTGTTTTTGCTAGTGGATAAATTGGGGATTTTGGAGAAGGATGTTCAGGAGATAGTAAAAGCTACACTAAATAGGCTTGTAGTTTCTATTTAAAAAAAAAAAAAAAGAAAAAAAAAACAACAACAAAAAAACTTTGTTATATTTTTTAGTCCTGTTCTTGGATAAGACCTCTAAGTGTTATTACAGTATAATTATTTGGTGGGAAGATGCTGTAACTTAACTATTTTAGACAGTCTTGGAAACTTAGGAAATTGCAAACTGTAGCCAGTAATCTACATGCCTGTGATGAATGGCAAATTCAGTTCACATCTAAAATAAATTCACTTTAAGTAAGAATGTGCTAATTTATATATTTGCAATGTTAATATAGCATCCTGTGTACAGATTTGTTCTCAATGCTTTTCTGTTGATGAACATAAAGCATTTTGGTGTCAAGCTAGGTTTTTTAATATAAACACCTCTCTTTGTTATATTGTAGAGGGTACAATAAGTTGCCTCAAAGAATCACCTTTGTTACTTCTGGAAACTTTTGCAATGTTTCCTTGAAAATGGGGATATGTGTCTTTGGGCAATTTTTCAATTACAAGAGATTATGAAAAATATTTGATATGTTCTTTGGAAACTGCACTGAAATAAAAATGGATGCCTACCAATATACAAACTACAAAAGCAATGACCTCCAAGGTAGGATTTACAAGAGCACTCATTCCGACATATAAAAAGGAATGGATTCTCACTTGGGAAAAGGACTTGATTTGTTTGCCAGCAGTTCAATCCAAGTCTCAATTGGATGTCCCTAAAATGGGCATAGACTGAGCCATTGTGCCAGAGACATGTTATCTTTTTTTGTTGTTGTTGTTGCTGTTAAACTATGATCTGTGACTTTTTTTTTTTGAATGCTTTAAAAAAAATCTTTTAAGTCTGTGGATCTGCTGATGTACAGTGCCTTTGCTGCTATGGATCAAAATCAAAAGACCCGTGTAGATAAATCTTATTGTATAAGTAGAAAATTACTTAATTTCATACTAGAAATGGATTGATGCTGCAAGTTAAAATGGACTGTTCATTGAAGTTCCAAATGTGGTAGCAAAAAAATGGTGTCTTAAGTGCTTAGTGTTTGATGTCATTAACAGTTTCGTAATATTCTACATTGTAGAAAGATTTTGATACTAAACTGTGTCATTGTACATAGTTCTAATGCATTGTATTGACCACCAGTACTTCTATAATGGTAGATTATTGTTTGTGCATTCAGACTTTTAAGCATTAAACATAAGTAACTTCTAATATGTATTTTTCTAAGTCTTTCTTCCCTCCCTTGTTCTTTTGTGTACAGTAATCTCACTTAAGTATGCAGAATGCTGCCTGTGAGGGGAGCTGATGTTCAGAGGGCATGCCAGTGCAGATACATGCTGTCACTCATAGACAATATCCTGTTTCACCACGTTTTTCCCAGTCAACAAAATTAGTAAATCTATAATTTCTCAGATTACTGACTGCAGTGGCTCTCAGTGTTTGGAGGTATCAACTCTTGAAGGCCCCAAGACTTCAGCCGTGTCACCTAGGAATTTGCCACTTTCCATTTGTTTAGTTTCTCATCTGATACAAAGCTTTATGTTATTCCATACCTCCATGGGAGGGAAATTCAGAACGACTTCATCTTCCAGGCCTGCTGAAGTTTGCAGAGCTCAGCAGAATATGGGTGAGGGATGGTATACTGGAATACCACACTGGATTTTGTCATCAAGGGATGAAACCTCCTCCTACCCATGCAAAGACTTCTCTTGACTGCAGTAGGTTTTTGGTTAAGAACTCAACAGAGTGAGGATGCAGGTTAACATGAACGATGGGAAATATTAGGGTAAGAAAAATGAAGTGGACTAGGAGAAATGTTGTACACAATTCAGTAGGGAGGAAGTTGTGCTAGTCGTAATGGGAGAAAAGGAAATGGAAAATATCTTAAGTGGATATTGGAATTAAATATTTCTCTCATAGCTTATATTTGAAAAGTGATGTGCATGTTACAAACTCCCAGAGGTGTAAACCTGTCATGCTGTGAGGTTCAGTCCATGCTATCTGCTGTGTCATAAATCCCAGTCTGAGAAGTTTTCATTTATTTGAAATTCTAAAACAAGGCTTAAGCTGGTTAGGTCATTTATCTGCACTGTGAGTGACTGGGATACTTGTCAGTGGAGGAGAGTGTGGAGGGAAATGCTGTTACTTGTCCCTCAGAGCTCTCAGATTCCTTGCAGTAAACAGTGAAGAGGACTTTTCCAGATATCCTCCAAAATGATGTAAGTTTTCACTCAAATGGATATTCTCTGCTACTTAGTACGCTAATGCTTTGTGAAGATAAAGTCTGTACAGATGTTTTCTGTTAGTTGTTACTCTTGTCTGAAGAGATGCCATTTACCTGGTATTATATAGGAGACAACTTTTATTTTACCATTCAAATATTTTGAAGGGTAGGGGTGTACTCCATTTGCTGACAAAATGAAAAGCACCTACTTAATGTTTGCAGAAGATGTTGTGTTATTCAAACATAAGAAATTACCTTAAACTGTTAAAATAAAGCCTGCATTTAAAAAGAACAAAACACTGCATATCTTGAATTTGTACCAGAGCTAGTTTTGAAAGTGAAGTAATATAGTTTTAAAGCAGCCTGCCATATATCCACTTATTAATATTTTTATTAACAGCTTGTAAACAGTGTAGGAATTAAGTGCTATAATCCAGGATTATCACAGTTAAACAAGTAATCATCCTGATTTTTCTCCCTTTCAGGGTTCAGTGCAAGTGAGAGGTGGTACAGAGTTACTTTCTGTTTTTCAGTTAAGCACACATAAGGTCACCTTCCTTCTTCATACTTAAGTTTCTCTTGCTGCTGCAGGGCGTGATTTTGTGAGGGAATGTTTTGTCACAGTTGGTTTTTGTACTACAAACCTGTGGCCTGCATTATCCATATTCAAGTTACAGATATTCAAGTGGCTTCTCATTATTCTGTTTTTTTCCTCACAAATTCTATTTGGTGCAGTGATACATTAGGAGAGCCATTTCTTTCTGATCTTTCCATCTTTTCTCACTGGCCAGTATAGACATGTTTGGTGGGAGTACTTTCCATCAAAATGGTATTTCTTGAAAATTTCCAATGACATTTCTCATGCAACTTCTTAGACAAAGTAGATATTTCTCTCCTTTTTAATCTACACAGCTGCACTGTGTGTATATGTAGTGTGTGTGTGTGTGTGTGTGTGTGTATAAACAGATGTAATTATGAGCAAATTTAAGTCTGTACTTGAATAGTTCAAACAAGATTTTTAAGTTTGTTTTTACTTTGGCACTCAAAACATGAAATTCTTTCTTATTCCTGAAAGGTTGGTGGAAACAGGAATGCACCTCTGCAAATGTACGTATATCTGGAGCATCCTCTTCTGAAATGTAGGTCACATCCTTTTTGCTAGTGAATGTTTGGGTGCTAAATGTAGCAGTGCTCCCACAATTTGTGCAAATGAAATTCTGGCTCATTGCTGCAGAACCTAATCAGGCTATTTTGTTTGTATGTTTTTTTGTTTGTTTGTTTTTGTTGTTGTTGTTGTTACTGGTGGTTTGTGGTGTTTTCTTTTGTTTTTAACAATTGGTATGTTTGAGCCTCTTCTGTTCTAGCATATTTGTGATCACCCCCACTGAAATCCTGATGTGGCTATCTTCTACTCTATTTATGCTCTGAAAGAATGAAGAGCAAATTACTGTTGAGTGAAAGATTTTTGCAAGTGCAGAAATCAGGAAATTCAGAGCAGTGGCTTGCTCTGCAACTGTTTCTCGTTTGCATTGCATTTGCTATGTCTTTTTGGCATCAAAATGACACTGAATACAGCAGTGTATTGGTGTAATGTTTAAGAACATCAAGTATGGCTGCTGTGAAGGGTGTTTGAATTTTTCAGAGCAAATGTGTGCAGAAGAGGCTCAGCCAAAGACCTGCTGTTATGTGGGTTCTGTGGGAGAATTAGTTGCATTCAGTAACGAAGACCTTTTCTATTATTTATGTTTTGTAGTGACCACAGTGGTGGTGAAATAGTTTGGGCATTTTGGGCTTGATGTGCAGCCATGTATTTATATGAGAGTCCCCTTCCCAGGCATAGGAGGGGATGAGTCCTGGAGTAGTGCGCTGTACAAGATCATCTCTGACAAGCTCTTAAATAATGCACCTGTCGCGTCTGGTTTTGAACCAAGAGTTACTGAACATAGCCCTTGAGACTTCACGTTTCTTCCGGTATTTGGAGTACAGCGTTTCCACCTCACAGCAAGGAATTTTTATGTCAAAACCAATAAATGTTCTTACTCTTAGCAAATGATTTTCTGTCTCAGTTACAAGGAAACAGTATTATAGTGTCTTTTTTTATTATTAAAAATGGTGTAGGCTGACATATACAACATGTCCATAAAGTTGCCGCCAAGTGCAAAGGAGTTCTTTTGGGGGTCGCTTTGAGTCACATGGACACGCTCTAAAACGTTGTTGCAGAAATACATTTTTTCTTGTTTTGGGAGAATTAGCCTATGATATTGCATGCATAATAAACACATGAAGAGAGGAACTGTCTAGCAGTTACTTCTGCATCCATTGCTTGGACTTAGCTGATAACCTTAGAATGCTGAAATGCAGCTGAAAGATAGAATCAGTAAGTACAAATACTTAAAAATTATATATATGTGTGTGTACATATATATATATATATTATATATATATATATATATATATATATACACACACTGTTCTACAGTAATTATATTGACTCAAATTGTCCTTTAATATAATATCAAGACAAGTATCTGTATAACATCTTTTCAGATTCAGATAAAGGGGTGGAAGAATTGAAAGTTAATCTTTATCTCTCAAATCTCTTTTTAAAAAGTGCATAGGAGAGTAGTTGCCTTGGTTTTGTTATCATCATTCGTGAAAAATTTTATAGCAAATGTGCTGTGGCATGATCCACAGTAATGGTATAAATGAAAAGAGACAATAGGGCTTTTACAAACCAGGCTTGAGACAGTGCTATTGACATAAAAATAGTCAGCGTGACCTGATAGATGTTACCTCATTTCCTGAGCAACAGAAACCTGTATTTTTTGTGGTATGTTTGGATGCACTTGAACATCTGTCTGGTGGATCTTGAGGAAATCATGATGGGTTTCAGCAATTCTGGCTCGGGTTTTTTTACTGTCACTCTGTGTTTGTTTGGTGCTGCGAGTGGTACTTTCTGAGGGGTCGGACTGTGGGGCCACAGCTGGAGGTGTTGGGTGGAGCCCCACCTCTGCGCTGCCTCCTGGCAGCTTGTGAGATGGCTTATGTGAGCCCTGAAGAAAGCGTTATTACATTCTTCTGCACAGAAATCGCTACCTAAATACTAGCTATCCTTTATTTATAAAGATATGTCACAGCTGAATTGAAATATAAGGAGACATTTTCTGCTGAGAAAAGAACAAGGATGACCTCTGGGGAATCGGGCATTTCAAGGCCTTATCGAGCACAACGAGTGTGCAAAGAAGGCAGTTGCACTATTGCTTTATAGACTGTCAGTCTTCTGCCCAGTCGCTGGAAGCTGCTTATGGAGTGGGGGAAGAAAATTCTAAAATACATGGTATGAAGTTAATAGGCTTCCATGTGTTTCAGCCTGGCTTTGAGGTGTCAGGTGTGAAGTCCAATTTACATTCAATCTAAAATAGAAAGATGGCATGGCTTTCTTACAGAAAGTAATGAGGTTGAAAGAATGTAGGTGGTTACTGGGCTCTCTCTTTGGAACACATGAAGCAATAGTATACAGAAAATTCTGCTTATTTTACAGCAGAACCTCCTAACTGTCTACAGTGATGATAATATTTCAACAAAAATATATTTTTGCAAAGCAGCGTTAATGTTATCTTCTCATTTCCTCACACACATTTTGCCTGATTTAAAAAATACCCATCTCCTTTGGAAATCAGCTTAGTTCATTCGGACCTATAACACTCAAAATAATTTCTCTGTGTCATACTAATGTGTCTGTGTGCGTGTGACTTTGCTGCTGTTTTCTCACTCCTTCCTTCCCAACTGAGAAATATCCCAAAGCTGAAGAGATGCTCTTGTTTGTGGCTTGGTCTGGATCTTGGGGACTGCTCAGCAAATGGAAGTGAGACGTGTTCACAGGATTTGGCTGGTTAGAGCAACTGCTGTCACAGCTGCTACAGATTCATTTACTCCTCTTTCTTCCTCTGAGCAGCCTTAAATAAAGAGATGCAGCAGGAGTGGTCATCTGTCTTGCCAACGCTTTGCTTGACCAAGTTTCTCAGGTGCTCATCTGCTAGAAATGGGGAGGGGGAAGGAGGAAGAGAAGGAGGAGGAGCAGGGAGTCCTGCTGGGCTAGGCATGCCACTGGAATGGCAAATGTAATCTAAGGTGCATCGGGAGAGATATTTGCAGCAGAGAGAGGGAAGTCTTGCTGCCATTGTACAAGGCACTGATGAGACTTCGCCTGGAATAGTGAGAGCAAGTCTGGTCACCTGTGTTTAAAAACTTAGTTGAAAATGAGGCTCATTGAAAGAAGGGCCTACCAGACAAACTGGAAAATCAAGGGAATAGGGACTGTCATGCAAGGAGAGTTTATGTTCTTTTAATCTAGTGAGCTGGCAAGCTGAGAGCAGATAGTAATGTCATCTGAAAATACTTCAGATGTTTATTCATCAAGAACAAAAAGGCATTAAATCTAAAGGATAACACCAGCACAAAAAGCAAATGAAGAAAACAGCACATCCTGGAATTGAAGAGGCTCCTGTGAAGGCTGGAGGTCCTGCAGCTTCCAGTCCGGAGGCAGAGAAAAGCAGATTGCTTTCAAAGTAGAGTGCAAGGCATTTAAGGAGGGGTGCCCATAGCTGGAGGGCAGTGGATGTCTGCCACTCCTTCCTGTGCGTTTGACCTGCATATATAAAGGTAATGGAATTAAATGATGTTTATTTTGAAAAAAGCTTGGTGTGAGGGAGAGAATGAAGGAAGGTGGGTGAAGTGAGTGGGAGAGAAGGGCTGTCAAACAGAAAACACTCATTTGGAGTGCTTCACTGCTGCTGAAAAATGAGTGCTTCTTGCTAGGTCTATTTATTATGACACTGCTTATCTAAAAACAATAGTTAAAAGGAAAACTGCGCATTATTCAAGCTCTAATGCAGTGTGCCACAGCCTACTTAAACTTGCTGGGTTTCTACTCCATCAGCTCAGACAAGTGATCTGTTTCTGTTATAAGCTGAAGTGTTTGGATTTTTTTGAGCTTGACGGCTCAGCACATGGTTCTCCAATCTGTCAGTGGTCATGTTTGGGGTACGTGGGCTCAGTGGAGTCTCCTGGACTGCAGCTGTACAAACTGAGAGTCACAAGCTGCTCAGAGTAACTGCAAGGAGAGAGAGAGATTTTTTACTGCAGAGGGGTGATTGGAGCTGGGGGTCATCAGTTGTACTAGCTGCTTTCTGTGTGCTTCTGGGAGAGATGTGGCCTGGGAACAAGGGTTGCTGAGGATCCCTTCACTTCTTTCACTAACACATCAGGAAAAGTTGGGGAAAATAGTATTAGAAGCCAAACTGTTCCACATAAAACACAATCAGCTATCCCACACCAAGCTAAATTTTATCAGTCTTGTCTTCAAGATCAGGCCTTTCTTAATGCCTAGCAAAAGAAAAATTCCTGGTATCTTGCCAGAAGTATTTATATACTTTGGCTGGACAGTGCTACAGCTGGAAAAATGTGAGGGGGCATGTAACTGCTTTGATAGATCACCTAGAGTGTTGTTTCATATAATCTAACTTCTCTTATTCCATTTTTTTTTTCAATTTTCAAACACTTTTTTCAGAAGCTGAACAGCAGTCCACCAAAGAAATCACTATCCATCATCCTGCATAGCTTTCTAGAATCTAATACACCAAAGTGCAAGGTAGGAAAATGTGAGCACAGTTTGTGTGTGGTCTTGCACCACTTTTAGGTTTTGGGAAAAAAAAAAAAAAAAAAAAAAAAAGGTCTGGTTGAAGCCAGCTTGAACCCAGCTGAAGTTGAATCCCCAATTGTTTTAATGCTTAAATACAACAGGTGGATAGGGGAATACCCAAAAGAAAAATGTAGATGGCTGAATTTTCTAATGCAGAAAACAGTCACGAGGGTGATTGCAGCTGGCATGCTCAAACAAATATTCAAAAAAGAAAAGAACTCTCTGCTCTCCTGCATGTTAAGGATACTGCAGGAGAGCACACACTTGTGCTCGGTTGCCTCTGTGAAACTTTTCATCTATCTGATGCAATGGCTTCTGAGAGGAAACTAAAAGGATAATGTATCTGCTGTGAGTTCTGAGATATCACTTATTCTTGACATCCTTTATAGCAGCTTTTCCCTTAGGGAATCACCTAAAATAACTGGTGACATTTATGTGGCACCTTTGCCCAGCGTACTTGACAAGCCACAGGAACAGGGCAGGGAAAGCTTTATTTACTGCTGAACTCTAGCCACAGCGGTGTTGACGGAAGGCAGCTACTTAGCAGAGAAAGTGTATGTGCTAAAGAGTAAGTAATGCCATATGAACCCTGCTGAAAATACAGGAGGCTACTTCGTGTTGCTGCTGGGGATGTGCCCCATGATACAGTTGCTCACGTGAGCAGGTTTTGATAATCCCCCTTGGTTATTGTGTTTCTGAGCCCAGTTATTCACACGCTGCCAGAAAGGTTTCTTTAGAAGGAGGGACACACAATGATTGTGGAGCACTCTTGCTGATCTCACTGAAAGATTGACCCACACTGGTGGCACAGAAATACCGAATATGTAAGGAGCATCTTGTCAGTGTTTTCCACTTGGTAGTCCCAACATGGTGTTACAGGTAGGAGTGCAGAGGGAGATACTACATCACCTTCACCCTGAAGGCCTCTCACTTGGACTTCAGCACCAGGGGAATTCCCATGCCTATGGTAACAGTATGAAAGACGAAGGAACCTGTCCTTATCTGAAAACATCTCAAGGTCTTATGCCCTGGATGGGTTGTAAGATGATAATATTCTGAGTTCTTTTAAGGGCTTTTGTCTTGGGCAGTGCTACCTCATCTCAGATATGCCTTTTTCTCTCAGCTATAATGTGAGTCTTTCAATAAGGGAATTTTTTATTTGGGTATCTGACAGTGTTATTCTGTGTGGAAATAAGTTTGCTGCAGACCAGCATGAGGTGGAAGCCCCACGTTCAGCCTCGTGCTCTAATAAACTCAGTGCAAATGCTTGAGCAGTGGCATTGTCAACAGGGCAGGATACTGACCTCAACCGTCAGATACACAGCCATGTGCCCGAGTCCATCTTTTTCCTATCTTGTTTCCTGGGCTGCAACCTCTTTGGCTTTGAGGACTGTCTTCTGTTCTGTGTGTGCAGTATCTGTTTCTCGAGGTCTTCATGCCTTATGAGAACAGAAACAAATGTGGGGTTCTGGTAGTTGGTTCTAGAGATCTAGATTGAACCATGAGCCTAAAGTTTTCTGTGAACTATTTTTTAATCTGCTTTACTGCTTGATATATTCAGCTTTCATTTGATTATAGGTTTATTTGTTTCTGTATTAAAGAATTAGGAGATGAAACATCAACTCCTACTAATTCTATACTGACCAAGCTAGGAGATCCTAAAAGCATGTTTATTGTTGCTTGCTGTTACAGTTTGTATGCCTACAGCCAAGGCTTTGACAGGAGCATGAGATCTGATGTAAATCATGTTCCTTTTTTCAGTAATGGCCATAATGGATCAGTTAGTCCACAGTGACTCCTAATCAGATATTCTGATAATGTTCTTCACTGAAAGTTACAGAAATTTTTCTGCGCAGCTACTTTAACTTAGCTCTTACCCTTTATTAAAATATAGTTGATAAATATGCTTCTTTATAAGACACTTTGATATCTGTGGATTAGAAGTGGGAAGAGCGACTATTATCTTTAACTCAGGTATTCACTTATAAACCATATAATATTATTTCAGTGGATGATTACATAAAGAACAGAAACATATTTTTAACATAACCGCTTCAAGAAATTTGAGTCCAAAAGACAGGCTAATGTGAAAACCTGACACATCTATAGATATTCCAGAATCTAGAATGCTTGCACATTGTGTCTCATTATGCAGGATCATGTATAAAATGAGGTACCTCTCTGAAGGATATAATAATGTCTGTCAGTTGACATTTACCTTGCACTGTGGTGTTACTCTCAGATGTAGTAGTGTCTCAGGAGGACTTAATGTAACAGGGAAGCTTGTAGCAGTTTCCCAGGCAGACCAGAAACTTAAAATATTAAGCTTACTCCCAGTCCCTAAACAGCGTTCTAATAAATACATCATCACAACTGGAATCACATTTCTCGTTTTCTGAACCCAGACTCCAGATGGGTGAACGTCAACAAAAGATTGTATGGTAGTTGAAAGCCTTCTCTAGTGATTGTTATGTGAATGGAGGGCAGAGGAGGAAGTGTGTAATAACCATGTCTCTTTTTTTCCTTTAAGTGCATCCTTGCTCATCATTTATAATAGCAAGCATTGTCAGTCATGGAAGTCCATTTTCTGTATGATATTTGGAGTCTTGTGTAATTTCTGTTCCACAAGTTAAGGTAAAAACAGCATTTTCTGTGGAAGGAGATGGCTGAAGCTTGTTTAGCTTGGAGGAGAGGTTGTTCCTGGGAGACTTCACTGCAGCCTTGCAGTATTTGAAGGGAACTCACAAGCGTGAGGGGGAACAATTTTTTGCATGGTCTGATAGTGATATGGCAAGGGGGAATGTCTTTAAACTAAAAGAGGGGAGATGCATGGAAGAAAATTTTATTAAGAGGGTAGTTAGGCACTGTAACAGCTTACCCAAAGAGATTATGAATGCCCCATCTCTGGAGGCACTCTAGACTAGGCAGTATGGTATTGTGGGTAGCCTGATCTGGTGGCTGGCAATCCTGTTCATGGCAGGAATGTTGGAACTGAATGATATTTAAGGTCATAAAATCATAGAATTGCTCAGGTTGGAAAAGACCTTAAAGACCATCAGGTCCAACTGCAACCTAACCAGACTAGCCTGACTCTAACAACTTTCCACTAAATCATGTCCCTGAGCACCACATCCAAATGGATTTTAAACACATCCAGAGATGGTGACTCACCACCTCCCTGGGGAGCTTATTCCAATGCTTAACCACCCGTTATGCAAGGAAGTTTTTCCTGATATTCAACCTAAACTTACCTTGGCGCAACTTGAGGCCATTTCCCCTCGTCCTGTCACCAGTGAGAAGAGACCAACCCTGTTCTCGCTGTAAGCACCTTTCAGGTATTTGAAGAGGGCAGTAAGTCTCCCCTCAGCCTCTTTTTCCCCACCCTAACCTTGTCCCCTCCAACCTAAACCATTCTATGATTCTGTGAGCCCCAGGGGTAAGAAGATGCCTCCACTGATTTACACTGGTATCCTTGTTTACTTTTTTATTCCAAGGGCTACTTTCTTTAAAACCGGTAAAAACATCTGTTATGTAAACATTGTTAATGTGAGGATTTGAGACAAACAGGATTAATATTTTGCAAAAGCCAAAGGGAATTCAAAGATTTGCTAGAAACGAGATCCCCTGTGATTAAAGAGTTCTAAATAGCCTTTTGGTAATCATAGGAAAATCTGTGATTTATTCCATAAAAGAGTTTCAAATTTATCCTCTTTTACAGGTTATGCATGGTGAGTAGGTAAGTTCATGTTTGCAGTAAATCCCTTTACCAAGGTAAAATAAAAGTATACTTCAAATTTTTTTCTTAAACATGTATTTGGTTTTCAATAGATAAAAGATTATGAAGTTACTACTCTAGGTTGTATTTTTGCATTTGTTAAACCACTATTAACTGTACAGAGATTGCTAATCTACTTAAATATTTTACCTCTCCAATAGGTAAATGCCTTCTGTTACATGTACATGAACTACAAACTAATGACATGAATAAACCTAAAGCAAAAAAAGCTGTTGTTTTCATCTGGAGACACTATATATATATATATAGTGTGCAGTTTCCACAGCCTGTTTTTCTGATGGTGTGCTTATAGCTGAATTCTTTTTCTTTTCATAACTGAAATGTCACAAGGCCATGTGAGCCTTTATAATCCAAGAAGCTAAGGTAAAACATTTTCTATTCAGGCATCCGTAAGTTCTGACGGACATAGGTTTCAGTAGGATCACCTTTGGATCAAGGCCTTTGCTTGAATATGCTCCCGATGGCTGAAAAGTCTTGTGCATTTTGTTTGAGCAGAAGTTACAGAATCTTGACACACTGTCATCTCTTTTTAAAGATGCAATCAGTTGTGATCTGCCTCCCCTCTTGCTGCCAGCAGCCTTATTTCTGCAAGTGCTGGTATTTCCTCCTGGAGTAGGATGCTTTGTTCCGCTTTGTTCTGCCTTATTTTCCGCAGGACATCAGTTTTACTGAATAAAAACCCCTCATCGGTGCAGGCAGCTCCCTATAAAATAGGATGGAGAGTGCAGCTGTGCACCTCTCCCAAGACACCACTAAGACCTACGTGCAGCCTCTTTAGAGAGCTGGGCCCACGTTGCCATTTACCCTGAGCTGAGCAGCTATTCTGCTGGATAACAAAACAGGGTTGAAATTTGTTGTTGCTGTTTTCACAGCAATGTGTTAAGATCAGTGCTGTCCAAGTGATTGGTGATGTACTTACCTCCATTTGCCCCTCCCGCACCTTTCAGCTTTCAGAAAAATGTGGTATTTGATACTGAAGTAATTGACACCGTAACTGTTCTCTACAAAATTCTTTTGAAATGAAAAATTAGTTTGATCTCTCAAGTTGGGTTCTTTTACATAATACATAAAAGGTGACTACGTATAATAATACAGTAGATGTGTTCACTCATTATGCTATAATTCATTTCATGTCCTATTGTGATGTGCCATTCTGTTTAATATCTGTAACTTGCTCAACTGAAGCACAAAAGTAGCAGAGCTGTAATCCAACCATTCAGAATGATAGAGAGAGATATATTTTTTCTTAAAGGAGCAGTCCTTTGATTTTCTTCCAGTCTTACTCAAATAAATTGCTTTTTACTTTCAGGCATTTCTGCTTAGGGAGAAAGACTTGGGTTTAGAGACAATATTAGGGTGTACAGTTTTCCTTTGTAGCTCCACTTTTAAACAGCTTTGCTCCTATAGCTCTGTAGCTCATACCTGGGGTAAGAAAATGCTTTTGAAAAATGTTTTCTTTGAATTCTAATATAAATAGTTAAAAGAAAAAAAGGGGAAGAAAAAAAAAAAAAAAGGAACAAAAAACCACCTAAAACCAAACAAACTACAACAAAAGCCAAAAGCAAAAACAAAAACTGTTTTCATCTTCACAGGACTTAAAAAATGGTAGGAAACTGACACTGAGTTTGGTTTATGTGCAGTAGAAGCAAGTCAAATGTGAATTACACATGGTGAGGGGGACTGGTGATAAATAACTATTTCCCTTAGAAGCAACGTGCTGCTGAAAGGAGTGTTCAAAGGCACATTATGAATTGTAAATAAATTCATAGCTAAATTGTGCAGCTAAAAGTGCAGAGATACAAATGTGAACACGATTTTTCTTCTAGGTCTGCACTCTGGAAAACAGGTGAATGTTTAGTTGCAGTCAAGAGCAAGGATGGATTCATAATATTAAAAATAATTGTTATTATAATAATAGAGAGCAGCAATCTTCAAGATAGTTCCATCTGTGTAACCATTTGCCATGAAGTACTTGAAATACAGAATACAAAAGCATGTTCACTGTCAAAGAAGGACCTCATCATTTAAACCAAATAAAACTGGAATAGGATTATTCTGTTTATCTGCCCTTCTCTTTCTAGTGTCCAAAGAAAACAGTCAGATTAATACGGTTTTGAAGATGACTTTCTTTCTTCAATATTCATTTCTTTAAATAAATACTGCAGACAGTCCTAAGTAGCTGAAGGCCTCTTTGGGTCAGCAGACAGCTCCTCTTGCATCATTGTAAACAGTCCTTGTTAATAGGGTATTGTAATGTATTTTTTTGCTGCAATTGGAGCAGAGGAAGAAAAAGAACATGAATAGCTCTCCTCTAACAGATTTCACAGAATCGTTTTCTTCTTCACCAGAAAGAGAACAGATAAATGCCACTTATCAGATCTTGTTCCCTGAGAATTCCTGCCAAAGGTCTTGAAGAAGGGAGTTGGAGGTTTTCTCAGCATTCAGTCATCTACTTAATGATTACGATATGGTGTTTTGTTGTGTACGCTCACCAAGGAACTGAACCTGAAATGTTTTTAGGTCAAATTGAATAGTTTGTGGAAACAACAGATCAGGTGCTGAGACATGCAAAACCACTCTTGTGGTACAAGTGGCTGGAGCTCAAAAGAGTGGAATTTAACTGCAACTGCAATTATTAACAAAAGGATGTTTCGTGAAATTTCTTGTCCTTTTCGTGTACAGGAATGACGGGGATTTATTGAGTGATTGCCTGTGATGTCTGATGACATGATGTTGTGTGTCATGAAGAAATGCTGACCAATCCTCCCAGAATACAGAGATGTGCTTTAGAAGTCACACTGGAATCCTGGTAGCCTGACTTTACTTTTCAAAATTGCAAGACTTTTGAGTATGTAAGACCCTTGCCAGATGGATCACGTGTTGCAGCTGCCTTCTGCTTATTGACAGAGCAATAAACAAGGGTAAAAGGTATTTCCTATCTCAATTTATTCTTAACCACCAAGGAAAGAATCTGCATTGCTCTGCTCAGCCTACCACCACCTCACTTTTTTTTCTGTGTTTAAAAAAAAAAAATTTTACATCTACTACATACTCATTCATGGTGGATGAAACATCAGTCTGTGTTCTGATTCTTAAGACCTGTGCTGATTGGGAGAGACTATTAGGAGATGTGAAATGAGAGATCAGGAGAAGTTGCACCTGTAAAGACAATGGACTGGGTGAGTGGGTACCTGGCTCAGATGCCATTTGCTGCCACTTTCAAGGAGACCTTGAATTGCAGGAAGGCAGTGGATAACAAGGATCATCTTGCAGCACTTTCAAGGCTTTGAAAGCTACTGCTGACAGGTGTGCAAAATTTAGAGCAATGTGTTACAGCATCTCATTCCTAATTTAGTGCTAAAGCATGTTTCCAAGAATATGCTGACTGTTGCAGTAACCACCAGTACAATGCTGAGAAAGCTCCTCTCAGTGAAAGCAACCACGTTAGAGAATAGCTCCTGTTATGGGTCTAAAATCAGTGCTGGCTGCCTGCCAAGGGGCAAGTGCTTTTGGCAGCTCAGGAAAAGCTTCCACAAAAGAAAGTCTGTTACCACAAGAACAGCTAACACTTGCCTCTGGAAATATATCCTGGTTTGTGGAAAACCAATTAAATGCAATCACTGAATCCTTTCAGTGGTTCTCTTTTTCTTTTTCTTTTTCTTTTTCTTTTTCTTTTTCTTTTTCTTTTTCTTTTTCTTTTTCTTTTTCTTTTTC
>JAOWBP010004700.1:30382789-30399449 GCA_028571105.1 Tragopan temminckii
TGCCCCATCCTTGGAGGCATTCAAGGCCAGGCTGGATGTGGCTCTGGGCAGCCTGGTCTGGTGGTTGGCAACCCTGCCCATGGCAGGGAGGTTGAAACTAGATGATCATTGCGGTCCTTTTCAACCTAGGTCATTCTGTTATTCTATTATTCTATGATTTGATGATCTAAATTCATTGTATAGGCAGAAATGAGTGTAAGCAACTATCTCTGTTGGAATGTTTCTGTGTGGGGAGCATATCTGTCACTCCTCCGTATCTTTGGCTTTTTGAGGGATAGAGAGCAGACCATGTCTTTTTCTTATCATGCTGTAGTGCTAATGTGACGCCCAGTGGATAAGGAATTGCTTGTGTTTTTCTAGCTTTCTCTGTAACCAAGTAGCTGTAGACAGGCCATCCTGGAAGCTAATGTTCACTGGTGACACTGATGGTGAGTGAAAAAGCAAAACTAAACTGTGAATGCTGTGGGCTTTTGAACATAGTAATAGATGTCAAAGGTCTGGAAATGGCAGCTGAGAAGGTTCTGTCTTTGCCTTCCTGAGTATGCTTATTGGAAAACGGGGCTTAATTAGATGATCATTTATGGTTGTTTTTTTTTTCTTTTTTTTTTTTTAATTTGACGTTATTACTGCTAACTTTGTCCCCGCATTGTATTCTGAGAGCAAAATATACCTAGCATTTTCACTTCTTTTTTTTAAACTAGAGTCTTACTTTGTCCATGCAACGTTGTTTTTTGGTTGTTTTTGTTTGTTTGTTTTCTTCTTTCCTCTCTACTCTCTTCAGTTAGTTTCAAAGATCTCTGCAAGTCTAGTTGTGGACAAATCAGTTCTTGGCCAAGATAAGCTAGGCCAACTATGCTGTTCTGGGTGATCTCAAGCCATTGCACTGAGGTGCAGTTACATGTACTACTCTCAGTGCACTTAACAATGTCTGGGAGATGTTAAGAATATTTTGCGCATCCAAGATGCAGAATCTGAGCTACTTTGTTGCTGAGTTATGTAGAGAAACTCCCAACAAAGAACAGCAAAAGATTACATTTGCATTGCAGTTTTCTTCAAGCTCTTTGGAAATCATCCCATATCCATGGAGGAGGTCATATAATGCAAATTGAGTAGGTTAGTAGACAGATCTCTGTGGATTGTGCAGAAATGTACAGTGAGTGCAATTTTCCTTGCATTTTTTGATCAACAGTGAGATAGTTAACAAGGCCAGAAACTATCACTGCTGATATTCTTAAGCTCTTTTCAGAGCCATTGCTTCAAGCCCCTGGCAGATTAAGGCAGACATCTTCTTGCACTGGTTTATAGTATGGTTTTAAAAGGACTGGGGAATTCTGCATTTAAAATGAGAGCTGATATTCTGTATCACAGGTTATTTTGTCCACTCCTTTTCTTTCTCTGTTTATCTTCTCTTTTTTTCTTTCTCTGACCTCCCTCCACTCCACCACAAATCCAATTTGCCAGCTTGTTCCTTTGCTGTAAGGAAGCCCCAGTCAAACCCTGAAGCTAAACAACACACAGTTGGCTTTTGTTTCATTTTGTTATAGTTAATTTTAAATTCTGAGTAGTGAGGCATCCTCCCATAAGAGCACCAGGGAAACAAAATGTGTTTGATACATCTATGAGAATGGATGCTTACTTGAATGATGTAGGATTGCAAGCATTGAGAAGACTGATCCTTTTTTTCTACCTGGAAGAATTTTCTTTCTGGCTTTCTTCCTGTGCATTTTTTTTTCTCACTTTTTGTGTTTCTGTGTTTGTTTGTTTGTTTTCCTCACTTCCTTTTGCGTCATTCATCTTCTGTTCCTGGCACTGCTCTAAATTGGGTGTCATGTATTTGCCACTGCCTTTCAGATTCCAGAGCCTGGGCTGTGTTTATAAAAGTAGGACAAGGATGTGTACGTTCACAAGAAGGTGTTGAGGGATGTACCTGTGTAGTGTACTGCTTGAGTTAGGTGGCATGTTGCGTGTGAATCGCTTTCTTTCACTTTCAGCTCACCCATATGTAAAGATTCATGCTAAAGAGGGGAGGGAACAATCAGGTGGGCTGCACATTGGCTCTTGATTGATTAGAGAGCTAGATTGTGAGGTGGGAAATGAATTCATATTCAGACGAAAAACAAAAGTATGAGCTTAGCCTTGTAATAAGGAATTTCAGATGGAATGTTTTTATGCAAAACAAGTTTTTATTTCTTCCTCTTCTTAAGTCCTTTATGAAGACATGCAGGGAAGAGAACAATCTTACAGGGTTTCTGATTTGATTTACTATGAGTCTTCAGAAGTGACTGCTTGAAAGCAAAGAGAAAATTTCAGAGCTAATCTGGCTACTGAATGAGCTGGAATTAGTTGAACAGTCAGTAGGTAAACCTTGAACCTAGACGCATCTCTCTTGGGAGGTATTTAAGTTAACTTTTTTTCTGGCCTTCCCATTCAGTAGCAACAAACTATCTACCCACAGTGGTTAGTATAGCGCGGAGTTTGATGCCGCCCTGGTTGAGGTCAAGCACTCCCAATTCGACCCTCTCAAGGGCTTTCTCTATGTGTTGCCAGTGTACTGGTAAAAATGACTTTAAACTCTTGTCAGCGCAGTTACTGGTGCATGCATCACAGTCCCACTCAAATAAACCTGTCACAACACAGAGTCAGCAGCTAGAGAACAGTACAAGGGCAGGCCTCTAGCTTTCCATTCGAGCATCACTAAACGTGCACAGAGTGCCCAATTATTTCAGCATTATTGAACAAGCCTACAGGAGGACCCAAGCCTTGCTACATTAGATTTTCTTTAGTAATTTGCTCAAGTACCGCTGAGGACACTTAAAGGGCTTAAAACGGTGGCTGCAACCAGTTTCCTTTTCTGGATTGTTAATTCAGGTTTTCTCTTTCAAATTAACTCTCACTGCATGCTGTGCAGTAGCGCTGGGAGAACTGTTTAACACTAATTTTCTCAATTTTCAGCTTTTTTTTTTTTTGCATTATATAACTGCTGTTATAGTTACATATGCTTTGATTAGACTTGTACATGGTGTGTTTCTGCTAGCAAGAATAAAATATAATAGCTCTGTCAGAGGAATAAAACACCATTTTTACTAAAACTGGAAAATTCTTTTTTTTTTTTTCGTTTTTGTTATTTCAGTTTACAGACTGTTGCATCCAAACATATGGACATTTATAAAATGTCGGGGTGTTTTTGAGTGTTGATACCTGAGTCAGTCAATTGTATTGGCTGATCTGACCGGTTATGTTTGGTGTACGGGATCAATCAAACAGCCCTATGCTCCCTGAACAAATTCAATATCTGTGTTCCATTTTTCACAGCAGCAACAACTCCAGGCCCAGCATTTGTCACATGGACATGGTCTCCCTGTACCTCTCACTCCGCACCCCTCGGGCTTGCAGCCTCCAGCCATCCCACCCATTGGCAGCAGTGCTGGCCTTCTGGCACTGTCCAGTGCACTGGGGGGGCAGTCACACCTCCCAATCAAGGATGAAAAAAAACACCATGATAACGATCACCAAAGAGGTGAGTGCTACCAGATGAGTGCATGGCTTCATTCATTTCTGTTTTCTTCTTTATCTTCTAATTCTCTGACTTCTATTCTACAAAAAAAAAAAAAAAAAAAAGGAATTAAAAACAATGTTTGCAAGAATTACCAGCTAATTGCTTTAGTATTTATTGCCTACTGGTAGCTAGAAGGTGTGTTCAAATGGTGGAGTTCCAGTTTTATAAATCTGGCTGTGGAATATTAATAATTAACTGCAAATAGCTAACATCTGTGCAATTTATTATTTAACAGATATTAGAATTCTTTCTTCCGAGTATGATAAATGTATAATTTTATGTAAACTAACTAGTACTTTTTCCTCCCTTCCTTCTCATTTCCTGCTGCTGCCTTCTGTCTTCCGTGCACATGGTGACTTCTCCACATACAGACAGAGACTCCATCAAGGTAGGACTCCATTCTGTAGGTGGGAGGAGTGGTTCAAAAAAGCTGCACAGTGCACACATGACCTATAGTGGTGGTCACCAGGCGAAACTGGGCCATGACTCTCATGCTCATTAATGGAGTCCTGGATAGGCTGTCTGTCACTCATTTGATGGTGGAGCTAGAATTGCAGGTCATGTATCCAGCGAGGCTGACAATACCACTCCTGCTTCTTGACTGGCTCCTCAGCATAAAGGCTGTTCCTGGATATGGTAAAGAGGGCCACCCTGAGTCTCTGTATAAGCTTATAAAATGGAAGTAATTAGTCTGAAGTTTTGAGTGTGTGGCAGCTGTAAAACCAAAATTCTGATAGATCTACGTGATGGCATCTCAAGGCAGTTATGGAAAGAAGGGCTGAGTCACTTGCAGAGAAAATGTGGAGGTCTCACATTGCTGTTGTTTCAGCAGCAGTTTGCTGGCTGGAGAGGAAGAAACTACCATTTCCTGTTCTGCAGGCAGATAAAAGCCATGTGTTCCCCTTCCAAAAGTCAGTTTTCAGGTTGTGAATAACTCTGTAGCATATATACATGTGCTGTCCTGTGAATGGTAGTGTTTATAAACAGGTGTAACATACACCTTGCAGCTCATGTAATTTTGAGCATTCAGCAGTGTGTACTGCAGCAATTCAACACATGTGCCTGGATCTCTGTCCACGCTTCATTGTCATCAGAGTCTCAGAGAGGCTCCTAGAGTTTTAATGCTATGAGTGGGGAGGTGTATCAGGGCTCTGCCCTCTCTTGGATCCATCTGGTCTCCTGTCTGCTGCTGACCATTTACTAGTTGTTGCCAGTTGCACACTTACCTGCACAGGCCTGGGTAGCTGGGTGCAGTCACAGCTTAGAGCTTGAACAGCTTTCACAATCTTCAGGAGCATAAGATTAAGCATTTTTAGATGATTCTGAGTGTGGAATGGAAGAGGTGCTTGTGTTACAAAGGGCAAGATGTACACCCACCTTAGTGAGTACTTGCAACTGATTTGTCAAGTTTTCAGTGGTGCTTTTCTTAGAAATATGTGATTTATTCTTAGGATTGTCCAAACAGCGGAAGAAGTGTTCACAGCACAGGTCTTAGGTGTATCTGATGAGACTACCAGGAATGGTCAGCAGGATGTCCTTAGGACTCCATTATAGAGCCAGTTCTCTTCATTGTTTTATAAATGATTTGGATGCATACTGAGCCAATTTGTAGATGATTTTAAAATAGGAGTAGCTTTGACTCCCTTGAAGGTAGAAAGGGCTCTTTGGGGGGGATGCTGACAAATTAGAGGACTGGGCAGTTGCTAATCCCATGAAATTCGACAACAGCAAGTGCTGAATTTGCACCTGGAATGGTGTGGCTGTGGATATTTGTACAGAGTGCGGGATGAGAGACTGGAAAGCATCCCTGCAGAAAGGGGCTTCGGGACTCTGGTTGACAGTGAGTGGAACATGAGCCAGCAATGTGCCCTGGCAGTCCAAAGGGCCAGCCATACCTGGGATGCAGCAGGTGAGGGGAGGGGCTGTCTGCTCTGTGCTGTGTGGTCTCACCTACAGCACTGGGTGCAGCACTGGGCTTCACGATGTAAGAAAAACATAAAACCAGTAGAGAGCATTAAAGGAGTGCTACAGAAATAATGCAGGGTCTGGAGAAGAAGGTGCGTGAGGAGCAGCTGAGGTCCCTGGGTGTGTTCAGCCCAGAGCAGGGCAGGCTGAGGGGAGGCCTGATGGTGGCTGCAGCTCCTCACAAGGAGCGGAGGGGCAGCGCTGAGCTCTGCTCTGTGTGACAGCGACAGGGCCCGAGGGAACGGCATGGAGCTGTGTGAGGGGAGGGGCAACTGGGGGTTAGGGACGGGTTCTGCACCAGAGGGTGGTGTGCATGGAACAGCCTGCTCAGGGCAGTGGGCATGGCCTCAGGCTGCACCGTGCTCCCAGAACTATGGTTTGATTTTTGGGAGGTCCTGTGGGGTGCCAGGAGTAGGACTCGGTGATCCTTGTGGGGCCTTTCCAACTGGGGATATTGTGTGATTCTGTATTAATTGTGAGCTGAGGACAGAATCAGGAGAAGCACAGTGCTAGGCACAGGATTTGCCTTCCAGAGTCCTGTCCCCCTGGGGGTTGCTGTGCATGGAGACATACCCTTGTTTTTCCAGCACCTGTGGGTGAGGATGTGCCCCGTGCCCATCCCCACATATCTGTTCTGCCACTGGCGACTTTGCTGTGTCTCCACAAAATGAAATGGAGCTGATTGTTGTCAGTTTTACTGTTAGCCACATGGTTCTGCATAAGAACTGGGTGCTAACAGGAACTGTCAGTTTTTACTGTGAGCAGCAAAGGCATTGAAGCTGTCTATCTGCAAACATAGGACAACAACATGTCGGATTTCACTTCATCTTCTTTGTCATGAGAGCTAGAAACTGGAATTATTGCTTTGTGCAGTGAAAGCAGGCACAGATTAATGATGATTTTGGCAGAACATCCCCTGTTCTCCCTGAGCAAATAGTTTCAGTAGATTTTCTTTTTTCTTTTGTCCCCGCACCTAGACAAAAAAGTACAAGTAAGGCAGATATCTAAACCTGTGAATATAAAAAATACTTCATTTCTTAAAGTAGATTTGCTTACCTGGATACTTGAAATCACAGACCTTTCACTCAGGAAGGTGAATGAATAGAACTGCTAGTGTATCAGGTATGACTATTTTAAGTATATTATTTAAATATATGATTATATTAAATGTATTAGTCCTGTTCCTTTAATATCTGTGGGCTGTTGAGGTTTTTATGCTGTATGAATATTGTGGTGGTGTTTATACAAAAAGGCCGATTTTGTTTGGTTGTTCTGAAGTTACTTAAAATGATTCAAACACACTTATCCATACAGTTTCTGAGACTGAGAAGAGTGTGTCACCACTTTGTACCAATTTATTTTGAAACGGCAAGTAGATGTTTGTCTCATACTGTGTTCAGGTTGTGAGTTGCCTTGTGTCAGCATTACAGGGCTTGCTTCCAGCTTTGCAAGGTGAAATAGTTTGCTAATTTCCTTAAATGTTTTCAGTGATGCCCAGAGTAGCAGTTAGTTGCTTGTTCTATTGATCTGTCCTCCCTTAAGTGGCTCCTGGTTAAGAGAGGCTTTTTATGATCATCTGCTGTGTGACTTGAGATGTTTTTTGTCAGCCAGAATGTGCCAGTTGCCAGCAGCTGGAGTCTGTGTGCTTGTATGAAATAATTTATTCATGCAGGATAATACTCCTTAACATTTAACAGGTAATGAACGTGACATAAATTTCTTTCTTGCTTTTAATTTTTCCCTTTCCTCTTCTAATGTGCAAACAGGCAGCTCTGGTACTCTAAATAATAAGTAATTTTTGGCCATCTGTCAAAAGGAAATTTCAATACAAATTTAAATTAATGGTGCCTGAAATTTTTTATAGCTCCTCTAAAAGCCTCTAATGTGCAGAAAATTCTGAATCTGCTGGTAGTAATTAGTGTAGCATGTAATGAGGATATGGGCAACATTATACAGCCCCAGTGTAACGTTTTGATATGGTAGCAAAATTTTGATTTATACAAGGTTGTGCCTGGGTTTAATTGTGAGAGACACTTTAAAGTGTTTTCTTGCTGATACAGATTATTAAGCAGGGCAGATTTTAGAATAGCTCATAAAGTGTAAATTTACGCTTTAGTGTACACTTCAGATAATGACGGTACCCTACCCGCTGGTACAGAGGAGCATGGTGTAGGTGTAGCATTTCCCCCCTCCATTTCTTGCCATTGGTTCCAGTGCCTTTGATTAGTTGGGCAGTTCTGATCAGGAAACTTGTTTTCTCCAGTTATGCTCACTGAGATCCTCTCCTTCGCTCTGCCTAGCGTATATGCTGTGCTGTGAAACTCAAACTTCCTTTGCACAGGGGTACTTAGTGTGTGAGATTTATCCCTTTCAATGAGCAGAGCAGGAAGGAAAGGACTGGGCTGATGACACCTCCTGTGTACGAGGTCTTACAGATTCTGTGGAGACTGTGGCAAGTGAGTTGTTCCTGTCATTGGTGAGCACTGAGGCCAAGATACCGTGGCTGAAACTGTGGAGTAAGGCATGCTGGCATCAGAAGGCTGTTTCTTTTCAGGCACAATTCCATTCCACTTTGTATCAGTCTTCTAAACACGATGTTTTCTGCCTGATAAGATAGCCCAGGCTTACATCATTCCTATCATCTCCCTGGAGTGAGCAGTTTTCTGCTGAAACCAAGTAGGGACCTTCTGGATAATATGAGATTGTCCAGAAGCTATTCCTAAATAATAGATCATCATCTACACAGCAAGCTCTGTGGAGGAGGGTGGCTTTGGGAACTGTTTGATTTCATGTTGGTTTTAGTTCCCTTGAATCCCTCACAAAGTTTGAAGTGTGGAAGAACGATAGATGCAGTAAAGTAGGTCATGGGTCTGCTCTCCATGCAGACAGGGGAGGGAAGGGTGGCAAGCACAGAGGCTGTGCTGATAGTACAGTGCTGGCCTAATGGCTCTGAGAGAATAGAATGTGTTCAGGTACAAGGACGAACAAACTTCTCAGCAGTTAGACGTACGCCTTTTCTGAGAAGTATTGATATGTCTCATTTATAAGGCACTAAATGTATTTGGCTTTTTTTTCCTTTTTTAAAAATTAATAAATAAGTAAAAGATTCTGTGGTTACTCTTACTTTCTAGTTGCTCCCATAAGGGGTTTTTCCACCTCCTGTAAAAACTGCAGATACATGAGGCAGGTCATTCCTCCTGGCCTTGCTCCTCACCTACCTTTTCTGGGACAAATTTGACAAAAGTTTCTCTGGTTCTTAAAAAAAAGTCTCTTCCGTAGAAGTGACTCTCTGAAGTACCTTAGGAAGCAGTTTGTGTGTGAAGGTGTCACCTGGCAAACAGTTATCAAGTGCTGGCAGTCTATTCCTGTGGCTCTGTGTGAGGCACCTGGAGTAAAACAGCCCTAGGTGCTGGCTGATAGGAATCCATCACTGTCCCCAGTATCTCTTACCAAGGTATTCAAGAACCTCAAAGCCTTCTAAATCTTGTATACAGGATTTAGCTCTTGCAGCTTTTTCCATATCTGTTATTAGTCCATCTTTATACACATTATCTATTTGTGGGCTTGGGGTTTTTTTGTGTTGTTATTGTTTTTTTTCATTTGAATTGTAAGTTATTTGGGGCTGAAACCATGCCTGTAGTAAAACATGCAAACATTGTGAAAACTTTTCATTTCTGTGTCAGATTTTACTGTTTCAGCAGTAATAAGAGTCCATAATTAAAAGCTGAAGTCTTGTGGCAGGAATAAAACAGGCTGTTTGATATCCCTCTGGAAATAAAGGTTTACATGAAAGGATTATTTTAGTTTCTGAATTAACAAATGCAGATTTGAGATGAATTTCTGTCCAACATGTTAGTGAACGAGAAGTAGCCTGTCAGGGCATATTCAAGTGGTTTTAGCAGTGAGATTACTTCTGCCTTAATCTTTGGGAAAGCTAATAATTATACATGCAGCAAATACAGAGAAAGGGGACTGGTGTGAGTCTCACATTCCATTTACATTTCTTGTGGCAGGTGCTCCAGTGCTTGCTAAAATCTGAGCCTGTCTCAATTTAGCTTCTTGAGCTGTTAGCCACTATTAAGTGTTTAGACCTCTGTTCATGTAGTATGTAAGTAAGAGTAAGCTGCTTGCTCTTGCAGCTGTTACGTGATACTTAGAGGGGGGGGGGGGAAAAAAGCTGTTTGAATGTAATGCTTCTATAAAGATGAAAGTAGTTTAAATAAATAAATAAATAAGGTCAGCAGTCTAGATATTTCCAAATGTAATTGAGTTGCTCAGACTTTATTCTTTTCCTGATAGAGGAGCACCACAAGCTGACGTGTGGTACTGTAGTAGACTTCACCTTAATTGTCAAGTTTCTTTTAAGTGAGATTTCCTCCAGTGATGCGAGTCTCTTGCCAAATGCGGTTACATTCAGTTTGTATTCAACGAGCCAAAGAAACATAGTTATCTGTTACATGCCTAAAGAAAGTTAGAGAATTTATTTCCTGATCATTTTATTTTGCCACTTTAATACCACTCAGCTGAAAAGCACTTCATAGGCTTGTAAAAATCAAAACATATTTTGTATTCACGTCACAGCTTCTGTGTGTGCCTTTCTCTGTACAGAAAAAAGGCGTTGCGTGTATTTTGCTTTCTGTAAGGATGAAGTGGTAATTTAGAGCTGAACACGTTTTAACTGAACTTTGCTCCACGATAGTTGTGTTTTTTGATCTTCATGGGTGTTTTGAGGGTAGCATTATCAAAATGTAATGAGTAACTTCTGTTGACTTGCGATACAATAATTTGTTCAGTATTAATTGATATCTGCCTCTGGGCATGTAAGCTGTGCTGAATGTAACAGGTGCCCTAATTCCAGAAAATGTGTTGTAATTGTTTGTTTGTGGAACAGATGAATAAATATCTGTGGGGCATAGCTGGTCCTCAGGTGGTGAACGTGAATGGATTAATGATGTGATTGGGTGAGACATGCTTGTTTGTTGCAGTCTCGTCCAGTAACTGTCTGCTGAAGCAGAACAAATATTAATTAGCAGGGTCCTGTTTGTTGTCTTTGTCTATCTTACGGAGCTGATGTTTTTGGCATTACTTTTTTTTTTTAATTGTAATAACCTTTTCATGGCTAGACTTCATTCAAGTCTGTGTTTTTAACGGATTTTTAAAACACAAAACTGAACCTCAGGTGTATCCCTCTTTTCTTAAAGTTACATTTCTGTCATTCGGTGTCACATCATTTGCCTTTTTAATGGAGTCATTTGGGAATTTTAATTTAGTATAGAATATTCCTATGAAAGTAACAGCATGTACTCTGTTATCAAAGAATTAGTTGCTTCTGCCTTGTCTGATGGTTTCTCCTCCTCTACCCAATGGCTTTTCAATCTCTTCTGTATATAAATGTACTCTGGCCTCTTTCACTGCATCCTTGTGCCTGTTACAGCAGGGTAACTCTTATTCAGCAACGTGCCCACATTTAGATGAACTCCTGCAGTGCTTCTCACTATTAAACTTTATTTCGCCACTTGGTGATTTAGGGTAACTCAAATGTTCTCTCTCCAGATGCTTTCTTCACCTAGGAGGCAAACACTTACATGGGCTGTAATTTCTAACCTGAGCAGTCATGTCTAATTATTTCCATGGCAACAGACTATGATGTTGATAATACAGGATTATGACTTCACATTGTAGAGTAGGAAGAGGAAGTTTGCAGGGGTGGAGAGGTGGGTGGAAAGGTCTTCCACCCCACTCCAGCGTGAAGTCTTTGACAATGTAATAGAAGGAAGGAACTAAAGGGAGGGAGTGTATTTATTTATTTTATATATTTTTACCATTCTCATTATAATTTTAGTGTGCAATTAAAATCATACCCTGTGTGCTGGCATTTATGGCTTACACCAGTTTTTTCAGGGTGAACGTGTCTGGAGTAAAGCATATATCTGTAGATGAGGTTAAACAGGTATTACTCAAAGTGGTGGGAAAAAATAGATAATGTTCATCAACTTTTATCAAATTGGAAACAAACTAGATGGCTGCTTTTCTGCTTTATAGATCTGTGTTGGCAGTGTGGTCAGTTCTTTTTCTCTGTATCTAGCAATTTGTATTTTGAGTTGTTAAGACCTTTATATCCGAAGTAATTTAAGACATCCCTTATTTTAATGCAAATCAGTGGATTCTTTGGGCACTCTAAATGTATTAGAGAGGGAGGAGAAGAACTGATTACTTTGTAGAATCAGGGACATGGGTGAAAGGCTATGAAACTTTCTGTCCTTTGGCTAAAGTCATTAACTGCTAGTAGTTGGTTAATGTTTGCATTTCATTGTTCTTACTGTTTCTTCCCTTGCACTGGGAAATAAGTATATTCCCAGTCAGAATGTTTTCAGTTTCTTAGACTGATTTTGTTAGAAATTGGAGGAAATGAGCGGTCTGACTGATTCCTAAGTTGTTACGATTGTTGAGTGCATCATGAATTGCCTAGGTTTAGATGTGTTTTTGAGGGAAGAATCAATTATGCTGACCAGTGGGAACCAGCCATTGAGGAGAATTTGTAGGAAAGTTGCACCATGCCTCTCGCCTCTCTCCTGTACACTTCTAATTGAGTTGAATAATTAATTAAATATCTGAAGCTCGATTAGCCTATTCTGCGTAACAAGTTGAAATGTTCTGTGTTTTTGCGTGAACGACATTTGGCCTTTTGAAGAACAAAAAATTGGAAATGCTAATGTTTTTCAGCCAACTAAGGGAAGAAAATAAAAATGTTTCCATAGCAACAAAGCTTCTTTCTAGATGGTTTCCTAAGATATGCCTGAACCAGAAGCAGATGTCTGATTTGAGAATCTTGCCTCCTTCAATGTAAACAAATAACTTCTAGGCAGGTGTTGGAAATAATATGGAAATCCTATTAAGGGGCCCTGGGTTCCTGTCACTCAGGAAGCCCTTGCCACAAAAGGGCTGGTTGTGTGAATAAAGGCAGCAGAGTAAATTCTCATTAGGCTTTAGCTTTTCCCAGGAAATGATTGTCTCTGGGTGCTCTTTCTCCTGCGAATCTGAATGTAAGCCGTTTCTTCTATTGATTCCCTCTGCTGCTCTCGCCTACTCGCTCTCCATTCCAGCCAGATTAACGCTTGATGTGTGCTGCTGCTGATGTCGAGGATGCTGGTGCCACAAGAGTTGTGACATTCATGATGGTGACCCCATCCTTCCTGGGCAAGCTCCAGCTCATTGGCGTGCGTATGTAGGTGGCACTGCAGTTCCGCATGTCATCGAGGCATAGGATGTACTGCCTTCCTTCAAAGTGGCTGCAGTGGCGGCCTCATCTTGGTGGGGTCATGAGTGGCAGAATCCAAAATGAGGTTTCCAGATGCCTTGTAACATGTGTAGGAAGTCAGTGTGCTGCTTTTTTTACCCCTTTCAAAGTTGGTGGTATAACACATTGTGCCCAAAGCTGGTAACCTGTCATACTGGTGCTACACTTATGCCGGCGCCTCCTCATGCTCAACCCAGGCCTTGCCATGTGAACACCACTAGTGCGGGGCAGCCTCTCTGCAGCCTGCAGGTGAAGCCTCTGAGGCAGCGTAGACAGGAGTGAGCGCAGGGACACGCTTTCTGGAGTTTTCAGGCTGGAAACAGAGATCAGTCCCTCCTTCCCCATTCCTCTGTGCACAAGGCATGCATAGCAATGCTCTTAATCACACTCAGAGGGTTAAATGTGGATAAACACAAAACAAGGCTTCTGAAAAGCCTGGCAATTACCATGCTGTGTTTCTCGGACGATAGCCCCCGAGACGTACTTCATAAAGCCAATAAAGAGCGCACCGGTGGTCTCACGTTGCCCTGGCAACAGACCACAGGGCACCCTGTGTGTGAAATGCATGAACATCTGTGAATTAATCGGTTTTTTTTTTGTTTGTTTGTTTTTTTGTTTTGTTTTTGTTTTGTTTTTTGATATTTTTTTTTTTTTTTAGTTTGTTCTTCTGTGAGTGCTGGTGGGGCTGTGCTGGCCAGTGCCTGTACCAGGGCTGCTAGGGCCACCCTGCTGCCACATGTGCTCATGGCACATTTGTGGAAACGAGTGGTAAAACATCAAGCCAGTCTGGGTAGCCATGGGTTCATTGGCCTGCCATGTGGAAGACTGAAGTGATTGCTTCTGTCTACACTGCAGTTTACTGGAGTTCACCCTTCTGCTACACTCTTATGGGATGGCAGCAAGGAAAGAGACACAGGAGTGACTGCTCTGTGATGTGGAGGTACGCCCAGCCCTGCTCGCGTGTGTGCAGGTTGGTCCTGCAGCACCATAACCAGGCACGGAGCTCGTGGCAAAGTAGTGGGAGTCCCTCGTCCCGGCCCGGTAGGCTGCAGGCTGGGCTGGCAGCTTCTCACCCCACCGTCCAACGTTGAGTCTTCCGGAGGACTGTAGGGGGAACACTGCGTATGCCGTATCGGCAGCTAATGCTGGATGCAGCCAGGATTTTAATGAAGCACTGAGAGTGAAATGCCGCTCTAATCTGCTAATTGCATTACGGGGACGGCAGATTGCTCTGAATCACTCCTTTCTAAGCTGCAAGCTTATCAAAGAGTACCGAGGTGCTTTTAAGTGAGGCACTGCAGCCGGCCGGACGCTGCTTGTTTGCATACGAATATGAGCAGGCACAGCTGTACCACTGTTTTTCTGCCTCTCGAGAGGCAGCAAATGCAGCTGTGGGAGTTTCCCTAATGCGTGCTTATGAGTAAGTGGGGCAGAGGGGTGGGAGAAGGGAAGGATTTCAACACGGCTTGTTCCTTCTTTTGCTCTTAGGATAAGTGGTCTGTTGCAGCTTCTCTGTGCAGCAAAGCTGGCATATAACAAGCTAGTTTTTGAGAGGGCACAAAGCATTTTCTGTGCTGTATGATCCTTGTTGGGCCAAAGTAATGAGCAGTCATGATTTTGCTGATGTTGTCCAGCTAGTGGTGTGGCACAGCTGTATGGAATTAGGGCCAGGAGATACCTCCCAGCCGGGCAGCCCCAGAGGCCCGGCTGTGTGCGGGATTGTGCTGTGAGCTTCGCTCTGACCACACAGCTGGCTTGGCAGCCGTTACAACTTTTTTCTGAGTCCTTTGCTCACTGTATTTCAATAACAAGTGGACAGACCATGTATATAAGTCATTGCTTGCACTGAGTTAAAAAGCCAGTGCTGAGCTAGTTAACGTGAACCTTTACCACGTGTGATTTTACAGTCGTGGGTATATTAAGAAGTCCCTTTAATTGACTTGAAGTAGTTCTAACTGTGGCTTTAAATGTCTTGTCTCTTCTTGTTGTTTGCTGAATTTATGTTTGTTGATGCTCTATGTCTGTCACACTTCTATTTCATGGCTTCTTTTAAAAATACCGAACTGCAATTTACTTCGACTCAGTAGGAAACAAATGTTTTGGTTTTTCTCCCCTGCTTCGAGGAGTTTATTTCAATGACCTGCAAATATTATTTTGTAGTGAGCTTTGTTGTTCCATACTGCAAAATATGAGAGGAATTCTGAATGATGTTGAATGAATAATTTAGAAATAAGCCCTTTAAAATCAGTTAGCAGTAAGCTTTGTGGGGTGAGAGAAACCCATTTTCTGCTATTCCCTTGAAGTAAAGTGTCTTTCCAGTGCCCTGTCAGTATGCGTAATTGGCGTCAGAGCAGGAAAGGCAGCTTGCTTTCAGTATAAAGACAGCCTGTCCAGGGTCCATTTGGTGCCTTTGTAAAAAGCACTGTATGGTCGCCACCTAGGTAGCCGGGAAGCTTTATGTCGCACCGCCGGGTATTTGAAAGCAATTAAGTGTTTAGCAGACCTTCTATAGGACTCTTGTGTGCCTCATGAAAGTTTTCTGCTAACTGCATTGCCTCTAGCGATGGCAGAGGTTGGATATGCCATTTTAGGGCTCTTCCTCCTCCTCTGGATAAGGAAAGGGAGAAGTTACTGTGTGATATTCTCTCTCACCCCTGGTCTTATAGTATCTTGCGCCAGACTGTGTAGTTTTTTCTCCAGTTCATTTGTGCAAGATGTAATCCTTTTGGTACCAAGTGTTTTCTGTATGCCGGTACCTCCCTGTTGTGCCTTTGGTCCTCGTGAACCCTAAACCATCTCTTAGACATAATTAATCGACTGAAGCAATGAAGATAATGCTCTTAGAAATAGTGATAAGAAACATCAGTGTTGCAAATAGCACTAGCTTGATTTATAGGAAAGCAATGGCTGGATTTATAGTAGTAAATGTAACTGAAGCTGCCCACCAATTAGTGTGGTGCTGAAATGCCTACAAACATCAGCGCTGATCACAAAGTAACATAGCCACAAATGCTTAGTAGACAAGTGTTTCATAATTGTTTTGGACAGGAGTGGGAAGAAAATTCTTTTGATTGAAAGAGGTTTCTATGTTGGCAACACAGAACTCCAGAGATTGTTACAGTGCAGTCACTCTAAAACTGTTTTACAAACAAAATATGTTACAGATCTTAATTACAAAAACAAGACTATGTGCTTTAATTTGACATATAGACAGAATTTCTTTTACTGTTTTGCTAAATCTTAAAACTGCCAGGGATTCTCTTTGGAATGCTATTCAGCATGCACAACTGCAACTGTAGATGTCAAAAATAAAATATTTATAAGTGTATTTCATACTATGTTCTGGCTCGAAATGTGTATCTGTCCAACTCTACACGGTGATGTATATGTAAACTGGTTTTAGATGAAACAGTTGTCCATATCCAGACTTTTTCGTGAATAATTTCTAAAATTAAAATAAGTACCACTTGTTAACTAACTTATCTGTTTTCTTAAAGCTTATAAATAGTATGTTAGCAATTGTGTGGTTATGATTAAAGCCTACAAACCAAGGAAATGGAAATTCTAAACGAAGAGAAGTAAAAAAATGTAGTAGTTAACACTTAGTAGTAGTTAACACCAGTATTACAATGCATTGTGTTTACGCTGCTCTTTGGAAGTGTAAACATGAACCCTCGTGAAACCTCTGAAGTAAAACACATGAGCATTCACCTTGGAGCTGAAGAGAAGGAAATACTGAAGTGGGTGATTAGTAAGAGATGAAATGAGCAGTGTAAAGAGAGTTGTGGGAATAAATGCATGTTGCCTGCGTCCACCTTGCTGACTGCTGTACTTATTTGTAT
>JAOWBP010004700.1:30399549-30417028 GCA_028571105.1 Tragopan temminckii
GAGCAGTGTAAAGAGAGTTGTGGGAATAAATGCATGTTGCCTGCGTCCACCTTGCTGACTGCTGTACTTATTTGTATCCGCAACTTGCATGTTCTCTAGGCAGCAGCCTTGATTATGCTGTATAAAAATCAGGCAACTGATAGATGAATATGTGCCTCATACTTGTATTTTTAAAACTTCTTTGCTTTCTGTATAGTAACAACTGAAAAAATGAACCCTCTGAACATTACACTTTTCGATAGGTTTCCATTTTCCTCTGTTATATCCGAATTTGCCTAATGTTTCCTTTTTTCCTGTTGGACATCTGGTAGTTTCTGGGAAATGTTTGAAGAGCCATCGTTTAGTAGTTAACGGGGAAAGCCTTGAATAATTCAAACAACAAGTGATTAGGCAAGCACTTGTCTATCTAACTGAATTATTCTGCATGTTTGCTGAAGCAGTAAAGCAGGAGAACAGCATTTCCTTCTCTGGAGGGTTTACAGTGGTAGTATTGACCCGCCTAGTTATTGGGTTTCAGCCTTTTGTTGACACTGTTGTAAATGAAAGCAGCCTGGACGGGCACTGAGCAGCTGGGGTGGATAATTGTGAAGGATTCATGCTTGTTGCTGTTACCCCCAGTGTTTGTAGTGGGTTTGTTTGCTTTGACTTTTGTTGAACTGTTGACAAAAGCATTAGATACAAATGGGAACAAATAAAGTGTTGAGATGCCAGGAGGGGTTGGCAATAGTAGTGTTTTTCTTTTTGACTTAGATGGGGAATGTCGACGCTTAACAGGATGGGAAATGAAAGGTGTGTTCTCTGTTTGTGTGCTCCCACTCCTCTTTTTCTTCCTTTCCTAACTGCTAAATATGTTTTGGCAAACACAGGTGAATAAAAACAGAGCAGAGGCAATTTCACCATTGCCTTAACTCTTTGGAACCACATTTTTGAAGCTCTTTTTGAATGTGGATGTCTTGCTGGGCAAATCCAGCTTCTAGCATGAAAGGATTAAGTATGAAAAAGGGAGGAAGAAAAAAAAAAGAAAAGGAGGGGGAGGTAGAAGGGGGTAGAGTTAGAAAAAGAGAGGATTAAATAGAACGGTATACACTGAAGTAGTATAGCCAGCAAAATTGAAGTCATTTACTGGAACGCTTTTAATTTGGTTTAAACAAAATACTCTTTTGTATATTCAAATGGGGAGTAGCTCAGCTGTTGTGAAGCCAGAAAATTAATGGTATTTTTAGTGAAATAGCAAAAGCATGTCAACAACATAGCTGAGGATGATAATGTTGGCATTTTATTCATGAGGAATTATCAATGCAGGTTACTGGACAACATAGTGTGACTGGAATGATTGAGCACAGGGGGGAAGCGGCTGTCCTTCTGTAAGATGATTTCATTTTGCATTTAGTCTTTCAAGAAGAGAGGAAGGAGAGAGAAAGGAAGCATTTAAAAATAGGTGTCTGAGAGGCCTATCCTTGTGCTTTCTGGCTCCCAGAGTCTAACCTTTCTACCTCTGTCTGACTCACAGTTTTGTCACTGCTGCTTTTTTGCCAGCTGTCTTTCTTTTCAAGGCTGTCATGAGGGATGACAGAGAATAGAGGGAGAAGAATAGAATTACTTTAGGATATCTTTGCTAAAAAGGCAGTTCTGTCCCTGGAAGACATTCAAGCTTGTTCTAGCCATCTTGGCTCTGAGTTTTGTGCCTCAGCATTGTTTCTGTGGGACCCTTAATGCATTTAATGTGTTGTGAAATACGGTTACTGTGTCTGGTCATGGAAGAAGTTGGTGTATCGTCTGGAAGGTGTTAGCACTTAGCAAGAGAGATGCTTCATATTTGTTACTGCAGCTACAGCTTTCGTATACAATCAACCTTCGAGTGTTGTGCAGGTCAACTAGAAAGTGGCAAATAGAGTTCACAGGGGTGAAGATGCCACTACGGTGAAAGGAGAGAATACAGTTTTGTATGGCTTTCTGAAGCATTCCTTGCCTCTGCTGCGGCCTGTGTGCCTGGTGGTATTTGAGGCACCCAGAGGGCTCGGGGCACTGAAGTTGTCATATGCAAATATCTTTTGTTCCCTGTTTTCATGGAGCTTCAAGTTGTCCTAAAACCAAATGCCATAGTAGCAAGGTAATCGTGGTGTTTATGGACAGACTTTGAGCAATCATCCATGAGTGTTTTCTTTATTCTCCTTTGTTCTGGTTGCCATATTGTTCCTAGTCTCTTCACATTAACAAAAGAAGGGAAGTGCAAAAAGAGATAAGGAAGAAATTGCCTTTTACTGCTGCCATTGCTGAGTTTTCTGTAACATGCAGTGTGTTTGTTGTGCCAAACTAGAGCTCTGTGGACGTCAGCAAGGAACATTTTGCCCAGATGTTAAATATTATCGGATCAGGGCCTGAATTTGTTATTAATCCTACAAATATTAAAAGAAAGTGAAGAAATATCAAGCTATTTCCAGCAGACATGTACTGGGAGTGGTGTAACTGTAAATATCAGCTTGTGCGTGATGAATCCCCAATTCTTTTTGTCTCTCTCTTTAGGGAATACTCTTAAGAATACTCTTAAGAATTCTGCAGGAGGCTGAAGAAATTCTCATAGCAAATTTCAACCCTGAATAAAGGAAAAATGAGAAATCTCTGAGAAGTAGAGATTTAAAGCCCAGTCAAAACAAGTATGTCCCGTAATCATCTCTGCACAGCATTTGGGAAATCCAGTTTTGAATCATCTGAATTATGCAAAAACTCAGAAAAATAACTCGTGAATGTTCAGTGGCATTGCCTGGATGGTTTTTAATGAAGCTTGGATAGTTTTCTGATTTCATTTGGGAGTGCACTTTTCTCTCTACTATATCACAGAAAGTTAGCTCTTTAGGCTAATCTTCTTTGCTCATGGACTTGTAAGAATGGCCCCTTAAGAATGGCCCCAAGCTATTCTTTAACAGGAGAAGGCAAAAGTTTCTGGAAGCTGAGACCTGGGAGCAGGAAAGTGCTTCTGGAAAGAATTTGGGTTGGAGTAACGATAGTTAGTAGTGATTAAAGGAGCAAGAAGAAGGGAGAGAAGTGGCATATTGCCAAAGTTGAGATTGAATTTGAACTTACCCAGTTCACAAAGTGATTGTGCATTATGCTGCAAGATTTGTTTTATATAAACTGTCATCAAATGGTAAGAAAGTGAAGTGCTAAGGTGTCCGGATAAAAATAAGCAGAGATATGGGGAGGTCATTAAATAATGTTATGGTTTAACTCAGCAGGCAACTCAGCCAATGGTTCAATATACACAGACCAATACCTAGCCTGTCCCCAGACAGTGGTTGCCCCCAGCCACAGCCAACTTCCCACAGTTTTGAAGTTTTCTTCACATATGTCCACATACGGTGTGGAATATCTCTTTGACCAGTTTGTGTCAGCGGTCCTGGTTCGGAACCAGGGGGTCCCTCAACACCCTTGCTGGCAGGACCATACATGAAGTTGAAATGTCTTTGGTTCCATACAGCACTGCTCAGCAACAACTAAAACACTGGTCTGTTATCAACTGGTTTTTCTCCTAAAGCCAAAACATAGCATCATACCAGACACTGTGAACTAAAAATCAGCTTGTCCTAGATGAAACCAGGATAAAATAGAGAGACGGTTGTAGAAGATTGACAGAGAAACAATTCCCTATATCGGCTATGCACAACCTTCAGCGCAGAAGGTATTTACTGGCAGTTTGCCGTGAGCCACTGGGCTGCACCTATTTTGCATATTATTTACATTAGATTTTAATCAGATAAACGCACACTGTTTGTTTTTCATACTTACGGAGTGCTGTAAGTGCAGACACAGCATAGTGCAAAGTAGTGAAAGACTTGTATTTGGTAGGGCATAGGAAGGAGTGATGATGAGAAGAATGGCTCTGCGAAATTAGAGAGGTTTATCTGACATCTGGCTGTCTTTGAGATGGCCTTATGTGTTCTAAGGTATAGATCTGAGTTTAGTAAACAGCTGCAGGTTTGACTTCATTCACCTTTCAAATATGTAAGTTTAATTTGAGAAAAATCATTTCAAAGACAAATCTGCAGGTAGCAGATTTACTGGTTAATTTTATTAACCATGGGTAATTTAAAAACATGTACACACAAAAAAATAAAACAAACCAACAATAAACAGCAGTATATTCTTCCTGAAATGGTGGGGTTACTTATTTACATCTCAGACTTTTGTCTGTCTAGTTTAGCTGGTTAGCTTTATGTACAATACAGAAATGTTTCCTCTTTTCAGTTTCCTGTGTCTTCACGATACAGATTTATACAAACTAAGAATGGACTAAAATTATTGTAAACCAGCTAGTTGCTGGTTTGATATAGACAAGCTGTTAAAGTACTTCGATTGCTGTAGTAGTGTTGGTGTTGATACAAAGAAAAGTGATTTTTTTGCCCTCTCCCTTATTTGTCCATTTCAGTGTGAGATATTAATGAACCCATCCCTGTTAATACTGGAGTACCTCCAAATCTTCAACACACTATTGCTCTCAACAATCTCTATAATGGAAGGAAAGGCTTTGTAGACTTCACAAATAATCTCTATCTTACAGATAATGAACTGAGGCATGAAAAAGCTCAATTTTCTTCACCCAATCAGATAAAAGAGTGGAGTACTGAGCCTAGATTTCTCAAATGTAGACACAGCTTCCTATCTTTACCAGTTTTAGTTTCTTGCTCAGGCATCAGCGTTACTGTGTGATCCATTTTTATATAATTTTTCTGTTTAAAATCATCTTCGCATTGAGTCCCATTGTGAGCAAAAGTATGCATACTTCTTTCTGGCCATAGCTCTTGTGGCTTAGTTTGCCAGCTCAGTCCTTATTCCTGTTTGTATTGACTATCTAGGCTCTGTCCATTTTTTTCAGAAGAGAAGCTTTGGCTTAACTCTCATCCTTCCTTGAGATTTTTTGCATTGTACAGATCCTTCAATACTGCTTGAGGCTGTAGATGTAGCAGGATGGGCAGACACCTCGTTCACTGTTGGAAGAGTTGCAGCACTGGGATCACATGTTACTGACGCGTATAGCATGTATAGACTGTGGTGTGAGGTGCACCACCACTGAGACCCATGGCTTGCACTGACTCGACTTGGTAGTGCATCACTGCCAGCATGACTCAAGCAGCTCAACCCTGTGCCTGCTGTTCTTCAAGCCTGGTGCTGTGTTCGCTGGGCTGTGCTGCTTCCCATGTGCAGAGCAAGATTCCTCAGCTGTGCACCAGGGTTGGCATGGCATGGCACTGCCAACATAGAATGCTGCACAGCTTCAGGACCCTCCCTCATTTCCTCTGGTGCAGTTGCAGAGGGAGCAGCCCCACAGATGACTGTGGTTTTCGTTGGTAGTGAAAGCTCCCTGTGGGGATTCATGTAGTCAGAGAAGAAGAATTTCCATCTGCGGATTGGAGCTCAGAATACAATTGCGCCTGCTGTGAAATAGCTTGTTACATTTTCTCACTGTAAGAGCTCCATCTGGTGCTCTAGGTGTCTTTAAATGGAAATTTACATTTACTGTCAAAACTGAAGTCTACACACAATATTCAGTCTGATGATCTTACCAGTCACAACAAATGCTAAAAGCGCCTCCCTCCCCTCCACCTGCTGATGTAAGGGGCAAGGGCAGATAGTGGAATCAGGGAAAATGGACTTGATACATTCACATCTATCCTCTAAGCAGAGAAGCAGTAATGGAACCTTGTTTAAAGATTTGAGATCTTCTTTGAGCAGGATTTAACTGAGGTTGAGGAAGGTGGTATTGCAAGGGAGCAGAGTGTACTCTTGCTCAAGCAGCCCAGGTATTGATTGGTAAACAGTGGCATGACTTGCAATTCAGCCTCTTAAATGCTAGCAAGAGAATTGATGGCAACACTGTGCAGCTGGTGAAAAGACCCCACTGTGCTGATACCAAATTTGAAGCTGCTGTGTGCAGAGATCATAGTAACAGTCAAGTTGTGCATTAGGGTTCACGTTAGTAGTATGATGACTTCTGATTTGGAAAGTCACAGTCTTTGCAGCTACGAAGGAGTACAAATTCACTGACAAGCTGCTGCAGTGTGGCATCTAATAAAATTTCCAAACTGAGAAACCTATTTTACAAGTTGGAGCCAGGCATTCTTATATACCTCCCCAATACTTTTTCTTGCCTTCTCACCGTCTAGCTGCTTCAGGTCCCATTAGGATCACTCTTTACAACTAAAACAGTTCCTGGCTGTGCGTAGAAGCAAGCCACTTGTGTAGGTGTCCAGTAACGTGTGGGTGTTAGTTTTTAGCCTGGTCCAAAGCCAGAATAAAAAGGCATTACAGGAGTAGATGTTGGATAGAGGAATTTCCCACGCTGCAGTAACTTGAGGAGGCTTTCTCTTAACTCTTTGACTCCTGGCTTTATAGCACTGCTTGGCCCTTTGATCTCTGTTCTTAATTGGCTCACGGGGTGGTTATTTACAGTCAACAAGGAAAGTACCTTGAACTTGTCATTTTAATAAACTTGTTATTTGCCAGCTTCTCCAGAGGCATCCCAAACGGAAATAAACATCTTTCATTTTGTATTCTAAGTAAATTTAAAAAATGGTTTCCTAGACAACCTTGATGAAACGCCAACTTCTTCGCAGATCAGAACCCACACTGTAGGTATTGTTATCTCCATCCCTTCTGGGTAATTTGTACGCTGCAATAGTTTGTTTCGAAACATGTCTGTTGTTCTTTAAAATGTACTTAATACTAGATTAGAAAACAGGAAACTACTTTTTCCCTGTTTCTACTAGCTCGTTTCTAAACCATTTAAAATAAAGAGTTTGAGCATGTATGGTATTTAAAAAACCTTTCACATGATGTTTTAAAAACAGATCAATTTCAGCATTAAAATGTTAGGAATTCAGCCAAGGAAAATTCAGCTCAGGGTTGTATAGCTATAATGATGTATTTTCAAGGAAGACGACTACAATGATTGTAACAGTAGAGTTGAACCTAGTGAATTACATAATTTAGGAGTGTTTGCCAGAATGCTATGTGAGGGGGATTACTGTAGTCTTCCCTTAACCAAAGCAAAGGGGAAGATGGATTGTACTATGAATTATTTAAATGAGGGAGAACTGTCTTCACAAATTTTCTAAGATAATTCATTTCATTTGAAGTTCATTTGAATTGAACAGAAGGTCATGTGTGTGCATGCCAGTTATCACACTTAACTTCTTGGCAGAGTGTATGGGGGTGTACTGGAGAGAGATTTTTGCTTTTTTTATCCTCCAGCCTGAATTAAAAATGTATTGGCTGCTCATTGCTGACATCAAACCATTTCCAGCTAGCCTGGAAATGTTCGTATTTGATTGTGCTTTTAACGTTTAAAAAATTAACAGCATGACCTGTCTAATATAAATAATGAAATGCCCAGAAAAATACAAGCTTCTACCGCTTTTCTTGGCAGAACTAGGATGTTCAGAAGTTGTAATGCATCTAAAAATCTGGCGGAAGAACAGCGTGTTTTATTTTCTATGTTCTAAGTAGGTGCTATACATATAATGTGTTATTATATACCGATGTAACTACTTTGAGACTGACTACAGGAAGTGTGTGCTGCTCTATCCATTCCATTTACCAAAGTCCTTGATTTGAAAAATGAGTTTGGGGACAGTTATTTTTGCAACCAGCTGAGGTCCTGATTCAAGGTAGCATGCAGTAGGCATCCAGAGTTCAGCACATAAATACATTCTTCTGATTTCTTTATCTGTCTTGTGACTTTTCTGAGATCAAAGTGTGTGTCTCAAATCTGGCATCTGCTCGAGTGCTTTCCTGAATAGGAAATAGGATAATTTCCTGAACAAGAGTCTTGGGAACACAAGTAAGTATGTGTAGATGAAGTGAGGCAAAAATAATGGGCTTGGATGTTATATGGGCAGAGAGGCGAACAGTAGTGTTCAAAGATGTCATTCTGGAAAATATTTTTATAGATCGTTGAGAAAATGTTTTGCTTTAGAATCAGCATGAACTGGAATTTTCAAATATTTAATAGCACTCAGCCATGTTTTATCCACCTGCACAATTAAAAGACTGGTAGAATCATGAATACTGTTTTCAGATCTGGCTTCCTTAATCACACAGAGTACTAGAAAAGGCTGAAGCATATTTAGGGTTTTCAGACACTGCATAAGATCCAGCACAAGAAGAAATGAGCAAATTGGCAGTCTCTGAGTTAGTACCTGAGATAAACATGAACGTTTTTCTGCTGATCAAAGCAATGTTGGAGTAGAAATAATATTTCTGTTGCCATTTAGGGAGCTTTTTGGGAGGACTGAAAATAGGGAAAAGAAATGAAAGAAATAAGAAAGTGTGGAAAAAGATCACTAGTGGTATCATTGAAGCATTGCATAAAAACAACCATTTGCTTTTCCGTATTGTCTCCTAGGTCACATATGCAGCAAAGCATCTTTAAAATACTTCTGAGACAAACAGGCAGAATGAAAAGAATAAATTCACACATACAGATACAGTGGAAAAAAAAGAGAAATGTGAAAACTCATACTGATGCCTTTGCCATGGATATAACCTGTATTAAATGGAACCAAAACTAAAAATATGAGGCAGTGGGCAAAGTATCTGATCTGGATGGCAGCTGAAAGCAGCTAAATGGAATGTCCCACGAGGCTGACTTCAGACGTGATCTCTGTGGTTTTGCACTAACAAAAAAGGCTAATTACTGCCAGGTTATATCCTTCTGGTCAAAGTGAAGAGTTAGATAGAGAATGTAAATCCCAGGAGAGAGTTGTTAGGACCTGTCATATGGAAAGTGAATCCACTTAGCTATCCCCAGAGAAGGTGAAGCTTAAAACCTGTTCGTTATTACTTTAACACAGAAAATTAAGGGGGGGTGTAGGTGTGTGTATTTTTACCTCCTAACCTTGGTTGCTAGTACTGATGATATTTTTTATAACCCCTGTGGCTTCAGCCACTGCAGGGAAGTGTTCATGTTCAGCTTGGCTCAGTGCCGCACAGTCCATTTTAATCACTGTGCAAAGTGAAAGGATAACAGTTTTACTGTGGTGCTTAGTCTGAGAAAGGGCTGAAAGCAATAGCCGACTGTTCTTCGGGGGAATTTCTTGATTCTTACCGATATTTTTTAACGAATTATAAAACATACTGACACAGGCCTTTAATGGGTATCATAAAACATTCCCTCTTTAGTGTTTTCTTACTGTTCTGAAACTAACCAAATTACCTTGTGTGCTCAGTTCAAATTCAGCTGCTATGGAAATATAATTAGTGTTAATATTCTAGAGATATACTGGATGTCAGGAATTTTCTTTGTGCATCCATCACTAGCTTTTGAAGAAAGCTCGGGGAGTGCCACTGCTTTTCCTCGTGTTGTGGCATGCCGCTGAATCAAAGCCTGTAATGCAGGCTGGTGGTTATCTGTCTCTCTTTCATGGTGGTGAGCCCACAATTAAATTGCTGCATTGAATGCTCTGGCTGGTTGAGCTTTTTCTCTTATCCTGTGATTGCATGCTCTCCCCTGCTCATTCTCACTAGTTAACTCCCAGTACTCTCCTCTCTTTTTCTGCTTCTGTTTTGTTACAGCTCCTCAAACTGTTTCAGGTCTCTGTTGAAGGAAATAGCATGAGAGATCAGTAATTGGAGCCCCAAATAAATATTTGAGGAGAGCAGAGCTGTAGTTCTGTGTTTCCTTGGCACAGCTCTCTTCTTCAGACTTTCAAAGCTGACTGTATTTATCCACAGTCCTTCTCAATCTTGAACTTAATGACCTTTGACCCCTTTGTTTCAGTGTCTGATTTTGGTTGAAATAACATTTAAGATTTTGTATTCTGTGATGACTGATGAGCAGGCTTGTCTCAGATTTTGGCATTTATTTTCCAAAATGCTAGCAGCAGAATTTACCTTGTCTGGTATCATTTCTGCACTTGTGTGCATTGGTTGTTCAGGAGCATTTACCTGTTCTGACATGATTACAGGAGTACAGAACTCCTTTGCAGCCTGCATGTGCCCTGGGGCTCCCACCCTCTGTGTTCCCTCTTCCAGCTGTAACTCGTGTTTTAATGCCTTGTGTGTCTTTTCACTCTGGCCTAGTCACCTGCTCTTCTGTGTGCTGAAGACTGTGGTCTTAGTTTGGGATCTGTTCAAAGGGAAGGAGGCTGAAGTGAGGGACAGTGAGTGGGAAATGGTGAATTGCTTTGTGGATTAAAGAGGAGGATGTTTGACAATGCTTGTGTTGTTTTACCATCAATTCAATATTTACGAGTTGGCAGATGAGGACAAGAGCAGGCTTGATGGTAAATGTAATCTGTGAACTTTGAAGCTTCTGTAAACGTAGCAGAAGTGTTTAACTCCTTTTCCTACCCATCTGTTACTTTTTCTTTTGTTCCCTGCTTCAACCAGGCCCTTTATTCAAACTGTCCTGCTTACCAAAGGATGCTTGTTATTCTTGCCACACTCCTTGATTTCACTACCTTCACATGCTTGTGTTAAGATACACTTCAAGCTAAATCTGTGTTTCCTTTTCTGCCTCATAGCTGTGCTCTTCTGCTGTTTCACTGCTTGTACTTAAGCCACATTGGTTCTTCTCTCTATGCGTTGACCCTCATAGTGTCAGCAGCGATTAGGCCTTATGCGTGTTACATCCCTCAGCTGGTGATTACTGGAGAAGCTATATTTTAAAGGATTTATTGCAAAAGTCTGTCTGTGAAAGGCTAGCCAGCAGCCCTCACTGTTGCTTTAAACATCTCCTTTTCTTGCCACCAGTGTGCACCTGGACACCAGGAGGGACCAAAGAAACAACAGTACATGCTGATAGGATTACATGTCAAAATTGCTAGGTATCACCAGCTTCTGCTGTGTGGACTGTGTAGCTTATAGCAGATTGATAAGTGTATCATGTTAAAATACATGACTGGAATTAACATGCAAATGGTAGTGGTTTATCATTCGTTTTAACACTTGTATTACCTGGACTTCAGTGCTTTTGGTTAGATGAAATAGCACACTGGTGCCACCAGGGCAAGCAAATCACCCATGTAAACAAATACGTGGATATTTTAAAAGAAATTACATGCGCATATACATAATGTATATATATAGCTGTATTTTCATTCATGTGAAACTTTTGAGAGCACTTGTCTTTTGGAGACAAACTGCTCAGCCTACACGTCTTTTTTATTCTGGGCTTCTTTATGGCCATTTCATTGCTCATGAAGCAGCACTGCACATCTAGACTTAGATGGGTTTTTTCTGACACTCTTATTCACTAATTAACTTTAATTTTGCAATTAATGACGTTAATTAGTGGGTAAAAATGCAATATGAAACTTCAAAGTTTGCATTTTAATCATAGTTTGTATTAAAAATAATTATTGCACCCATGATTACTAAGTTCAGTTCACTTAGCTCAGACAGAGTCATGTGATATTAAAAATAGCTTTGTTCTGCCTTTCTGAGCTAGTTAGTAACATTCTTCACTAACAAGTCCTGAGACTTTGTCCAATATCTGTAAATGCAGGTGCAGGGAGAAGGCAGGGAATGAGACAAGAAAGTCAGTTTGATCTTGATGCGGCAGACTGGGTGTTGGGTTCCATGTTGGCTATTTAGAGAAGCGAGTTGGAAATGAGCAGTAAAAGCATTTTAAAAGTTTGCTGCCACTGATAATGTCTGTGGGAACAATAATTGGCTGCCAGTATCCTCATTTGATGAGCCCATTCTGGACTGTATCAGTGTGATCACAATCTATTGTGTTTATATAAAGGGAAAAGAGTGGTAAGGAAAACCCAGCTGCCTGAACAAGGACAGCAAAGGAAGAACATCAGTAAATTAAAGCAAATAGTGGAAATTCATTTGGGCGGGCATGGATACTGGAATGCAGTAGTGGTAATAATAAGAGCAGAAATGTGTAGTAAATGTGGAGGTGTGGGTGACCTCAGGAATGCAGCTTCTGTAGAAACACGCCATATGGTACCTACAGAGCAGCCTACAGCATTTTCACACCATCTCCCTAAGTTTAATAAAAAATATGTGCATGAGCATACAGAAGTATGTAAACAAATGCATTTTTTAAACAGATGGGGATTCCCTTATAGTTGAAGCCATGCAGAAGGTCTACTGTGTGGGAGCTGTGTAGTTGCATTTTTGGTTGTTTTTTTTTTCCTGGCTGTGTGATGTGGCCTTGGCAGATGGCTGGGCAGCCTGCTTTACCATTTCACATAAGAGGCCAGGGGGGTTTCCTGAAGGCTTCCACTTCCACTCATCTTCAGAACTTGGAGGGGCAGACCTTTATGGGAAACTCAGTGACCAGTGGGGTTTTCTTCCATGATGTCTGCATGGTGGCCATTCTTGCTGTGGCTTGATCTGGTGCAGGCTGTAGCCCAAAGGGATAGTGTGTGACTGCTGCACATCTGGGGCACCACATGTGGTCCTGCTTCCATGTCTCAGTAGTGACATATTGGAGGAGGCACTGAAATGGCAGCTGAACAGCTAACTGAATGGAGTGGCTCAAAGGAAGAAGGCCAAGAAGGCAGGACCTTCAGCTTAGGGAGGAGAAGAATGAGAGAGGGTGTGCTTGAAGCTTACAGAATGACAAGGCATGCCTGAAGCAGGGCTGAATTCACTAGCTCCTTCAGCACTAGATTTAGAGGATGCTTGATGAAATGCATGGAAGACTGAATTTGAAACAGAAAAAAGAAAGTTCTCTTCACAGATGTTCTGAAGCTTTCTGTCTTAAGAGGCAGCAGAGTCAGGACAGTTACCAGCAGCTTCAGAGGGGTGGATGAGGCAAACCCAAAGACTAAGCAGTTTGCCCGTTGTTTCTGAGAGCAATAGGCAGAGTGGTTGTCAAGTAGCCTCCATGCAGCAGCCCAGGGTGCTGGGGAAGCTGGAGGGATAGGGTAGCAGCCAGTGGCCACCCAGGACAGGGCAATGCCTTTGTCAGGTCTCTGGCAGTTGTACATCCATGTGTAATGTTGGCACCACCTGTCCAACCAAGCAGCATTGCTGTCCAGTCGTCACTGGACTGTAATATATATTGTATCCATTTTTATAGTTTCTTTTATACTTTCAACAGACTTTATAATATCAATAATGTCATTCAGGTAATTATACTGTAATTGACCTTAGTGTTGAGCATCCTTGGCTTTTACTGAAGTTTGCTTAATACTTCAGGATGGTCAATTATCTCATAATCCCACTTTGTTGGCAACGATTGTTTTAATTATTACACTCCAAATAGATCATTTTAGCAGTAAGGGTACACTGGGGAATGGTCATATTCATGAATGCTTTAAAGAGTTACCAGCTTTTATTGTGGGGGAGGGCTTTTCATCCTGTCATCTCTAGTCATTACTTTTAACACTGATTCTATTCAGGCATAATTTAGTCTGCTTAGGCCAGGTCTTCATCTGCAGAAGCAAGCATATGAATAGCTGGGGTTTACAGGATTTGAGAGCAGTTGGAAGACTGCACCAATCTAACCATATTGATTTTTTTTCTTTTTTTCCCTGCCATTACAGCATGAGTCATCTTTGTTAATGTAAGTAACTTCAGTGGAAGCTGGAGTTAAAATGGTGACTTCAGTGCCTCGGCTTTCTTTTTTTCCAGGCAGTCTCAAGTATTAATTATACCAAGTAGAAAGCGAGGATGCTGATGTTTGCCTTGTTACCAGTGAGAATTTTATGGCTCAGTAAGAGGCTTATATTGCCCTCTTTATGATCATTTAATTTGTTCCTGTGTGGCACTGATATTCCACCAGGAGCAGTATCCTGTGAGTGTTGTAGAGAAAATGCACTGCTTTTCTCCATTTGGAGTTGTGAAACTCCAAATGGCCTTCATGATGAGCAATCTTTTTGTTTAGCACTGTGCTCAGTACTGCCCAAAATACACAGTAAGGTATACCATGCCATGTTTTATGGTCTAGTGCAACAGATACTGTGGATCCAGCACTAGAAACAAACTTTCACTTCTTAAGCCAATTATGTGAAGGAGGCAATGTGCTCAGCCTTTTTATAAATGAATCTGTTCAAATGTTTTTTGTCAGCGTTTTGTGATGTATTTAACATGAATAAAAATGTCCTACCTAAGCAGAAAATGAAAAACTGGTACATTTTGCTAAAATGGAAACAAAATGTAACCCACTTTCCTCAAATAATGTTGTTTTCTATGTCTGATCTAATTATTATATGTGAGCAAACTCTGTGTTGGTTAGTAGGAAAATGCTACTCTTTCTAGTAGATTAATGTTTTTTGTTGAAGAAAACAGCAGTGTGAAAGACTTATTTCTCTATAAATTTCCAGTCACTAAAATGAGGACTCTGGCCCATTAAGTTGCTGCCTGCCAAGGCATAATGCTGAATCTTTTAATTTCTCTCAGTAACCATTCTCCTCCCATTTCTGAAAGGCAGTATTAGAACAGCACTGATGTTTTAATCGAGAAACAGTGCAGAATCTGGTGAGCTAAATGGTTCACTTCAGTGGTTGTTGCCTCGCAGCTTGAAAATATGAGAAGTTCGAATACATAGATTTGCAGACACGGAAACTAGAATGTATATGGGTACAGAGTTAATATGTAGGAATTTGATGTCAGTGGAAGCCATGAAGACATTGTTACACCCCATATATAGATAGATCCTCACAGATCTGCTAGTAACCTGAAAAGCGAGAATGTTTAATTTGTTGAGAAGTAATTGAGTCTTTAGATAAAATAATGTTAGTCCAAATTCACTGGCTAAATTTCAGTTTGGGAAATGAGATTCTAATGCTTTCCTTCACTCCAGTAATTTGCCCTCTCTCCCCATCAGCTATCATTAGGTTAGTTGTCAACATTTTTTCTGCAAATGCCAGGTGGGATACCATATTTTCATATCAGAATCAAGTCTGATCCATCTTTGAAGCAGTAAAACCATTAAGCAGTGTGCATTGCTCCAGTGCCCAATGTGGTACTCATCCTTTATGTGCTAGAGATAATTAACTACTTTATCATTCTAGTAGGAAGCTTTAATTTATTACTTTATTAAGCAGTGAAATCAAAGATTAAAATGGTATCTGTAGCACATAGTTAACTAGATTGTGAAAAATGAAACTATATAGTTTCAAATTCATGAAAATAAGTATTTCTATTTAAATAAGTGCAGTAATTTACTTTAATTCTTTAGACATCAGTTGAATTTGTAGTTTACTGGTGATTATTTTTCTTCGTTTTAAAGTAATTTGCTTTCTGTAGGGTGAAGTTGAGAAATAATGAATTGAATTCACATTACAAGCTACCGCCTCCCAATTATAAATTAATATAAATGTAATAGGAGTCTGCTATTAAAATCTTTTGCAAAAGACTGTTTTATATCATTGCAGTAAACAAATACATATTTCAAGCTATCAGTTCATTTAATGCTGTGTTTCTACTTAGCCTCTATTTTTAAGGATTGTGTGCTTACTGTCACTACTGTCTCCAAATGCCTTAACATGCATTTTCTCTTCAGAGCAAACAATAGCATTTTTAATTTGTCATTTACAGTGTAACGGTTGATTAATGATCTACTTTAAAGCTAAACCATTGAATGTGTTTTAAGATGTTCTTTTATCAAGGTAGGAAATTCATGTATGCTGCCAAAAGGAGAAAGAGGGAGAGAAATGAGAAAGACACAGGCAGTGCTCAGCACTGGCTTTTCACTAAAATTTGTTGTTTCTACTCAGATAAGGAATAAACTTATCCTTTTACTCAGAAGAATAAATAATAGTCACCAGTTAAGAAAGCTGAAGATTCTTTTCAAATTCTACCACTCATTAATCTGAGCTACTGTTGACAAGAACTGGAAATTTTAAAGAAGTGGCAACTGGCAGGCAAGGAGAAACGTTCTGTTATGTGACTTGAGCAATGACTGCAGCTTAACTTGTGGTTAAGTGTTCTTAATTATTACCAGAAGTTCATGGTATAGTATGTTGAGGAAATAAGACATTCAGTTACAGCAATAGAACAGGAGTTGCAGAGCGTAACTGCTGACTTCTGGGGTTTGTGTTCCTGGTGATTGTGATAAAATATACTTATGGAGGTGTGCAGTTAAACCTAAAACCAGAGTGGTGTACTGTACAGCTGTGTCGAAGAACAACAACCTACTATAAGACATGGAAGAAAATCTCAATACCAGTGTTTCTGCATGTGCAAGAGGATTTAAAATCCAGCAGTAAGGACTTCTTTAGTTGTTCCTCTCAACCTCTTACATAAGGAGGATAGAGAGATGCAGACAGTCAGCAGGGTTTAAACTGAGGATTATTTTCATCTTCATTCCTGTCAGTTCCAATTCTGCAAAATACCAGCACACATCCTCAGTTATGTACATTCAACCATTGACTTCAGTGTGAGATAAAGTTTAGTGTCTGGTTAAATGCTTTCTTGAGTTAGGGCCAAAAGCTGCTGCTGCTGCTGCTAAAATCAATCCCAGAAGAAATTTTGCATCTTTCATTACTTCCTTGTTTGTGTGTGAACGTACAGGCTCCACCATACTCTGGAAATGTTAGGAATTGATAAATGTCATCGTGATTGTTTAAAGAAGTAAAGCAGAGTTGCTGGATGACAGTGCCTAAAGTGCAAATTATCTTCCATTCTTTCTCATCCCATAAATGTGCTCTGTAACCATCATTAGTAAGTGATGTCCGCAGAATGGCAAAAGACTTCCCTGAGCCACTGCACTGTATTCCTGTTCTGTATGCACAACTGGAAACTGTAATAGTTGTCGGATTAAAATGAGCACAGGGGTTTTCCCCTATTTCCAGTTGCAGGACTATTACTCAGAAGCTTGCTTTAGTCTTTACTAGGAATCTTCATTCAGATGTTTACTAAGGTCTGTGAGGTACATGGGATCAGGAAAGCCAAAGAGCAGGCAGAACTGAGCGAGGGACGTGAAAAACAATAAGAAGACATTCTATAGGTACATTGGCCAGAAGAGGCAGGCCAAAACGAGTGTACCTCCTTTGGTAAATGTAAAAGGAGAACTAGCTTCAACGGACAAAGAGAAGGCTGAGGTACTGAATGAGTTCCTTGCCTTGGTTTTCACTGGCGGCCAGGATTCTAATATTTCTCACATCCCTGAGCCCTGCATCCCTAAACCTCTAGGTAGGGACCGGGGCAGTAAATTCCCCCCCACTGTAAGGGCAGAGCAAGTCCAAGACTGCCTCATGAGTCTGGATGTGTACAAGTCTATGGGTCTGGATGGTGTGCATCCCAGGGTTCTGAAGGAGCTGGCTGAGGTGGTTGCTGAGCTGCTTTCCATCATATTGAAAAGTTGTGGCTGTCAGGTGAGGACCCAGATGACTGGAGGAAGGCTCACATCACTCGCATTTACAAGAAAGGGAGCAAGGAGGACCCTGGGAACTGCAGGCTGGTGAGTCTCACCTCTGTGCCTAGGACGATCATGGAACAGATCATCCTGGATGACATGCTTGATCACATGAGGAATGAGTGTGTGATCCGAGACAGCCAGCACGGCTTCACCAGGGGAAGG
>JAOWBP010004700.1:30424102-30451409 GCA_028571105.1 Tragopan temminckii
AAAAAAAAAAAAAAAAAAAAAAAAAAGACAGTAGGTTGGGGATTTTGGATTGCAGTATGAACAGATACTTCCCTGCGGTTGTAAATCTCAGTGTTAGAATAAAGGAGAATGTGTGAGTGTGATCTGAAGAAGTCCATTTCCTACAAAGTTGCTTTTTTTTTTTCTTTTCTTTTTTTTAGTCTCAATGAATGATTTATAAATGAATACTTGACATACTGCACTATGTTTCTAATACAGTGTTGCTACTTGTTGGTGGTCATTTGGTTTAATTTCTGAAATTAGGCTGTTTTAATGTTATGGTAAACAGTTTATTTAAATTGCTGTAATCAAACATGCTTTCTGAAGGTTTTAATTGAGAATTGTAATTATCACTTAAAATAAGTGTCTGTATTTGGCTCCAGACAGCAGATATTTGTGAATGAGACTGATGGAACGCATAAGCAGGATAGAGCGTTCTCTTCTTATTTCCATTCTCTTTTTAGAGGTGGAAGTATGCAAATGCTGATTCTCTCTTTTTGGTCAGGCCTCCATCTTTGAACTAATTCACACGTTGGAATGCTGGATTTTTGAAGGAAAATTCAGATCTCTTAAGAAGCTGTGTGTTGAAAAATAAATGAAATTACTTCTTAAGATCACTGTAACAAAAAAAAAAAAAAAAAACCACCAAACCATTTCAGTTCAATCCATGTAAATTTTATTAGAAGACTTGGGCAACAACCATTTGAGTGCTGCTAAAATATTAATTGGATAGAAATGAAAGGGCTCTACTAGCTGATAGGATATCATAATCATAGCTGCAGTAGTCGATGGTAAATGATGATAAATGGCATTAGGAACCTTTTAGCAAACTGTAATAACTATGAGGAGGGAAGCGGTATGGATTTGCATTATATCTGATACCCTCTAGTACCAAGTGGATTGCCAATACTGCTTGTTTAGCATTTTCTAAGGGCAATAGGATATTGATTTCTGACTTACAAGGAACGGCTCTATTTTCACCATTGAAAAGTATTGCAGGTTGTTAAGAAGAAATTGACTTGAAGAGGCCTGACTGCTGCCCATCATGGAGCAAATAAAGCAAAACTGCCGAAGCATGGTGGAGCAGTGAGATGGGGCCCTCAGCAATTTGTTGCTATTAATTTACCATGCTCGACAGCAAATCAATCGGCATCTACTTCATCTGCTGGAGAAAATGCTGTCCAGGGCAGATAAAAGGCCCTGCGTGGTACAGGGAATAGACTGGATTGGCCGAACGGATGCTGCAGTTAATGTGTAAATAAGTGAAATCAAGGCCACTGTTGCCGAGAAAGCTGTTTTTAATTAGGTTGGGGCTTTATAGTGAGCTATTTAAGAAAATAGTATGGAGCTTGGAGAGTAAGGGGAGATTTATTGCCGACTGAGTTAATATATGGGTTGTACGACATCCCAGCCTTGAGTCTGCTCGCTTCTTAAGCCTTAGTAAATTATTTTGGTAAAAGGGTAAAGATGGGAATCAATTTGTTTAATTTAGGGCTGAGTTTTGACCATTTTTCATCTTTGTGGCCATAAAACACATACATCACAGGGAATTGGTTTGTGTGTGCGCTGTGTACGTAACAGAAAAGCACTCTTTGTTTCATTAGCAGTGGGCTAGGCTTGGCATGGATGTGTGTGCACATGTGTGCAAACCTTATTTTTCTAACAGGCTGCAGCTAAAGGTATATTGTCTTCTGTTTGAAGAATAGCTGGAAAGCCAGCTAAAATTTTACTGGCTGAATTTGTTCTCTGTTATAAACAGTAGGAAAGATTTAATAGAGATACAGGCAGTGGGTAGTCAGAACTGAACTGGCAAACTTCAAAATAAGAGAGATTAGAAGTGAAATTTTGAAGACTGCAGTTCACCCAGGACTGTTAAGGAGGAAGAGAAAAACAAGTGACTTTTCCACCAAAGTCACAAAATGCAAAAAATAGATTGTGAAATCGGTTTGACTACTGAGGCTTGTTTGTTCAAGTTTTTGATTATTTAACCACTGAAGCCAGTAGAACAGCTTACAAACTTACGAAAACTTAGGAAACATGCTGTTGTGCAGTTAAACTAGAAACCTCTTGCTTTGTATTAATAGCTCAATTCTTAAACAAGGTGTTTTTTTTCCCTGACACAGATGTTGGACAACCTTTCCGTGGAGAGGACCTGTTAATTTACTCAGTTTGTTATTTGCGCTGCTCTGTGTTGTTACTGTTGAAGTAACCTTGCCCCTTTCAATTTCAGAATAATGTATATTAGGGTGAGAGCCTGCATTTCATCCTTATTTTGCCATACATAGGGAAACGAAAATGTCATTTTCACTCACTTGTTTTGCCAATTTAGGCAGATGCCTAAGACATAGGAAGTAGCACAAAAACATGCTGAGCAAACTTTAAAATTAAATCATACATTCTGTCTTTTCTTGCAAAAGGCTGTACTTGCGTTTGCTTAAACATAAAAGCGTTTCTCTGCCTTTGAAAGATCCTAGCTGCTGCAGTGCTGCCTCACTGGCTATGTTAGTTTATGGGCACGCTTGTAATTACTGGGGGAGCCAAAGGTGACCCTATGGCTAGGGTTGCCTAACACTTTTGTGGTATCAAAAATTCTCAGAGAAATTTGTGGCTTGTTTGTTTGTTTGTTTGTTTTTTGTGGTTTTTTTTTTTTTTTTTTTTTTTTTTTTTTTCTCCCTTGCAAGAAACTGTCACCTTTACTGTTTGCAGTCAGGGACGTTGTTGTGACAGGTACTCCCTAGGTGCTGCGGAGGTGGAGGATGGTAAGGGGGATCTTGCTCCTGGACAGCTAGTGCAGCTTCAGGCACAGCTATACTGCAAGGCTCGTGCTGAGCAGTCAGAGCTAGAGGAGTGTCCATTTCATGTGTAATGGATGTCACCATTTCATGTGTAATTGCGGTTGCAGCATACTGTACAATGAGATTTGCCTTCCTTTCAGAGGTGAAAAAATAAGTGCCGAGGTTGTTAGACACAGGAGGAAAAAAAAGCATTAATTAGCAGAGAGGTTTCAAAGCATGGGTGCTAGGATGCTCAGGCTTTACAGTGTGTATGTTAGTTTGATCCTGCCCCATTGTGTGTCTGCAGCGTGCTGCAGGTCTTGGTTATACACTCACTGATCTCATTACTGCTTTTCCTAGAGGACCTCTTTCACTGCACAAAATAGACATTAGGAAAGTAGAATTAAGGCTGCAGAGGCAACTGTAAATCTAGCTTGAAAATCTTTGGCTGCTTGGTTCTGCAACTGAAATAAATAACTTTTAGTGTGAAGGTTCAAGGATGTGAAATAATCGTGACTGGAAGCTCCTCAGGACAGAGATTGTTTTTTCTCTTCTGGGTACAGTGAGGGGGATACCTTCAAGTCTGTTACAGCATATGTGGAGAAACAGATTTTTTTTATTTTATTTTTACACATAATACTACCTATTTACTACATAATACTACCAATTTTGTCTTACTCATATTTTGTTTTTTTTTTTTTTTTAATAAGAAGCAGCCTGCCGTTTGTAGGAATTTGTGAGAATAGAACAGAGCACCAAATCTATCACAGACGTGTGCCGGCTATTGAACAGAGGAGTTATAATTGTTACAGAAGTCACTTCTGCTGCTGTCTGCAGATTGAGCACATCTGTTGCCAATGATTTTCAGAAAACCTATTTACCCACAAGGCACAAAGGGAACAGAGCAAAGATGATAACGTGAAACTCGGGAAGTATAAACTGATGCTTGCATTAAGTAACAGGTGACAATGTACTTGAAGCTGTACCTATCCATACTGCAGAAATCCAATTCTATGAAATAAATTGAAGGTTTAAATGAGAAAATAATCTTTATTTTAAAATGTAAAAATACGAGGTGTTTCTAAGAGTATGTGTCAGTGTCTCTGTTCATATGTGTGTTTTTACAGGTTTTGTCTTGGTTTAAGATGATAATTTCATGTTCCACTGTTACCTTGAAGTAATATTTATGTGAAATTTTTTCCTTGGTATTTTTTATTGTAGTGGTGACAAAATGTAGTAGTTAAGCGTAGTGGGAGGCATACTGGCACTGTGTCAAGAGAAGGTGTGCGTAACTTCCTTTTTTAGTGTTTTTTAAATATAATCAAAATATATCACAAATGGTGACTAGAACTGTACATAGTTCTTTTTTGCCCGTGTAGATAGGATTTAGACTTACAGAATCATTTTTACTAGCCTATGACAGGTACGTAATGTTCTGGCATTGAACACTGTGATGTTATGGCTGAGATGTTTAAATGTGCAGATGTCAGGCCAGTCAAAGTTATAGTCCCCACAGTAAACTTGAATTGGTCTCTTTATGGTTATGTATTTGTATGGTATGCTCTATTGCCAACTGTAAGTGTTAAATCATGCCAATCCCCAGAAAATCACGAGATTGGATGAAAATTAATCATGAGATAAATAATAAATTCGGGGTTCTTTTTATTTCTCTTCTGATTTTAAGCTGCCAAACCGCACTTGGCTCATGTTCCTTAGTTTTTTCTCCAGTGTTCTTCTGTAATAGTTTCTTGCTAGTAAAGAGTAAAACCTAAGGTTCACAGTAAAGTTCAGGAAGCTGGACATCTGATGCAGCTTGCAATTATTGTCGTAATTTTTTATTCTTGAAAGTGTATGAGCTGTACTCTACTAAGGAAAAATAATACAAACTAAAAAGATACATACATACGTAATTTAGAATTGCTTTAAAATTTTTTTTTTTTTTGAGTATTACATGCCACGAACATACTTGTGGTGATTTCTCCATCAGTGTTAGAAGGAGAGGGAGCAGAGGACACGATGTTGTTTTGAGTGGAGGTCTTCTGGCTTGGCCTCCTTCTTTCGGTCTGCTTAAATGATTTCTCCACACGATCTTGTATTGCCAGAGGTTTCTGTCATTTGCTGGATGAGATTCAACTTCTTCAAAAGAGGAAAAACCTCTCACTATTATGTTTGGGATGTGGAACATTGGCAATGAGAATGTGTGCTTTTCTTTTTCTCGTGTTTGCTTTAAATCCTCAGCAGAGCATCTCACAGTTGAGCAAAAATCAAAATCTGTCCCTTTCATGCTATGAAGAGTCTGCATACTAATAGGTCCTGCCAGTCAGTTTTGTTTGGCTCATGTTGTATGCTTGGTGCACATTGCAGATGATCACTGAAAGCATTTAATTTTTTAAAAATGCTGTTCTTTCCTCTGTCTCAAATGAAGTAAGCTTCTCATGTATTCGTTCCTGTCTACTTACGTGCTGGACTTCTCTTGATGGCTTGGGGAGTTTGCAGAGGCAGAAACCTTGCGTCCCTTGTCCTGGTGTTCTTCAGAAGGAGCACTGATGGCTTTGGGACTGATAGATGGGCACTTGACTGTACAGAGAGCTTGATAAAGCTGATGCTGGTGCATCAGAGGGTCTTCAGTCAGTTCCGTGTACAGGGACACATATTTTCAAGGGGTGGGTCTGAAAACAAAAGGACCTGTTTCCTCATGTATTTTCAGAGTTCAGGCCCCATACCACAGAATTAGGATACAGTGGAGGCAAACACATGTGGCCTAAGCTCAGCTGAGGTGCTGTTAGGATGTAAAGGGGAGCAGACAGCTGGAGGTTTCCACGCTTTTCGATGCCATGGCCTCAGCCCTCCCTTGGCAGCAGGAAGGAGCTTGCAGGGTGGTGCACAGAGTTTTGGGATCTCTTGGGTATGCTTCTCCACAGCTGCTCGGTGGGTGATGCCATCATTTGTGCTGTTAACGTGGTGGCACTGTTTAAAATGAATTGTTAGAAACGGTGGAGGCATTTTAGTTACTCATTTTCTTTCTTGTGACCATTTGCTTCTCAGCAGCAGAGGTGGAACTTATTGGTGCTCGTTTCTTATGATGCAGGTAGCTTACAGGACTTCCAGGAGGATGTTATTTAGACAACCAGCAAACAAGTGAATTGGCACTTAATTAAAATATTAGCTTTTAAAACCATGGAGAAAAGGGAATGATCTTAACATTTATCTTGGGCAACTGCTTTTTGCCATTTCTCTCCTTTCTCAGGGATGAGTAAGGAAATTGCAGCTGTGTTTTGTGGCTAAAACATTTCCTTGATTAATTTTGAAAACATGGTGGTTTACATAAATGCACCAAAATAGCTTCTGTGAAGCTCATCATGGCCCAGGGAAGGGTCAGGTGTGGACTTTGCAGTGTTCGTCCATGTTTTTATGGAAGGTGGCCACGCCAAGGGGCGTGCATGGCTGGGTTTCTGTAAGAGGCCCCTGTGGTGTCTCTGACTGGCTTCCTGTCTAACCTGTGAGATATTGCTTGGGGTTGGAGGACTATCTGCCAGCTGCCAGGCAGCCAAGAACCCAGAGTGGGCTCTGTGAGGCCGTTTAACTCCAAGAGATGAGCCAAGTTATGCTGTGGTTTTGGCATCAGGAGGGCCATGAGGATCTGCTGGCTTTTCATGGCAGCTGCAAAGTGAGGAGACGTGAGTTCAGTGCTCAAGCTCTACAAGCTACTTTGTGCCTAGAGCGGAAAGCAGTGTTGATAGGTGTTCTGTTTCCTACTGTGGGTATTTTTAAGTGCTCACCTGTGGGCCTGACTCTCTTGGATCTGGGAAAGAGGCCATTTAATGGAAAGCGTGTGACAAATCAGCAGCTGTGGTTTCTCTGAACTGAGTCTGCGTCCCTTTGTGAAAATCTCTGAACATTTCTCCCTCTCTGAAATGGTGGTGATATTTACATGACAGGAGTGATGTAAGATTTAATTTGCTAACTTCCATTATTAGATGAGAGGCCCTAGAGAATCACAGTATATTGAATAAATATATATTTGCTGTTGAGAGAGGAGGACTTCTTCCAAACCTATGTCAGCTTTGTAATGAGGTCCAGCAGTGCCTTAGCTGTGGTGGGTTTTCCTTTGTCCTTATACCCTAGGGACCACCAGAAGAAAACACTGGAGATGATGGCAAGAGTTGTTCTCCTGCCTGCTTCTGTGTTAGCTGTATTTAGAGATAGAGTTTGGAAAAGGGGGAGCTGGTCCTGTGATATAGTGCCTGGAGAAGAAAATCAAAAGCAGCATGGACAGAGATGACCAAACCTCTTTCATTTGAACGAGGAGGCAAAGAACGGGGATTGATTGGAGGAAACTAGTTAATAAATTTTCTTCTCACGTCCTGTACTTCCTCGCAGTACCATTCATTCCGAATGACATCCATCCAGCTTCACAGTAACCCCTTTGAAAGATGGCACTGTGCTGATGTGCAAAAGAGTCAACTACAACACCACTACTGTCTACTCTGTGTAATTTCATAAAGCATGTGACTTGGTACAAAGTAGACACCTCTGAAAATATCAGCCCATAATGTGAATAGCATAAGAAAGATGGAAAGACTTTGTATGTAAAACAGACTTCATGTTTATATCAGTATATTACCAAAGAGTAGATGATGTGTTCTTAGACTGGGTTTAACCAGTTGGCTTTCTGTCCTAATTGCAGAAAGCTGTTGCATTGTGTACAGGTTGTTTATTTACAGTTTCTTTTCATTAGTTCTTAGCTTCTGGGAATGAACTGTATGCTTTTTCCCTTAGTGTCCCTCTAAACAAAATAAATAAATAAAATACAGGAATTGATGAGGATCTTTGTATTTGTTGCTCTAGAACAGTAATTGTGGAAGAAGCATTGACTTCTCTGAACATCAGAGAACTTTTATGTTGGACTAATTTGCTGTATATTTGTCCATGCATAAATATGAAGATACTACTCTTTAAAAGTAAATCATATATAGATTCTTGGTTTAAGTCAGTCAATGAAGATGGATGTTAAATGAAGCAAAACTAATATTGTGTCTTTGACAGGGGTAACAGGATAAAGTCATTTTTCCATGCATCTGTAGAAGGCATTTATCCCTCTCCCTCTCACAACTTTCCTTGGTTTATCTCTGCAGTCTGGTGACATCAGAATACTCATTATATGTCCCTTGTTGGCAGCATAAGAAAAGTCTTACAGTTCTGTGCCTACAGCATTATGGAAGTTTCTGGGGAAGTGTTCCTGTCTGAGATTCTTTCAAAAACCTCATTTAACTGAGGGTAACAATTGTAGATAAAGCAGGAGATAGAGAAGTAGAGAGCACCACATAGAGGGAACCGTGAGTGAGTAGAGTCCCCATGAGTGTACATGTGGGGTGGCTTTTTTTTTTTTTTTTCTGAGGTTGTGGGTTTCCACTGAAGAGGAGTTTAAAAACATGTATACAAGATGCTGTGCGAACTGGCATCACTGTGTGAAATTATGATATTTTATCCTTTATTTGAGTGAAATTTACTTAGCTCTGTTTTCTACCTGGAAGTAGTGGTTTGCTTCTAAAGAGTTAATTTTTGCCAGTTTTTTTTGTGTGGGTGAGAATCCTGGAATAATTGTAATTCACGCACTTTCAAGGAAAAACGGTGCTGTAAGTATGCGCTGTATTAAGGGTCATGAGATATCTTTAAGCCTGCAGCAGAACCTGGAGAGATCGCAAGTCTGTAGACAGAGGAAATGCCTCTTAATGTTAATAAGATGCAAAGCACAAAGCTCCCAGGTAGCTGTGATTCAGCTGCCAGGGTGTGAGGCTTCTGAAGTTCTGATTGAAAGTTTCTGGTTTGCACTGTCAGAGGCTGCCTGTGAGATCTCGGACCATCCTTTTTGACCACGGTTTGCTAAGGCAATGGAGCACTGCTGTGGGTGCCTTTGCACCTCCACACTGTAGGGGCAGCAAGATAAGGGCAGGAGGGAGCTTGCAGTGTTTGGGATGAGCTGAGCAATTCACTGTGGAGTCAGAGATACAGCACATACAGAGTGCAGCTTACAGAGGAATGTTGAGGTTGTGGGTGTTGTGTTAAATCTTGCAGTGCTTGGGACACCTCAAGTAGCACTGTCACATGTTGCTCTCACTAGGTAGTGTCAGTTCAGAATCACCTTTAGGAGAATGGGACTTAAACTTTCCTTCAAAGCCTGAAAGCAGCTTATTTTTCTTAAGCAAACAAAAAAGACTCCAATAATAATAACAACAATCAATAATTATAAAAAGCACATAAAAGTTGGACAAGGCAACATTCTTAGTTCATCTTATTTCAGCTGCTTTACTGTCTGCTAAGGAGACTTGTGTCTCAGGAGGGGATGTAGAGACTAGGGGATGCAGCAGAAAGCTGTTTGGTTTGCATGAGCTGCTTAATGGTTCGCTGGATATGAAAGAAGAGAGAAGCTGTGCTGTGGCCCTGGAAGGACTGTCTATGGTGGTCTGGAAGATGTGCTGAGTACCAGTCCGTGTCCCAAACCCTTCCATGTGTTTTAGCCCCTGATGTTCTTACCGTGTACAATGGTTGGAAACAGAATCTGATAATGGGACTTTTCATCTGCAGTGGAAGAACAGGGATTATTTCCTTCCCAGAGTTCACAGAAGCCTAATAGGTAGGGTGTGCTCATAGGAGGTGGGAACAGGGAGTAAAGAAAGAATTAATATATGTAATGATGTGATTAAATTCTTTAACCACTAAGCTGTTACACAGAAGTTTCTCTCTTCTCCACCCTTTTTTACTTTTTACAAACGTGACTGCTGCTGTGTTTCATGTGAGAATCATTCTGGCAGGAGTTCTCAGCTCCCTTGCGGACATGGGTGGAGGAGTGCTGAGGGGAAGTGTTTGCCCAGGCTTCGTTGTGAGCTAGATGCCAAAGACACTTCTGAACATGTCTGGGAAGGGGACTCTGAAGTACCTAATGGGTAGCTACAGTGCTGGAGGCTGACACTCCTGTGTGTTTTTGGTAACTTCAGCATGGCGTGATCCTTGAGAGGGGAAGAGAGTGGGGGAAGATCATAGTGTTGGACTGTGATGTCTAAATCCAGTCTCTTTATGTGGGATGACTTTTTTAAGATACGTACATACATTTGTGTATCTACAGATGTGGTTAGATGTCATCTTGCTCTTAAGAATTCTTGGAAATCTTGAGCATTTATCTGTTGATATTCTGCTCGAATTAGGAAACCTGTCTGTTTAGGCATTATTAAAAATCTCATTACATACTTTCTTGAGACTTCACCTGTGACCTCCACTGCCTTGATTCTCTGTCTGGGAAGTGAAAATAATACTTTTTCCTGCAGCGTAACTTACCACAGAGGAGTTTTTGTAGACCGGTATATGTTAAGAAACAGGAGGTGAGATATTATTACACGGGAGTCACTTACAAGTGCCTGTGTTTATCTCTCTAGACTGTAAGGTGCTTGGGGCAGGCTGCTATTTCCCAAGACAGTTTTGTCCTCATTTTGTCTCCCATGTGAGTTCTGCTGTCTTTTTCATCACAGCTGCAATTAGCAAGCTCCAGTGACGTGCCTTTTGGCAGTACTGCAGTCAGTACTTTAATTTGTATTAAGGAGGTTTGTTCCTTGGTAATCTGTCTTTTCAGCCTTTGTTCTGCACCTGAAAAATGGGATAATAGTATGACTTTAACTTGGTGGGGTTTTGGAGGGGAAAAACAGAACAATACAAAAAAAAATTTTAACGTTCTTGTAGCTTGCCCCAACTTATTTCTGTGTGCCTCCAGTCTCCAAGAGCCTGCCCAAACTTTAGCAAATGCCAGAGTTGGGACTTATGGCTATATAACCAGTGGCTGCAGCACAGTGGGATCTTGTTTCTCTGATATAAGCAGTAGTATTGTAAAGATGGGGAAAATACAGGTTTTATTGAAGTCTTCCACATCTCATTCCAGGCAGAACTAGTAGTCTGAGATAGTTTCTTTTTAACTTGATTGGAATTTCTACCTGCTGTTTTATAGACTATGAATCTGTAAAAGACTCTTTTTTAATTTATTTGTTGCAGAGATTGGAAGAAGTTAATGGCTGTATGAGTTGTCAAAGATTAGGCAAACCCACTTAGTACTAAACAGTGAGGATCACAGCATTGCTCAAGTCTTCACTTCTCGGCTTATGAATACCCCACATGTGTAAGAAGCTATAAATGTTGTTCTGAGGCTAAAAGGAAGTTGGACTTACGAAAATAAATGCTAGTTAGAAGACTGTTTACAGTACAGCATAGGGTAAGTGTTTGGTGTTTTCCTCTGAAACACTGCTGTGCTTTTCCACTTTGCTGAAGCAAAGGGACTTAGAGTGTTAAAACAGATCAGTGTCTCTATGTGAGCATCCCACTACCTTTCCTGTTTATTTTTAGCGAGAAAGATGCTAATTTTGGATGGAGAGCAGCTGTTCAGGACCTGGTCTCTTCCTTACTAGTCTAGTTTAGTCTGCAGAGGTGGAAGAAGCCCAATTTACAGCCAGATCAAATGAAATCTGGAGAGGTTTTGCAGTGGATGTATAGCTGTGGACAGCACTGGATGAAAATGGCATCCTTTTTTTTAAAACATTGCTTAAAAGTCCTGAGCTAAGATAAAGTGCTTTAAGGTACATGGAGTTCTTATCCAGAGTACAACTGAAGTACTTACAGGTGCTCTATAACCACCTCTGATAGATCTGCTCAGATCCTTCTGACAGCAGCCTTAGAGCCCAGAGGTCAGCAGGAGTAGTTCTGCAGCTAGTTTCAGTCAACTTCAGTTTAGTGGTCACGAGCTGAGGTTATACCTGTGGTGGCAGAGTCGATGCAGCCCTTGTTGACGACTGTTAAAACACCTTTCTCACTTCTCTTTCGTTTGCCTTTGCCTATGCAACATGGTATGTTACAGTAGTGAAAAGTGACTTTTTCAATAAAGAAATCAGTCATTTTAAACTGCCTTCCCTTTATATTAAAGGTTAATATTTTCCAACTTAATTCTTTTATCTTCACTGAAGCTCACACAAAGAAAGCACAGTCTGAGCTATCCACTAGTCATCAAACATGTTTCCCTTCCTCCTCCCCCTGGCTTTTTCCATTGTCTTTGTGAAAAACAGCCAGGGATTATTCATGAACAGGTTTGCAAACAAACTGTGGGTAGTTCAGTGATTTCAAGGTTTCCTTTCTTGTATTCTGGCAAATTTCTAATGCAAACAGAATAGCACAACTAAGTCTCTAATTGTCATGGGAAACTACTGTTATGAAAGGGAATAATTATAATAGTTTGTGCAAAACAGGCTCTCGTAAACCAAAATAGATAGAACCTCTGTGAGTTTTTGTGGGTAAAAATATTAGGATTCGAATGACTATTTTTCATATGAACACTTGCCTGAAACCTTTTTAATTAAAAGAGTGGAGAGATTACAGGCCTAGCCAAGTAAATATGAAATTAACAAGCCCAAAGACTGCATTTTGGTAAACCATAGAATTACACCGTGGCAAAAAGCCACAGATCCATTAAAAAAAAAAAAAAAAAAAAAAAAAAGGCATGGAAATGTGGTTTTGCTGTCTATCATGCTGTCTGCTGTAACCGAAAAAGCATACAATGTTTTATGAGTGTGTTTCTTTTTCACAGTTTTGACCACAATGTTTAGTTACTTCATCTGACCGCTATCAGGCTAGGACGCTCGCTGCTCATTTTCACCAGTTTTTATTTATGCAATTGTGCATGGGTGACTTGGTTTACCTGATGATCTCATAGGTGGCTGCAAGGACCAGTCGAAACTTGCAGCTGAAGCAGATTGCTGTACTAACCCGGGAGGTGGAGGGGTTGTTCTGTGGTCGATGGGAGCACATTGGGGTTGCAGCATGGTGGAGGAAGTGAAATGAAGCCTTCCCACGCCGGGAGATGTCTCGGTATCTGTCACAAGGCAAGTGCAGCTTGCCAAGAGCACTGCACTGCGGTTTGCTCTTCTAACCGTGTTCTTGTTTTCTGACTTAAAGGAGAAGGGTGTTGAGTGCTCACAAGGAGTCTTGGCACAGAGGTTTTTGGTGTCTGAGACTGCAGTTCTCTGTGTGCCTCAAGCTGACAAGAGGTGGCATTGATAATGGAGTGATCCAGCATTTGCTTTTATGCCATTTTCTTTGGGCTTAGGCTCAGTAAACTGGATGTGGGAATGATATTTGTATTTTAAAAAAATGTTGTTGGGGTTCATTTTAATTTGGGTGTGTTCCTTGTTTGGTTCACCCAATGCCCGTTGCAGCACTGGCAGCAGAGGGATGCTGAACAGGAGCAACTGGATTAGGCAGAATTGGTGTCCCTTCAGTGCCTGTTATATACCAGCGCATGGGGAAGCTACAGCCAAAGCCTTCCTCCAGCTCATCTCCCAAGCAGATAGAGCACTACTGGTGAGAGTGCTGCCTGTGTTTCAGGCCCAGTTGCTTGCAGAGGAGTTATGGTGCTGAAATGGACTGTGAAGAAATCCTGTTTGAGTGATAATGTGTTGAAGGAGAAATATGTTGATATTGTTATCATAAAGTTAAACTGTTTATAGAATCGATCGCTTACCTTTTTCAGTTGCTTGCATTTGACCTACTTTCTGTGTTCTAGATATTTTTATTTAAGTCTGTGTATGCAGAATGATGAAGAGCATTCTTAACATATGGTGCACCTTGAGCATTTGTCTGAAATTAATGCAGTTCATAGTAGCTTTCCACACAAAGTGTGATCTCACAGGGAGTTACAGCACTGGAATAGATTTCATGAAATCTACATTTCCCCACCAGATAATTCTCCATTGCTCCAAACCTCCTGTTCTGCTTTTTATAGCATTTTCTCAAATTTCATGTTTCTTTAAAAAGTTCATGTTAAGTTTAAATCCTTCATGGATGAAAGGTATTTGAAAACTTCAATAATAGTGCTGTAATTTCAAGATGAATGTCATTTAGTGTTGCTTGACTCAGAGTCTGTCCTGGCACGAGTTTTTCTGGGGGAATGCCATTCAAATGAATTGAATATCAGGATGCGCTTAGTGTATCCAGCTGTCTTGGACAAGTGAATTTCCTGGATGTATTACGCATTCATGTCTTACAAGTGTCTTAACATTTGCTTTGCAAATGTATCCTCTTAGAAGGTTAAAAGGAGTATTGTAAACTGCCTGATTATTTTAGATGTACTTCACTAGTGAAACTACCACTTGTTAGATATTCACATTTTGAAGGATAAAATTACCTGTTCTTTCCTAGTCCTCCTCCACTTAAGAGAAAAATACTAAGTGCTGCAGGAAACTCCAGTTGCAGAAATGCTGAAATGGAAAAAGAGGTATTGTGAGCAGAGGCAGTTATGATCCACAGTGACTGAAATTATAAGCCCTGACAATTCATATCAATATTTTCTACACAATGGGAGTCAGAGCTGCAGACTGTTATTTTGTGGTTGCTCACAGAAGAGCAAGCAGCTTTTTGCTGCAGCAAGAATGCCTTTCTGTGAAGTTAATGGTGGCGGTGCACATTCTGCTTAATGTGGATGTGGAGCAACGTAGTCTGTGTGGTGGAGATTTGTGCAACACTGGAATGTTCAGGATTTGTTCCTGGGTGAACCTCTCATCTTTTCAGCTCTGTAATACCACCCCACCTACTCTGCAGGCAGCTTACCCTAGGAAAAATGAACTGGGGTCCTGGTTTGCTGTTGTCACTGTGTGTGGTGTGGAGTAAGGCCTGAGTGACAAGACCGGTGACAACTTGGCCTAGCTGGCCCACCCTCTGGATACTGTGGTGTGGAAATTCATGACTGGTACTTCTGTGGGAGCACGGTGCTGTCATCTCAAAACAGGAAGAAATCAAGAATCAGTACCTGAAGTAGAAACCTGCAGTTAAGTTGAGAGTAAAAGGACAAGGGCTCTGCTGCATGCCCTGAGTGTTATGTATTTTTCATTTTTCTGTTCAGTGTTGCTTAAAAAAAAAAGTTATTTGTATGTGGGAAAAGCAGAGAGGTATTTTAAATGTAGTCTGATTCTCAGATAATCATTTGATTCTAGTAGCTGAGACTTGCTAAAATACCGTCAAGGAGTATGAACCATTTAGTTATTTTCAGAAGGAATCAACTTCTACCAGGTTTAAAAATTGAGATATTAATATGCTTTATTTGGATTTTTGTGATTACCAGGATCCCAAGGTTGATGCTTTATTATAGCTTTATTGTAAAATCCATTGCACTATTCTTTCATCTCTTTCAGGGTATTATTAAAATGATATGGTTTTGTGTACTGGCTTAAAAAGATTTGTATCTAGTAAATTAAATGCAAAAATCTGTTACTTTAATGTATGGAAATTGTGTCTGAGTATTGCTCTTTATTGTAATAAAAGAGGAAGGTGCAGAGGAAAAGGAGTTAAAATGTTTCCTTTGCATAGACTACCTCTCCTTAAATAAATAAGAATTTTTGCTAGATTTCTTAACTAATTTGTAACAGTACTCTGTATTATGTGAAGAGGAAGAGGAGATGAGGGATTGGAGATGGAATCTGACTGCTTTCTAGCAGAATTCTTGTAACTAGACGTAACAAACACACTTCATGCAAGTGTGCTGATCCCTAGTATGATCATTTATAGAAGCAACCATAAACAAATGCAGTTCTCAATGAATCAAACTGACCAAGTACTTCAATTTTCATGGCCTGTAAGGGTGGGATGGGTAAGCAAAAGCAACGAGAAGTAGAAAAGAAGTAACTGTATTTTTGATGCAAAAAGCCTTATTCCTGGTGTGCAGGTGAGTTTGGAAGGAATAAACTGAGTTCAGTAGCCATGATGCTTTTCCTGTTTTTATGAGGGACTAGCTTTTTTTTTTTTTTTTTTCCTTTTTTAAGCATTTTAGGAAGTTCATTAATCAGCTCTATGTGTGTAGATCATTGAAATCTGGAATAGTAAACAACACTTGCTAGAGAAAACTTTTTTTTTTTGTCTGGAGAAAAGCAGAATATTATGTGTTAACACTGGTTGCAGTGTTTTCTGCAAGTTTTAAGGTGAAAACAGTGCAACTTTAGACACATAACTGGAAGTCTGGCACAGTTTCATAGTTCTGAGACTTCATAGCTTATCAGTTTCCCAGTGATAACTCTGGAAGCATGCTGTTCCAAAGTAGGCACTGAAACCAGAGAAAATCTGAAGGGTAATGGTGGCCCATAGTTTCTCTGAGTCTTCCTTTGTGTGTGCTTGCCAAGGAGGGATGATTGCTGGTGGAGATCAAGAGTGAGAGCTGGATGCTTGAAGCAATTCTCTTTTGTAGAGGGAAAATGATTTTAGTATTTTCTGGTAACGTTTTAAAAGAACATCGGCATTCCCTTTCCTGATCATGCTGTGCATAAATTTTAAAAGCATGGTTCCTTTTGGATTGTTCTGGTAGAGCAATCTGGTTTTGCTGAAATGCTGTCTCATTAATATTTTTCCAAGGCAAGTAAGGACACCTCAAGGTAAGCATTAGCCTCCTGAGAATAGGTTTTGACTCTTACCTTTTGTTGGTTCTTTACGATGTACAGATTGAAACTACTGATCAGCAGTATTTCTCTTTGATTACTTCTACTCCTGAGAAGCAGAACATGAACTTGTGTTCTAAATAAATAGGGGATGCACTGCATCTGAATAAATTAAAAATAGACTATAAAAGTGCTATATACATATATTGGTAAGGATAAGCAGAGATTGGCTTGTGTCATTTCCAGCAGGTGCAGAGGAACTGCGTTCAAGCTGTTTAGAGGACTTGTGAGGGGAAGGGTCAAGTGGTAAGAGAGTGGTGATTGTGCATATGCAGCTGCATTGCAGGGACTGGGGGAGACATTAGCATGGGAAACTCTGACCTAATTACAATTATGTGGGGGATGCAAAAGATTGAGCTCAGGGCTGTAGGTGCCTTAGTGGAATGCCACAGGTTCCTAAGCTTAAAAAGAAAAAAAGCTTAAGTAAACTTAAAATAACCTCCATAAAACCCAGCTGTGAAGTCAGATTCATTTAGTTGGTGGAGAAAGCTGGAAACTTCTCTTTCTTATAGCATGAGGCTGTAACTCACAAAATATATGTTCTTGTGAAATGCCCTGAGGATTGGTGTGATGTAGTGGGACAATACTGTCTAGAGTACTACAGAGCTCTACTGGTGGCTTTCCTGAAACAGCACCTCCTCCTACTTTGCACTGTCTTCTTTTTACTTGTTTCAGTCAGTTTTTTGAGCTTCCGTCTGTCTTTGTGAGAGGAGAAGTTGAAGCCAGTTTCTGCCATTTTAAATTCCATTTGCAGCCTTTCTTCTGGGTGCTATCCTACTTCTGGCACATCAGACAGAATGCAGCTTGCTTCCTGGTAGAGGCTGGAAGGATTGAAAGTCTACTGGGACTCCAAGCTATGCATTTCTGTGCCGGTACTTGCATGCAGAAGTCAATATTGATAAAAAACATGACTTCCTCAAGTGACAGGCTTCGAGCATCTTTATGTTACCTTACTTGATTTGCTTTTTATTGTCTTAATCATGAATGATTCAGTATGTGTTTTTTCTTGCTCAGTTCAACTCCACGTGTTTCTTGAGACATTAAATAAAAGCCGTGTCTTACCAGTTCACATCAGCAGCCCAGGATTGGGATGTATGTTAGTAAATTGATTTTGAAAATTCTGCTTCTACACTTTATTGCGTGTGTTGCTGTCTTCGGTACTTTTTGCAAAATAAGCACCGAAGTTAATTTATGAATTGTAAGTATTGAGTTTACAGTACTTTGTGGGCTTAGTTATGATGTTTGTCATAGAAGGTTGATTAGGAAAGCAAGGGGGAGAATATACTAGTGTTTATTTAGCAGAGTCTGGTTGTTGCATTCTTAATTGTGTTGCTCATTGCATACAGTGAAGAAGAAAATTTTCTGTTTGATGTCCCTCTTGCTAGAGATCTTTGCCTTCTCTTCTCCCTGACTACAGGGCTAGATCGTAGCTTAGTTTCCAAACAGCGTTCCTTTATGGCTGAAGATGAGTTTTATATTCAGGACTTGCAATGTTTTCTCCAGTTCGGTAGAAGTAGAATAAGTGCTTCCAGACCACGGTCTGTGATTAAAACAAAACACATTCTTCTTTATGAAAGAAGAGTTAATTTTCTGTGAAATACTAAGATTAGCTTTTTTGCTCACTTTATTCAGGATCATGATATGTCTCATACAGTGTAATAATGTTGTTTTTTTTTTTTCCTCACTAATTTGTGAAATGCTTGTTTAGATTCTATGGGTGTGTGTATGTGTTCTTGGTAAGCACTTAATAAACTAGATTGATCTTTTTGGCAAAGACTGCATTGTGTAAAACAAATTAAACTTGAAATAACAGTTGTTTCAGATTATTTTTCTGAAAGTGTAATTGCATATATTCTTTTTCTTACTGGCTGCTGAAATGGGTTTCCCAATAGTGTTTTATTATTCTGTTTTATTTCAACAATACATATATAGTAGTTTTGTTTCCATTCCACTGACAGACCTACAGCCTCCAGTGGTAATTCTTTACCGGCAATTTTTTATAATTGTAATAACTATGGAACTTCATGAAATATAGTGGAAATATTTTTTCTGAAGTTTATATACTATAAATAAAATCCCAATTTCCTTTTTGCTTTGCTAAAAAGGAATGTGTATGGAAATTTTTTAAAGCAACAAATGGATTTTGAACTCCCTGTGTATTAGAACATTTCTGAGTATTTCAGTATCTGAAGTTTATATGACTCTTGCTTCTCTCTTAGGCTCCAATTGTGCTAAGAATTGGGATATATGCTAAAATACTTAGTGAGGCACTTAGAACATGTTCCCGTATTTTACTGTGTGCTTAGGTCCAATTTTAGTGGTGTGCCGCAAGGGTGAATCAAACCAAACTCGTAGTTGTTACTGTGAAAGAGGCTCAGGAGTGTAGTGGTCTGTCACATGCCTCTTCCTGCGTGCTGCTGTTAGATGCTGGACCACAAGCTCCTGTTGTGGGCTGAGCTGTCTCCTGAGAGCTTGGGTTCAGCCTTGCCCTCAGGTTTATCTAGTGAACGTTTTTCAAAAATACTCAGGCTTTTGAAGGCTCTTGTGTGCTTAGAGGTCAGATTTTTTTACAGTGCTTGTCTGCACATTTAGGCAATTAATTATCATTTTAACATTACTCTTTTGCTGTTTTAGTCAAAAAATGTTCAGAGAATTAAGGAGTTGAGCAGCTGCCCTTCTGTTGGATCCTTGTTTTCATACTGTAAAGGGACTGTTGACTGATGCAAGTCTTTTGCTTTGCTTGGACCAGATTCCAACTGTGAAAATAGTGTCTTTTGTGGGTGGCTCTCAAAGAGAGCAAACAGTACATGCCTGCATTAGATAACTGGAAAGATGATTCTGACTTGAACCTTTGCTGCCTGTCTCTCCCTCATCCTTTATGGTTCCATGCTGGTGTGTTCCTATGCAAAACCAAACATCTTTTGTGTTTAGGGAAAGGAGTAATAGAAGTGTCGGTGTTTGTTAACATATTTGACAAACTGTGGCAGCAAAAGCTATCCTTCTTGTATTTTGGCATGAACAATCGTCCTTTTATTGGTCCATTAATGCTATTTCAGAGCATCACGCTGTATCCACAGGCAATAATTTAGCAGCTGTTTATCAGGAGCTTTCATAAAGCTTTGAATAGTATTATAACATTCAGTAACCCTAACAACAGCATTTCAGAATCTGTGCCAGTTTAAATGGGATATCTGTGAATGTAGATGTTCAGGGATGCGTGACCCACATAACCTATAAATTTGATTGGAAGTTACAGTGCTGGCATAGGCTGATGGATAGCAGATTAGAGCCCTGATTAACCATGTGATTCACAGGCTGAGAATATATTGTCCTAAGAAAGATTCATCAGATGCAATCAGAATTTCAAGTGGTCAGATGAAATTCAAATGTGCTGTATGCTTTTTCTTTCTTTTTCCTTGTGCTTTTCTTCTTGAGTTCCCTTCCTCTATTTATTTATTTATTTATTTATTTTATTTCCAATGCTGAAAAATACTTCTTTGATGAATCTGCTCCTCACCCTAAAGCTGTCTGTCTGTTATTCATCAGAAAGCAGGTCGCAGTTCAGTGAGCAGAAGAAAAGATTTTAATAGAAGCTGTGCCAAGGGCTGTAATGCATCATTTTAGGGCCCTAATTACATTACAATGACAAATATCAATGGTGACAACAGCAATAACCTACATCCTTTAATGGCTATGCTGGAAAAGGAGTTTGGGCACCGCGCCATTAGATTAGACTTGGTTTCAAAACATAGGCCATTAGAAGTGTGTGTCCTCAGCATTATTGGCCAATAACTGGAGCCCAGTGGGAAGGCCTGTAAATAAATGATGCCTCTCTAAGGCTTGGTCCCATGGGAAAAAGGAGGCAAAATTAGATGGCCGTGGAAGCAGCAGTGTTTCCGAGGCAACTTCAGCTTTCAATGTGAGGAACTGGCTGCCCGATTTTATGAAATCATACTTTTTCCTTCTCCTGCCAATTAGGCTGATCGTGAAAAACCAATAGACGCGGCATCTAGGAGAAAAGAGAAGTCCTTATGCTATTTTTTTAAGCGCGTCTTTTTCAAAAATCTTTGTCAGTGTGGAAATGTAAAGCAGATTTGTGTTTTTGTTTCATCTCTTACTTTTCACGTTATGTAAAGTGGGAGTTTTCAGGCCTGGTCTAATGGAGTGGGCCTACAGAGGTGCTACTGTGAGTTACCATTGCTGCATCTTTGGATTGTAGGGTGGCCTGACAGAAACCGAGGTCAGTCAATTAGCTCCTTTTTATTATGTTACAATAAACAATCGAGTGTGTTGCTGTAGTATTATTCCATACAATTAATTGAAGAAGTAGTTGCAGTGTCAAGACAGGATACTTTGTATTCACTACATGAAAATGTGTGATCCAGATTGTTTTGGGGGTTTTTTTTTGTACATCATCTGCTCTTTTTCATATTAAGCAAAAAAATGCATAAATGACGTGTTTTGTTTCTTGAGTTGTTATAGTTTAGGATCATTAATTTAATACCTAATATGGAACACAGTAATGAGAAAATATTCTGACGTCATTGAATGCCGTTAACTCTTCAATTCCGGACCGCTGGAAATGTGTAATGCAGATACCATTCCTAAGACAACACAAATAGAATCCTCTGACGGTCTTGCCGTCCTTACACTGGAAGTAAGCATTTGCTTGAAAGTGCCTTTTACCTTTTGCATTTGGTTATTTGAGTACATAGGGTGCATCAGGAGAGCTTGGTGATAAAACATTGAATGTATTTCATGCCATTTTATCCAGGTGTGTATAAAGGTGCTTAAATTCTCAAATCACGTAGTCTACTTCCTCCTCTGGTAATCTGCTTATTTCTGTAAGTTAGCAAACATGGCTGTGTGTGCGTACAGCTTGTCCATACTTTTTGCTATAGATATTTGCTGACGGTTAAATTACGATATAGATGGATTGTTTCTATGAAAATTTGGGAAAGAAGGAAATCCCTTTTAAAATTTTGTTGCTGTTTCAGGCATCATGTGTCACTCCCAAACACTGAGGCAAAACTCTGCCATGTCTCTGTTGTGTGTGTCCCACACATCTGCAGAGTATCAGTGTGGCTGCCATCTGGAAGGAAGGTTGGCTGTGGTGTGTTCCTGATGCTTGGAAGAACATGATGTGATCCAACACAAATGCAGGTGAACTTTCATCTGCAGACCATTCTCTTAACTTGGGTGTAAAGAGAACTGATTTTTCTTTCTCAAACTAAGCAGAATTGCAGTCTTAACAGCAAAAATGGCAGCTACTGGAGGGTTAATGGTAAAGTGCTAGTCATTTCCAAAATATTTGTAAGACTGGGGTTAGAAAAGGCTTCATCCTTGAGTATTTGATAATAGCTCAGTGTCTGTCTTACGGTTCTTGAAGTCTTTTTTGGAAATAGCAAGGGGCACCCAAAGACAGTAATACTCTGAGAATGTTCAAGTGCAATTACTTTGGAGCGAAGCCTAAGTATTGTGGAGTAAGAAAGCAGATTCATGAAGTCTCCTTGGCTCTGGCAGACAATGTAGATAAGAAATTTTGAGGTTTTGGGCTTCAAAGCGTTTTAACCTTCCTAGCATTTGTGCTGGTACCCAGCACTCTTATTTGTCCAGCATGTGGACCCAAGGGCAGGCAGCTGTACTTCTGTAGTCCTATGGTGAAGTCCTGCTGCTTGGTTGAGTTGCTCTGTTGCTGCTGAGTGCCACCTGAAGTGCCTTGCTCCCAGGGCTGGTGTATCAGCTTTGCTCTTCAGGTGACTCCATCACTACCTTTCACCATTGATGGTATGGAGCACTTACTCCTTAATACTTCCTGCTTTTGTTCCCCTTCCCAAAACTTTTTAGTAATTATTCATGTGCTTCAAAGCAGCTGTATTTATGGAAGTTGCTATGATTTTTATGCAGATATAGTCTTGGAGATGTTAAAACATAACTATATATACAACCACACAACTAAGAAAGTTCATTGCTGAGGAAGTGAAGACCAGTTTAATGAGGACGGAGTCTTTACATGTGGCTATGCCTGAGAAAGCTTCCTGACTGTTGTGACTGGCCTAGCAAGCCTCCTTAGCCAGCTGGGAAATACTGACGAGTGTCTTGGTGTCCCCTGAAGCCCACAGTGAGGTCCTGGTATATGTGGGGCTGGGTGCCACCTTGCTTAGCTTACTTTCTTGCCTGGGTGGACTGTCACTGTTCTGCATCCAGCAGAACTCTTGAAAGGAGGTTATAAACAGGAGGGGAAATGGCTATTTACGAGGGTGGGTAGTGATAGGACAAGGGGGAATGGCCTTAAACTGAGACAGGGGAGGTTTGGGTTAGATATTAGGAGAAAGTTTTTCACACAGAGGGTGGTGACACACAGGAACAGGTCGCCCAAGGAGGTTGTGGTTGCCCCATCCCTGGAGGCTCTGGGCAGCCTGGTCTAGTGGTTGGCGACTCTGCACATAGAAGGGGGGTTGAAACTAGATGATCATTGCGGTCCTTTTCAACCCAGGCCATTCTATGATTCTAGTACTACTTCCAAGAGATTTGTTAAAGCTGTGGAACCTGCTGCTCACCTATACCAGCTGCTTACAACATTTTGCAAGTAATATTTTGGATTGATGTTGCCCAGGCTCAGAGTTTGCCTGCGGTAAATTTCTGTGTGAATACTGAGAAAACACTTTTTGTGTATTTTTTGACCATAAGAACAGTTAAAGAGGCATATAATTCTATGTGGATGGGGGAATTACTAAAATAAAAACACTGTGGCTTAATACCTTAATTTAGGAGATATGCCCTGAAGTATGTTGAATGAAATTATTTTGGTTGACTAAACTATATTCTGGCTAAACTAGAATTTATGAATTTGATAGAGTAGTGGGTGAAATTTTATAACCTGTGTTACTTAAGAGGTCAGATAAGACAATTTTAACAGTTCCTTCTGGCCTTGAAATCTGTGAATCCTCAAACCTTTCAGCGTTACCAGCTGAATGTCTGAGAGAGGCTCCAATATGAGTCAGAGACTGCGGTGTTCTGGGGTTTTTTCTTCACGTGGAAAAGCCTCTGAGAGCACGATATGTAGTTTTCTCTGATTTTAAGGCACTCAGGAGATTCCTTTAGAACATACAATGGTGTGGCTTGGACCCAAAATTTGGAAGTAACTGAATTAATGGTGCTTGAGCCACTACAGCACAGGTACTTTGGAACTGTGAGTTGTCTTATGTTCTACAATGCCTTAATCAAACAATGGACCTCAAATAATGCAGTGCTAGATCATGTAGTCCTTGTGTCTGGAATTAGACGTACACCTTGTGCCTGCCTGCATTGCTTTATGTAACAAGTACTTCATAAGGGTAAAACAAGTAAAACAATATAAAGTAAAATAGTACAGTAAACAATGTCTATTAAAGGGATTTTTAAGTTTTAGGCTGCAGAATATTACAGGCATGTATTGACCTTTGCAATCAGATGATGATTTAGCTTTGTGATGGACATATTCTCAAGTGTTATTCAAGGTGCCTATGCTGTTAACATATATGAATACTGCTAACAATATATGAATGTCAAATAAGTATTAGAATGAATAAATTTAATGAGATGGGGACTTGCATTAACCATGAAAATCAGTGAGAAGTTGCTGGGATGGTACAGTGTAGAGATTGATACGTAAATAACCTGTAGGAGTTTGAATGGATTTTGGAGAAATTAAGAAATTGTATTGAGAAGTAGTGTGTGTGAATTCAAAAGTGTATTCACAGTATGCACAAGGGGGCAGAGTTAGTTTCACACGTACCTTACCTCCAACATACCGCATATTCTGGTTACCTGGCTGCGTAACTGTAATATTCCTTGAGCACAGTTTTATTTTACATACAGTTCTCTCATTTTACTGCTGTTTCTAAACCATTCAGTTCCAGGATCATTTCTAAAGATGAACATTTTTGAGGACTGCATAGCAAAAAAGCTGGAGGGGTTGCTGGTAAAGGAAGGAAGCCCAGATTGCACAAGTTTGTACATATTTGTCACATGGTTAGTAATTCTGCAGGAAGAATATTCTGTCCTACTGTATAGTGAGAAACTGACCCTGGTTATGATTTATTACAAGAAAGTTACAATTTATTGCAAGAAAGTCAACATTAATTTAAATATTCTGCTGCACAAGCTGTATTTCTTGTATCTCTATTGAGATTTGCAGAACAGATACACAGAATAAGAATTGATCTTATATGATCAGCAGCAGTATAGAAATAAAACATCATTTATTACCCATTTCTGATCACAGTTGCTTAATGAAAGTAACTACTGTTAATCCAGGGTTTGGTCATAGCAAAAATAGAACACAATAGTGCAAGACATCTAACCTTATAAGATATGTGGTAAAATGATTACCAGTGGAGTTGTATATTGTGTTGCTAATGTTTGCATGTAACACAATGTACATATAGAAGTAACTGGCTTATTTGTTCACGTAGAGTTACATTGCTGTAATTTGAAGTGATACTTCCTTTGCTTCCTGGGAGAGAATTTAGAGCAATCCACAGTATTCTGTTTATCTTCTTGTTACATCTGCTGAAGACTTTTTCATTAAAAATTAATGCATTTGATTCCATAGTGAAAGTGAATGCTTCTGTGTATCATATGGAGTTTCTAAACTGTGTTTTGTTTTGTTTTTTTTAAAAAGAAAACTTTTCAATCAGAAGTGATAGGCTTCTAGGAATTGTTGAACTGGCATCCAGATTTTTGTTAAGCTGTGCTAGCCAGAGGAGGGCTGGAGATAGAAGCAAACAAAAAACATGTATTCTGCATTCATGGTTGATAGTTGCATCTGAGAACTAAACTTCTTTCTTCTTGTCATTTGCAGGCAGAAATTGTGAAGAGGCTGAATGCTATATGTGCACAAGTCATTCCCTTCCTGTCCCAAGAGGTAGGTACTAGTTTGTACCAGTCTAAACAGTTGCCTTGTTATAGTCCCTCTTGTTGAAGTGGGACTTGTTGTTGAGACACTTCACTTAAGAATTTTACAGTGCTTCATTTGACTTTCCAGTGTGCTATCCTCACTGTAACCTAATTATCTTCTCCAATTCCATTATAATGTAATTTGTATGTACTTACTTGAAATAGTGTTGTGATGTGTTAAACAAAATTTTAGTTGTTCAAATATTTTGCTGTCATGTGCAAATGTAGTTTTGCTCCCAGTTCTGACTTTGTCAATCTGAAATCAGAGTATAGCTTGCCAAAACGGTAGGAAGGCATGATTTATGCTACGTTCTTGGCAGAAGGCTTTGAAGTTTAGCACAAACTTCTGTTTTGGTATACTGAGTAGTGATGCCCCAGAGACCTACAAATGCAGTTTTTTTTCTGCCTGTTTTCTCATCCCATATTAGTTATTACCTTTAAATTCTTTTATTATTTCTGTATAGTTTTGCAATATAGACCGAACATCGAAACTCACTGTAAGCTGATTTCTGTAAGCACTAATTTTCTTGAAATTACGATTTGCTGGTATTATCTTAAATGCTCAGAAGATACTTTGAACGGCACTGGAATTTGGGGGAGTTGGTTGGATCTTACATGGAGCCTTGAAGATACAGGCACGGGTGAAGGAAAAAGTCAGTGTGATTCATGAAAGGAGACACTGGGTGTGTGATGGCTTCCCTTGCCCACCCCTCTGGGGCAATAGATTAGAAGTTGCATGTACTTCTGTTTAATTTGAGGTTTCACTGTTGTAGCATAGAAGTTAGAGCTGGAAGCTGTATTTCTTTGTAGTGCATCCATAAAACGTCGTATTTGTATCTGAGCACACTCTTTTCTGTCTTTTCAGCTGTCTTGTAAAGTACCATTGCTTTTCAGGGGAGCTGTTAGTCATGCTGTGTTCTAAAGGCCATGTGCTCAACATCAGCATTCTGCTAATGGTCTTTGTGTGTATGTGTATGCATGCATCTGCCTGTATTTGAGAAGAAAATCATGCTATCAGAACTAGTACCTGGCAATGTTCGTGAGTGTGTCAGTGCTCTTTGCCTTTAAAGATAGGTTTGTGGTAACTAAGTGATGTGTAATAATCTAGTTACATTGCTGGGGGACCAGAATTCAGATCTTGCTTGGATAGAAAACAAGTAATCACTGGTGTCGTACTTTGCTACAGAATCACTATTCTTCTAGTTGTGGGTTTTCATTTGCTGCACAGAATCATAGAATCATAGAATCACAAGGTTGGAAAGGACCTATAAGATCATCTAATCCAGCCATCCTCCCATTACCGTTGCTACCACAAGTTACTAAACCATATCTTGTAGCTCCTCATCCAGACGCCTCTTGAACACTGCCAGGAACGGCGACTCCACCACCTCCCTGGGCAGGCCTTTCCAGTGCCTGACCACTCTCTGAGAGGAAAAGAGTTTCCTTATGTCTAATCTAAACCTCCTCTGGTACAACTTGTGGCCATTTCCTCGGGTACTGTTTGTTGCCTGGGAGAAGAGGCCAAACCCCTCCTCCTCATCACAACCTCCCTTCAGGAAGCTCCCTTCAGGAGCATGATGAGGTCTCCTCTGAGCCTCTTGTTCTCCAGACTAAACAATCTCAGCTCCCTCAGCCACTCCTCATAAGATTTGTGCTTCAGACCCCTCACCAGTTTTGTTGCCCTTCTCTTCCAGGGCCTTAATGTCTTTTTTTGTAGTGACGGGCCCTCTAGGCAGTTCCTTACCCAAACAAGGGTATACCTGTCCATGCCGCGGAAAGGCAGTTTCTCCAGGAGAATGCTGTGAGAGACGGTGTTGAAGGCTTTGCTGAAGTCTGGGTAGATTACATCAACAGCCTTTCCCTCGTCTACCAGGCTGGTCACCCAGTCATGGAAGGAGATGAGGTTGATCAAGCACGACCTGCCTTTCATGAACTCGTGCTGGCTGGGCCTGACTCCCTGGATGCCACGCACATGCCCTGTGATTTCACCCAAGATGATTTGCTCCATAACTTTCCCTGGTACTGAGGTCAGGCTGACAGGCGTGTAGTTCCCCATATCCTCCTTAC
>JAOWBP010004700.1:30452274-30491235 GCA_028571105.1 Tragopan temminckii
CCTGACAGAAGAAAATGTTTACATTCAGCTATGGAGGAATCCATGTGGAGTTCACAGAAATGTCTGCTGTCCGGTGCTGCCAAGGAAATGTTCTGAATCAATCCCTAAATCTGTCTCCTCTTAGCTTGCACTACTTTGGCCAGTTTCTAAGTTTGCAGTGTCCATTCTTCAGTTTCATGATAGAGATATTATGTAGTTATTTGGGGTCACTGAATTTCCCGGTTTCATAAAAGTGTTCTGGAGTGGATGTGGTTTTTAAGATATTTCTATACTCCATGGTGTCTGCCTATTTTCTCCTTTTCCTTCCTAAGAAGAAACATACTCTATAGTTATGTGTATGACATACACACATGATATGTGTAAGACCTTACAATATGTATATATATTTTTTGTATAATCATGTAGAACTTGGCTGACTTTTAAAAAAAAAGTGAATATTGGATTTTATCAATCAAAGTGGAATTTCTCAGTCAAACTGTTGCAGTTTCAAGAGTTAATCTCATGAGAACCTTTCCTCCCCTAGGAAGATGAGGGGGAAAGGAAGAGGATAAATCCAACTGAGATAGGAAAAACTAGTTTATTAAAAGGAATGTGAGATATATAGAATAATTAAGAATAATAAATCAAATAAACCAAAAATAAATGGGAGGAGAGAGAGAGTCACTTCAGATCTTCATCGACAGGCCATCATGGCTGGCCTCCTGGAAGAAGATGGGAGCTTTTCCTCGTCATTTGGAATCAGATATGTGAAAGCTCTTGGGAAGTGTAGTACACTTCAGTGTATCTTCCTCTTGGAGAGTCAGAATTCATGTGAGACTGCTAGAGAACCAGTGCACTATGCCTCTGCATCCAACTGTTGTGTGATGCCATGATATGGACTACTGATATAACCAGGACACGAACTTATTCAAATTTATTGGAAACTTTATGCCAGTATTTCACTACAGAATGGTTCTACCAAAATCTTCAGAGTTTGTGTTCTTAGCTGACGTTGAGGATTCATGCAGATAAAATTTAAGCATTCTGAAATAGAAACAAATAGTAGGTTTGTCAAGTTGCCACTCTACCTCCCATTATTTTCTGCTTCTCATGTGAGTTCACTGAGAACCACAAGAGGAAACAGAACTATATGATGTCTCCCTCAGTCCTCTTTTTCAAACCCTGAATATCACACAGAAATATACATATATATACAATTATGGTGATATTTAAGATGAAATATCAGAGAGACAATTGAAGTAATTAATTGAAGTCAATTCAGACTGACCTTTATATCTAAAATGTCTAAGGTGCAGATCATAAAGTCATTAAGATTAGAAAAGATCTCTGAGATCACGAAGTCCCACCACTCAGCTACCACCAGTACTGCCCACTAAGCCACATCCCTAAGTACCACATGTACACATTTCTCGAACACATCCAGAGACGGTGACTCTATAACCTCCTTAAGCAGCCTATTCCAATGCCCAGCCACTCTTTTGGAGAAATTTTTCCTAATATCCGGCCTGAAACTTTTATTCATTTTTCAACAACTTTAGTAAACATGACTTTTGATATCAAAGCAAATCCTATACAAGAGGTTGTTTCTGTGGTTACGCAATGGGGAAAATCTTTATAGATGGCCATATTTCTTTTATGTATATGATAGGAATTTTATTTACTTCACAGAAATATATAGAGAGAACAGAACTGAGCCCTTTATTAAGAACTGTTAAGTTTTCCCTCAACTTAGGAATGTATTGCATTTGACAGACATCTAGGATATACATACTATGAGAAATATTTTTCATCAAGCAGCAGTAAGCTGTAAACATATTGCATAGAATGAGCTCAAGGCATAATTTTTTCCTTCATTTTGTCCAATGCACTGTACAATCTCTGGTAACATACTATGAAATTTTTGCCTCTCTGAGAATGTGTGTGTAAACAGCATCATTGAGCCAAGTTGTTCCTATTTCATGTACTTCTTTTGAAGTGAGTTGAAGGAGTTGGCAAACCAAAGTCATGCTCGTGCTGATATTTAGCTTGTTTAGAAGGTTCTTTGTGTGCTGCTAAAGCATTGCTAGCCTCAGGGAATTGGGTGGGAGCAGGTTGCGATACATGTTTAAATTCCTTTGCAGGTAAATAATGCACTCATATAACCTATATATGATATAGATTACACATGGCTTCTTTTTTTCACTTCCTTCTTAAACTGATGAAGCATGGCATAAATTCCTTTACAGATTCTGTTTCTTCTTCTCTAGCTATAAAGCTGGCAAAAAAAGTAAAATCTGTATTTTTTTTTTTTTTCTCCTAGCACATCATAAGCCTAGAGATAGATCTGACGACATTATGAATATGAGTTAGAGTGAATGTGACAACAGCCTGAAGCCATACTTCTTTAGGCTGTAATCTTGTTAAACCTTGCTAGCTAAGCAGTCAGACATTTCCTGATACTTAAATGGAAGAACTCAGGTGTATTTTGTAGGAGTGACTGTGCTGAATTTTCCTGTTGATATAGAGCTAATGGGTCACTGCTGACAGCATTATCTCAGTCTGTGGCTTCCAAACGTGCTATTAGAAAAATGTGTCAGACTGAATTGGTGAACTTTAAACAGGAAATCTCATTGCATACGAACTTTAAATCTCGTGTCCCAACATTTTAACTGTAATTTCATTTGAATTGATTATCCAATTGTATAGTTAATATTTTGTCCCCTTTTTTATGCCATTCTTAAAGGGAATTCTTCCTCAGTTCACTGGACTAGAGGTTTGAGACTCGAGTGTATTTTTCATTGAATAGTTGTACTTACTTCTCATCTTTGTCTCCTAGACAGAGAATAGGAGAATTCAAATATGGTAATAAAGTAGTTAATGAGGAAAAAAAATATGTATATGTAGACAGGAACTAAGAGAATTATGAAAATTAATTTTACATGAGATCTGCAAATGGAATCTCATTGCTTAATACTGATCGGTGTCTGCTTTGGAATTCTAATCTGTTATATCCCAAAGTCTGAAAGTGTTTCCCTCATTTTGCTCACATTCTTTCAACAAGAATCTGAAATGCAGCTTTCTTAAAAAAAATTCAGAATAATTTCACCTATCTGGCTGTTCTTAAGCTGAGTTACAGTTTAATCAATGATTTTTTTTTTTAGAAAAGTTAATATAGCTATCTGGGTACATCCCCCTTCCTTAAATGTTTTTTTTTTCTTGCATCCTTTCTGACCATACCAAGGACTTTTCACTGGGGAACTAACAGCCAGAAAGCCTGGGGACAGTTTACACTGGAAATTATTACACTGCTTACTGTAGTAGTCTGTGAAATGCTGATGTTGAAGGACTTTGCTGCAGGTGATAAGATGATGCATGCTCCAGGTGATGTATTTAAAGTACATTTACAGACATAATGACTTAATAAAAACCAAATGTGAGAATCCAGCTGGGTAACATCTTTATTGCTATGCACAGAAAAACAACAACAAAGATTTGTAATAATTGATTCTAATCCTTCAGTCTCCCAAAGCCAGGGTCTGTTATTTATTCACATTATATATAGATATTTCTTATAGATATATAGACATGACTTTTGATCATAATGTGTGTATTAGGTTATAATACTCTTCAAAACTGAATTATCTTAATTGTTTTTATTTTTTTATCATTTTACCATAATTGGTACTATTTTAAAGTTCATATCTTATACTACATGTCAGATGATCTATAAAGCAGAGGCTTAATGTCTCTGGCATATACTTGTTTTGACTACATCTTTCCACATCATAGAATACATTGCATTTGAACTTCAGATGAAGTAGATCATAGAATCATAGAATCACAGAATCATAAAATCATAGAATAGCTTGGGTTAGAAAAGGCTCCAAGGATCATCTGGTTCCAAACCCCCTGCCACAGACAGGACCACCAGTCTCCAGATGTGGTACTCGACCAGATTGCCCACAGCTCCATTCAACCTGGTCTTGAACACCTCTAAAGATGGGGCATCCACAACCTCTCTAGGCAGCCCGTTCCAGCATCTCACCACTTTCTCTGTGAAGAACTTGCCCCTGACATCCCGTCTAATCCTTTCCTCCTTGAGCTTAAAACCATTCCCCCTTGGCCTATCACTGTCTATCCTTGCAAAAAGTTGACTCCTCTCCTGTTTATAATCCCCTTTTAAATACTTGAAGGTTGCAGTAATGTCTCCTTGCAGTCTTCTCTTCTTCCGTCTGATCTAGCCCAGCTCCCTCAACCTGTCCTCACAGGGGAGGTGCTCTAGACTTCTGATTGCCTTCTTGGTCCTCCTCTGGACCCTCTCCAACAGCTGCCCATCTTTCCTGTATTGGGACTCTGACTTGGAAGCAGTACTCCAGACAGGGCTTCACAAGGGCTGAGTAGAGAGGGACAGTCACCTCCCTGTCCTTGCTGGCCACCTCTCTTGGATGGAGCCCAGGATACCATTTGCTTTCTGAGCTGCAAGAGCACACTGCTTGCTCACGTTCAGTTTTTCATCCACCTGGACCCTCAGACCCTTCTCCACTGGGCTACTCTCAAGAAGTTCTTCTCCCAGTCTGTATATTTATCTGGGATTACTACAACCCAAGCGCAAAACCTCATTAGGTTCACATATGTGTTTTTTGAGGACTCTCTATATGGCAGGGTGTTTTGTTGCTGGGTTTTTTTTTTTTTTTTTTTTTTGCTATTTTCTTGCTTTGTTAATTTACTGACTAGCAGATGTGTTTTTCTGAATACTGCAGTTTAGACAAGAATGGATCAAAGAAAGAAACCGTAAGTTAGATGGGATGATTTTTTATGGTCTTCATCTGATGTTACAAGTGTTCCTACCTCACTTTTCAGTTGGTATCTTCTTTTGAGTAAATAATTCATATTGAATAAGCCCAAATTTTTCTCTCACCCATTCTTCAAAAGGCTAAAATGATTGCATTTTTTCCACTTCTATCAAGACATTCAGAAATAGTCTAAAGAAATATAGTTGCTTTCAGGAGACAAACATTTTCTGATTTAGAATGGAAAAAATAATAGCAACTAAATTTAAGACGTCGGGTAATATGCAGTTTCAGTGATTTAGCATTATTACTTCAAAACTCCAAAGCTAGGAATAGTCTAAGTGCTACTAGTTAGTGGAGTATAGAGATCTGGACATATTTTAATGCTGAATTCAGCCACTGGCAAGAAAGCTTTTTTTTTCCTGACTGTATGTACCAGTCTGCCACATATTAGGTGGAGCATCCCAATGATCTGTTCATCTGTTTGACTGAACTTTCTGAAACTAGCTAGGAGCATTTTTCCCTCATGCTTCTTTCTGCATAATCTTCAAAATCTGCAAAGCCTATAAAGGAGGGACATCTTTTTACTGGCAGTTCTTTTCTGACAGCTCAGTACCACAAAATCAGATACATTCAAGCTTCTTCCCACCCCCGACTCCCCATCACATTGAATGTTTCCCTGAGCATTCCTATCTGCAAGCGTTCAGGCAGTTTTTTAAGGGTCAGAGACAATGGCACTATTATGGCAATTGCTGGTAAAAAAATATTTCAAAATATTCAAGTTTATTTGAACAAAAGATATTTTCTTCCTCAGTGTAATTCTTTAGCAAAAAACATGGAGACTTTTAATCAGTGGATTCCAAACTTTTGAAACTGAGATCTTCAGGAATTGTTAAAGCACTTGAAACAAGATGGGTGGCCTGTAGCTGTAGCTCTATAAAGGCTGTCTGGGAATGCTATTAAGCGCTGTACAGAACAAATACTCTTAGAGCTCTTCAGAGATTACTCAGTGTGACAGAAAGGGAGGAACAATGTATGGAGAGCCTGCAATGACACATTCTTCAAAAGCTCCTGTCATGAACCTAAGAATCACATCTGTGTAGAGCTGTGTGAACTTGAGAAAACTGACTTGCTGAACAAACTTATTTCCTCCCTGCTCACCTACTGTCTGTAATGCTTCTCCAGCATAGTTCAGGAACCACTGGAGAAAGATTAACCAAAAATCAGTGGCCTCCAAGAATGAATAGGTGCAGCCAGAAACATTTCGTGAAAACATCATTTGAAAATCCCTGGGAATAAGATAATGCAAAGATAAATGCATTTAGCATTTTTCCTCTGCGGATTTGGATTTCCTTAGACTGTGAACGGAAATTAATATAATGATCTCTCCCAAGAGCTTTATCCACAGTTGTGTAGAACTGTCTGTATTGACCTCAGTGATAACCTGTATTGGATTCTTAGTCTAATTTGAATTATTTCATTTCTTAAAAATTATTATGTAATTTGCTGTATTTGAAAATTACTGAGTTGCAGCCATCCAGGAATACACTCATCAGGAGAGAGAGTCAAGGGTCTAAAAACATGAGCAGCATTATGGTGGGTTTTTAAAACACCAGAGAAATTAGACACTTTTTTTTACAGTTATTCTTTTTTTTTTTTTTTTTTTTTTCTACACACTAATATATAGAGAGTTTTTGTGTCATGTATCTTTTAATGAACGTGAATTTTAAAAAGATCAAACCTATTTGAAATTTTAGTAATCATTATTGATTTAAGGAGTTAAGTGCATCAAAGGGATAGAAGCAAAAAAAAAAAAACCCACAAAAACAAATACTTGTTCATGCCTACAACTCTAAACAGAAAAATGCATAACTATCTCTTACAATACCATTTTTCTCTTCATCTGATCAGTCAATCCCAAGGATTTCCAAATAGCCAAAGTGGACATTTTATTCCTTTAATCCTTTTTTTTTTTTTTTTTTTTCCTATTATGCTAATTGTGTTGTTGCTCTGTATCACACAAGTGTCGCTTTCTTTTTCTCTAGTTGCAAAGTCTTTATTTTCTCCCAACTCACATATTGATCTTTTTAAGGTGCTAGTGTAGTTTTACTTTTGTTTGTTGATTCTGTTTTCTGTATCACAGGTCTTCATATCTAAGCAAGACAAAGTGTATTTTCAATTAAAAGGAATAGCACTTAGAAGCTCTTTTTGCCATAATCTTCAGTCTCACAAGAGCTTATCTTTCATTTAGGACAGAGTAAAATAGAGACTTCTGGGTCCAGGGAAAATCATTTAGAAATTCTTCTACTTTCTTTTCTTTCTTTTTCTCCCATCCTTGTGCTCAAAATACAAAGTCTTTAGCTTCTTCTGTTGACTGATCAAAGAAAAATCGGTAGGCAGAGGTGGAAAGGGGAGGGAGGAAAAGACGAAAAAGTTTTCTTTTGAAAAGCATGAATCTTTCCTCTGGAAGTATCCCAGAGTCACAATGTCACAATGAGGGGCCCTCAGCCCTAGAAGACAGACGAGTAGCAAGCTAAGTTTCATAGACAGTTCCTGCTTACTGGAGGGTCTATCCAATCAAGCCTTTTCCTTTTACAGTGATGGGAGTAGGGGAACAAGGGAACAATTGGGCTGAACTAGCTTTAAAGCACTGCAAGCGCTTCCTTCTCCTTTTCTCAATGGTTGGCATTAGTAAGAATGATAATAAAAATGCTCTTGGTCTGAAGTGTTTTTGGTGCTTGATTTGTGCTCGCTCTTCTCTTAGTTTCATAGATACTTAAGAGGTTTAAAACCCTTAAAAGCAATGTTTAAGGATTTGAACTATTCTTTTTTTTTTTTTTTTTCCCCTAGTCTCATTCTTTCCGGCCCTCCAAAGATGTTTCAAAAACAAATCTTTCCAGATAGTCTTGTTTCTCAGTTTGTGTGACAGTTAGGGTCTGTCTTCATAACTGTTGTCAGCCTCACTGCCACTTGCAGGTTCTTACTGAAGAGGTGGATACTGGAGGTCTTCAGATAGTTGGAAAACATCATTTGAATGTGGTTGATACAATGTGAGAGTTGTACTTAGACGACACTGTGCTGAAACAAAGCTAAAGGGTGATAGCTCCATGTGGGTGGCCACTGAACAGGATCCTGGTGTTGTTAGGAGCTCTATTGCCTCCTCATGGTGTGCAGAGAATGACAGAAGTTAATGGTGTAGATATTGCAGTGTCGCTCTCAGTAACAACAGGATCTCTGTCCCTTTGCTAGTTAAAAGTTTCTTGCTATGTGCAGCTCAGTCCCTTAGCTCTATCTTCATTTACCTCTTTCAACCAAACACAACATGCACAGGGGTTAATTTCCCAAATAGCATGCACAGGGGTTAATTTCCCAAATAATGGTTTTCATCTGGTTATTGAAAAGGTAGAGATATATACTAAGGGCATGTTCAAAAGGCTTTGGAATCTGCCACGACTTATTGGTTATGGCTTATTCCAGTGAGATGTCTGGCACGAGTCCATTTTCTCTTTCTTCTTCTCATGCAGTGATTTAGATCATTAAAATTATACCATGTCTACCATTCCTCAATTACAGAAACTGTAAGTTACACCCAAACAACTGTATTCAGGATACAGACAGTTGTGTTTGTTTAAGAACACAAAATAGTCAGGCTGTAGTTCGGTTATCACTATGAATGGCTCTCTGAGTTCATAAAGCAGACTTCGAGGAAATGAACTTGAGAACACCCAGGAAGAAATAAGAAATTGAAAGGTAGCAGCATTGTTTAAGGGATAAGAGGATGCCAAGCAAATTTTGTGTGTACCTCATGCATGAGACAAGCCTCACTGGCAGTAAGTAGTTGAGAACAAGCTACAGAGAAAAGATTTTATTTATCCCTATGTATATAAGATCTTGAAAAACACTTCTGAAGAATGAGGTGTTGGCATTATTTCATCTTTTTTTCACTTGTCTAATGAACTTGTAGTTTTGGCAGAAGCAAACTTTCAGATTCAAACTCAGAGAAGAATCCCAAACTGCTAACATTTGTCATTTCTTGATTTTGTGGCTTTTAAGCACAATTACTTAGGATGAAAATTGTTTGCCAGGAGGACCTGTCAGCCCATGATCACTTGAGCTTGGGTTAGTCTAGCAAGTAACAGAATGGGTACACTTTTCCTCAATACTGTTTGCAATTTTCATTGAGTTTAATTTTGTTAATAATGTCTATCTACTAATCTCTACAATACTCGTCTTGTGTGGGAAGCAGAGTTCGTAATAATGTCTGAAATTGTTCTACATTCCAAAAGCTCAGAATCATAGTACAGTATTTGAAGCTTGTTTTTAAATAGCACGCTTGGAATAATTGTTGTGATTTCAGATAAAGCATGGAAAAGAGAGAATTTCTATGCAGGATGCTTTTCTATCATCTACTCAAAATGTTTTCTCAGACTGCTTGTTTAATTATAGTTTGTTTGATTGATTTATTCTAGAAATAATTTATCATTTTTTCAATAAAACACTTCACCTTAAGCTCTCTGATTTCATTTAAAAGTAGAATTGTCATTTTTAGAAGGCTTAAAATGCATACTGTGAAACAACAGCCACAGAAATATAGTCTTGAGACTTTCTGATCTGAGTGAAATTGTAAAGGTTTTCCATTGAAATGAGAATTTCTTCTAAAAGTTTATAATCTCATCAAAGTTCATTTTGCACCTAAAAATAACCTATGTTGATAGAAAATGTTATGGTGGAGTTTTCATCCTTATTATATCTGAGGAGAAGAAAGTTGATCCAAAATCAACATAAAGAGTACTAATTTGTAAAGTATAACTGTCCAATGCATATGCTCATTCATTGTTTGCTGATAACTTTACAAGATGATTTTCAGTCAGATTCTCAAATACCTCAGCAGTGTCATGGAGAGTTATGATAACATCCTTAAAATGCTTGTTTATTGCAGATAAAAACAAAGACATGAAGGCTTACTGGCTTGTTCAACAAAATGCTAATTTGTTAGATAAGTAAAGATAAGTATTGGAATAAGTAAATAATTTCTGCTTATTTTTATCACTCCTGTAGATAATGCTGCTTTCCAGAATATGGATTTGAGGGAGAAAATGGGAAATGACTATTTTTGAGTGCTTGTACTCTCATTTATTTTTTCCATTTTGACTACTTTAAGAGGTACACTTATTACAGCTTTGAGGGTGGGCTTTTAATTTTTATATGTTTTTTTAATGGAAGGATATTTCAGTTCATATCCTGATATCCTTAAATTGACCTTTAGTAACTTCGATGCTTGCTTACATTGATTTATTGTGTGAACTGGGGAGGTTAACACTCATGCTACTAACAGTGACATATTTTTCTTGCATATCTTTTATCATTTCATTGCTAGAGTCAATTTTTAAGCATTTTTTTTAGTAGCTGAGAAGTGGACAATTTCAGCTGTGAGTCAAAGACGTATGTCTGGATCTGTATAAGCCAGTCTCATATGAAAAAGAATATAGCTATGTTCAGGTAATCTGTCCTGTGTACTCATCTGTTTTCATGATCACTAGCTCAGGAATCTGTGGTCCACAATCAGCTGGCACCAATTTTCTTATATCTCTTACATCCTCCCTGTCCTTCCTTCTGATTTATATGTATTTCACATGTCATATTTCTGTTTTATCCATCACTTCTCAACTCTGCTGTCGCTTATTCAGAATATCAAATAATTGGCAACACAGAGGTGAAAATCCTCTTGTGTCTTAAAGAGCACCACTTCCTCATGTTCACCTAATCATGGCTCCCTTGTCCCTGTGTGATTAAAGGTTTGTCCATAGAGTGGCTTTCACATTCATCTATCAGATGGCCTCAGCATTTGACTAAATAAAAGAGTCCCTGTATTATTTTGAACTGTTGCCTTGGGATATGAGCACCACAGACACTACTGTTACCATCCAATTATCTTCTTTTCCTTTTCAGAAGGACTTATTTTTACAATATTTATTAAATAAATAAATAAATGGGAAAAAAAGTTAAAAAAAAAAAAATTAAAAAAGAAAATAAAAAGGGAAAACAGTCCCCTAGCATCTCTATCCTGTCAATTGTAACTTCCTGTACTCACTGCTGGATTTCTCATATCCTTGCCTCCACAGTACTTCCTAGAGGACTACAGACCAACATTTTATCATTCAGATGTCACTTATTCCCTACCATTTCATTGTCTTTCATACTCATTTATGTCCCTTTGGGGGAATCTCTCCAGGTAATGGGCATCTCCATATGTTTAGGTATTGTAATCTTGAGCAAGAAATGGTTATTAAAACCATCTCAGTAAAGAAAGAGGAAATAGAAAGTAAACATGAGGCAAGAAGATCTAGAATAAAGGTCTTCTTGACTCAGGTCTAATATTACTTCTGGAAGCAAAGCCACTGGAAAATCTATTACTTTCTGCCTATTTGTTGAAACTGCTAAGAAATTTCAGCATATTTTGCTAAGTATATGGTGACAAATGCAAAAGATGGGAATCTTGAGCATTTCAGAACTATTACCCACATTTGTGCATTGAATTTAGAATACACATAGAATGTTTGTGGCTTTTTTTCTGATCTTATTTTATGTTTAACTCATTTTACTGAAAATTTGCTTAAGTAATTCTACAGAAACATAGCTTGTTTTGCAATCCAGTCAAATGGGCAAAAATGCAGTCAGGAGGGATGTTGATCCTTAAGGAAGGAGAATGGCAGTTCTTTGGCTCAGAATTCCTTAAAATTAAAATGTATTACAGATAAGCTGAAACACCCCCAAAAAACTGTCCCGTTTGTCCCCAAGAGTGCAAGCTTACTCCTAACCGTGTAATTCAAAACATCCTTTATGGCTTAGCAAACCAAATGCAACACATAATTAATGTGACCTTTTTTAGTTCTAATGCCAGGTGGCAGATTGCACTTTTTTTTAGTTCTAAAGCAGGCTGCAAGATGCCTTGCATCTGATCTACAAGTGTTTATATGTCTCATGATCAATTTTTATTTTTATTTTTATTTTTATTTCCAGCTATTTTATTCTTTAAAAAAATGTGCACAAAATGTAGATCAGTCTTTTTTTATGGTGACACAAGGGTTAAACATGTGGTAACTTTCAAGATTTATTCTTAATCTATCTCAGCTCTAAGGAAGTAGAGATCACACTCAGAATCACATCCCCATTGCAGCTCATTGTACCAATTATGTGATAACAGCATTTGTCAGTGTTATTTGCTCATTACTTCAAAGGAGGATTATTAGGTAAATGATGATGATGATGCAGTTGCATTACGTATTAGGCAGTAAGGAATAAGTTAATAATGATGCACTTAATATATTCCTTAGCTGACAAGCAGAGCCATTTCCAAATATTTACACTCCTAAAAAGCTCCATACACTTTTAGGCAATATATGTGTCTCTGTGTGCATCTTGAATAAGTGGACATAGTCATATGCTTTGTCACATGTTGAAACATAGCAGAGTTTTATTTCATTTTCTTTGGAACCATGTGGTAACTCTTTGTGTTCACAAGCATTAATCACCTCTGGTGTTGGATACCAAGGGCCTGTCATTATTGCCATTTATCACAATGTGGTCTTCCTTTGTGTCCTGCAAATTTGTTCACCCTCACCCTCGAGAGCACATGCCTTCTACAGGGGGAGAGGTGACAGAACTATTGCTCAGCTCTGATGTTTTGCAGTGTTTCTTCTAATGATTATGCACTGTGGGTTTATATGGCAGCTGCCTAGGTTCCAAACCAAGCTGGGGAAGAACTGATACAGGGAGTTAAAAGAATTTGGAGAATGTTTTTTTAAATATATATGGAAGAGAGAGGAGTTGATTTTGTTTTGAATAAATATAATTTTTTGTCTTGCTTTTACACTGGAACTATCAGAATAGAACTGCTCTCTTCTGACAAGGCCAACTGAAACTTAGACTTTACAACATTAGCATTAGAGGGATTTACACACAGATAGCAAGTATTCTTACACAAAGTCAAGATGGATTGCTCTGTGAATGTAAACTATGGTGACGCAAGCTATTACATGGAGTAATATAGGTTCAGAGATGACCAGCTTATCATGTTAGTGTGATCATTGTGTGGAATAATTGCACTTAATATCAGCATTTCTAGCAGCTTGTTCTTCATTAGTGAGATACTTCCCGCAATAACTATCAAAAAGCTGAAAGCACATCAGATTCCAAACTTAACTGCAAAATTGTAACAACAACAAAAAAAAAAATAGTTGCACTGTATTAAACAACCTTTTCCCCTTCTTTCTCTCCAGTTTAGCAGTACTAAAGTCTGGTTTAAAGGCAATTTACTCATTCATAGTATGGAAAGTATAAAGTTTGTGTATCTGTCATAAACATAAACAGTACTGTACTACAGGCACTAAATCCAATATAGTGTACAGTTTTTAGTTACAAATGTTAACTATGTTTTTATGTTTGGATATAGACATTCAGTGCTATGTGACTTTGTGCCTCTTATTTAAAAAACATAATACAAATTCATCAGCTAGATTCAAATCCCATCCAAACTCCAAGAGTCTTCTATTAAACCAGACTCAAGTATTTTGACAAAAATATATACTGGAAAAAAATTATTAAAATGTGTATACATTTCTAGAGGAATTAGAGATACAACTTTGTAATTATTATTATAAATTAATTCAGTTTGCTCAATTGAAGTCACAAAATACAGGGGAAGGACAAAAGAATAAATCTATTGGACTGAATTCATTGGACTGCATTTTCAGATTGGGACACTATTTTGCTGTGTTAGCAAGCAGTTTGTCCTTTTTCTTGTCCAATTTTTATATGTATATATATATTTAATACACACTCAATGTTGTTTTCTATGAGTGAGACAAATTAGTTTTTATGGAACACTCCTGAAAGGGTCAGTTGGATTTTTCTTTTCTATTGAACAGCATTAAGAATGCATACAAGGAATTAATTTTGACAAAGGCATATTCATTTGAAATATCTCTATGTCATGTCATGCATTTCATTTCAAGAAGTACCTGAGCTTTAATTAATTGTATTTGAGGTCCCTGATTTCATCATGCAGCTCCCAAATTTTTGCATAGCTGTTGTCTAGTCCTGAAGAATGTTAATTCCCCTTAGTGATTATCTTTGAAGGTTCTTAAATGTCTCTCCTGTGATTGCCCAGAACTTTGAAGATCTTAATAACACTAGCACCTGAGTGCGTATTCCACTCCAATGCCTAACCTATCTAACCTGAAAGGACAGATAGAAAATATCAAAAGTTATTCCTAGTGGATTTTTTAACAGGTCAGGCTTACAGCAACGTAAGGGTGGTTGTAGCTCTGACACTGTCGCCCAGCAGAGTAAAACTTTCTACCAAGACTGTTGGAGTTTGAGTTCTCTCATACCTTAGTCATAAAAAGGAATGTGAGTACAGTTCCTGAGAGATGATCCTAGACATTACGCTCATGGATACTCTTATATTGTCCTATTCTGTGACAGCTTTTTTGGAGCAAACAAATATTCATCAAGATAACTGTGTACTTTTTGCACTGTGAGTAGAACATCCACATGGAAAGAAAAAAATAGAGATTCCTATTTCTTCTCTAAAGAGCACTAAAAACATAACCCAGAGTACTTATAAAGTCATGGCCAAAGCACTAATATTCTCATCTCTTTTTTTTTTTTTTTTTTTTTTTTTTTTTTTTTTTGTGATTTCCTACTCAAATTTATTTCTTTTTCTTTACCACATTCATTAATTCCAAATGATGAATGAAGTTAATGAGAAATTTTCATCCCACTGTGGTGCAGATTTAATGCTTGCTTAACAGCACAGAGAAAGGGTCTCTCATATCAAGAGCAAAGAAAATGCACAGGCTTTTCCAAAGGCAAGAATTATATAAATAAATTGCCAGAGTCTTCACCACCATGTGTTTCTCAGGGGTCAAGCTGCCACTACTATATTATGCATGTTGTTTTTTTAAAGCCACAGATTATTTTATATTATGTTTATTAAGCTCTCCAAATCACTGTTGTTCACCAGCTACCCAATTTTCCCAATGCAAGCACAAGAAATAAAGGCTATCTATGGCTTCAACATTCTTTTGATGAATATGGCCAGTATAACATTTACCACAACTCAGAAAGAAGTCATTATTTCAGCAAAGCCTGTTATTGTTCATTAATACAAAGACTGTATGATAAATATAATGAAAGATTGCTTGGTTTACTATATCTTTGTTATCTAAAGCAGTTCCATGAATAACTATGGGGATTTGTCTTTGAATGACTTATTTGCTTCCAGCCTAATAAATAACATGTAATTAGGGTAATATATTGTTTCCTAGTTATGCTAGCAATGTAGTAGAGGAAAATAACAGAATGATTTCAGGTATAAAAGAATGGTAGATGGTTTTAACACTATCCCTTAAATTACATGGGCTCATTATGCACGACTTAAACTGCTGGGAGGTCTATGTGTAAAGGAAAAGCAGGGAGTAGGTTTAATGAGTTCTTTATTACTCAGGTCATGAATTATTACACAGGTAGTATAACACTGCAGCAACTGTTCTGCATGTAAAATTTCCGTCTGTTTGAATAAGGCATCACTATTTGGGATACTTTACTCCATCTATTAATATTTTTACAGGAGCTGCTCCTGTGCAGAATCAACCATGGGTAAATGTCCATTCTCATCAGCTGGCTGGACTGGTGATGAGAGTTTTATGAAGTGCCTTGAAAGGAAAAAAAAAGTGCCTCAAAGCTATTGCTTGCTTTACTATGTGCATGCTGCACAGGGTATGTGTATACCGTGATGTGTAGGAGCAGTGGCAACATGAATAAATAAATAAACAAATAAATAATTGTTAATGTTTTACTAAGGAAAAAGAATGATTTTTTAGCACAGTCTCTGTTCATATTTGCTAAGCCAGATTGCAAAAGATGTGATAGATTCGATGCTTGATCTTAACCAGTCTGAGAATGCTCCCCTGTAGAAGTGACAAACTCACACAGCAAGCACTGCTCCTGACCCATCCTTCTGAGTGAACATGCCCCAGCTGTTGTCAGGGAGGCCAAAAGACAGGGTGATGTTGAGATTATTGGTGCAACTACCTGTGAGATGCTGCAGATAGAGAGGAAAGCAGCAATCAGCTGACTGGTGTTGGCCTAGATTTGACCATGCAGAATTTGGTTCATTTCATCTGGAGAAGCATCTGTCCTGAGGGCAAGCCTGACGTGATAGAAGGTTTTCATTGTTTGGTTTCATCTCTTTCTCCTTCTGTTCTGAAACTCATGGAGAGGCGATTAATGGTAGCCCAGATGGTACTGCATTTTGAATTTGTGGCTAAAACAGTGCTAATATGCCACTGTTTTCATTATTGCCGAAAATGTTGCTTGCACAGCACCCAGACCCGCTCTTTTTTCCCAGTCTGTCACCAAAGCAACTAGGCTGGGCTGGGCCAAAATCTTAAAGGGGTTGGGACAGAGCAACTAGCCCAAACTAACCAGGGGGATACCGCACATAACATCACACTCAGCAATAAAAGCAGGAAAGGAGGAGTGAGGGGGACTTCTGGGTTCTGGTGTTGTCTTTCCAACTAACTGAGGCATGCTGAAGCCCTGCTTTCTAGGAAGTGACTGGCAGTCTGCCTGCCCATGGAGGCAGCAGATAAATTCCTTATTTTGCTTGGCCTGCACACACAGCTTTTGCTTTACCTCTTAAACTCTCTTTATCTCTCTACAAGTCTTCTCTCCTTTTTGTATTTTTTCCTGATCCTGCAGTTCAGAGAAGTGAGCAGCTGGCTTTGCAGGCACATGGCTGCTGGCTAGGTCCAACCTTCCATATTTTCCTTTTGAGCCTAGGACAGGTAACAAGCATTTTTTGAAAAATCAAATCATTATGCCATTCAGAGTCATGTGATTTCTCCAGCTTCTTTTGATATCTGTATGGTATGTGTTTTGTGCCTACAATCTATTCCCAGCAATTTGAAAATCAACTTGTATTCCTCAAGAGTGGCTACAGGCAACTGACTCTGCATACACTGCTTTCATCATCTAGCCTTAAGGCTCTGGCAAATTCATGAAGGTGAGGAATTTCAGAGAGAAGATTGCTCTTTTTGTCCTTAATTCACCCCACTGGATTTACCAGCAACTATTAATCATGGTATGGTCTATATCACACACAGTTCTCTCAGCCCTGTGCAATGCCAGAGGCACAGTGGAACAAGACAGGGAAAGGCAATCAACCCACAGTTCAAAGTAAAATGGCAGGTCTGTTCTTCTGTGGGCTTAGAACAGTGCAGAGCAGAAAATCTGACTTTGGTGTGCAACATGTAATGTGTCTGGAAATCTGCTGCGTATTGGATCTGAGAAGCAAGGCCTGTATTAACCCCTTAATAGCAGGCTTTTGAACACCCTTCAATCATTTTTTATAGACTGCTGAGCAAATGACTGATTTTAGTACACATCTAGCCTGCTTGATAATATTATTCAAAGCTGTGTGTTATTTTGTGTAAAGTTATTTTAGATTTTTAATAGGGAACTACGTCAAACCTCATTTAAGACACACATCACCCAATCTTTGGAGAAGAGGAGGGTCAGGGGAAACCTTATAGCTCTCTACAACTACCTGAAAGGAGGTTGTGGCAAGGTGGGGATCAGCCTCTTCTCCAGCTTAACTAATGATTGGGCTAGAGGGAATGACCTCAAGTTGCACCAGGGGAGGTTCAGGTTGAATATTAGGAAAGAATTATTCTCTGAAGGAATAGTGAGGTATTAGAACAGGCTGCCCATAGAAGTGGTGAAGTCACCACCCCTGGTGGTGTTCAAGAAATGTTTAGATGTGGTACTAGGGGACGTGATTTACTGAGAAAATCTTGGTGGTAGATGGACAGTTGATCTTGGAGATCTTTTCCATCTTGCTGATTCCATGATTCTATGATTTTATGATCTTCATTAGGTGTGAACTGATATTAATGAATACATAATTTAGTGAAACTTATGCCTTATTTCTTGTCCCACTGCAAATTGATCCTCTACATATTTATCTGATGTCAGTTGTGTTTTAAGTCTTGTTCGTTTAAATCCTTTAGTCAGTTCTTTATTATCATTTTCACTTCATGTTCTTTAAGAAGGGCTGTCTGCATTTGCAAACTTGAGTGATATGTTTGTGCACTAAGACAAGTCTGTCTGTTCAAGGCCAAGTTTGTGGGTAAAGAAAAAAAATCATTTGCAAATCTGACTTGCAAAGCTCTTTCATTATCCGCCCATCTTCCCTTTATATTTTTCATGCAGTGAAAATGACCACGATGACCCGTCCTTGGTGCCTGAGCATTTCTGAACCCTGTTCAGAGAGCACTGCTAAACCAAAATATGAGAGAAGCGTTTGCTTAAATGCTTTCCTAAAGGCATTTTAATGCATCTTATGTTAGTGCCTGTGTTAACGCCATGTCCATTCTCTGTAATTCAAGGTGATTAAGTGATTAAGTGAAGTAATAAAGTAACACTGTGCACTGCCCTGCTATTTCATCAGAGCAGCCCGTAAGCCTGAAGTTTCAAAAAAAGTCATTTTCCAAGCTGAAGATTTTTCCTTCCCTCTAGTTCACAACAGGACCATGTCCTTCGTTTATCAGTGTCCATGACATAATTAATCACAGTTGGTCAGGAGGAGGGAATGTATCTTCTAATTAACACAGACAGCACACATTGAAGAGTGGGGTTTCTTAGTGCAACAAGACAAGTGTTTCTCTTTACTGGCGTGGGAGAGACAATTGTGGAGTCAGAGAGGGAAGCTTTCTCCATTGCACTCTAGGGCGTGTGCACCATTTATCAAGCTGACTGCTCTGTCATATCAGTGGAAGGACCCTGGAGAGCCCTGACCATGAGATTGAAGGTTGGTACCAATTTACTGCAACACAAATGCATTGAACAGGAAAGAGAGAGCTACTAATCTCTTCAATTTTCTTACATTACCCTGAAGGCTAGGGAATTAAATGAAACAGTAGCTGGTGACAACTTTAGAGGGTACTGAATGCATGACAGAAAAAGTATTAAAATAGCTCAATAGTTTTATTTTATATGCGTGTGTTAATCTTGCCCCTGCATAAGGAAAAAGGTTAGAAAAGAGTGCCTCTTGGATATATGTCTCCTCGAGAGGAGAGAAAGCTATTGAATTCAGTGTCTTTCTGGTTAAAACTTGGAAGAAACATTTTAAAAAGACACATAAAATGTTCTTTTCAAAAACAAAGTATATCCTGAGGTCTTGTCATTTTCTGTTTGTTCACTGACTCTGGCACATTTACATTGCATTTTTGATCTTTAGAAGCACCAGCCTCTGCAAAATCATACAACAGGAGAATTTGTTGTGCTAGTCAACTTTCCTGTCCACCTCACACAGAGTCCTCGTCCCACTTAACAAGAGTGAAAGAGATGCCCATGCTAAGCTGATAGTAGCAGTTAAGATCTTGTTGTAATATTTCAGCCGGAGCTTTAAATATGAAACACACCACTTTATTTCCTAATTAGTCATTTCTCAGCTTGTATTAAGTGTTACAATGCTGATTATTTTTATCTATACATATGCTCACTTCTCATCTAGCTTTTCCTGACTTCTCTGTGGAATCTTTATCTCTTCAGAGACTGCAATGTTAGTTCACAAAAATATGAAAAGAAAGTATTTATATAGCATCATCTCCTGTACACATTTAATACTTGTTCAAAACACATAGCACCTTCCTTTACAAGGCTACCCATAGGAGCAGCTGCATTCCAAGTGCCGCTAGCAAGATATAAATAATAATAATACTACATGGTTATATATAACTGGGAATAAACTTAAGGCATCCCTATACCTTCAATTTAAAGGACTGCTAAAGGCCATCATTTTCCATTTCCTAGTGGGCCAGGAGAGAGGGGAGTCACACAATAAAAGGACATACACAATTATTATAGCATTACTATTTGCAATCCTAGAGTTAAAGGTCAGTATGTTTTGCTACTGTAATATTTCCAGGGATTTATAACTTGCCTGCATAAAAATTTGCTGCGGGTTAATATTTTCTACACTGTTAGTCCGGATATGAATTTTATTTTTTATTTTTGTTTGTGGGACAAAAAAAAAAAAAAAAAGAAGAAGAAGAAAAAGCCTGACTATAGATACAATTGCAATCCTAGGTTGCTTAAAATGTATGTTGTCTTATAGATGTATGCAGTGAAAACACAGTTGATAAGAAGTCTGCTTTATAAAGTAAGATGGTGAAAAAAGATCCAAAGTGGTTTCAAAATCTGAAAAGTGAAACAAGGAGGAACTGAGGTAATAAAGTTTTACAAGGTCCAAAGTATTTGTGTGTCTACATACAAGTGTCATACATGGAAGATTTTATTGTCACAAAAACAGTACGGTTCTTAAAAAAGTAATTCCTCTTTTATTGCCTGAAAAAAAATCATTTGTACTGCACAAAATGATGATGGGTAATCATGGGAAAAACACTACAGTTTTACACAATAAATAGCATCTTCTTCCCAAAAGCCATAAGCATATAAGCTTTCCCAGGATGCCTCGTGCAGCTAGGGCAGACGCTGGTGCATGCTGCAAGCCAGTGCTGTGCACAGAGAGAGGGCTTCTGTCATTAGTTCAGAAGTCCACGAGGGAAATTGCTGCCTCCCCAGCCCTGCACTTACCCTCAGCTTTGGGAGCAACTGAGTTTGCAGTACTTTAGAAAAATCTCCCCTCCCTCTCTATGGTGCCTGTCCAGACACACAGACACACTGCTGTTTGTATGGGTCCCTTAGCATCTTCTCAGCAGAACCATACTGCAAATCAGTTTAAACGCTGTGGGTTTAAAATGGTCTCCTTTGAAGCCAGTTTCCCATGGCTCTGCTCCTTGCTAAGCCACATTTCTTCATTAAGAATTAATCAGGCAGATTAAATAGCCCTCCCTTTTCCAAGTTTTAACTTATCTCTTACAACATATGCCCCAGTTAAAAGTCTTGCTCCCACAACAGAACAGTGGTCCTGAGCACCAGGAATATGTGGGAAATCTACAATCTTTTCCCTATTTGACTTTTTTCCCTGCTGCTTTCTCTAGAGAAATTCACATGTAATTGGCAAATTCGGACTTCACCAGATCCTATGGCTTTGAGACAGAGGGTTTTGTTGTTGTTGTTGTTTTTGTTTTGTTTTGCTTTGAATCATCCTCCGTTATCCCTTATGCTCCTTATGCAGGGGAGGTGGTTTGTGTCTATGCACACCTACTGTTAGAGACCTCACCCTGTGAAGCACTTGTCTTTCTTGTTTCCCTTTTCTTTCGTTACTGCCAGCCCCTGCTCTTTCCCCATATCAACCCTGGAAAGCTTTTTTTATTTGGACGACTCCTCTGGAGCACCACATCTTTCTCCAGTAAGGTATTCTTGACCAGTCTCTCTCCGACACCGCAGACTGATCTTAAGAAAGCATTTAAACCTTTTCCTATCATTTGAAATTGTGATCTAGTTTACGTTTGTTCTTATTTTATTCCACCTCTAAGAATTACTCATTTTTTTGTTTGGTTGTTTGCTTGTTCGACAAATAATGTTACAAAATATTTTATTGGGAAAAAATGTGTGATTTCCAATTAACTGTTTCTCCACAAGAATAATAGATTTTCAAATGTTTGTCCTCCATTCAGGAGCTGTCCCAGACTTTAAGAAATTATTTTAAGTAATGCTGATTCTATTTTTAATTCAAAAGAAAGTTAACAATGGCAATCCACCAAATTAACTTGAAATAAAATTGGGTCTCAGTGTACCTTCTAGCTCTCACTCAGTCTCCATATGAGTTTCTATTTTAAAATTTCATTCAATATCAGCCCAAAATACCAGTGCTTCTCTTTGTCCCACTGTAAATAGTGGAGATCTGTAGCGGAGAATTATAATGGTGAAGTTAAAAATTGCTTTTCTTACCTTGGCTAAATTATTTCCACTTTGCGAGGAGACTTCTTCCTTGTGAAAGCTTGTTAAATACCTTGTCTAGGCATTTCTTTTCTCCTTAAAAGGTAAGTTGCCTTATGCCATTTTCTTTCCTTTCCCCATCAGAGGGATTTTCTTCTCGAGTGTTTTGTATCAATCATTACCCATATTCTAAGATCTAATCCTAAGAAGCTTCCAAAAATGACAGAATCTTTTAAAATGCTATCTTTTTGAGCACAAATGCTAAAAGAATCTGTTTTAATGTGAGTGTCGTTCCTGATATGCTCAGTTGCAGTGCCCTTTTAGGTAAGAAATACCATGACATTTGATCTACTGTCATGGAGGCATCTGTGCTGCTAATTCAGGACGGGTGGGAGAGATGATAAAATACTTCTTTTATTAGGATGGATAAGAATTAAATTGCTTTCCACAGAAAATGAAATCATGATAAATGAAGTAATTAGCCTTTCAGCTTTTATGTTTTGGGGTGTTGAATATTTGGGTACTGTTCATAAGAGCTTGTAGAAGGAAAGCTCACCAAACATCTAATCCTGTAGGGATCCTCAGTGCCCTTGACTCTTCTTGATTTTTCTGTCTTTTGGGAGTGCCTTTGGAGGATGCACTTTTGTTATTGTAAAGCAGTAGTTGAAGGAAGGGTATATGCACAGACTTTCTGGAAAATGCAATTGTCTGTTTGTTAAAAAATGCAGTCTTGCCACTTGTAATAGATCTTTAGTAAAAAATGGGATTTAGACATCTGGAAAAATCAGTTGCTTTGGCTTTGGTGTGTACTTGCACATGGGCAGGCTTGAAGTGAGTAGCTGTGAGTTGGATAAAACCACAGCAAGTTGTAGTTCTGTGAAAACTGGCTGACTCATTAAACTGCTCCTTCTTCTGCAGACTAATGTTTGCAGATTTAATACACTGTCAGTCTGACTAATTAGGCAGGGCAGAATGCCGCGCTGACACAAGTGAAGGGTTTCCAGTGCCATATCTCCACATCTCACTGCACTGTGCCTGGATAGTCAACCTGGCAGGTCATCACGTACTCAGCTGGAGGTGATGGAAGCATCCCCATTATCCCAGCACTGTGAAGTGTGTCTGAAACCACACTGATGCACCCTTTGTCTGCCACCGTGTATCCCCAGAGGATGGACATGGAGCTGTTTGAGCTGCCATACCAGCAAAATGGGAATAAGTGAGCTTCATGGAATGGGACAAGCCTTTTTGTCACCGGATCTGTGTATTACTGCTGGTAGACTTGTCCTGTCCTTGTCCTCTTGTAAGCAGATCAGAACCTGAAGAGGCTAGCAGGCAGTGATTGTGCAATTAGCACTCCACTTCCTAGGAATGGTTTGTAGCCCTTAGTATATTGGCTAGTAATACCCAGAAGCACAGATTTAGGGGAACAGGGCAGGTGAATGCATCAGGAAAAGCTGAGTGAGAAAAGACCAATTGCACACGATATACACTTCTGCAGCAAGCTACTGGACAGTATGTATGAAACCTTACTGTAATCTGAACGTGTCCTTGGTCAGTGAAACTTAATAGGTGTTATGAAGGAATTAGCTTAAAAATACATAGGGCTTTTAGCTTCAAAAATGAGTTTAAATGCCTGTGCTGTGATTTATTCCTTCCTAAAGCCATTATGGTAACAAGAGGTGCACGTGAAAGCAGGGCACTTAACAGACACTAAATTAGTAGCCATGTTGTGTTTTTCAGAACAAAGCCTTTTGTTTATTTAAATTAAACTGAAAAATAAAAGCAGCAGCTCTAGTAGGATCAGAAAGAGACAAGGGGACTCTTATGCACTAAGGAACCAGCCCTGTTACTTACTCTAAGGCTTGATAATTTTAAAAAATGTGACAGCTAAAACCCACTGGCACATGCTGCAAAGAAGTATGTGATAAAATAATGCTACTCATCTTCAAGGCTGTCAGTTCAGCAATCAGTACTTCTATTCATCTCCGCGGCCTGCTAACTCAGTGCTACCATGCGATAGATAAACCCTAATCCAAGTGACAGCGTTCAAATCAGAACTGATTTGATTGTTCACATATGATACCACAAGATACCAGAAGCCTAAAGAGTTTATAAAAATGCCTGGATGTCTCCTGTAGGCACACTTTCCCTCAGAATCTCTTGCAGCGTAGGTTACACCAGCTCATAAACCTGGGGTAATTTGTAGGTCATGACAACGCTTTGGTGGCACAGTCAGTTCTTAACATAATCTAACTCAAGCTAGAGCTCAAAAATAAAATGTCGTTCAGACCTTGTAAAACCCACCTGTTCTGTTTTCATGTCTCCCTTGCAAGACATTTCTCCCTTTCTTTCTCTGCAGAGACAAGATTTGTTCTTGAAGAGATCAAGAACACATTTCTTTCCATGCATAAAGCACAATACATGGGAAAGATTTTATGGCACATATCTTAGTATTTCAAAAGTCATCCTTACTTCTCGGGATGCAACAATTTCTTGGTTCTTGCAACAATAGTCACAACAGAACTACTATTCAAATGTGAGCCAGTAATTGGGATTTTGTGGGCATTCAGCGATGACATTACATTGGGTTTTGAAACTTAATTCTGAACAAGACTCTGATTATATTTGTACTTTGTGGAGATTTCAAAGTATAAAATACCTTTCTTTTCTTATTTTTCACTAGCATTTCCTGAAGTTTTGGAGTAAAGCTTTGGAGGATAATTGTTCAAGTATTTCAAGAAGACAGTGGTGACGGGGTAATTGAAAGTAGAATGTGACCTGTTGCTGCTCAAGATCAAAAATGAAAACTGAACGACTTTTCAAGGAAGATGTCAAACTATCTGAAAATAGAGTGAAATTATGGGACTTCTAGAGCAGTAACTTTTTGTCTTGTGTCCGGATCATGCCAGAAAAAAGAGCGAGAAGTTTTCTTTGTAGTCTTACATTAAGAGAAACAGCTGTCTCAATTTAACAAGGTACTTAAATCTATATTTCATTCTGAGCTTACAGGAAATTTTTTAGCCCTGTGTTTTAAATATGCTGCTGAACATACTGCAGAGAACTGAAGAGTTCTCTGCAATCAGATTTGCACACATTATGTGTATACATCAAACTGTGTGATTGTTTTCTTTTTCAAATGAAATGAACGAGAAATAAATACTTGTCTTCTATCTAAAATGGATTGTTGACTTCTTAGCTCCTGTTATTATAGAAACTCTATATCTTATTTTCATATTGATTATGATGTGTAATTACCTTTTCATAGGGGTTGTTTCTTTTTAGTACTTTAGATCATTGCTGAAATGGCTGCTATTTCTATATCAGAGATAAAGTTAAATGACAGATTGAGTTGTGAGTTTACATTGCGCTCAGAAAACTGTGTCTTACTCGGCAAGTTTGCTTGTATTGGTGTCCTCCACATCACATCCAAGTTGCATCTGTGGTCTCCCAGCACAGAATGCCTTGTCCTCAACAGGTCACATTTCTCATTCTCTCTGTACGAACAGGTTTCTAAACATTTCTACGCACACCGTCCTACAACTGTTTTTGATCTGCTTGCTCACACTGCTAATGTATTTAGCTCAGTGAATATTTTTCATGCATGTACTTTTACCAGGAACTAAAATGCAGACAGAGCCTCCAAATCTCTGTGAACTGTGGTGCTGCCTGCACAGAATGTTTGCTGCTCACCATAACAGTACCCACTGACTGGTGCCACTGCAACCGTACTCTTGACAAGGAAGAAATATTTAATCTTGCCCTAGCAGTGTTAGCACACTTGAGTATGTAATATCAGTTTTGCAGAGTGGTCACTTTATCAGGAATGAGTAGGTCAGAAACAGCTCCACAATTCACTGTGTATGGTCATAATCCCATCACTACTGGCTTAGTAAGTCTCTCCTAGTGCTTGAAATTTAGTGTGCATTATAGTGATTTGGTGACCTGCAAAGAGACTTTTAGAGGTAATTGAATGTGCTGAGTGTAGTTAATGCAATTAGTTTTGGTAATCTTAGTTATAGGTTTTTTTCTTTCGAGTCTGCTGAATTTCACAGTTACCTCTGTCCTGTATCACAGCTAGCAGTGTAATTCATTTCAAGGAAGCAATCCTTGTTAGTATAGTTAGATGTCAACTTATGTTTTTGCTGGGGAGGCTAAAGTAAGGAGGAACACAATTACTTATTTTGCTTTGCTTTGTTTTCTTCTGCTTGTTTAATTAACTACCTTCTTCCCAGAAATCTCAATTAATCTGAAGAAAAAAAGACTTTTCAACATTTTCTGTCCTGTTATCAGCCAGTGAGTTTTAGCAGATTTCTGCAAACTCTTGTTCTGCCTTTTTTCTGATACATCTGATAGATTTTTTTTTCCTTCCTTCATCATCTTGTTTTAAAAATATTGTGTATAAGCACTCATAAATGCAATATTATGATTTTAAAATCTGCAAGAATTTATCATCAAAAATGAAGCACGGCTATTTATTAGTGATTCTCAGGGTAAAATCCAAGCTTTTGCATTGATAGTTGAGGTTAAAAAATAGTAATGGAGTCTGTATACCTTTTCTGTATGGTTTTATTTGATAGTAAGAAAAGATATAACCTTGCTGAGCGGGTGACAAATTCAGTTATAGGCAACCAGTACTTGAAATGTTCTATCAGAAAACCAAACAAGGCAAGAGTAAGTATGCCCGCTACCAGCTGTCACAGTATTGAGCAATGAATGTTTGATGAACCTGACCTGCAAATACACACATCCCTGAGAAAGTCAGCTTTAAGTAGTGTCTGCGCTAACAAAATTAACAAGAAGAGGCCTTTGTGGATAAAATAAATATATATCACTTATTTATTTTGGTCTCTCCTGATAGAACCACACCGGTAAATTTTGAAGTGTAAGTGCATTTTTGTCAAATAGGATGTGTGGAAAAATTCAGCTGTGGTTTAATGGCATGTAAAACTGCTAAGGTTGATGGAACTGTGTCCTTTTACAGCAGGTTATAGAGATTAAATCAGACCATGAAAAACTCTTTTATTTCCCTAAGGTTTAATGATGAATTTTGCATATTGGTCTAGCGAAACTTTGAAGGTCTTGTTTTGTTTTTAATAGCTTTGCTTTCACTTTTTGCTATGAAGAATAGCACAACAAAGACCACACAAATGAAGTTAGAATTAACCAGTCTTGGTAAATACTTAACATATCCAAAAGTAGTAATCCAACATATCTAAAGGTAGTAATTCCTTTTTTTTTTTTTTTTTTCACACAGGGAAAATCTTTCTGTGAACAGAGCTCATTCTAAGCAGCAGATCCTGGTGTGCGTTATCCCCTCTCATTGTGATTAAGCAAGGTGCTCCACTTTTTCTTCTGTTATTCTTGCTCTTATCAATTTGGGAAAGATCCTTATAATGCTATGTCCTCAATATTAAAAGCAGGTGCTAACAATGTTCTTTAGACTGGAGAAGATGTTAATGTTTGGAACAAGTGACTTCTTGACCTAACCACGCACCTGAGACGCAACCCTTTGCATTCATTATTTTCCTTTTCTTAGCTAAAATCACTGTGTAAAATATCTAAATGCAGCAGTCCAGAAACACTGAAGAGCAGTGCAAAGAAAGGAAAAAAATACTGATGTTGAGTTGCTTTTGCTTTGCCTCCAGTGCTTCTTTTTCCAAGAGCTGGGATTCTGGACCAGGTGTCCTAAGTATTCTGTAGGGCCCTGTCCCTCTTATTGGTTGTGAGATAAACTTGACTTTGTATGAAAAAACAACAGCAACCAAAAAAAAAAAAAAAAAAAAAAAAAAAAAACCACCAAAAAACAAACAAACAAACAAAAATACCTAAGGACTGGATTCTTTTTTGTCTCAAACATATGAGTGAGAGAAAGTTATTCATCCTCAGTTCAGGGAAATCAATATATATCAATGTAGGTATTTTTTCCTTTGCTCTCTACTCTCTGACTCTGTTTTCTGTTTCTTAGAGGAAAGAAATGGAGACTCCCAATGTTTAAAGTACAAGTGACAGTAGGCAAAGTTTGTAGAACTTCTGTCTTTTATTACAGTGACTGATTAAGTCAGAAATAACAGATGAGCCCTTTTGGAAGACAGATCTGCAGCTGGTCTACTTTTTTTCAAAGTGTGTCAGTTAGTCTCCATAATAGATATGATATTTCTTGCAGAACTTGTTGTGCGAATAATATTCTCAGATTATTACAGATATAACAGTGTCACAGATTATAACAGCCCATCTGATTTAACAAAACAAAACAAAAGTAAGTAAGGAAATAATTCCATCAAATATGGGATGCCTGATGCCCTGGCTATGAAGCAAAAAAAACCCCAAACCCTGAATTTAAAATAAGAACAAACAAAACACACACAGTCACAAGCACTGTCACACTGAAGTATTGTAATCTGAGAAAATCTTCAAAATCTTGTTTTTCAGAAGATCTCTGGCTATTAGAAATTCCAACCCAATGCTATATGATGCAATTCAGAAGATAAAGTTCTGTATCAGGAAAAGCAGTAGTCAAGGACTACCAGTTTGAGTTGTATTTCAAAATCTGAAGGATAATTATATGAACGACTCAGTCTGATACTGTATGATACTATATGCCAAGGTCCTGTGAGACCTTTACTGAGATGCTGAAGGCAGTATTCAAATTAGTTGTTTGATGCAACTCCACTGAAGTCCTACAGTGCTACAAATCCCCCTCAGGATGTTCATGTGTTACCTGATGACTCTTTTTTTTATTTGACTATTTCTTATGCAAAAGGTGAAAACATTTTTCCCATGGTGACAATGAGATGTTAAATTTGTGCATGAGTATGTTTTGTCACTGATAAGAGAAAAATTGGTTTATATTCCCATGCAATATGAATGGACTTCAACGTCCACGAGAAACTTCGTGTCAAACTTGTTTTACATTGATTTTTTTTTTTTTTTTTTAATGAAAATAAAGGAATAATAAACTGCAATAATAAACTTCAGAGGATTTGGTAATACATCTTGCTGATGGCTAGTAAGGATAAGTGAACTGGCCCACTGCCTGTCCCGGCAGTTTTTATAGTTCAGTGTTGGCAGCTCTTCCCAATCTCACATTAATCCCACCTTAGATTTAACACAAATGTATGCCAGTGGAAAATCTGATATTCAAGTGAAAACCTGAACTAGTTTTTATTTATTTTTATAATTGGGCCATTTTCAGTTTATCCTTTGCACCCTTGTACATAGCAGTACCACTTGTCTGTGGCTTCAGGACTACGCTGTGTTATTTTTTAAGTTTATTTTAAGAAAACTACAGAGTTTTACAGTAATTTTAGGAATTATGTCAAATGAGGAACAATGTGTTTTGGCTCTGGTGTTTAAAACCCAGTCTCCCTGCTACTTTGGAGAACATCAGAGTAGATGTAAGAAAGAGTAGATTTAAGAAAGATCTGACCGTGAGTTGCACTTATTGGACTACTGAGGTAATTTTTCAAGGAGGCAAACTTGAAAACTTGTCCATCTGTAGGAAGCAGAGGATATCTGTTTTGTTGACTTGCTATCACATTGTCTTGGTTAGTGTTTCTTGGGCTTTAAATCACATGTGCTGTGCTTTCCTCCCCTGTGGAAAAGCACAGAGGCACTGAAATTCTAGTTGATTCTCAGGCATTCTCACAGTGGAGACAATACAGTCAAATTCTAATGCAAGAGGCCTGATGATGGTATCTCTTTCACAGGGGCAATTGTGTTAACTGGGCTGGCTTATCTGTGTTTCACTACTGTGCAATTGAGCAAAGAACTTGAAAAACATATTTTTATAAAGTACAATTAAAATGTATACAACTGCAAATAGTAATCTGGATCTGCCTTTCTAAGTGCAATGGATGAAGGATTTTGAAAGAAAATACTTTCAAATTCATGTTACTGTTTTTCCTTCCTTTTCCTTAATTTTATTGTAACTCCCATAATTTTAATTATCCTCTGAGTAAGACGATGTGATTTTGCAGTGTAAACAATCTACAATTTTTACATCACTCTCTAAAAACTATCATGTATTACTTATATCCACTCTTTTTTTCTGAACTTGACACTCTTTCTTTCTTATTACTAGTGTTGTTTCACTATTTTTCACATTTACTCAGCATCTTTCTCATTCTGTCCTACTGCATTTACTTAATTCTTTTTCACTTCATCCCTCTTTCTCATTCCTCTTCTTTTAACTAAATTATTTCCTGTCCTCCGTGTCAGTGACATTCCAGAGGTCAGACATTACATGAAACACTGATGCCATCCCTGTGACTTGGTGAATTATTTGAAGCTGACATCTTTTTATCCAGCAAGGAGATTTACATTTTGGATAAATTTTGCAATGCTTTAGAGCTGGACCAGCAGCTGGGCAAATGTTGGTGCATCATCTGGGCATGCCAAGTCAAGTGCTGCCAAGCCTCCACCCTCAGGGGCTCTGCCTCTTCCCTCAAAGAGGCTGTAATGCTGGTCTGATGTTTATTCCTCATGCCTCAGTGCTTCTTGGTGAGTAAGACTAGCTGATTTCCACTGAAAGCCATGTGGGAAAATAACTGCTTTCCAGAGACCCAGGATGTCCCTGCTGTTACTTTCACTTGGGCTAAGTGTCATCTGAGTTTCATGTTACCTTCTGCTCAACATAAAATCTTCCATCCCCTTCTCCACCAACAACACCAGTACTTACTCCTCTCCTCCCCACAGGCCTGACATGGTGAATGATTTGGCTGTGGGAATTAAGGCAGTAAGCTCAGTAAAACAACTGGGTACAAAGAATAACAGATTTTTAGTTCTGCACTGAAAATATGAGCTTTTTTGACTTTTGCCCCAGATTTACTGCAGATCTCTCATCCAGGATAGAGATGGGAACACAATTGAGGGTCTTCAGAAGTACGGAAGATTTGCAATTTAAGATGGGATAGAAGATTCTGAGGGTGTGGATTGCACTGTATCAGTTTGTTCATGTCCCAGATACAACTGTATTATCCACAGGATATCTGAGTCAGGCTTGGATGCCTATGAGTCTGGTTCCTGCATATGAGTCAGGTTCCTGCACTCTGAGCTTCAACACAGTTCAACACAATGAAGAGCAGAAATCTCCTGGAAACACAGTTCTGGAAATCCCAACATTTTGGAAGTGACAAATAAAGGCTATTGATAACTACACTAGAAAAAGAACAGTGTCTGTTGAGAAATGGCTGAAGAAGGTAGTTCAAGAGAGACTGAGACGACTGTAACACATAAAGAGATCCCTATAAGATGCAGCTTTTGCTCTGTTCACTAGATATACAATTATTTTTGCGGCTTAGAAGTGTTCGCATTGGGCAAAGTGTTATGCAAACATGAAATAAAGCTCGGAACCTTCCCCGAAAAGCTAAACATTCTAATATTGTCTTTACACAATGGAAAAACAATATCATTTACCTCCAGGTTAAATACATCTTTCAGGTCAAAATCTTTTATTGATAGCTGCATTGTTTACTTCTATCTTTACAGACTCCTGGATCAATGCTTTTATTTTACAACGGATTTTTTCTCTTTGATGGACATTGGCTCTTGAAATATTGATGCCACTGCTTAGAGCAGTAGAAAAAGGAAGCAACATCTTGTTCCCTGCCAAAAATTCTCCTCCTCAATCAGGCTTTGTTAGTGACAATAACCTTGGCATTTTCACTTTGGAAAGCCTGAGGTATGATGTGATTTCAGGCTATTCATACTTTGTAGGTTTTTTCTCTCTTCTTTCTTAAGAAGAGAATCTTCAGTCATTGAATTCCTATTTTCTTTGCTGGGTTGCTGTTATATCGTGAGAATCTCAGAGCAGAGAGGACACAGGCTCTCATATTTCAGATTTGGCCTAGGTTCACAAATTTCAAATAGTTATCACTTCAATTCAACTGATACATTTATAGACAACATTTTTCTATCCATCTTTGGATGTTGGTCTTGCAACCAGAAGGACTAAAAAATCTGTGCTGTTCGCAGCTAGGAGCTAGCATGTTCACAGCTGGCATAAAAGCTGTGGTTTTTATATAATTCTCTGTCTTACTCTGAGTTCTGTCATGGTGTTTTTCATTATACCAGTAATGTTCTGTCACAGTGCTTCATATGGGTAAGTGGTACCAACCTTTTCTGGCAAGGGAAGAATGAATGGAGAATAATGTGAGAAATACCACAATGGCAGGATGCAAATTGCTGGGATGCAGCAACTAATGTAGGTCTCCATACCTCAGAAATGACCTGTCAAAGAGAAAGACTTCTGAGACTGTTTAACAGAACAAATTGATTAGCCAGAAGAAAACTGCATATGAAAAGGGTCTGAAAAAATTAGGCCTGTTTACCATAAAAATGAGGCACATGAGAAGGTATACAGAAGAGAATAAAAAAGAATGGATATCAACAGAAGAACAGAATGAAATTCAGAAGAAAAGTAACGTGTGGGGGCTTATTAGTGTGGGAGACTTCCTGTCACAATCAATAGCTGAGGCTTTGATTGGAGTCTTTCTCTTTCCAAAATGCATGGGCACACATAGACATATAAGTTTTAAATGAGAAAAAAACTTGCAAGCCTCCGAGCGTATACTTGTTGTAAAGAAGGAACTGCCTGTGGACACACTATAGAATTCTATATCTTAAGAATGGTTCCCCTAGAAGCACTATCCATTTAGTACTGGACTTGCATAGACTGGATTTATTGGTTCAAATGACTCAGAAAATCATCTTGGTAAAGAGATACATTTTTGACTTTTTACTTAGAATAGGGGAAACATAAGCAACTATAGACCTGCTCTAACTCTGTGTGTGTTTGTTTGTTTGTTTGTTTGTTTTATTACCTATATATATATATGCTGGATAGGGATGGAGATGGAAGAGAACAAGAGGGAGAAACTGGCCTTGTGACTCCGACATATAATCAATGACAGCTGTATACCAGCTTTTCAAAAATATATGTTTTTCAGAAAAGATGTTCCCCATTTTTTTTCTCGGAAGTTATGGATTAATTGAGATTTAAGAATAAATAGTTTCTTCCTGAAACACAGCCTCTAGATTTACTTTGGCTGCAAAACTGATTGCACAATTAGAAGAATTAAAGACCCAGTTTTGCTTTTCAAAAAGCCTATTTTATGACTTAAAAATAGAATTTCTTAAAGCTATTTCATAGAGGAAAAAATAATGAACTGAAGGAGAGAAAAGTGGAACATTATCAAAATAAAATCAACAGTGTAAATTTGGTATGAAATAACTCATATATCTGGGTGAAAATAGCATTGACAACCTTGGAGAAAACAAACATACAAACAAAAACAAAAATCCATTTTTACTGAGAATTTGAATTTTTTTTTTAATCAAATCCCAATTTCTCTTAGAAGCATTTGTAGTTTGAAATTATTTGAATTATGTGCATTCCTTGGTGAGGGATTAACCACACAAGCAGTAACCTTATTGCGATGAGGTGTTCATACAAATGCTTACATGAAAGTTACGTGAAAAATTTCTTCTGCTGCCATTCCTGTGAATAACTTTCTTAACTGACTGTTAAGTGAAATCATCTGCCGCTCATGTTATAGTTTTCTTCTTAACTGTCCCAGGAACTGGATAGATAACATTGGCACAGTCAAGATGACACCTGTTTCTTTGTTCAGGGTTGTCAACCCTGCAGTGCATGTTATCATTAAAATAACAGATAAGGGTACTTGCTGACTGTGTTAATACAAACTCAAGTTAGTGGTCCATTTGAAGTCAGTATACTGGATCTGAAAGATGAGTAGCTTTGCTACAAGCACATATTGTTTTATTTCACTTGCATGTGGAAGCAAAAGTGTCTGGCAGCGTGACATGACCAACACGACTTGTGTCCTGAGATCTTTTCACTCAGTCTACCGGATTAGTACACTATAAGCCTGAGGCACATTATGAGAAGATGGCCAGCCCTTCTGTTGACATCTGAGTAATATCTGGTTTAACTCAATGCATTACGGCAAAAAATATAGCATTCAAAACCAGTCCTCTGCAAATTATAAGTGGTTTCACTTTTTCTGTCTCATATTCATAGATCATGATTTGGTTATTACTGTGACAAGTCTGATCTTAACAAGGTTTCTTTAAATGGTATTTTAATTTTCAGCTGTGATTAGTTAGTTCATTGTGAAATTACTTACACTAAGTTCTAGCAACATATGTATTTGTTGACAGAATGAGAACAACTCAGTAGTCATTACTTGTTATTCATTTAAACCAGCATTATCATTAGTCTAATCCCATTTCTTCTCCCTACCACTTGTTCATCCTTGTGCTTTGCTTCAGCGGTCTACAATCTTCGTAACTATGTAGAAAATCACACTGAAAAACAGATCCAGCTAAAAAGTCCCCTCATCTCCTCTGTTTGGTTATGTTTTCAGTTAGATCGATCGCTCAATCTGGTTACTTTGCAAACTGTATTACCAGCACAGTGTAGGGATTAGAGAAAGAACAGCAACAAGAGAGCTGCTGGGGAACATCTTTGTTTGGAGGATGAACTGAACAATAAACTTAAAATCAGAATTCTAGTTAAGAACACTTTTTCCATGGATATTCACCAGTTTTGCTTCCTTGTTTTCCTCCAACTTTCCCACTAGCAAAGATTTCCACATTTGTTTTTGAACAGAAAACAAGAAAGGTAAACAACAAAGGCACAGTATTTTTTTTAAATAATATCTTACTTAATATTTACAGTCGCCCAGATTTCTGAAGCTGTAATTAGTTCTGTGGAATGAAGACTGACTTATCTGAGCATAAAGCTATGCGGAATAGACACGTAGTGCATGTCATTAGAATTTGTAAAAGTCATTTTTCTCTTTTTTTATCATCACAGTGGGATAATGGGAAGGATAATAATCATTCACTGGTAAAATAACTACAATTCACTACAAACAAATTCAAATAATCACTTTCTATTTATGTGAATGTGTTGCTATTGTAAAACACAGGCAAACTAATTGTGTTAAAAAGCTAACGACAACAGCAAAAAAAGTAACCTTGCACATCTCTTTGTCTACTTTATCAGCAAAGTATACAACATGATGCAATTCTCAATTCCTGACTATTTATTTAGACAACATGACCAGCTTTAGCACAGAGTATCAATGTTTCACCTAGTAGGTCATCTCTATTTTCATATCTTTCACCAAGTTTTTAAGTGCTGCAAGAGTATAAATACTTTCCTAGATTAGTATAGATACTTTCCTAGAGTAAGTAATTTACAGAAAAAGTGAAGCCAGTAAAGTGCTATATTAAGTCTACAATAAAACTCCTGTTTTCTTGGACTGGAATTTCACCCAACAGATCTATAATTGTTGAAATGAAGAATGTTTTTCACTTTGAAATGTAAGTATATATACAGACCAGATCTGCAAATAAATTAAATCAGTGCAATTCCACTTTAGTCATTTATTTATAGAAGATAAAGTTCCAGCCATATGTTAGTATAAATGTATACCTACTTGCAGCACACACACACATCTGTATATGTGTATGTGATATAAAATCACTTGTGCATGTAGCTATGCAGTCATGTACGACTGCTCTCTTCTACCGGCAAAGTTTTCATTAGAATGGAAGAATAGGAAACTCTTACATTCTTTAGAGATTAATTATTTCTGGTTGTGAAGCGCACCGTGTTTCAAAGCCTTCCTGTTTTTTAGGGTCTCCCTTGTTGAAAGAAAGGTAAGGTTATTTGTCTGAAACTCATCAGTGATAGGAATAAAAGACTTGATGTGGGGAGAAAAGATGGAAGATTAACTTCACTGAATTTGCCCATGGAGAGTAAGTTCAGTTAATATGATGACTTTTAAAGGTGGTGTGCTACTGAAAAACTATTTATGAAACTTTCATATACACACGGTGCCTGGTAGGTAAAATATGCAGCTCTGTGTTCTGAATCAAAGAAAGAGAGCTGCATTTTGCTAGTAGATCTCAAGATCTCCCTTCTTTGCACCAGCTACCATTTCAAAAGAAAGAAGAAAACAATACAGAGAAAACATATTAGCAACTAATAAGGAGGGTTGGTGGTAGGGGCTGCCGAACCTTTTGAAGAGAAAAGAGCTATTCATATAATTTCAAGAATAAAGGATTAAAAGGTGGATGATGCTGTTAGTCAAATGATCAGAGGAGATATCGTGTGAAGGAGGTGTGTATACCCAAACTATAGCTTTTCCAGGCGGCTGTTTCCATTCTTGAGATGTTTTTTAACATGTTTTTCTTTATCCATTATATATATATTGTATATTATTCCCAAGCGGACAACAAACCTAATTCTTTTAGCTACACCTTCATAAACCAATATAATTCTGTTGCAATGAATGGATAAGGTGGTAGTGTTAGTTTGCAAAAACAGCCTTGTTCCTGCAAAGGAAGGATATATGTTGTTCTTTGAGCTTCCTATTATCTATATTAAGCCTCTAGGCTACTTGTTACTTCTATTGTGATTGCTAATGCTTGTTCCTGTTTTGCACTCAGATTTTCTGTTGCAGGGTCTAGGCGTAGCTTGTTCTGTCCTGATATTAAGTGCTGGTGATATGCAATCAAATTTTGTACCTTCAGACCATCATAAGTGACACTTAAGGAAATGATTCATCAACAGCACCTGCTCTGAGGAACCTTACTAGTCTAACAGAGCATTTGTTTTTCACCTGTGATCCACACACTGCATTATAATCTTGAAATGTACCACTGAACCATGAGTCTTAAAACCTAAAAGAAAAAAGGGAGGCCAGGACAGTCAAAGATTGATCTCGAAGATGACTCACACCTAAAGCTTGCTTCCAGTTCAGAAGCAACATCCCTCTCTTTGAGTTTCTGCTTGGCTTGCTACAACTGCTAACTTCTGTATCTGGTTTTTTTCACTAATACGTCTCAGAACATCTCAGCTATTTATTTAATCCCTTCTTAGTGCATGTGTGTGCCATGTCATAGTTCTCTACATACCCTTAGTTTCTTTTCCTTCTCCTCTAATCTGCTCACTTTACTCAGCACATGCTATTGAAGGCTAGCTTTCATCACTGTGACTCCTCATTTCCAGAAGCCATTGTCCCATTGCCTTCCTGTTGAGATGTTCCTCTGCATTGCTGAGGACTGAAGTACCACACAAGGGATGATGAATTTCATAGATATTTTTCCAAATATTTTGCCTCCTAGGAGTACAAAGAAACAAGAAATGAGGCCTAATACAATAATGAAAGGATGGAGCATTCTCCATCTGAAAGTGATCCTTAAGATTATATGGCTGGAGAAAGGAAATGGACTTCCTTGGTCATGACAGATCCCATTTGCTTTAGGCAATACAAACTGAAGTAGAACTATGTGCAATTTTCCTGTGGGATAGGAAGTCTGCTGAAAAATTTAGATGAACCTAAGTAAAAAGAAATTTTAACTTCACCTCCTGTGAAAAAAACTCGTTATGTTCGAAAATCTTCAGAAATCTTGAACGGATGCTCAGAAATCACATGTTCACAAAACAACTGTAATAGTGAAGGCTCTGATTACAGAAAAATTTAGTTATTTCAAATTTTTGCAGCTGCAGGTAAAAAGTTACAAATAACGCTGTCTCTAGTTGTTCACATGTTCAGAGTCTATCCTGGAGAGCTTACAAGCTAAGCACCAAAGAGTATATAACACCTCCTCAAGTGGAACAGTTCGTACAAGTAGTACTTTGCAAGTTCAGAAGAACAGTTAAGACTGTTAGAGGGAAGAAAATGTCATTTTACACTCTTTACAAATTGGTTAATGAGGTTCCACTGGATTAAGTAACTTCCCAAATGTCACATAAGTCTGTGGCAAAACTATGAAATGAAATTAGTTCTCCAAGGTGCACAGTCTAACAGTGCAACACTGTCTTTATTTCCATTCTCATGGTATTGCCTTTATTTTATCTAAGCTTGCATAGGCTAAGAATTCTTTCTAACACTAGAGAATATATATATATATATAAAATCTCTTAAATAGCCAAACTTCTTAAATAATCCTTCCTACCTGTTTTCCTGAATGCTTTCCTGTCTCTTGAGTTACAGAAGCAAATTCTGCTATAAACATGCTTAATTGTGCAGGCTCTATTCTCATCAAAGAAAGCAAACCTTCATATTAGGAAACCTGAGGGGAAAAGTGTTTGAAAGGGAAGAAGACATATTTCATATTGGAAAGATTTGCATATGTTCAGTGTTAGAAAGAGAGCTTTAGAGAAAGCTCGTAAGAGTCTGAGCATTCAGGCTTTTCTGGGTTCCCCACTGGGGAGGTGATACTGCACTTGGTTAATATGTTATAAACACAAACTGGCTAGCACTTGCTGTATTTACATTGCGCATTAGAAGTTTTAGTTTCCATAGGGAATTCAGAATTCCTTCTCTTATAGAACTGCTACTCTCTGAGGAGATGTAATAAGCCTCCACCGTGATCAGCAATGGCATGGAAACAGCAGGAGTAAGAAGCAACAGAAAACTTCTTTGATCATTTAACCCACAAGCTCCAATTCTACAGGAGTCATTCTATATGCGTAGGGTGCTCTACTTTAGATTTGTAAAAAAGACTTTGTGAAAAAGACATCTGTCCTCAGCAATTTAGGGTGTGCTTTCTTACTGAATGAACAGACTGTTATCAATTCTTCCTATTTCCTGAACGTGTGATTTCAATAATAAAATTCTTTTGTGTTTCTCTTTTTTTTTTTCACTGTTACTTTTGCTGATAGGATCAGTGCTTTTGACAGCTTTCTTAAAAAGTAGAAGGTAATCCTGTCATCCCAAACAATGCTCTACGAGTGAGTATAAAATATTTCTTGTTGTGCATGAAGCTGTGAAAATCAGATTAAACAGGGGACATCAGAGTGGAAGAGCTTGTGAGTGGAAGAGGTTGTGAAAATTTTGATTCCGAAGTCCTAAATTACAGTCCTGACAACCGTTGCTCAGCTGTAACCTAGCTTCTGAGGTGCCTTTTTGAAACAGTTCCCCTCTCATAGCTTCTGTCAGCTGTTGGGACCAATCCTGCTATGCCCATTGGGGTTTCAATATTCCCGGGCATTCACAGGGCATCCCAGTGCGGGATGCTTTCATGTCTGCATGGTGACACGGCATCTAAAACCTCAGCTGGGATTTTCTGGTAACTCCTGCGCATGGCTACAAGCAGGTAAGCAGCATGCAGCCTTTGCCATACCTCCCAGCAAAAATCTAACCTAACTCTTGCAAAGTCAGAGAACTTGGGCATATTCATGCCTAAGGTGAGCTTCACCCCTCACCTCCAATTCACTGATTTGTAAGGCTCCTTAAAATAG
>JAOWBP010004700.1:30497031-30510141 GCA_028571105.1 Tragopan temminckii
CCATAGGAGAGGGCTCCAGCCCCCTAAATCATCTTCACCTCTTCTAGACCCACTCCAACAGCTCTATGTCTTTTTTTTGCTGAGGGCCCCTGTCTGGATTCAGTACTCCAGATGCGGCCTGTCCCACCCCATTCACTGTTTTGTTTCGCCTAGCAAGAAAACAGTGACCACAGCACACTTCACTGACACAGATCAGGTGCATCAAAACAATTTATTAAATATATTCTGAGCAAGCTGTTGCACATATGAAGTATAATCGCATGTATTCTAACCAAACCTATGACTAATCTATATTCCGGGGGAGGGGAGGGAGGTAAACTAGAATCATAGAATCACTAAGGTTGGAAAAGATCTCCAAGATCTTCCTATCCAACAGTCCACCTACCAACAATATCTCCCCACTAAACCATGTCCCTCAATACAACATCTACATGTTTCTTGAACACCTTGTGGGACAGTGACTCAACCGCATCGCTGGGCGGCCTGTTCCAATACATTATCACTCTTTCAGAGAATAAGTTTTTGCTAATATTCAATCCGAATGTTCCTTTTTGCGATAACATTATCTCTTGTCGCAACGCTAGTTACGAGGGAGAAGAGGCTGACACCCGCCTTGCCACAACCTTCTTTCAAGCTGTTGAAGAGAACCATAAGATGTCCTCTTCCCCTCCCCTTCTCCAGACTAAACAACCCCGGTTCCCTCAGTCTCTCCTCATGAGACTTGTGCTCCAGGCTCCTCAGTAACTTTGTTGCCCTTCTCTGAACACGCTCCAGGGTCTCAGTGTCCTTCCTGTAGTGAGGGCCCAAAAATTGTTCACAGTACTGGAGGCAAAGCCTCACCATGTCTGAGTACAGAGGGATAATCACCTCCCTGCTCCTGCTGACAACACTATTTCTGATACAAGCCAGGATGAGATTGGCCTTCTCGGCTATATGAACATACTGCTTGCTCATGTTTAGCCAAGTATTTACCGACACCCCCAGGTCCATTTCTTCCACACAACCTTCCAATTACTCTTCCCCGAGCCTGCAGCACTGTCATGAGTTGTTGAGGCAGAAGTGGAGGAACTGGCATTTGATCTTGCTGAACCTCATCCCACTGATCTCAGCCCAGCTATCCAGCCTGTCCAGATCACCCTTTGTGGTCTTTCTACCCCAAAGCAGATCAGCACTACCTGACAACTTGGTGTCATCTGCGGACTCACTGAATGTGCACTCAACCCCCTCATCCAAGACATTGATAAAGATATTAAACATGATTGGATTTAACTCCGTTCACCACCACTCTCTGTGCCCACCTATCCAGACAGTTCTTTATCCAACAGAGTGTATTTGTCCAAGCCGTGGGCCGCCATCATCTTTAGGAGAATGCTGTGAGAGACAGTGTCAAAGGCTTTGCTAAAGTCTAGGTAGGCTACATCAACAGCCTTTCCACCATCCACCAAATGGGTCAGTTGATTATAAGAGGAGATTGACTTGGTCAAGCAGGACTTGCCTTTTATGAACTTATGCTGGCTGGGTATGATACCCTGGATGTCCCAAGCATGCCCCGTGATCTCACTCAAGATGATCTGCTCCGGAACATTCCCTGGCACCAAGGTCAGGCTGACCTGGTGGAGAATTCCCTTGTCATCCTTATGACAAAATTCCTGTGATTACATGAACCTCTTAGTCATGTATTCATCAGATGAGTTTTCCTAGTCGTCTAGGAAATAGTGTGTATACAGAAGTAGTATCCCTCACTACTCCTGAAGGGAAATAGGAAAACACCATCTGTACTCCTGAATTAGGGTAGATGAGGGTAAATTAGTCTGAGTAAGGTGATACAAACTCCAGGGAAGATAAATCAGGGTAGGAAAGGTTATACAACTTGTCTCATCAGTGTGTTCATCGTGAGCCAGGGTATGAAGGGGAAGGAGGGATATTGCAGTCTCAGGCCAGCTCCAAAAGCTGTCCTCCACCATCCTGATTTTACAATGTTTTTACATGTGGTTTGCCTTGGTGAGCAAGGGGAGTCAAACAGTTACCAAAATATACAAACTAAGATATAAGCAGAGGCGTGAAAAACATGTGACTTTATAGAAAAGCCGAGAAACTTCTGTTAGTCCCTTAAGACCTCATTTTCAGTTCCCAGAAATGTGAGTGACTGTTCCTAGGTTAATTAGCACATGATTTTATGGTCTCTGTGTCTTTGCCAAAGGAGGTATTTTCTCTTTATCTTGACGACTTCTGGTCATAGCTCAAACCCTTGACATTAGTACTAGGCAACACACTGTTAAGTGTAGATAAGGCGAGTGGAAGCATTTGGGGGTGAGTGGACTGACAGATGCATAGCCACAGTCTTTTCCAGTCTGCATGGTTCTGTAGTTTCCTGGGTATTCCTTTCTTCTCCTCTTAAAAATGAGAGTGATGTTTCCCTTTTTCCAGTCACCGGGGCCTTTGCCTGACAGCCATGACTTTTCAAAAATGGTGGAGTGGCTTGGCAACTGCATCAGACAGTTTCTTCAGGGTCCTGGGATTTATGTTCTATGGCCCCCTTTATGAAGCATCTTGGGACCAACAGGATGTGTTCTATTTTGACTTTAAATGCTCACATTTAGCTCTATGAAAACAAGAACTAGAGGAGAATTATTTTAATTGAATACAAGATGAAGTCAGAAAACCCAGAATTGTGATGTTGTCAGAAGCTGGCGTCGTAGATATTGTCCTGCAGCTGAAGAAAGGGGCTCAACAGCAGCTCTGAGTAGTTCAGCTAAAAGAAATTAATTTCCAGAGACTACTGCTATGTTATCTCAGGACATGTTGCTGAACAAAATCATGATGAGATCAAAGAACAGGGACAAGTTAAAGTAATAAAAATGGATTGTTCAGTATCACAGAGATCAAACTTTCGTTGTATCATTTCTTACTGCTTCCTTGGTAGTTCCTTCAAGGACTCTGAAGTACTTTAGAACTTCTTTAGTCTTGTTTTCATGAGGCATAATTTCTTCTCTTTGCTTTCCTATACTGATATTGTGAAAGGATGGAATTTCTATTGTTGCTCACCACATGGCATGCATTCTCATTGCCAAGGGAGAAGAGTGCCAGTTAAAGGGTTAGTATCTGCTTATCCATTACTGAGAAATTTGCTAAGAGAATAGCAAATTTAATTTTCAAAACTACAGTTTTAGAATGAGATCAGGTTTATTTAAATCAAATTCATTCAAAATAGAACACAATACGTGTTCTATTTTTCTATGTTTTCATCTCATAGTTCATTCTTGATTCTTGCCACTTCATAACATTTCAGTAGTAAAAATGGGATGAGGAAGGTGGATGGGGAAGAGGAAATCATTAATCTTGAGTAAATACTTTTGAAGGAAGTAAGTCCCAAATCAGTGTGAACTGTGCAGTGGTGAACCTCATCTTAGGAAGACAGCTGGCATAGCTAATACGTTCAAGTAGACCAGCAGGACAGCTTAGACCAGTCTTAGAAATGGAAAGGGGGGCGGGGGGGGTGAGTCTAGGTAAGTTGTGACTTAGTTTTTGATGAATGTTTCATATACAAGCCTTTGCCCTCTGCAAATTCTCAGTAGTCAGTGGGAGATGAGCATCTGCAGAGTGTAGTATGTAGCTGAGCTTCCTATCTGATTACAGAGGGACTGGGACCAAAATGCTCCTAACTTGAAAGTGAATTCTCTTTGGAAAGCTGGATTTCTCTGTTTCTTGCTCTGATCTTATTTAGAGGGAATAGAGGTATTCACTGCTATTTTCTTCTTCATCCTAAACACTTCTTACTGCACATTACATGTGTATCACATAATTAGTTTGAAAAAAGGAGTTCAGTGCACTGTTTCATAAGAGAAACTTGTCACGCTGATATGAAGATCCTACAGCTGTCCAGGGATTCCTGAAGTGATTAATTCCTGTTCATTTTTCTTTATCTTTTTTTTTAGAAGGGAAAGATCTTTCTTTGACTCTGTCTGGAGATGGTAGAAGGTAGTTTCCTGGTGAAGGTAGTTATATGGCATGTAGTTGGCCTTTGTCTAGCTACTTGTAGAACTACTGTGTTCTCTGTTTGAGTTTAGCCCATATTATTTATTATATTGTTTATTTTGTGGATAAAAATTATGAATATGCTTTTCTTTTTTTTCTTTTTTTCTTTTTTTTCATTTCAAGGCGATCTGGAAACATTCTAAATCACTGGTAAACTAAAATCAGTAATAAAGGTGAGTTTTGAGGAGATATACTTCATTTTAGAAATTGTCTTCTGTGTCTTATGCATTCTGGCTTTTTAAACTTGGACATTTATTAGCTGTAATTGTTAAATTATTCACTTAACAAAAAGTACTCCTGGAAAACCTTCTAATCAACTGCCAGCATTTCTGGGGTGGAAGTAATCAGCAGTGAATATGTTCAAAGACTGAGATTTTCAAGCAGCAGTGAGGGAGTCAGCCACCTAATTAAACTGAATGGGAATAAGACATTTATATCTTTCAGAGCAGCTCTCAAAATCCCAGCCTTGAGCTTTATTTTCTTACAGTTTTGGCTGCAGATGTTCTTATCTAATTCTGGATGCTTTCCATTTTCTCTTATTCAGTTGCCCAGAAAGGGTCAAACTTTGTGCCTAGTGTTCTTGCAGTCTTTGTCATCTCTCTAGCATCACTCAGTCAACACATTTTCTAATGGATTTTCCTCACTTACCCTTATGCTCTTTGGTCATAGTGTTTAAGGCCATGGGGATGACTTGATCTTTGAATGTGCACTCCTTCCCCACCCTCTTTAAATTTTAATGCACATCCATTGGATCCTGCTCAGGGAGCTGAGTATTATTGATTATGTGATCTTGTAATGTACTTTATGTTAAAAGCAAAAAACAAACAAACAAAAAAACCCTCTATTGTTTAGTTTTCCCTATGTCTCTGCTGGCTTGAAGTAATTCCTAAGTTAGTAAACGAGAAATTAAGTTTCTCTGAACTTGAGAGAAGTTTCCAGTTTCCAGTATGTCAGTACTAATCTAACTTAGCAATATTGGGTCATTATGACCCAGGTTTTTTTTGTTTTTTTTTGTCATCATGGTTATTTGAAACAGCTTCTCTCAACACTTCTGGTGCATCAGAAATTGAGGTGAGATTTGAAGCTGGGCATTTTTTTTTTTATTTGAAGCTGTAGGAGGAGCTTGTGCCTTTGGAGTATACCAAAATTAAACCTAGGACATTTAATATTGAGAACTAAGGTTCACTGTGGGTTTCTCAGCTAGTTCTTTTCAGGCAATATATATCATTTCAACTCTCTTTTTTACCTCTCTTAGAGGCATATCTGAAAAATGCAGCGTTTGTTTTGGTTGTTCGGGCTGGGGAGATTTCAGGGAAAGATGTTTTCAGGTTTTTTGTTTGTTTGTTTGTTTTCTTCTTTTCAAAGCTGAAGAGTGCTTACTACTTCTCTAGAAGTCCTTGATGTCATTAGGAATGAGTCTTTCATTAAGTTAGAACTACAAATGTTTATCTCTTTCTGTAATTCTGAGATGGTGATGCTGCTGATGACTCCCTTTTCTACCTACAATCTCTGTCTTGATTGATTGATTGATGTAAAATGCTTATATTTTTTCTGAAAGCATTGCTTATCACTTTCACAATTAAAGAAATCTATTCAACAAAAACTGCTAGGTAGAGTATTTTTTTACATCAATATATACCATTTGGGCAATGTGTACTTTTGTTCTTACGTCTTCTTCAGAGGGTAGTAAAAACAAATAATCTTGCCTTTAGCACTAGATCTTCATTTATTGCGACTTAGCCCAGGTCAATGGTTAATTAGATATTATATGAGGATCTGATCCCTGTTTTAACCAAGTTTGAAGACCATCATTGGTGAAGGCAGTAGTTATAATCTAGTTGACTTGATCAGTCATGTGAGTCATTATCAGCAAATTTAAAATTAATGAAACTGAAAAATATATGGTGTCATGAAGCTTTAATGTATGTGAACAAAGTTTGATGCCATGGAGGGGAGAATACGGTGGCAATTGTAGAATTTCTTGAAATATAACTGGAAAGTCTGATTTAATGTTGAATATTGTATGTACAGAGATATTACAGAGAACAAAGAGAAGTAGAAAAACTAGTCAAGTTACTGAAACAGATAATAATCAAGACTGAAATTCTCAAATAAATACTGTGGGTTTAAAAATAGATTCAGGAAGAGTTTTAATGATGCTTAAACAACCTGCAGTGTCTGAGCAAATTAACCTAATTTTCTGAGGTATGTTGGATAAACAGTTACCAAAATGAAATATAAGAATAGCCTATTTTCTTACACATGATGACGTAAAATCATGGAATCATAGAATCATAGAATAGACCTTTAAACGTCATCCAGTCCAAGTCTCCTGCAATGAACAGGGACATCCACAGCTAAATCAGGTTGCCCAGGGCCTGATCCAGCCTCATCTTGAAAGTCTCCAGTGATGGGGCATCAACCACATGCCTTTTCCAGTGCCTTAGCTCACTGGAAAAGACTTTTTCCTTATATCTAGCCTAAATCTACCCTCTTTAAGTTTGAGACCACTTCCCCTTGTTCTACCACTACAGACCATGCTAGTGAGTCTGTCCCCTTCTTTCTTGAAGCACCCCTCTAGATATTGAAAGGCTGCTATCAAGTGACCTTGGAGCCTACTCTTCTCCAGGCTGAAAAGCCTCAGGTCTTTCAGCTTATCTTGTAGGAGAGGTGTTCCATTCCATGGGTCATTTTTGTGGCCTTCCTGTTGGTACTCTAATGTCTCTCCTGTCTATGTCTCGCCTGTACTAAGGACTCCACATTTGGATTCAGTACTCCAGGTGAGACCTCACCAGCACAGAGTAGAGGGCAGGATCACCACCATCATACTGCTGGCTACATTTGTTTTGATGCAGAGCAGGATACTCTTGGCCTTCTGGGCTGTGAGGACATACTGCTGGCTCATGTCCGGCAGCCCATCTACCATTACATCCAGGTATTTTTTTTGTCAGGGCTGTGCTCAATCCTTCCATCCCCCAGCTTGTATTAGTAGTGTATGTTGCTTCAACCCAGGTGCAAGACCTTGCACTTGGATTTTTGGAACCTCATGAGGTTCTCCTGGACCCACTGTTTATGCCTGTCTAGGTCCCTTTGGATGGCTTCCCATCCCTCTGGTTTGTCAACTGCACCCCACAGTTTGGTGTCATCCACAAACTTGCTGAAGGTGCAGTCAACTCCACTGTTGGTGTCACTGATGAACATACTAAAGAGTATCAGCCCCTGCACCGACCCCTGGGGAACACCACTTGTCACTGATCTCCACCCAGACATCAAGCGATTGACCACCACTCTCTGGACTTGATCCTGCAGCCAGTTCTTCGTCCACTGAACAGTCCGCCCATCAAATCCATGTCTTTCCAATTTGGAGAGAAGGATGTTGTGAGGAACTGTGTCAGAGGCCTTACTAAAGTCCAGATAGATGACATCTGTGGCTCTTCCCCTGTCCATTGATGCAGTGACATCATCATAAAAAGCCACTAGGTTGGTTGATATATACTACATGGAAACATCCAGATGGACAAAAGCCATAAGAAAGATTAAGATGATGGTATTTAAAACAGAGAAAGTCTTTTTTTGTTGTTGTTATTTTCTGACAGTGAGATATTGCTCAGCCATATAAGCTTACTACCTTCTCCAGTGGAGCTTCAGCTATTTATCAAAACATTAAAAATATATATATTTAGAAAAAAAAAATTGTAGAAAATATTTCACAGGGATGCTTTCCTTTATTAAGAACATTAAGAACAGAGACAATCTGGGTGTTCTTACAAATATTTAGTTGTACAATACTATTTTTGATAATTCCTCTGATTGTAATAAAATATACAAAAAGTAATAAATGTATATTTTGATACTATTTTTTCCACAATAATAGCAAATCCATACTGAACTTTCTTTCAGCTCTGAGTCAGATGGTCAGTGCCTTAACCCTCATTTCTTCTACAGTAGGCCATTATAACCATTGAGTGGATCCCAGAAAATGGAAAATATTTTAAATGTACCTTGGAAGGTTTATATACTTGGACTGTGAGGCATCAGTAGAAGAAATTTGATCCTGAATGAAAATAAATACCTAAGCAAAGCCATAGCAAGGTTTTGTGGACCCTAGGGCATCATTTCTTCACCTCTTGTAGGTAAGATTGTAATCATATCAGGATATAACCATTCTTTCTCCTTTCATCTACACTGTATTTGTCTTTTTATCCTCTATGGAAACCGCTGTGTTAAGGTTTCACAGATATGCTTGTCCCCCTTTGGGACACTTTCATACCTTTTCTTCCTACAGCTCTGTCTAGATATTTAACTACAGGCAATAACATAATGAGTACAAGAGAATGTCTCCTGAATTTCAGAAAGGTACTTAAGTACATTGCAGACAGAATGTCTGCTAGGCTATGGTCCACTGTTTCTAAAGTTAAAGAAGAAAAATAATGAACAGTTACACCATTGTTTAAGTGAAGATCTGAAGTAACTTTTGTCCTTTAATTTAGAGAACTTTAAATAAAAAAGCAATTTTTAAAAAGTATTTGTATGCAAATCACTGTATGAAAATTACTGTGCCACAATGAAATCTACTATGAAGTTATCAGTGAAAAATGGTGGTTGCTCAGCCATACTGATGATTATTTTTAGCATGATCAGGAAAGGGTTGCCTGTGCAGAGCAGTATGTGAGCATTTGATTCAGGTATTGGACACTCAATCTACTGAAACAAGGCAGTTGAATGTTGTCTCTCTCTCTTTTTCTTTTTTTTTTTTTTTTTTTTTTTTTTTTTTTTTTTTTTTTTTTTTTTTTTTTTGTCTATAAGGAGTAACACTGCTACTGTTCTTAGTTCATTTTCTTAAAATTGTGTTGACACATTGGTCAGATGGGTGGTTTCAGCACTGAAACTAGAGATGCCTGAATATGTTTTGTCTCTAGTGTTAACATTATTACAGGTATGCAGCTCAGCCATAACTCAAAAGTATGTAAGATCTCATTCTAACAGTAATATATTTTGACTTCATAAAACTAAAGCAGTAAGGTTTGGATTGATGTTTATGATATGCAAACTTTGTGGTCTTTTCCTAACAAACTAATTGAAGAAATGAAGACACTGGAGGTAGCTTATAAAGAAATCCTTGTAGTGGGCAGAATTAATTGGCAGTGTACTTTATGATGTGCCAGTATGTTCAGGCACAGCGAAGTGCTCAACACTGGCAGAGCTCCTTCCCTGTGCCTTCCCTGTCCACAGAAAGCTCCTGGTAGCGTGCTACATTTCATTTGGCCTGTGTGTTTCATGAATAAATTCTCATGCAATTTCTGGAAGTGAAAGAAAATTCTTTTAGAAACATGTTAAAGAAGCAAAGTAAGTATAGGCTTTGGATTATGTGCTACTCTACATCAGAGGATGTTCAGTTTTTCTCAGTGCTGACCCCAAAGAGACAAAAGTTTTCAAAGTAATTTGTGAAGAGGAAACCTTCGCCTACTAGAAAGAAAATTCTGATACTTCCTTTTCTGACACATGTATGGTGATAAGTGCAGCAGTTTTTTTGTGTGAAAACTGACACTCAGGAAGTTTGTGACTGTTACTTTAACCAGTCTTTAGTCCAATTTGAGGCAGTTGAAAAAGCTACCCGTAGGTAGGTTTTTGCACTAGATTCAACAATAAGTACCATTGCTTATCCTTGCATTTATTTATTTATTTGTTTGTTTGTTTGTTTGTCTATCTTGTATTATTACGTACTTATCCTTTTAGACTGTCATAGAAAAACTTTCATGCACAACCAGGTCATCCACATATATGTTGCTCAATTCATAATATCCTAGAAGGTGAGTGAGTCCAGTCTTCACTTCTGATTTCCTTATCTGGAAATGATATTAGTCCTGTTTTATGAGGTGCAGTGGAAGAATGAGAAGCCTATTAAAAATGTAGACTATTTTCATAGACTACTTTTAGGTATTCCATTTATCTGGCCAGATTTTTTTTTTTTTTTTTTTTTTTTTTCCCCTCCAGCTTTATTAGCATTTTCTGTAATTCAGTAGACTAAGGGGACTAGGTCATTGACCTCACTCACAGCTGTGAACATTCAGCTCTTTGCAGTTTACTCAGTACTGTTGCACATAATAGCAATGAACAATTAGTGATTGCCAATGAAAAGTTTGGCTTGTAAATTGTCTGGAATGGCAATGACACTGCAAGCAGTGACAGGAAAAATTGGAAATATGAGTTCCTCTAAAGCATGTCTTCCATAACTACAGCTGCGTTTAGTCTTTTGTTGCCTCTTTGCTCCATTCAGTGGTACCTGCAAACTCCTGCAGCAGGTGAAACACACAACTACTCACCATCCTCTTCCAACAACTTGAGTGATATGTTCACATTGAGTCTTTTCTATATGCTGAATGAGTCCAAGGTCTGATGAAAATAAGTGTAGAATCATTTAGTAATTATGCTTGAGTGAGCTAAATTTAAATTACTCTAGTAACAATAATGTTGTTATTTCTTTACTTCTGAATGCCTATAATTATTCTTTAAAAGAGTACTATGTATGTAATTTTGTGAAGTTTTCAGAAGCATTCTAGAACACTGCCTTCTCTGTCCTTTAGTTCCCTAAAAATCACATTATCGAAGTCACAAAAGGATTTACCTTCCCAAAGCTGCCTCGCTGGAGTCAGGTGGCAGTAATAGCTATCACTTCTGTTGCATATGCTGGCAGCAAATGTCTGGTTTAGCTCTTCAAAGGGAGTGAAGAGGCACAGTCTCATCTGTAGCTTACAGTGTCATTCTACTTCATTGCCAAGATTATTTTTTTTCAGTGGCTGCTTCTTGTCATTGCAACCCAGTGCTCCATCATCAAGCACAGTTTTAGTTTTACTCGTTTTCTCCAAATGGTCTTTAATGACAGTATTGAATGAATATTGTTGATGTCCATTCCTGCTCCATCCTGGTGAGCTGCCAGCTCTGGCTCCTTTTCCGTAGTTCTTCAAGGAGTTATCATCTCTATTTTCTCTGTTTCTCTTCTATTTCTAGAAGATTAAGCTGCAAGTGCATGAGTAAATGGTAAATGCCTAAATATCCCCAGGTTTGGAGAATTTTGACTTCAGAAATTGAAAAAAATGTCTTATGTGCATGTTTCACATCAATTTTTCAACGACTTTTATGTTGACCAAATATATTAAATACATTTCTTTGAGGTGTTTACAACCTGTCACTGTTCAAGTACCTACACAAAATATTTTCAGAAACACTTGAGGCATTTTGTCTAAACTTGGTTGCCATCATGGTATAGTTAATACTAAAGTAGAACTTCAACCCCAAATTTGACAAGATGAATAATGATTTTATAGCTGAAAGTATTAAGCAATTCTAGCAATAGAAAATAGTAATAAATGCCCTCTGGCTCTTTTGTCTCGTCCCTGTAATATGATCCCTGTAATACATTTACAGAAGGAAGCAGGAAGGAAGAAGTTGGATAAAGGGGACTCTGTCACTCACAGTGTTGGTGTTTGCTTCGTCCTGTCTGATCTGATTTACATGAAGCAGCATTCCTGGCTGCAAAAGGGATGCGGTAGCTCATGTGTCTAACCAGGACTGCCTGCTGTATGATACAAAGAGAAATAAATCTCGTATGCACATGGAAGTGAGAGCATTAAAAGTTTCCCCATTTCCACTAAACAGTTTGTTTCTGACCTTTAAGGATGGCATATTGGACTCAGCCCTAAGTTTTAATTGAGGTTGCTTTTCTTAAGATGTATACTTGAAGCTGGGCTTAAAACAAGATGGCTGATGCATTTCTGGCACGGATGGCTTCTGCAATAGAAAAAAATAAATAATGCTCCACATTCAGTATGTCAAGCTGTATATGCCAACAAGCAAATATTTTTTATTAGAGACTTTGATATTCTGATTCAAGTAATTTCTCTACACACTGGAAATCAAATTCAACTACATTACTCTTTCATACTAGAATGCAGGGTGTTTCCTTTCTGTCCCTTAGTGTTTACAGTGGTCAGAAATGAGTTCCTCATCTTAGACTAAGTGATAGATATCTCATCGGTTACGTAGCAGTTCCTTAAACAGCATAACTCTCTGCCTTCCGCTATTTGGTGCAAGAAGAAGTGAGCAAACAACTAGAAAATGAGAAATTTAGAACTTACTCCAGTGGTGAATTTGAGTTGGCAGCTTGTCTAGTACAAAGGGTTTCAATGATACTTTTTGTTTCAAAGCCAAGAAAAGTTGTACAATATTTATCTGATTTATTATGGTTAGGTAATATGATCAGCCAAGACACAGTATTTCATTTTAAAGAAGTACTTTGGTGGCACTAACAGCAGTATCAATTATAGAAATGTTAGTAACAACAAAAACATTCAGTTTCCCAACAAAGGTCAACAATAAATCTATCTCAAATATGTAAGACTCATAAAAGTAATGAGTTTGCAACTGTGATTGAAACAGATGTTCACAAAATCAGCATTTAAACTTGAAGACACCGTAAGATAAATGAGGACAGGATTAATTTCACAAGTTATCTCAAGAGCATTTTTCCTATAAAATAAGTGAAAATAGAACCCAAAGCATTTGATTTTTATTTATTTATTTATTTTTTTTTTCCACTAGATAAGCTCGATGAGAGCAGTATAGATCTGTGTGTGCAACTAGTGGCAGTATCTTGTAAGTTCTAACAGGAAAGAGAACAACTATTAATAAAATTGTCTGTCTTGTTGTTATAAAAGAATGGTAAGCAAGCCTTGTTCTCTCTGCACAAGTTTCACATTGACTCAACTTCTCCAACATCATACCTATATAAGTATTAGAAAACAGAAGCCAGCAGAATCAGATCATGTTTTAACAGAAGAGCCTGAAACATTTTTGTGTCTTCAAATCCAATATATCTGGATTCTCCCTTCAACACAGCTTCTATTTTTTTACCTAAAGGGCAAGAAATAGCTGTGGAGACAGCCTATATTTTTTCATCCTCTTTTCATCTGAATATCTTTTAATTCCCTCTTTACTCATAATCCCCTTCCCTTCCCTTCCCTTCCCTTCCCTTCCCTTCCCTTCCCTTCCCTTCCCTTCCCTTCCCTTCACTTCCCT
>JAOWBP010004700.1:30516862-30534733 GCA_028571105.1 Tragopan temminckii
TGTGTGCCTTTTCTACCTTTTTGGAAAGACAAACTCTTACAACTCTGACGTAGCACAGATGTACTGTTATTTCAATATTCAGGCCTGCAGTGACTTGTCATTTACTACATCAGACTTTAAGTAGGCACAAAATTATCTGTCTACAGCATCTGTAGACAGCATCGAAAATCAGACTTGCTAATTGTGCTAATAGGGTTCCCCATATAATTCCTGTGTAGCCTTTCCCATGCAGAGCAGGGGATAACTAAGGCAGTTGGTGTATTTTCTGGCATCTCTCCTAGCATCTCTAGTTTATGACATTTTATATAGAACAACCAAGTTCAGCGTGAGAAAACACACTGTACAGAGCAGACCCTGAATTTGAAAAGAATCACTAATGTGGCTCAAGAAACTGTTGGACCAGGTAGCCAGGAGAGAGCTGGAATAACAATTGTGAAGAGGTAATTGGCCCTGCAATTGGAGCTGAACCGAGAAACAGGAAAGGGAAATATTGCCTCTCTGCTCGAAAGCTGGGAAACTGTGAGGGAAGGAGGGCAGGGATCTACAGAGAAGCAGATGTGATAATAAAAGTGATGGACTGGGGAGCTTCTTGGATAGCCCAGCTCTGTTCTATCCAGTGGTGAGAAGGTAACTGAGCTGCAAGGTTTGGAAGGGTGCTAAAATCACTGCTCAAAGGGGATGTGGCTTGGGAGACCAACATCATGTAACTTCAGTTTCTGCCAAAGGGAGACTACTAAGCCAGACAGTAGTGAAATTCAGAAGAAAAAAAATAGTTAGAATTGCCAGTAGTCACTAGCTGCAGTCATTTGTTGAACAGCAGGTACAGCCTAACAACTGAGAAAGCCAGGACACCAGGAAAGCAAAGACCTCCTTGCCTATTCCTCCTCATTTATGCATTGAGATCAGCTGCCACATTTTCAAATGCATTACATAACATGTTCTTTTAAAATGTCTGAAGTAGGAGTTGGTGCATCATTAGATTTTAAATATATATATATATATCACTCGTATTTAGGGATCATATAAAAAACTGTAGTGCAAATGACTAAAATTCCTCTTTTTTTTTTTAATTATGATTTTGAATTTTAAGGTAAAAGAAATGCTTCAGCTTGTGTAGCTATTATCAAATTTAGATATAGGTTGTCTAATTTACTTCTGCTACTTGCTTGACTAGAAGCTTGATGGTGCATGTGATTTTAATTGCTAATATTTTGTTCCTTTTTAATTCATTACTATAAGCAGAATCATGTGAATGGTTGTGAAAAGATATTCATCTGAAATAAGGATAAGAGCCTACAAATTACTATTGCTTAAGGGTATTTTCAAGCTGTGGAAATCTGAAGGCACTTTGAAAAATTAGTGAGTTTAAAGATAAAAATTCCACCCCCACAGCTTCTTTCTTCAGCTTCACCCCATACAAGTGCCAGGAAAAAAAAATCTGGAAAAATCTGCGAATAAAAGAAATCTGCTCAGTGGTTGTCGACTTCAGTACAGAGGTCAAAAGGATACTGGGGAAACTGTTCAAGTTACCCTTTTTATTATTAGCCTTTTGGACTGCAATGAGCAGAAAAGTCTTGTAGGGAGCTGAATAAGCATCAGTGTGGTGTTTGACAAGACTGACAAGACAGTCGCCCTGAAGCTGTTTTACTCATCATGTAATTCCACTTTGCCTTCTCGGGTCAAAGCCTAGAAAGCATCAAAAGACCATTATTATCTTTCCTTGCTGTGTGAATGAATGCTTTGTTCTCAAAGATATTTGGAGAATGGCTTCTACTTGTAACAATTTCTCCATTGACATGTGTGTAATATCTGCTGTTTTCTATTTATTGTGCATAAAAATAACATCGTTTGTCCAGGAAAGAAAAAAATACTTCTAGCTTAAGGAATACACTCAGCAGCACTAATAAATTGCAAGTGAGAATTAAACAGTGTGCAAACAACCCATAGTTTTAATCCTGTTTGTTCAGACTGTACAGTAAATAGACATTCAGAAATCACTCAACAGTGAGAGACCTGAGAGCTAAATGTATTTTGCATAGTAAATGTTGGCAATGCTTGGATCACCTCCTGCAGAAAGACTGTACATCTTGAGATACAGTCAAGTTGAAGAGTCTGTGATATGGTACAGAAATGCCTATGGCATTAAATGGGTTGACAAGCTTTAGGAATAATTAAATCAGAAAATCTGATTTCAGTTCTCCTGACATAAAGTACAGATTTGATCAAAACTTCTCCAGAGAGGGAGGTGGTGAAAAAGGTAGGAGGCAAAAAAACAACAGAAGGGTGAAGGGATAAAAGAAGAGAAACAGGAAAAGGGAAAGGGTAAATGGAACAGTAGGAAAAGGAAAAAGAATTAAGGAGGTGGGGAGAGCAGGGAAAATGAAAAATGGGACAGTAGAGAGGAAGGAGAGAACAGGAAAGGAATAGAGGGCACTTCTAATTTCATATTGTATTTTCTGATTCCTTCTAATGTGGAACAATAAAACAATAACAACAAAGATTTGTTAAATCTTCTGTTTCTCGACATTAAAAACCAGCACTGCAAACTGAATTTAAAGAAGGTTCTTTATAGAAACTGATACTGACAGGACAAGGAGAAACAGTTTTAAACTTGAACAGGGTAGGTTTAGACTAGATATTAGGAAGAAATTCTTTACTCTGAGGCTGGTGAGACACTGGAACAGATTGCCCAGTGAGGCATGAATGCCTCCTTCCTGGAAGCATTCAAGGCCAGGCTGGATGGGGCTTTGAGCAACCTAATCTAGTGGGAGGTGTCCCTGCCTATAGCAGTGGGTTGGAACTGGATGATCTTAAAGATCCCTTCCAACCCAAACAATTCTATGACTCTAGGATTTTATACTTCATAAAGAAGTAACTTTTTTAAATTTTAATATTTCATTTTAAAAATGGCATGCTGTTCTTGGCTGCTGTAATTCTTTTCATTCAAAAATCCATTTTCCTCCCCAAATTACATATCGGAATAATTTCAGCATGTCATTTCAATAAAACAGTGTGAGCAGAGTTCAGTGTAAAATGAATTATCTGAAATTTCAGTGACTGTAAAATGGAGAGTACAACCTTTCACAACATAAGTGACTGAAACAATACAAGTATATATGCACATCTAGTCATAATTATAAAACATATAACATGGGATTTAATAATCAGATAGATATTTATACTTTAAATATGTAAGATCGCCATAATGAATTTTCTACTCTAAATTTTTATGAAAATGAACACATTTTCATCACAAAATTTTGTACTCCACATGTAATCTTATCTTCTGGATGTTTTCAGATGAAAAAGATATGGCTCACTGTTCTCATTTTATGAAAACGTTGGATGACCATCTGCAGGAAAGAAAGGGATAACAAAGAAGAAATATTAGAAGAGTTATTATTTCTTCTAGAATGACATTTAAAAAGAAAGAGGTTTGATAATGCTATCATCTAGAAAGAATAGAAATCAGGACCCAGGGTCCAGTTTTCTCTGGAATACTTTGAATGTCCTAGATGGCTAAAAATCATGATGAAGTAAAAAAATATTCATAGTCTGCAAATAGTTCATATCCTTTTGATAGAGATGTTAGATGCATTTCAGGCATTGTATAGAGTACAAGGTCATATATCCTTTTTAACTTATAATGGTATAATTTGAAGACAAGACAGAGAGATGAGGAGATTGGCAGTGGCACTGTCTGGTCTGATCTTTTCAGAGTAAATAAAGCTGCTCTAGGATGTTACACTGGAATATTTTTTTAATTGAAAAAAGAATTATCAGACAAAAGATTTATCATTTATTTCATGCATTGTTAATCAAACTCCATCTGACATGTAAGAACTAGATTTTTATCAGGATAGTAGTTAACAGCATACTGTAGGATGTCTGGTAATGACATCATCTGAAACATGGAAAATTTTGGTAATGGTCCCCACATACTACACAGGTAAGCTATTTCTTCATATGAGGTGCATTTTTTTCTCAGCTTTTTTTTTTAATGGAGCTATTCCACTTGTGTAAGTAATATCACAAGAAAAATAGACTTGTTCCTTTTTTCATTTCTTTACCAACAGACTTCCTCTCCCTTTCCCTTTGGTCCCCATCATGGTTTTATAGCTGTTTATTTATACAAATTAGAGTAGTTTCAACAAAGAAGCATGAGGATTCCTTTTATTCTTCACACCATATTCCTAACGCCAAGAGGCATCCAAGATCTTCTACATCAGCCTCCCAAATTCAGCTGCATGATCTGAAGATCATGGATGGCTCAAAGTAAAGCAAGACCTAAGATCCAAGTTATAGCAGTGAACTACTTGTTGATGGGTGAGTTCCTATCATGCCTTGATTGATCCGGATTTCACTACCTAAAGAACAAGAAAATATTTTAGACCCCTACACTGTAGCAGTTGGGAATACATCAATGATCTTCTACCTGGTGATACTTGATTGAACGACTCCTGTTAGAAATGAAGCCTTGTGTGAAAGGCAGTGCATAACTTCTTCTCAGTCACTTATTTCCTCATTACAGTTTAAGCCACAGTAACCCTGTCCATTCTTTCGCAGTGATTCAGTACGAATACTTAGGAAGTAATATATTCTTCACTATAGACACACTGACTTTATTGCTTGAGTTTGAAACCACTACACACATGTTGTACTGTGCATATGCAGAGAGGTAAAATTAAATAGAGAAGCCTGGTTTGGGTTGCATCTTGACTAAGAAAATTGTGTCAGAATCACATTAAAGACATTGTCTCCATTTGAATCACTGTAACCAGGTTTAGACAGAGAAGATAAACAGTAAAGAACTGTTTATTGACAGAACTGGACTGAATAAATTTAATTCAAAACATAGGCAGTAAGAAGAAGGAATCTGTAACAAATCTGTTTTTAGAAACAGTCTTTTGAATTCTGAAGAGAATGATGTAGCAACAGAGATGGATTTGATTAGATGACATACATATCTTTAGACATTTATTAAAAATCATGAAAGTTCATAACATTTCTCAGAGAAATAGAGGAAAACAGGTGTGTTCCTCCATGAATTAAATAAGCAAGTGGCCAAACATCAAACAACATCTGAGTGATACTGTGTTTATAGTGCTGATCTGAAGGAGCTTCACCAGAAAATGTATCCAAGAGTGCCAAAACCTAACTCTCTTTTCAGCATTGGCAGCACTCATGTCAAACTAAGACATCTCTGAGAAGTACATGAGGACTGCATGGGAAGAATTCATAACTATGTCCAAAGCAATTTTCTCTAGGATTTTGGATGACAAAGTTTATCCATTTCTCCAAAGCACAGACAGCTGGGAGTGATTGCACAGCAGTAGCAAATTAAGAAAATAATGGTCATGAGCACTCCACTGGCTCACTCCATGAGCACTTTGAACAGGATTTTATGTTCATTATGATTTTTGAATGTTTTACGAGCTATGGGAATGAAGTTTTATCTCTTCTGAACATTTTCTAGAAGTGGCAAATATATAGACAGGAGATTCTTGATTCTTAAACAGAATCTGTTGAAAAAGTTCTGCAGTCTAGCTTCTTGCGGAGTGAAGATATGGATCAAATATTAAATACTATTTTGGCAGAAGTTCTCAGAGCATATCAGATAGAGAAGCATACCACTACAGACAAATTAATTCAAGCTGCTTTATAACTGTGCTTCTCCAAACTCCTTATGGCCACCAGTCTTGATGATTCCCACAGAGCTGGTTTTGGCTACACTGCATTTATCCAAGATTTTCTTTGAATTGAAGCCAGGAGACGTAGATCTTGGTCTAATTACTGCCCATGAATTGTCCTTGGTGTCCTCAACTCGCTAACATACAGCAGTCTGCACAGGTCACACACTGAAGTCTGCCTGGCCCAGCCATCCAGTTGACTTCTCTCTGCAAAATGATGGCAACAGCTTGCTTAAAGGTCTGTTTCCTTGTCTGCTTGGGAAGATGGCAGCACTGTTAACTTTAGAGCAGACACGAGTGGGATAGTATCTGGAAAGGATAGATAAGACAGCAGTCTGTGAGAGAGAAAAGTTGAGGTTGTTGAAACACAGGGCAGGGAGGAGGACATATGAGAGGAGGATGAAATTTGGGGGGAATAAAAGTTTGGGAGGAATGTGGATGTGATAGTGCCAACTGGTCATCACTAGGTAATTCTGTACAGTAGACCAATTGCTGTAAATGTCCGTGCATTTGTATCCTCAGTAGTAATATCTTGCTTCATGGTGATTGTTTATCCCCAGAGGTAGCTGTAGCATGAAACAACTGGTCATCAATGACAGCTTAACCTCATGAATAAGCCAACACCACTGATGAAGAAAACTGCTGATAAGAAGGTATAGATTACACCCACCTACATCCTCAAAGCTGATAAACGGAAACAGCTTGCACCAAGCAGTAATTAATCACTGCCTTGAACTAGCAACACTGATCCCATCAGCAAAAATTTTCAACTGATGGCAAGGATCAAAAACTTCTAACTGAATTTCCCAGGGTTCAACGCTTTCTGGATGCATCCTCTTCCTGAGCTCAATAATATACTGATGGTATTGATTTGCCCAGGCTTTCTCACTGCCTGGCAGAGTCACTTAGGTTAATCTGCACAATTTAGCTGTGAAATGATCTAGAAGCACTGGAACAATTAGTTACAAGGTAACAGCTGAGAGAAGGCAAGGATGAGCTGGAAAACTGGGATGAGGAACAAAATCCCCACAATGCAGGAGGAAACAGTTAGTGGTGCGATACTCTGCCTAGATTGTCGTAAATCGTAAGTCCATGGGGCCAGATGGGATCTACTTGATGGTACTAAGGGAGCCACTTTCCATTGTTTATCAGCAGTCCTGGTCAAGGGGAGAGGTCATAGTTGACTGGAGGCTTGCTAATGTGACACTCATTAAGTCAGAAGGATGATTGAGAACTACAGGGCTGTCAGCCTAACCTCAGTATCAGGGAGGGTCATAGAGTAGATCACACCTCGAATGCAATCACACAGCATGCATAGGACAACCAGGGAATAAGGCCTAGCGAACACGGATTCATGAAATGCAAGTTTTGTTTGACTAACCTCATCTTCTTCTATGACCAAGAGACCCAATTAGAGGATGAGGGAAAAGCTGTGGATGTAGTCTACCTGGGCTTTTGTAAGCCTTTGACTCTGTCTCCCACAGTATTCTCCTGGAGAAGCTTGCAGGCGGTGACTTGGACAAGTGTACTCTTTGCTGGGTAAAAAACAAGTTGGACAGACGAGCCTATAGTTAATGGAGTTAAATCCAGTTGTGGCTGATCATGAATGGTGTTCCTCAGGGGTCGGCACTGAAGCCAGTTTAATATCTTTACTGATGACTTGGATGAAGGGATTGAGTGCACATTCAATAACTTTGCAGATGACACCAAGTTGAGATGAACTGGTGCTATGTCTAGGGTTTGGAAGGCCCTTCAGAAGGATCTGGATAGGCTAAATAGCTGGGCAGATGCCAATTGTGCGAGGTTCAACAAGACCAAGTGCAGGTCCTGCACTTTGGTCACAATAACCCCAGGCAATGCTAAGGCCTGGGACAGAGTGGCTGAAAATCAGTGCAGAGGAAAAGGATCTGGGGGTATTGGTCAACAGCTGGCTGAGCATGAGCCAGCAGTGTGCCCAGGCAGCCAAGATTGATAGCATCCTGGCTTGTATCAGAAATAGCATAGACAACAGGACTAGGGAGGTGCTCGTCCCTCTGTATGATCACCTGCACTGCTGAGTCCGTGCCTTGAGTACTGTGTTCATTTTAGGGTCTCTCATCACGGCAAATATATCAAGGCCCTGAAGCATGTGCAGAGAGGACAATGAAGCTGGTGAATGTTTTGGAGCACAACTCTTAGGAGCAGCTGAGGGAACTCGGATTGTTTAGTCTGGAGAAGAGGAGGCTCATGGAACATTATTGCTCTCTACAAGGACCTGTAGAAAAGCTGTGGCAAGGAATGGCCTCAGTTTGTGCCAGGAAAGGTACAGGTTGGGTATTAGGAATACATATATTTTTTTTTCTCAGAAAGAGTGGTGAGGTATTGGAACAGGCTGTCCAGGGAGTTGACAGAGTCAACGTCCCTGGAGGTGTTCAAGGAACATGTTGATGTGGCATTTAGGGACAAGGAAAGTGGATATGGTGCTGATGGATTGATGGTTGGACTAGATGATCTTAGAGGTCTTTTCTAACCCTAATGATTCTGTGCTTTTATGGTTTTATGGTTTTCTGATCTGCTTCCCAAATCACTTCTGTGTGCAATTCTTCTGGGTAAAAGGTCTTGGCCATTCCCAAGAAAGCTGATTTAAATCTTGAGGTCTGAGTGCTGATATACTTCCTCAGTGGCTGCAATTATCCTGTTCTCAAGCTCTCAGTTATCATTTTAGTTTCTACAGCATTTGTCATGTCAATGCTTAGAGTCATAATTCTTATATTTCTGCTCACTGACATATTGTGGCCATACGAATATGCCTGATCATCAGTCCTGAAAATCCCCCTGTCCATTCCAAAAGCTCTTTTTAGTCTCAGCATTTTAATTCAGCTGTTACAATATTCTATCCCAACTCCATCAACCGGCAAAGCCACTTGCATTTTCCTTTTAAGCTGTAAGTCTACATGTCAGATCTCTTTCCTCTGCAATGTTTTTACCCGATTGTCTTAATGACACAGACCACTGGTTCATACAGCTTTATGTATTCCAACTCTGTACAGTGTTAATTTATATTAATGGGAAAAAGATATGAGTTCTATTAAATAAAAATTTGATTCTGTAGGTCTACATTTTCTTACTTTAAATTTCATCTATGGCTAAAGAAAGGAGACGTTTCACCAGTTTGCTTGTTCTATGGGACAATGACATTATGCAACAGAATTTGTCTTGCAGGACAGGAAGAATTTTGAAGTACCGAGGCTGTAATTTCTCTGTGGTGACTCCACGATGAAACTATGAATAGCTGATATTGTTTTGTATTGACAAGTGTATAAAATGAAAAGAAACGATTGAAAAATTATTGAGTAGACAATTCTAATGCCATTGATTCTAATCTAACATATGATGTAAAATGGAGTACTAATGGATCAATTTATTTACTTCAAGTGAATTGAAAATATTTTAAATTTACTGGCTGCCTTCTTTTCTCTATTGAAAAAAAAAAAAAAAAAGAGGAGATGATATATGCAGTCTGTGAGAGATTTTAAATACCTTCTTCTCTATAGTTTTTATTATTTCCTCTGTTCTTACCATAGTAGTGGCTCCATACTACCACATGCCTTTCCTGATATACTGTGCTCTTCAGGGATTTCCTTTTCCAACAGGACTGTCAGGCTGCTGTAAAGTAGCATTCATTTTCAGCATATTTTATATTGAAGAATAATAAAATTACATCGCTATTACCATCTTCATCTACCAGTGTGACACTTCACCCATTTGGTTCTTGCCCAGAGAATGAGTGAAATCTTGATCATTCTTCTCAGAGCAACTACAGGATCATAGAATCATAGAATGGTTTGGGTTGGAAGGGATCTTTAAGATCATCCAGTTCCAGCTCCCCTGCTATAGGCAGAGACACCTCCCACTAGATTAGGTTGCTCTAAGCCCCATCCAGCCTGGCCTTGAATGCTTCCAGGGAGGGGGTATCCAAAGCCTCACTCAGCAATCTGTTCCAGTGTCTCACCAGCCTCAGAGTAAAGAATTTCTTCCAAATATCTAGTCTAAACCTATCCTCTTTCAGTTTAAAACTGTTTCTCCTTGCCCTGTCACTACCTGCCCTTATAAAAAGTTCCTCCCCAGTGGTTTGATTATCCAAGGTAGTAAAGGTGCAGGGTAGAAACAGGAACCAACCTTCAATCTTTTGATGTTAGGTAGTGTTGTATGTTTTTGTTTCCAAAGGGGTGTTCTGGGTGTCCTGCTGTTCATCAGAGATTTTCTAACCAGTCAGCACTGATATCAGTGACAATGTCTTAACAAGTCAGCCTGTATAACTACATCTAAGCCATTTTGGTTGTGGATCATGATCACATTGGAAGTTAAACCAACTAAGATCAAGTATTTTCAACAAACAAAAATGTTCAGTAGGTATACAAGCTTTCAGTTTCATTCAGTCTACCCTTACTCTTTATAACAATTATGCTTGCAGCAATAATATTTGGTTCACTATTAGGAATTTATTTTTCAGATAAAGAATTTGACTTTGGCATGAGCTTTTGGCTTTGAGTATAACTTAGTGTCCCAAAAGCATTTTTCCATTTTTCTGCCTTCCTGCCTGGCTTTTATTTCTTGTACTCTCTACATCCATTTCACTGTTCAAAATACCTTGCCATTTAATAAAAATGTTAACAATTTTCAGTGAATGGAATCTTGGAGGTTTTAGGTTAGATGGCTATATCTGCTTTACAGCGCATCTCTGTACTCTCTTATTCCAGAAAATCAACAAAAGAAAAAGAAAGCTAAAGAAAAAAGAAAGAAAATGAAAAAAAATCGGTGGTTTTTTTTTGTTTGTTTGTTTGCTTTTGTTTTTTGTTTTTTAATGACAAGAATTAGAAAAATGTGAAGAACAGGGAAGTAACACAAAGGTAAGTACCTTCTTAACGCAGAACTCTAGACGAAGGAGAATGCTAGATGACAACCAGGAGGTAATGTTATTATGCTGACATGACTGCTTATTATGTTCATTTCATTTTTGTTTCATTTGGTTTGCAGAAATATTCTATGACAATGACCTGGCAAAATATTAGTTTGCTGCTGAGAGAAATGTAGAATATATGCTCCTTAGCTGAATTATCAAATTGAGTTGGTTTTGCTATTTTGGCCATACAGAGCAGATTAGGTCATGAAAGTCTTTGGACTTCTCTCAGTGAATGTAAAAATATTGGGCTATATTGCTAGGATGTAAAAATACTGATAGACCAGTCTAAACCCAGTGTAAAACACCCACACTCAGAAAAGCATTCCAGCCTCTGCCCATTACAGAGAGTGAGCCAATGTATATGTCAAACTTCTTTTCAGTTTTGAAGTAGGTTTTATTTCCATTTATTAAATGATATTTTGCAGCTTCATGCCACTCAAATCAGTTTAATTTCCACTCTCTAATAGTGCCTAGCTAGTCCATTGATTAGTCAGCTTTGCAAATGTTTTTGAGTAACTGATTCTGAAGACAGTTTAAACTGCACTGACATAAAATGCCTCCAAACTACCTCTTTATAATATGTTCAATTGCCTTTTTCTTTGTTTTATTCAGTTTTGTTTACGTCAAATTTCATTGTGTTTTGCGAAATCCATGCTCTAGTAATTTGGAAAAGGTCATGAAGAAGGAAATATTGAACAATGCTTTTTCTTCTTTGATTAGGTGTACCTAGAACAGAATAGGATTGAATGACACACAGTTGCTGAAAGCTATGTTAGTCCATCCACATGACAAGTCCTTGAAAGTAGATAATTTTAGTATTTTTAGGATCCTTTTTGATTCACTATATTAAGCAGTAAAAATTTGTCCATATTGGCAGATAAATCAGTAAAGTTTATGAAACTTTTTGAAGTAAAATTTTAAATTTGGATCATTTTCAACTCAGAAGTTTGTATGAAAAATAAATTGAGTAAAATATTATCTTTCTTAACATTATCTAAGAGCACTGTATTTCACGTATGGCTTGAATGTGATATTACTCATGTTCTGGTACCAAAATCTCACAAAGCACCATCCCACAAGTACCAACCATCAGAACTGAAAAACTATTTCGTATGGAAGTACAGCTCCTAGAACAGTGAGACAAGCAATAAGTTCTCTTCGCTGTCCAATGACTTGATTTTAGGATTTCCCCAGCTTACTAAAACCAGTCAGTCCAAATAAGTAATATCTATGACTCAAAAGAGCAGTAGACTTTTACTCTCCTAAGACAACAAAAAGAAAATGTTGCAAACAAGAAAATTTTTTGTAATTCAAAACATGTTTATTGTGCACTCATTCTAATGCATAATTAAACATTTAAATATCCAGAGGACTTTCCTCCATTCTTTTTTATTATTATTATTTCTCGCCTTGTTTTTACAGACTTCTTCTTTCTGGACACCTGTTGCTCTATCAAAATGTTCATCTTTGTTAGTTTACTTTCTGCATGTAATATGCGCTCACTGCTTAATCACAAGATCAAGATTTGTTTTCTTAACTTCAGTAACCAACCAACCCTACATAATCAGTTCCATTCAAAACAAAAGCTTAAGCAAAAGCTAAGGATCACTGTGACTCTCAATATTGTTCTCTTTGAAAGGACAATAAATGAAACTGACTTTTTTTTCTAATAGTCTGTACAAAAGCCATAATAGAAAAGTCTGCTAACCCCAAACCTATATACTATATCTAAATCTAGGTAAATAAACAAGATGAAAGAATAAATCATTCTATATTCTGCTACTGAAAGATATTCAGAAACCATGGTAATATAGCCAATATATGAATTTATAAAGGACAGGTATGAACACTGAATAATCTTTTCAAATCACAGGACTTCTATCCTGTGAGAGACCATGTTGGCAGATGAATTGCCACACAATGGAATTAATGTTTACCATTGTTTCTTACATTGCATATATGCTACTGAAATTGTAAATCCATGTAGTCACGGAATAAATATAATACAATATTTTTCTAAAAGGACACTTACCTCATGCTATTGACTTCCTGGAGGGACCAGAAGTCTTGCAGAGTAGTGGCCTCTCCCCTCCCCTCCCTTCTGCTCAGAAGGATAAACCAGAGTTTTCTATAAGAAGTGACTTTATCTGTAAGATGGATGAATCATAGTTTTGAAAGAAAAGGCAGATGGATGTTCTACAGGGCATGTCTTACGCTATACTTTTCCCACTAAGTCTGTATGTGATCTTGAGCAAGATTTTAAAATCAGTTTCTTCAGGGGGTTAATTGAGTATGCTACTCATTTTCTAATACTAATTTAAGATTCTTGAAGTTTTATTTGTAGAAATGCTGAGTTCTCACATCCTCAACTGAAATCAATAGGACCTGCATTTTGAAAAAGCTATATGCAGTGGAAAAGCAAGTCATTCTGTTTCAAGTTGGTTACACCATACTGATCAACACTTTGATAATGTTGCCCTTTCTCTGCATTTATCACGATTTTTCATTTGTAAAATCCATATGATAATAATAACAACAGCTATGGTGCTCTTTTAAGACAGTGAACTAATTAGGTCAGAGTTTTGAGAAGATCAAAATGTAAAATTTAAATTAAAAATATATCAAAGATTTCTTAAAAGTTTCATCTACATTTTTAAGCTTTAGAAATACCCTATGATATTGAAAGAGATATTGATAAAATGAACTTGAATAAGGGCTCTCAAATACTTTAATTTTAAAATACAGTAAATGCAAAATAAAACTGTTAAGTTTTCAAGAGCTAATGAGATTTTTTAAAAATGTTTCCCAGTGGAATGTTTGTGTTTCAAAACCTGAACTTTTATTAAAAAAACTTGACAAAAATCTTGTCAGTTTTAGCAATATAATACATCAAGGCAATATTGTGAAGTTTTAAGTGCTTATGAATGAGGGGAATTAGATCTGAAAAATTATTTAGTGCTTTTTTATTTTCATTATTCCTACTTTTCTTTTTTTCTAGTGTACTACGGAAAGAATCCTAGAATTGCTTGATTTCAAAGGGTAATCTGGCCCAACTCCCCTGCAATGAACAAGGAACGTTCTTATGCATTTGGGCTCTTCTTGCATTTTTTCCAGACTCACCACGTGAGCAAGGACCCTGGATACTACGAAGAAGTGTGTTTTTGAACAGTGAGGCTATTTTTTGTGAGTAGCTTCTTTTCTGCTCTTGTTCATGACAGGGAAAGTCAAGTAGCCTCCCACTCTCTCTTCTTGTATAATTTGGGCTGGTACGTTTTACGCTGGAGTGGTGGATCCAAGTAGATAAATGATCAGCCAAACACTGGCCACTTGCCTGGTTCAGTTGTAATCAGGTTTCCTTCCTTGGTACTAGACAGTGTAAGCATAGTCTTGGGCAACTGAGAGGGCATTGGATTGGGAACAGTGACTGGAAAGACTACTGAGGTGACAGAAGGCGAATGTTACCTTAAACAAATATCTGTGTGACAGAGGCCTGTGAAACATAACCAAGTGCAAGTGTGTGCAGAGGTAGAGTCTTTCTAGGAATGATGGTTACCAATTCTTTTAAATAATGGATTGCTTTAATGTCACTCAGAGAAGAAAGAAAAAAAGATATTGTTAGAGATCAGAACTGTAAACACCCTCAGGCAATTTCATATGGAGAAGGGAAACAAAAACAAAACGAGAAGTCATTGGCAATATGAACTTCTACTGATTAGATTTGATCTTATGAGCTCTTCTGGGAAGCACACTAACATTACAGAGCAAACTTGCTTGAAAATAAGTTGCAGTGTTAAATAAAGTTTACAATGCTACCATTGGTCTTATTAAGATAATGTAAAAAAGCACTTGCAAAGACTTCTTGTAACATACTCTACTGTTGGTTTTTTTTGCCCTAAAGCCAGAAAAAATATAATACCCAAGTACCCCCAGGTTCTTTTGGTCTTAGCAAATACTCGTGGTTCCTGTCACCTGGTAGATTTAGAACCTATAGGGATTTTGAAATTATTATTAGTTACATGTTAAGCACATTTCACCTCATTGTTCAAGGGAAGATGTTTCTACAACACTGGGAGTAATATTGTTTAATATTCAAGATGTTCATCACCATGATATTTTAATGTAGTAATGTACTTCTTCCCAGTAAAAAATTTCTAATGGACTGTACTGAAATGTATAGCAAGCTGATAGTCACTTGTCTTCAAAATGAACTATCATTGTATTATCTATAATTAAGAGAATTCCTTTCAAGGAATGTTTATTTCAAGTGAGCTCATCTCTTTCATGTGGAATGCTATCTTTCTTGATTCTTCTAGATGCTAGGTTGCAATCAATTTTGGGTCTGAGGAATCAGAAGACAATTTCAGCAGAATGTGTGACAGTTCTTAAAATGAATGTCGTCTTCAAAGATACATTACTCTCCCATTGCTTATACCCTTTCCATGCAGTTATGGAGCCTCTGCTGCAATCAAACCACTTATCAGTTTGCCTACAGAAGAGGTCTAGACTCAAATGGTGAGTTTGCAGTACATTCCAAGGCATGGCTCTAAAACGTGTGGATACAGACCTAGCTTTAATGCAATTGCCCTCTTTACTCAAGGTAACATAAATAAAGTCTTAGCTGTGTACTAGGTGCCTGAAGCAGCAGTCTATCTTCCCGGCAAGTTAGTGCAGCCTGCAAGAGAAACCTCTTTTACTGTTGCTGCTACATAAAAATTAAGCCTAAACTAGCCGTAGCTACTTTATCTATGTGTAAACTACAGTCATGCTTTCCAATCGATCTAGACAAACTTCAGCTGGAAGAAGGAACAAAATTCCTTGCAACATCTTTTTGCATCAGGCTGTCTCATCTAGATGTAAGTTATTGTCTGGTAGAACAAGTAGGAAGATGTGTGGATAGGGAAAAAGACTGTGGTGAGAGTGACATAAAATACTGTGGGTGATGTAAAAAAAAAAACCACAGTGCTTTTAACCTTCATGTATTGCTGCTCCAAAGCCTTGATCATACTTATCTTACTTGAGTAATGCAAGAACATGGGAGAGTGATAAGTAATGCAAAGGCTGATTGCTTGAAGAGGAAATAATCTGATCTACTGCTTATTTATACTGAAGTGATAATGCATATAGACAATTGGAGTGCTTTAGTTTTGATTTTGTTTAGTATTTTAAGATATAACATTAATGATAGTAAGGAATACATCTTCCAATATTTTCACTTTTGTGAAAACATATACACAGTAGAGTGGAGCATTTAATTCCTGGCCTTGCTGTTTACCCCTTCTGAGACAGAAGTATCTTAACCTTAATCTGCCTGTAGGTCAGAAAGTATTAGTGAATTTTCTGGAAAACATGTGGCTAGGTTTATTTAATTGGGTGACATACCATGAGATCCCGAGTTTACATAGATGTGCATTACAAAAGATAATGTAAATTCATTAAGAATTATAGGATTTCACTGTCTTACCTAAGCACAGTACTGTTTTTGTATTCTTTTTCTATTGTTTATTAGTAGAATTTTAAAAGACAGCTGGTGACTTACTGTGTTTGATGACCCTCAGTGCAACACACCAGACAAGCACAGTCAGAAATTATCTTGATCCAAAGAAATAGCATTTAGTACAAATTGTCAGAGAAAAAACTCGAATTGCAAATTTTCCTTCACCTGAATTCCTGATCTGCACTCTGGCATATTCATTCTAAAGGTCAACAGGTAAACTTTCAATGAATACATACATGAACAGTAACACATGGAAAACTAGAATTCCTATTAGTGCAGCTATATAGAGTTAGGTTAGAATGGTTATAGGTTGCTGTTGGACTTGATGATCTTTAAGGTCTTTTCCAACCTGAGCAATTCTATGATTCTATGATTTCTTTTGTTGTGTGCAGTAGGCCACAATCAGCAGCACAGGGCCATAAATTACACCTACTTCAGCCAGCAAAACTTTCTGAGCCTCAGGAAAGAAATTTGTACAGAGAACATCTAGCATCTTATGCATCACTTACATAGGTTTTCTTTTACACATAAGTTTCACAATGGAGAGACTTGCTGGATCAGTCATCTATGAGGATTTGTTTGATAGTCCCACGTATTTCCAGTGTCCCTGGCTTGCTTTTTCTGTTGTGAGCCTGGAGTTTCCAAAATACCCCTGCTGTCACTGGGATGTAGGATCTATACACGTGCTCCAGGCATCAGGGCTCCATGGCTCACCAAGAACAGATACTTAGAATCTAAGACTTCAAATCTGATCAAATTCTAAATGGGAAATCAATCAATCAAATAAACAAATGAAAAACCAACCACTTAAAAAAACTTAAACAGAAAAAGATGGAAAATATCTAAGGTATGTCAATGGGCCTTACTAGGTGAGAGAACAACTTGAAATACCCCTTTGTGTGTGACTGAGATACCACAGTTGTTATTCTGGTCTAGTGGATAATACCTTAGTCATGTCCTAAATGCAGTAAGAAAAAGTCGTTTGTGCAATCCAACTTTTTTGGCTTAAGTGAAGATTTTCTAGCAACCTCACTCATCTTAAACTGAACCAATATTTGAATAAAAGAAGTAAAATATTCTGCAGGGTTAATCTAAAGGAAATATGTTCCCTGCATCTGGAAAGATCTTGTGATTCAGTTCAATTTAATTGAGTATCCCAAGGGCTGGTATTTTATTTTATATCACTAATCTAAAGAATCTGCTTCATTCAGATGAAAAAAAGAAGATGGCTTCTTAAAATTGGATACTGTTGATAAAGTGTGAAAAAGTTTTCTTCCGGAAAACAATAACCTACATCTAATGGTAAAAAATCACTAGCAAATTCCATTATGTTTGTGGACTTGACATGTGGTGCTTATTAAACGTAGGAACAAAGCCACTTTATATATCATAATGTTCACATTACAAATTCACTGCTCATAATGGTGCTGCAAGTGTATATGCAATTTTTCTGAAGTTATGAAATATATTTCTGACACTTCAGGTATTGATGTATGCATGTGCGATATTGTCCCAGTGCAGTAAGGGAGACTTAACTGATGTCTGGAAGATTTGATTTATTACAAGTAAATATGATTGCTTTCATAATCTGATTTTATTATGTTCGGGGCTCTCGCAGGTAAACTTTTAGTACAAAGAAGAAGACCACTTTTATTAAAGCAGTCTATTTCTGAAAACTGATTTGTTTCAAAGAAAAAAAAGAAAGGAGAGGAGAGGAGAGGAGAGGAGAGGAGAGGAGAGGAGAG
>JAOWBP010004700.1:30543745-30553826 GCA_028571105.1 Tragopan temminckii
CTTGTGCGACCTGGTGTAGGGAACCTGCTTTGGCAGGGGGGTTGGACTCGGTGATCTCTGGAGGTCCCTTCCAACCCCTACAATTCTGTGATTCTGTGATTCTGTGAAGTAAGCATCATAAAAATTGCTATGCAATGTTAAATGTAGTAAGTATTATCCATAAGCTTTCTTGAGTGACATAAAAACTCTGTTACATGAAGAGGAAAAGAATATCACCCTGTTTTCAAAGACTAATGGCAGTAATATTTATTAAGAAAATGTCTATATTTCTCAGATTTGAATTGCTCTTGAATACTTACACAAGTTTACCTTAGGAGTTACTATCTCTTCTCTTCTTTAACATTTGTCTTCAATGTAGTTGACAAGTGTGGAAGGTTTATTTTGACTTTCCTTGTGCCACACACAGTCACCCATTTCTTTTTGTGTATATGGTGACATTCCAGCTTCTCTTTTATTTCATTAAGTTGCACTATTAAAACAGATTCTTTCATGATATAAAAAATAAGAATGAAACGAATAAAGAAAATTAAAAAAAAAAGAAGTTTGATTTGTCTAAAACTAGTTGAAAAGTATAAAATAGCTTTTTCTACTAAGATATCTCTACATGACCATTTCTACAGAACTAGTTGATATAAAATCACAGAAAGATGTGAAGGGATTCAAATAAGCTTATTTATAAGTTTATATAGGTTTATTATATAAGTTTATATGATCCTCAGTGAGATATGCTATAGAACTCCATCCTGCATAGAAAATAGTCTTTTGCTGGAGACTATTGTCAAGTGTAACAAGAGATCTCAGTGGGCTAAGTGGATGTCATGGTTTTGTGATTTTTGGTTTTAGGTATTCTACATCATAACATCATCTAGTGCACTGGGAGTTAAAGTGTTAATGCTCCAATTCCAGGTACCTGTCCCTGTATGTTGCGGATCTGGCCCTTCCTGGTTGGGCGGTATCTTACTGCCTTGCAGTGGGTGTTAGAGAGTTCTTTCCTAACTGTACCAAGCTTTTCAGGTTTGTCTCGGTCTCAGGAACTCTCAATCTCTCCTATTATATTTGATTTATTAGTTTCAATTTCAATTAGATTGTATTTTATTGTGTTATCTTGCATTCCAATATCATAGTAAAATAAGTTTTCCTCCATAGATCGTTGCTGCCAGTTTTTTTTCCTTCCTCAAGCCCAGCTCCCATCTCCCTATCCCTTTTCCCTTTTCCTTCCCATTTTGTGGGACTGGGAGGGGGCCCAGGGGCCTACTGCCCCCCTGTCACAAGCATTGCTCAATCTGGTCACCTGTGTGACAGTAGAATACTTCCTTCTCTGAATATGTTTGTACCCTAAATGCAGGCTGGTCAGGAGACTCCTGAGAGGCTGCTGTTCTGTAATGGTTACAGTAGTTCAAGATGCTTCCCTTAAATGGGATCTTTGCATTGGTTTTGTTTCCATAGCAGAACAAAATTTAATCACTCAGTCCCTTATTATGCAGTGTTCAAAATTTTTTCTGGCCTAGTGCAAGCTGAACTCTGGTTTCAGGACTTTTCATGCTACTGAATATCCCACTGGAGCTACTTCTGTGAGTTAATTTGTCGTAGTAGAGGACTCTGCAGGGCCTAAACAGTGCAGGGAAATAACTACTACTTTTTCTTATAGTACTCTAAATCAATCAGACATTTTCATGTCATGACATTTAATGGGAGCTGTCTGTGCATGACTCATACAAAACGTGTTCAAGAAGCCAAGTTTATAGGATTGTTGTGTATAAGTGAAATAACTTTACATAGATGTTTCAAGTAAATGCATCATAAGTGCTTTGTTTAAAAGGATATTTAAAGAGATCAATCCATATTGTAGCAAAAATAACAATAACAAATATATAATTATCACCTTTACTTTGAATTTTCTCTGTAAGGAGAGCAAGGATGAAGCTTTGTTCTGTTTCTCCACCCTGCACTTGAGTGTGTTTATAATTGCACGTTTGTGAGTTTCTCCATGTTTATTTAGATAAGTTTCTGCACCTTTATAGGTCAGGCATGACTGTGAACAGGATCTAGGGAGGTCCTGCAAAGGTGGCCATGTCTTTTAGAATCTGCTGATCAAAAAGTAATCATTCACAGTCATTGTGCTCCAAGGATGGACCCCCATTTAGGAATACCCTGAAGGAAGAGCAAGACTGATATGGAGTAATACACTGTATTAATCTTTTTCTTCCTCATCCACTGGAACAAATCTGCCAGTGGAGGTACTTCCTAACTTTAAGAAAATAACTGAACATATGGAAGATATAGCAAATCTGCAGGCAACTATAAAGTAATGTATTTCTAGACGAAGTGTAGGGGGCTTTGAGCCTGAATCTCATTATTAATTAACAGAATGTACCAGCTAAAATTAGATACCTTAGAAATATTTCTTCAGTTTTAAGATTATAGTCCTTGCACATTGCTGATTTATTCTTGTGTCTTAATTTTTTTTAGCAGGTGGGGCTAACTGACCATATTTTTAGCTATGTTGTAAATTCATGCTTTAAATTTATTCAATTAGTAGTTGGCGCAATGACTAGGACAATTCTACCATTAATTTGAGTTTTCATTCTGTTTTGGTTTTGTTCCCTCATTAAACATTCTTTAAGAGGATTTTACTTGAGTTAGAATATTTAAATTACATGCAATAAGTCTATTCTTTTTATGAGTTTGTTCCTTTTTTAAGACATTAATTAAAATAGGTTGTGGAAGAGATAGATACAGTAAACGGATAAAGTAGTGTCCAGGCAAAAGGTTAAGGATTTGCAGTCATTATATGAAATGAACCTCTTTCTGGAGACACCTCATTAATGGAAAAGCCTTCCTCTTTTACACGCACCAACAAGAAGTTCATTACTCAGTGAACCTCTGCTTATCAGGCATTATTAGTTCTTTTTGCTTTTAAGAGAGACTTTATCCCCTAGTAACTAGCATGTTCATGCCTATGGTATGAGCTTGGCTTAGTGATGTGAAATAGTTGGGGATTCAGACTGTTTTGCCAACAGATTTGCTCACCGGACAGAGTGGGAGGGTGGAAAAATACAGGACAATATCACTGGAGAGACAGATGAACTTTCAAAGTGAAAAAAAATATTGCAAATTTAATTTGCAGACTGGGAATGGAAATGTCATTGCCTCACTCAGAGGGTTAATCACTTTCTAATTTAAACTGGCAAATTTTATAATGACACTGTGAAATTAGCAGCATTTTATTGTGTTAATTATCTGCAGGACTCTACATCATTTCTTCTAATAAATGTAAATGAGATTGCCTCTCCTAGGACAGTATAGAGGCAAGGTGAATTTTTATTGGCTATTTACTGGATTTTAGACAAATTGATACTCCCCTCCCCCTTCAGCTCCTCCAAGTAAAGCACATTCAATATGGTTTACTGCACTGCCTGATTTTCTGAGCATTTTAGTCAATAAAGTATACAGGGGGATTTTAAAGGGCATTACAGTTCTGTGCTCATTTGAGCTAATTTTCACATAAGGCAAGACTGATGCTAAAAATCACATCGACTTTATCAGAACTAAGATGTGGGATTGCAGAATCTAAGTATACCAATAATTAAATATTCAGCTTTTTTTTTCTTTTTTTTTTTGCGCCCTCCCCGACAGATTTAAAATGCCTGCTAGTGTGTGGCTCTGTCAAAACAGGCAGGAGAATGTCTTTTCAGTAGGCCTGTCACTCAGCATGTTTGATGCTGCAACATTAGGTAATGCAAAGAATGACATAAGAGGCATTTACTAAACCATGCTAAGAGGCAAATGTGTATACCATTCTGCTTTGGATAATCTTTGCAACCAGAGACATATTAAATTACAAGACAACAGAAAATTTAGGTTTTGCACAAATAAATGTGACACTTAAGTCAGATTCCCTACCTTTATTTTTAAATTGTGTTAAGCATATTTTTTTATTTTTTTTAAAAAAAAAAAAAAGAACCACTCTAGAAACATAAAATCTACTAATCAAAAAATGAGAAAGCACCTTGATAGCATGGTCCGTAAAAGATTTTGGTGCATTTCAGAAGAACCATCTCTTCCACCAAATTGCTGTTTTTACATGATGCCACTGAAATATGACTCCATAGGTTTGTCTGAACAGTGCTGCCTTGACACTTGCTGAACAGTGAGTTCTTAAACATAGGTGCTAAACAGGTTAAGATTCGAATCTGCTGTCTGCTAAAGGTACTCGATTGCTTTTTTGATTGTCTATGATAATAATGGCTGGTCATGAGTTTTTGTGGTCTCTCCCTACTTAGGTGTCACTAGATAGGGAAGCATTTCCCGAATTGCTGCACTGTGTAGGGTGGCTGCATGGCACCCATCTAGATGGGTCATGACTCACTGTGCCCACTTCCCTGGGAATAACCTCCTTAAGCCTTTTCCCCTTGAAAGCATCTGTAAGCAGTTGAAGGTCATGATTGTTCACTCAGAAGATCAATATACCATTAAATTGTGACAAAAAGCACTACCAGACTATTAAGTCCTCAGTCATAACCTCAATAATCCTGATAAAATGATGAGCTATTTTAACCTCACAGTGTCTGTTAACAGTTGCTCAAAACCCTAACCCAGTAAGAGAACATTGACAGAAACTCCCATGCTGCCCTTCGGATTTTTTTACCCTCAACAATACAACTTTATTGCTTTGCACCCTTTTCTGCATGGGTTAGAGCCATAAAATACCACTCCAAAGAGGTTGAGAAGGAGGTGCAGAAGAAGACATTTTGATAATTCTCCTATCCTCGGGCTAACTTCCCATTAGTTTGAAGTCTGCTGTATCTAAAATAGCCTGCTCTTACTAGAGACGTAGAAAAGTGTACAGCCAGCACCTGAAGATGTGTTGCGAAAAGGGTTTTTTTCTGAGTGAAGAAGCAGCTGCTAAGGGGAAGAACACCATTGCTTTAATCACATTCAAAATCCTACAGTGGATGATGCAAAAGGAAGTACAGATTAGATCCATTCATTATTTCTGCCCATTACACCATAGCAAAACATGGCATATTAGACAAAATACTAGGAAGCCTACTGTCAATGCAGTCTTATCAGATAAACCCCTAAATGAGAAAACAAATGCCTGAAAACTATGAGATGTTCTGGCAGCCCGCTTCAGCTATTAGCCCTCCCTAGCCACCTTTCCCTTGATATGAACTAAATGTAGGAAAGGATAGGAAACAACAAAGCTGCAGGTCAGTTAAGCTTCCACAGATATACTGATGTATAATTTCTAATGAAACAGGCTAAAATCTTCTGGCTGTATCCTAGGTACTTTCTGAGATACGTTAATTAGGAAAAGAGTCCGTTTTAACAGTACTAACAATTTCATCTCATTTATCTTCAGGTTTTCTTAAAGAAATAAAGAGGCAGAATTTAATTTCATTTGCACTTCCCTGACATTTCTAGTATTTCAGGACATTCATCCTTCTGCCCCATTACAATACAAACATTTCCTGGAGCACACAAACTCTCCCATCACATAAGGAACAGTTTCTGAGGAAGAAAGGAGTGAAATCTAAAATAGACTTTTTACAATTTAATAAGAAATATTACAACTATGAATTAAGAAAGAATTATTTAAACTTCTTACTAATGTGAATGACAGTGCCACCAAAGGTACCGTAACTGCTGTAATGAGAGGGTTTGCACTCTGAGTAGTGGTAACCTGGGGGAGAGATTGCTAGAATTTTGGTTGGAAAATCAACATTGCAGATCCTTTTTTTTCTTCTTTGTATACACAGTGGTTTACAGAGTACTCAAATTGACAAAATAATCCAGAAAATAGCAACATGTGCCAAAAAAAAAAAAGTCTGTGATTGTTGTTATACTCTGCCATTACGGTTGATATGCATAATGCAACTGCTGAGCTCTGAATTCACCATACAAATCTTGTATTTAAGATTATTCAAATGTTCAAAAGAACTAATCCCGATAATGGTTTATTTTTGCCTCTATAGTGTCCCCATAGTCATTTCTGATATTCTAAATGATGTTGGTATTTTGCAAAGTCCTCTTGAAATCTCTCAACAGGATGTCAAGTCAAGTGTCTGGCACTGGATTGTTTCTACAGGGAAAGCTTTTTCTACAAATATTAGCAGCCAAAACACATAACAGTTTACAGCATTAGCCAATACTGCTTCAACGCACACGTAACAGTTTTAAAAAACTTACTGTTTATTTATTCTTTCTTTCAATCTGTGCAAACAGGCATTTTGAATGAGAACTTAATAGTGTAAGTTTATGGCATTCTTTATTTACATGAACAAGATTATATTAATACTTGACTAAAAAGAGTATAATGTTTATGCTTGTGTTAGGAAAGCTGATATAACAATTTAGCCAAACAAATTTTTTTTTCACAAAGAAAACAAATAAGCCCTAAACTCTGTCCTTAGAGAATATTCCTGTAGGTAACAAGTAATGGAAAATGCAGTTTAAAAACCTCAGTATAATCCTAATTGGTGTCATTGGCTAATATAGGAAAAAAATTATAGCTTTGTATTCCTTAAAATTTATGGCTTATTTTACAGGAAGACTTTTTGCACTAATACTTGCAAGTCAGAAAACAAAAATGTCCTGTTGTATCAGTAGTATGTGAATACAGACAGTGATGCTACGTTGTACCATAACATTTAAACCTTAACACAGTTAAATCAGCGCATTGAAAGCTATATTGTCAGCTTTGTATCTTTCTGTAATTGTTGGACCTCCTTCCAGTTGTCCTCTGTTTTATCGCAGATTTCTACCATTAAATTCTGGTCTAAAAACCAAAAACCAAGTCCATTAGACATTAAAGTGAAAAATGACTGGAAGCTGGAAATTGTTATGTAGTGATAAACTCTTTTGCTCATAATACATTTTTCTTTCTATGAGTTCAAGCTATAGTCTCATGATACAAATGTATTTTTGGTACTAGAATGCACCTCTTACAACTTGTTAAAGTGGATTCAAATGATACTTTGAAAACATATTTTCTTGGCTCCGTTATACACGAGATCTCTGTGTGTAGTCATGCAAACTAATATTCATTTTCTTAAAGAAGGGATGGGAGGTTTGTCTTGTTTTTAAAAGTTAGACTAACAATTTCATTCTTGTTGGAGCATGACAAGAATACTTGATCTATGATCTTGCTTATAATCTCTAAACTGTGGTAAGGTTGGCCATCATGCAAAATGTGAAGTTCCATCTTGTTCAGCCATAACTTTTTTCTCTGAGAGCACACTATCCTGCTATATATCCCTTTATTTTCTTCTATTTTTTTCTGCAGTTTGGTGAGATCATAGCCAAAGAGGGAGAATATTTGCTGCTAGTTCCATGTTCCTGGTGAAAGACCACAGTGAAAAGAGTTGTCTCTGAGAAACAGCTGCAAGTAGATTGAGAACTGATGGGTGAAAATCAGGGACCAGATAGAAAAGTATATGTGGCGATCACAGTCTCCTACTGACCAGGATGAGCCTGTGGATAGGCCTTCTTTGTTCAACTACAAGTGTTGCACTTGCAGGCTCTCATCTTAATGGGGGATTCAGTCACCTGCATGTCTGCTGGGAAAGCAACATGGTGAGCTGCAAGCAGTCCAGGAGACATTGAGGATAATTTCTTTGTGCAGGAGCTCAGTAAAGAGTAATCTTTAAAGAGTCAGTCTGGGCTGTAGTGATCGTGCCCTGTTGAGTTTGCGATCTTGAGCTGATAGGTCTGGCAAAAAGTAAAATCAGGACTCTGAACTTCAGGAGGGTGAACTTCAGGCTATTTAAGGAAGTAATGGATGAGGTCACCTGGGAAGCTGCCCTTAGGGTCATACGATTAGAGTGGAGTTGGCAACTCTTTAAGGATGCCTTTCAAAGAGCGAAAGAGCTCTCTGTCCCCCAGTATAGGAAAACAAGCAGAAGAGACAGGAAGCTGGCATGGTTGGGCAAAGACCTGCTGGTCAAACTGAGGGATAAGAGGGAAATGTGCAGATAGTGGAAGGAAGAGTGTGTTGCCTAAGAATACAGGGATGCTGTCTAGCCATTCAGAGATGGGGTCAAGAAAACCAAAACACAGATGGAACTACTGGAAAAATAACAAGAAAGGATTCTACAGATAAATTTATTAGAAGGGGCAGGCCAAAGAACATGTATCCTCTCTGGTAAATGAGAAGGGAAACTCACTACAGCAGACGTGGAGAAGGCTGAAGTAATCAGTGAGTTCTTTGCCTCAGTCTTCATTCACAGCCGGTTTTTCTTCTGTTTTTCACATCCACAAACCTCACATCCATGAACATCTAGGAGAGGGCTGGGTTAGCAAAATCCCTCCCACTGCTAGAGCAGAGCAAGTCTGAGACTGGCTCATGAGACTGAATGTGTGTAAGTCTATGGGGCTTGATGACAAGCATCACAGGATACTGAAGGAACTGACTAATGTGATTGCCAAACCACTCTCCATCACATTTGAAATGTTGTGGCTGTCAGACTAAGCCCCTGGTGACTGCAAAAAGGGAAACATCGCTCCCATTTTTTAAGAAAGGGAGAAAGTAAGACCCGGGGAAGTATGGGTTGGTTAGCTTCATGTCTGTGTGTGGGAAGATCAGAGGGCAGAACCTCCTGGAAGAGATGTTAAGGCATGTGAGGAATGAGCAAGTGATTCAAGACACCCAAAAGGGTTTCACCAAGGGCAGATCATTCCTAACCAGTGTGTGGCCTTCTATGATGGATTGACAGTACTGGTGGACAAAGAAAGGGCAACTGATGTTATCTATCTGGACTTGTGCGGACCTTTTACATCCTTAACTCTAAATAGGAGAGATACTGGTTTGAAGGGTGGACTATTCATTGGGTAAAGATTTGGTGGGATGATCACAGCCAGAGGGTTGTTGTCATTCAAAGTAAAGAGAATGTTGTTGTTGCTTGCTTTGCTTCAAAAAATAAGGCAGGTGAATTCTGTGTGTTAGGCCAGAAGCTTCTGAGTGTTGCTACTACAGAACTTGAGGCTCTATTGGTATCTGTTTTCGTTATACAACATAAATGTGTTTATGATATGTTTATGATGATTTATCTGGTGGCCCTCTATGATGAAGTGATGGCATCTGTGGACAGGGGAAGAGCAACAGATGTCATCTACCTGGACTTCTGCAAGTCCTTTGACATGGTCGCTCACCATATCTTTCTCTCTTAAATTGGAGAGGGGTTTGAAGGATGAACTGTTCAGTGAATCAAGAACAGCCAAAGGGCTGTGATCAAAGGTTCTGTGTCTGTGGGGAGGCTGGTCACAAGTGGTGTCCCCAAGAGTTGGTCTTGGGACTGGTGCTCTTCAACATCTTCATCAGTGACAATGGATGATGGAATCAAGTGCACCTTCTGCAAGTTTGCAGATGACACCAAGCTCAGCAGCGCAGTCAATAAGTTAGAGGGAAGGGAAGCCATCCAGAGGGACCTGGATAGGCTGAAGGAGTGGGCTGCTGTGAACCTAATGAGTTTCTGTAAGGCCAAGTGCAAGGAGTTGCACATGGGCCGGGACAATCCCAGGTGTTTCTACAAGATCTCCTTGAGAGCAGCCCTGCAGAGAAGGACTTGGGGGTCCTGGTGGATGAGAAGCAGCACATGAGCCAGCAGTGTGCACTTGCAGCCTGGAAGGCCAACTGTGTTCTGGGCTGCATTAAAAAATGAATGGCCAACAGGTAGAGGGAGGTGATTGTCCCCCTCTGCTCAGCTCCTGTGAGGCCCCATCTGGAGTACTGTGTCCAGGCCTGGAGACCGCAGCAGAAGAAAGATACAGAGCTCTTGGAACAGGTCCAGAGGAGGGTCACTAAGATGATCAGAGAGCTGGATAACCTCTCCTATGAAGAAAGGTTGAGGGAACTGGGCTTGTTTAGCCTGGAGAAGAGAAGGTCTGGGGAGACCTCGTTGTGGCCTTGAAGGAAACAATAGGGGGAACAACTGTTCACATGTGTTGCTAGTATAGGATGAGGGGGAATGATTTTAAACTAAGATGTGGAGAGGGTGGTGATGCACTAAAACAGGTTGCCCAAGGAGGTTGTGGATGCCCCATCCCTGGAGGCATTCAAGGCCAGGCTGGATGTGGCTCT
>JAOWBP010004700.1:30586185-30596868 GCA_028571105.1 Tragopan temminckii
TGACTGAGCACTGGAACAGGCAACCCGAAGATGTTGTGGAGTCTCCTCCTCTGGAGGCACTGAAGACCCATCTGGATACTTTACTGTGCAAGCTACTGTATTTTAATATGCTTTAGCAGGAAGTTGATCTCCAGAGGTCCCTTCCAACTTCTGTGATTCCATGGTTCTGTGATTCCTTGTGGAAGTTGAAGGATAAAGAAAAGCGGTAAAGAAATATTATTTAAAACATGTATTTGCTCAAATTTTAATTGGCAGGGACTTAGTTTATTATGTACATCTGTTCCAAAACAGGGTCAGATAGACTGTGACTGTACTTTTTATTTGCAATTTTGAAAAATTATCTGTTATCTGTAGCAGCATGGGGTACCCTAAACCTTTGTACTGTTCTGGAAACTAAGCTAATGAAAAGCTTTTAAAATTCTGATGAAGCCTGACAAGTTCATGATGGTGGCAAACCTGCCTCTCCACCCATCATCCACTCCTCTGAGATTCCGTAAGAATCCTGGCCTTCATTTAAACCAACAAGAGTTTTGTCAGTCACTTCAGTGGAGCCAGAATTTCATTCTGCTGTTTGAAATAGTCTCTGAAGATGACAGGCAAGCAAAATGATTACCTCACTGTTCCCACTGCCTCTGTGTCATAAGCTGTAAAAAGATTATTGTCAGTGAAGTACAGGACAGATGTTCCCTCCCTCATTCTTTCTAGGCAATCTTTCATCCTCCTCTGTCCTCTCTTTTTCCCTGCAGTTCTCTTTTTGACTCTTCATTGCTTTTCACTGGTATTGAGAACCAGGAATAGAGGCTCTCACACAGACAACTCGTTAATAGTTGGCAGTGGTTGAGACTACCATTATAATTTACAAGAATAAGATGGCTTTATAAATCAAGGGACAGTTTGAAATGAGGGGGGTTTATAAATACAATAAGATGTCTAATAATTATTCTGAAGCTTTGAAATTTATCTGCTCTCAGCAGGGCTTCTCTCATTAGCCACTCCACACGACTACACCACTCATGAGTGAAAAGGTCACCTCCTACATCATGAATATAAATTGCAGATTCTTTAATGTACTTTTGACAAGTTTCATATGTAGATTGAAAATGTGAGAGATGGGAACATTCCTACTAAAAGCTGTTATGTCCCAAATCAAAAAATGTTGGAAATACTTGACCTCATTTTTTTGCCAGTGTTAGGAAAAAGAATGTGTAGTTCTAATAGCATTATTTGATTTTGAAATATTTATCCTTCAATGAGATAGAGAAGAATCTTTACGTGAAATTAGGAAGTGGATCTGTCTAGATCTTAATGTACAGCTGAAAACACCTGCACAGCAGCTCACACCCTGCCTGCCAGATGTGCCCTTCGATAGCTAGATGGTAATTTGCCCCTGCCTTGAGCCATCATGGTGGTGGTTACTCCCTGTCAAGTCCCATGTGTGCACTCATTATTCAGTAACAACCAAACCATCAGTCCAAAATAACCCTTCTTCACTCAATTTGGCCAGGGCAAGACAAAAGCTTGATCATCCTTGGTTAAGAGAGAAATTGTTTTGCTTAGGTAGAGGCCAGATTGCTATTCTCATTGCTAACATGACTTCTTGTCCTGGATATCTGCCTGAGACCATTTATTTGGTTTCAGTTGTTTCATGTACACAAGTGCTAAACTAAAAGTACTAAATTATTCATTAATCAAGGAAGCCCTGTTATAGCCTACAGCTGACTGACACTGTCTTTATGCTATTTTACTTTCAACCATCAACTAGTTGGAGAAAGGAAGCTTTTTTTTCTTCAGGTTTTATTTTTCTCCTGACAGAGTGGTTTCTTCAGTGTGATGTGTTTTTATCACAGTATGTATGCACGCACAAGGACCCCATCCACTTTCCACTGTGTTTTTTTCCCAAGGTGTGTACTGTGCATGCTATACACACTGTGAAGTCCTCATGTTCTTCTGATTGAAAGTACTGTTTTATTCACAGATATGCAATAAAAAGTATATGTACCAGAAATATTAGAATTATTCTGTGTGTTTTGTAAGTATTTCTGTGTATGCAGAACAAAAGTTCTGATGCTTCTCTAAGGACAGGCTTTGTCTCACGTACAAATATATGCACACACATTATGTGTGAACATATTTTTATTTTGGAAATTATATAAAAAACCTGAATTGTCACTATTTTCTCTAGGAATTTGGAAACAATTCTATTTCTGAATAGCTCTTCTATCAATTATAAATGAACTACCACGAGTGATACTTTGGTTATATCACACTACAACATCATGGGCATGTTCTGAAATTTCACCTCAGTAGTCTTATATGATAGACAGCCTTTATGTTAATTGCATAGCATTTTCTTAATAGTGGCCTTGATAATGGCCAACAATCAAGAATATTTAATGTAGTCTAGAAAAATACATTAAAAAAATAAAAATTATGAAAATGTTCAAGTTAAATAAACTTTTCCACTGAATAACTATTTTAAATGTAAAACCACATGTTCAATTTGAAATGAATAATAAACTGATCATTTTATGTGGTTAAAAAATATCTGTGTTGTGTGGCTTAGTGCAGATGAGCCAGGAAAGGTTTCAGAGTGTCTTTTAATGCAGCCAACTTTCCTTAACACAATAATTGAGGAAAATAAGATATATCTTACAACATATATAGGGAAGATTATTACCTCTATCTTCCTACTTGGATCAGTGGCATCTCAAACACATAACTAGTAATGTACTCCAATTTCTTTGTTTGCTCTAAGAAGATAGACAGTAGAAGAAAATAGTGTTGAGTCCTTAGTCTTACATGTTCTATAGGGATGAAACATCTTCCAGACTTAAATAAAAATTTGGAGTCCATCTGAAGAGTGAAATTCAATTTCTAGTATATATAATTTGATGAAAAAGAGTTAACTTTATCATACTAGTTGGACCATTACCCATTGATTTTTTAAAAATCTTTTTGGAGATTAGGGTTCTTTTTTTGTTATTTTGAATCAGAAGGTAATATGAACACGTCATGAACCAATGTCAAGTCCCAGTATTATTGTGGAAAATATTGACATTGCAGTGATTTTAAATTAAGAAGGTATGTTGGTAGAAGGCAGTTTAAAAGGAGAGAAAAAAAAGAAAGCACAAGCACATAAAATCTCTATGTCATAGACATATAGTTGATTGTCCCCTGAGTTTTTCATATCAGAAAGCATCTGATTTTGAATTTCATTTAAAGTACTGAAGTGTAAGTTGAAATGCTTCCTTGGAGGGCAAGGGAATTTCCACACATCCAGATCCTGCATATAAAAAAAAATCTAAGAACATTTTAAGATATAGATCTATTAGGTAATTTATCAAACAAAAAAGTGCACCAGGAAATTAAATTAAGCTAGAGCAAAAATCTTTGACAAGATCTCTCTCTGTTGCCAAAGAAATAGATATACACCGGATTTTCCTCTTACTTCAAACACTCTTTTCTGGCATTGGTGAACCTTTCCCTTTATGTTGCCAACCAAATGTTAGCTGTTCTTCTACATAGGAAGGATGATCCTCCTCTTTCCAGCGTCTCAACAGGATTTATTTTGGCAACTGTACGGGTAGTCAGAAATCACTCTCACAGCAAGAAAGAAATATGCTCTCAGGTATAATGCCCACATTCAACATACTTCATAAAATGGCTCAAATTCAGTTTGGCTATTCAGATACCAGTTCAGAAATCATGTCAATGTTTTTGGATCTCAGCTATAGTACTGAAAAGTACCATCAGTGCCAAACTAGGATTATTTCAAACCACATTTTAAAAAACATACATCTAAGCAACCAGGAATATCTAACATGAATTTTGCCCTCAACAGCCCAGTTAGTTGTTGTTGGCAGATTTTTTTTTCAGTACAGTGCTCCATTGTTCTACAGCAATTGATGATGCTGGTTTTGAATCCAGGAAAAAAACTGAAGAAAAATTATATTTTTATGATATTAACCAAGCATTTATCATGTTATAAGGAAAAAAAAAAAAAAGGTACAAAATACCTTTGTACAGATGCTTATCTTAGCAGCTTTTTGAAAGGAACAAAAATAATTAACCTACACACTGAGTTTTAGTACTGGCCTATTTCTGAATCAAACCAAACCTGGGGGGCAGGTCAGTTATGCTGGTCAGGTTAGTGCTCAGTAAGAATCATAAAATAATTAAAGTTGGAAAAGATATCTTAATACCATACAGACCAACAATCAATCCATCACCACTATGCCCACTAAACCATGTCCTTAAAAAACACATCTACACATTTCTTGAGCAGCTCCAAGGCCTGTGACTTCAGCACTTCCCTGGGTAGCCTGTTTTGATACATTACAACTTACTGAGAAGAATATTTTTCTAATATATAACCTGAACCTCCCTTGTGGATCTTGTGGCCATTCCTTCTTGTCCTATTGCTGTAACCTGGGAGAAGAAGCCAACCCCTACCTCACTCCAATCTCCTTTCAGGTTGTTACAGAGAGCAATAAGGTCTTCCCTGAGCCTTCTCTTCTCCAGGTTAAACAATCTCAGTTCCCTCAGCTGTTCGTCATAAGACTTGTAGCTCACCAGCTACATTGCCCTTCTCTGGACGTGCTCCAGAGTCTCAGCATATTTCCTGTAGCGAGGGATCAAAACTGAACGGAGTATTCAAAGTGTGGCCTCATCATTGCTGAGTGCAAGGGGATGATGACCTCTTTAGTCCTGCTGGTTACACTGTTTCTGATACAAGCCAGAATCCTCTTGGCTTTCTTGGCCACCCTGGCATGCTTTTGAATCGTTTTCAGCTGGCTCTTGACTAGCATCCCCAAATTCTTTTCTGCCATTCTGCCCCAAGCCTGTAGTATTGCATGGGGTTACTGTGACACAAGTGCAGGACGTGGCACTTCATCTTTTTAAACCACGTGCAATTGGCTTCAGTCAATTGATGCAGCCTATCCAGATCCTTCTGCTGGTTCTCCTAACCTCAAGCAGATCCACACTTCCCCTCAGCTTGGTGTTATCTGCAAACTTGCTGAGAATGCACTCAGTCCTCTCATCCAGATTATCAACAAAGATATAAAATAGGACCAGCCCCAGTACTGACCCCTGGAGAACACCACTCGTGACCAGTTACTGGTAGCCAGTTACTTTCCAGTGTTGGAAAATATCCCTAAAACAGATTGCTTTTCGGTATTGAAAAAGACTCCCTGAAAGTCATCCAGATATTACAGAAGATCAGTCTAAGAGTTTTCTGCAGCACGGTGCCAATGTGACAGTGGAGTGTAGCTACAGGGCTAGTTGGGCACTCCCCTGTGCTTGGTGGGGTTGGCTCCCAATAATTGCTGGCTGTAGGAGCTTGCTAGGAAGTGGTGTTGTGGTGTAATGCATCTACATCCTATCTGGAATATGAGTCATGTCTTCTCCCCACCTGATGGGCTGTGGTCAGTGACCAAACTATGTGGGATGGAGTACTTGTGGGGGAACCTGCTGCAGACCTCCTCTTTGGCCATTGTTCCTGTAGTGGCAGCCAGAATTTTCCACCATGTACTCCTAGCAGTGATGTCCCACTTGCACTTTGTGCAGGAGCAGCTGGAAAGGCCACCTGCAGCTTGGGGGCACAGATTTCTCCATCTGGCCTACTGCTGGATGAAATCAAAGAAGTGATGCAAGCGGAAGGCCACATAGGCTGTGTTCTTGATGTTACCAGTGCAGATGAAGCGCAGGAGGTCTTCTGCTACATCTGCCATTCCAGTCTGCTGCAATTGCCTGATGCAGGCACTTGCATCTTCTTCATGGCTTCTTGGGCATCTGCACTCTCCTCCATAGCTACATGGATGCTGGCTACCATATGCTGTCATGAGAACTGTGTCATATGCCTGAACACATACCTGGTGGTAGAAGAGGAAAAGCAAAGCAAGTGTCAGCCAGCTGAGGGAGAGGAGAATTTCTTCTCAAAGCGTCTCTCTATAGGCTGAGAATCATTGGTGGAACTATGGGACAGCTAGCCACACGGACTGTCTTCCAGTTCTGTCTTCCCCCATCATCTCTGGCCCTGGGAAAGCTCTTGGGCACCAAGGACCCTCAAGCCTCGTGTTCTCTCCTTGAGATCCAGCATGACCTGGTTGAGCAGGGGTAACTGATGGATGCGCTCAGGGAAAGCAGAAATTCTTTTGGATTCCTAAGTGCTGCCAATGCCCCACTCCCCTCCTCATGCCCATGGGCGTGGGAAAGATGTTGTGTGGGACAGAGATCATTCTGCAGCTGTTAGTGGAGAGAGAGGCAGCCTTTGGTCAGCACCCAGAACTGCTGCTTTCCAAAAGCCACAGCTGAAAGTACAAGTCACAGTCCTGCTGGAGTCAACATGCCTTACTTATTCACTTACAGAAACCCTGAAAAAAGGCACCAGGACAGAGTCTGCAATTGCTGCAGCAAACTGAGGTTCTGGGCAGTCACAGCCACTGCTTGGTAACATTACAGTTACGTCTGGAGATGCTCAGTGAAAAAGGCAAATTCTACCAAAGGGAAAGCCTTCTTCATGTTGCATTGGTTATCTTCTGATGACCTTATGGACAGGCTTTAATGTCAAGCCTGATGGATCCTGTGAAGAGAGGCTGGTGGCCCAAGCACCAGCACCAAGCACTAAGGCCCAGTGTTAGGCAACCCAGCCATAACCATTCAGACAGAGAAGACTGGGTGACCTCCTCAGTGTCAGCAGAGACTTGGACTTAGCTTCAGGCTCTTCACCAGCTTTGTTGCCTTTCTGTTCCCATGCTAAGGAAAAAAATAAATCATTTATAGTTAAATAAATCAAACTGATATGTAACGCCTACAATGTGCTGATGTGCTGGTGACATTGAAGTGTTGGTTGGGCTTATTTTTACCTCTTTTGCATATACTGACTTGCTGTGTTCCCTACCTATTAGAAAAAAAAAAAAAAACAAAACCAAAACAAACAAACAAACAAAAAAACTCACTGTGAATTTTCTGGGCTTTATGTAGATTACAGAAGTAAGTGTTTCACAGAGTCTTTGTCCTCTGCTGTTGATACTGAAGGGCCATGTGTCCCAGAGGGACCATAGTATATGGTTAAACACTGTCAAAGGATCATGCAGTGGATCTATCAGTATGCTTTCGTTTGTGGGATTTGCAATTTTGAGGCATGGAAGAGGATACAACTATTTCGTTAGAAAGGCCTGGACTCAAGGAAGATCATAACCTTTGTGAGCAGAAAGTCTGTTTCTTATATACACGATTCAAAGAAAGTGACCAGAAAATTTAAAGGGTCTGGGGAAAAAAAGGACTCTAATAGCACTGGATGAATTGTGTATATACAATTAATCACAGTATAAGGAAACACTTCAGTTAATAAGAAAAAATATTAGTATCTGTAGCTCTCTATATTGATGATATTTTATGGGAAAAAGGAAGAAAGAAAGACTTTCTAGACTATAAAGTTTGCTGATAGCAGTACTCAAGTAAATTGAATGTGGTTGTTGTTTACTGCATGTGTGATTAGCTGATCTCTAATCTGAGAAATTTGTTGAGCAATTATGAACTGAGTAGAGAACATAATTAGAAGGCACTGTCTTCTTTTGACAGAACTGATCTGACCTCTACTTTTGGTTACTAAAATTATAATGCAGGCAGGCTTCTGGCTTCTGCTTATTTTTCAGAGGTTTTCACAAGGAGTGTGTCCCTCTTAATAAATACTTAGTAGCACTGTCAAGAAACTCAAGGACAAACAGATAATTAAACTCCTATCTAAATAATTTTTGGTCTAAAAGCTGATTGAGATACTCAGCTGATTTAGCTTTTTCAAGTACAGAAGGAAAATATAAAAAAAAAAAAGGAAAAAAATCCTCTTGAATAAAGCATCCAATCATTAGGTGTCATCTTCACACTAACATTCAGTAACTGATAATTTCTGAAACTAAAACCATTGAGCCTTGCAAATATTATCTAGTAAATTTTAATTAACACCCTAGGGGTTGAAGAGATACAAAACAAACTCATGGGAGACTATCCCCCAAACAGTGTCAAAGTGTGCTGAGTAATTTTAGATCAGCCTGCCTGTCAAATGGGATCAGTGTCATCTTGTCACTTATCCTGAAGTAAATGCACCTGCTTCTACATGGAAATAAGGTGAATTATTTGCCAATTTGTGCTAGTTTTTTTACTGCTACCTGAGTTTGACAGGTGGTAAATGTGAACTTACAGATTATTTATTCATAAACCAAGGGAATGGTAGAAGGTGAAAGGTAGCTCTGTGTAAAAGAGTAACATGCTTGGTATTACAACACCTACAAGAAGTCTCCTAAATAAACATGCCGTGAATTTCTGCAAAAAGTCTAAAGAGGCAAATATTCTTGCTATGTTTTTTTAGCTTCAAAGGAAAACCTGGTCATGAAGAAAGATCAGTAACATAATATGACACTGCTAACAGCAGAACAGGCTGTATTTTAATAGCCATAAATTTTCTTTAAAGTTTTATAAGATACAGTAGATATTCAGTATCAATATTTTGACTCCAGTGTTCAGAATCTTCAAACTACACCAAATAAAAATTTGCTAGATATATTCAATATATAAGGCAATATGTAGCTCTGACTCTGTTCTCACAACAACAAAGCAATTTTGTAGAAATCAGTGGAATCAAAATGGCTGGTTATAAATTAATCTTGAGGGAGAAAACAACATTATTGGAGTGAAATAATTAATAGCAGTTAATATCTATAGGCCTGAGAAGAATAAAATAAGTTTTGAGGTTCCTGTGATTTTACTCAAATTTCTACCATAGCAAAAACTAAAATCTTAATCTCAAAAAGTACATAGGTATTGCTGCTTCCCAAGAAGATTTACATTTAGGTAATCAAGTAATAACTGGGAATTTAATATTTTGTCATTAGTTCAAAGATATCTTTTCAAAAAGTCTATGTCTAGCTAAGTAGCATGGTTAAAACTCTGTGGAGTTCTTTTGTTTGTTTGCTTTTGTTTGTTTGTTTTTGTTTTTGTTTTTGTTTTTCCTGATGCAAAGCTTTTTCTGATGGTACTGTCCAGAGTCAGAGATTTGTACAAAGGTGAGATATTTTTTCCTACATGCTGAAGGGGCTACATACAGGGTTGCCATTAATCCTTGGTTACAAACATAGGGCAGGAATTCGTCAGATTATGGGCAGGCATCCACTGTAATCTGTCTTGAAGGCATCAGGATCCTGAAATATTTCAAAAAGAAAACTGCAAATATATGCTATCCAAATCTACTTCTGCTACAACAGGAAAACCTCCAGACTACTTCCTATTAACAGGCTCACTTCACAGGTTCTTCAGGTAAAAAAGTATTCCATAGGGAAAAAAAAATACCAACAGCATAAAACAAACAAGAAAAAAAAATGATGAGCATCCTGTTTCAGTACATCAGTCAGCATAATTTGGATTACTAGTGTAGATTATACAGAAAATTATTTCAACAAAGAATTGGAGAAAGGTAACCCTTAAAAATCATTTATGCCTCAGGACTAGATAGAAATCTTCCAAAAATGCTTTAAAGGTGAGGAGTTGGAAAAGTTTTATCATATGCTGCTTCAATTCACTTAGTTTAAAAGCAAAGCCCTGAGGTTCGGAGAGAGGACAGCATAATCCAATTATTAAGGAAAAGTCTCAGACCTATATCAAGAAATTACAGACCAGTTAGCTTAACTTGAATTGCACTGAATATCTTTAGAAACTGTTTAAAACTCTCTAGAGAAATTGCGAAAATAGAAGTTAAGGAAAATTCAGAAAAAAGTATATGATGAGGAATGCTATGGTTGCAGAGTTTGTAACTTTTGACGTGATTCATGGTGCTTTACTTTTTAACCAGTTTACTTACTGATATTTTTTGCATTGCTTGTCATCGTGGTGCATGACCATGTCTTGTTATGCTGAGATTTCTATACTGTCAACTTCAGGTTCAGGTATTTTTGGTGCAAAGATTGTAATGACAGGGAAAAAACAGTTTGTGAGTTAGTAAGTGAAGCCAGACAAAAACACAGGGAAAAAAACCACCTCACACCCGTAGAATTGTGGATATATGTCCAGGCACAGGTTGCATTTGTAAGTGTCATTTGTCACTTCTTATAAGACATGTTCATTTCCTGCAATGCTTGAATGCTTACAAGAACTCAATTAGTTTTGAAGAGCTAAAGGTCCTTTGGAAGTACTAATAATGATTTCCAACTTAATGAATCTTGTTTTCCCTTCTACAAATGAAAAAAAAAAATTATTAACAATATTGTTGAATTTCTGTAGATGTGGCAAAAATTAAGATGATTCTGTTACATAAAAAATTTTGTGTGCTTTTCATTTTTTTCAGAATTCACAATAGCAAATTTCAAATGAAAATAGATTTTCAGTTTTTTTGTTTGATACTTGGGAGAGTGAAATGTCTTGTAGAGTACTTTTTTTCTTTTTGGATGGAGGGCAGGAGAAAACAGAAATTCTCTTTTGGGAACAGGGTACATTCTGTTTTTGGCAGAATAAATCCTTGTTCCTTGATTTTTTTCTTTTTTCTCCAGAATCTTGTAATTTGTACTTTCATACTCTCCATTCTTAGCCTTGTGCAGTCTTAGTCCATTGTGTACCTTGTTGTCATGGTTTTATGACTTTTGGTGATCAGTATTCCACATCATAACATCATATAATGTACTGGGGGTTTGACTG
>JAOWBP010004700.1:30607156-30618599 GCA_028571105.1 Tragopan temminckii
GAGGTTGTGGATGCCCTGTCCCTGGAGGTGTTCAAGGCCAGATTGGATGGGGCCCTGGGCAGCCTGGTCTAGTATAACTGGTCTAGTATTAAATGGGGAGGTTGGTGGCCCTGCATGTGACAGGGGGGTTGGAGATTCATGATCCTTGTAGTCCCTTCCAACCCTGGCCATTCTGTGATTCTGTGACTCTGTGATTCTGTCTCAACAATAATTCCAAGTTCATCCACACCAATCTTCTTCCCCTACGGCTTGCCTTACAGCATTCAGGGACAGCTGTTCTTGTCCTTTTAAGATTTCCATCTTGAGGAGCGTCCAGGCTTCGTGGGCCCCTTTACCCTTAAGGAGCAACTCCCCAGGGAACCGTGCTACAAGCACCCTGAACAGGTCAAAGTCCGCCCTCTTGAAGTTCAAGATAGCAATTTTGGTAGTCACCCTTCTGACATCTCCAAGAATAGAGAATTCTACAATTTCGTGGTCACTCTGCCCAAGACAGTCCCCAACCTTCACATCTCCCGCCAGTCCTTCTTTATTAGTGAAGAACAGGTCTAGCAGGGCATCACCCCTGGTAGGCTCTCGTACCAGCTGTGTAAGGAAGTTATCTTCCACGCACTCTAGAAACCTCCTGGACTGCTTCCTCTGTGCTGTATTATACTTCAAGCATATATCAGGGAAGTCAAAGTTTCTATTAGAACAAGTGCTGGTGATCATGCAACTTCTGTAAGCTGCTCTAGAATGCCTTGTCCTCCTCTTCATCCTGATTAGATGGTCTGTAACAGATCCCAACCAAAATGTCACCCCTACAGACCTTCCCCCTGATCCTTATCTATAGACACTTAACTTCATCATTCCCAACCACAAAGTCTTCAACATCAAAACAGTCTTTAATATAAAGGGCCACACCACCGCCCTTCCTTCCTTGTCTGTCCCTTCTGCAGAGCTTGTAGCCATCCATCACAGCACTCCAGTCATGGGAGTGGTCCCACCATGTTTCGGTAATAGCAACTAGGTCATAGTTCTCCTGCCACACAATCGCTTCCAGCTCCTCTTGCTTGTTGCCCATGCTGTGTGCATTGGTGTAGATGTACTTCAGCTGAGTCATCTGCCTCATCCCCAGCTCAAGCATTGTCCCCCTAGGCTCATCTCTTGTGAGCCCTGTTTTGTCTCCTTCTCCTGTCATAGCTAGTTTAAAGCTCTTTCAATAAGCCCCGCTAGCTTCTGCACTAGGATTTCTTGCCTCCTTTGAGACTGGTGGGTATTGTGGATGGACAACAGGCCAGGGGGCGAGTAAACTGCCCCATGATCAAAGAACTCAAAGTTTCTGCCTCAACACCAGCCTCTGAGTCATTCATTGCTTGTGCTTTCCAAGCCTGCTCCATGTCCCTCACTGCCCCTGAAGGTATAGAACAAAAGATCACTTGCACTCCCGCTCCTTGAACTCAACGCCCTAAATCCCTGAAATCTCTATTCATAGTTCATAGGCTTCTCCGAGCAATTTCATCACTGCCCACCTGAACTATGAGTAATGGAAAGTAATCAGTGGACCTAATCAGCTTTGGGAGTTTCCTGATTATGTCCCTGACTTGGGCCCCAGGAAGGCAGCACACTTCCCAATGGCTCAGGTCTGGTCTGCATATGGGGCCCTCCATTCCTCTGAGAAGGGAGTCGCCCACCAAGACCATCTTTCTTTCTTTCCTGACAAAGGCAGTCTCAAGGCGTGGGGGTGATCGCCTCACCTTAGGCTTTCTCCTAGGCAGATCTTCCATCACCTCCCCACTCACCTCCCTTCAACCTCCAGCATATGAAACCTGTTGCTTAGAGAGAGCTGGGGAAGGGGGGTAGGCATGTGGGGGGGTGGGGCTCCCATGACGCCGAGTTGGGACTCTCTTTCAAAAGAGGGTGTGCCTCGAAAGAAGAAAAGAAAGGGAAAAACTGTTGAACCACATCAGCTGAGAGAGAGGAATGAGGAATTTGAGAGAACAGTTCTACAACCCCCAGGGTCAGTGCAGAAGGAGGATTGGAGGAGCTCCAGGAGCAGAGCATCAGCTCCTGCAGCCTAGGAGCAGCCCACGGAGGAGCAGGCTCTTCCCTGCAGCCCATTCCCTGCAGCCCATGGGAAACACGTAGAGCAAATCTCCGTATATGCACATGCAGACATGGAGGAGCCCTCAGGGCAGCAGTGGGTGAGGACTGAAGGAGGAGCAGCCCTCTTAGAGGCCTGCTGGAGCCCCTTGGGTGGAGCTGCAGCCCTGGAGAGTGGTCCGCGGTGGGGCAGGAGGGCTGGAGGAGCTGCTGCCCCTGCAGAGCCGTGGGGAGCAGTGCCAGATGGGTGGGTCTCGTGGTATGGAGCTGTGGGGAGCAGTGCTTGGAGAGCTGTAAACTATGTGAAATCTACGCAGGATCATTTTGGGAAGGACAGCATTTTGTAGAAGACCCACATGGAGCAGGGGCAGCGTCACCATGGAAGAATGATGGGTAGGGGTCCTGGTGAACAAGAAGCTGGACATCAGCCAGCAGTGTGCATTTGCACACTGGAAGGCCAAATGTGTTCTGGGCTCCATTAAATGAGCAGTGGCCAGCAGGGAGAGGTGATTGTCCCCCTCTACTCAGCTCTTGTGAGGCCCCATCTGGAGTACTGCATCCAGCCCTGAGGCTCCCAACACAAGAAGTATGTGGAGCTCTTTGAGCAGGTCCACAGGAGGGCCACTAAGATGATCAGAGGGCTGGAGCAGCTCTCATATGAAGAAAAGTTGAGGGAACTGGGCTTGTTTAGCTTGCAGAAGAGAAGGTTCTGGAGAGACCTCATTGTGGCCTTCCAGTATTTGAAAGGAATATATAAACAGAAGGAAAAGTGACTGTTTACATGGATTTAAAGTGATAGGTCAAGGGGGAATGGTATTAAACTGAGACAGGGAAGGTTTACGTTAGATATTAGGAGGAAGTTTTTCACACAGAGGGTGGTGATGCACGATGGGAATGATGGGAATCTGATAGAAGGGCACAGAAAGGCAATGAGAAAACAAACATATGCAGGAGAAGAAAAGGAATAGTCAACTAGAAAACCTGAATAGTGTGTAAGTCCTTTGAGATTTGAGGTCTTAAGGTACAGGGAGTTGGAGGAGAAGACACAAATTTTTTGAGAGCACAAAAGCTTTTGAAGTACTGGATACTCTAAGGTATGGAATGTAAAGTGATGTATCTTCTGTAGCAATATTCATTTATAGAACTAGTAAATAAAGGATGCAAATGTTTTAAAACTGGTCAAATACTTAATGCATATATTTTACTGTCTCACAACAGGAATCCCCTATGGCTGGCACCACTGAATTAAATACGCTAAAGCTACTCTTCTATTAGACATTTATTTATATCTGGAATCAGAAAGGACAAAAAATAACAAAAAATAACAACAACAACAAAAAACAAACAAACAAAAAAAAAACCACAGCAAAATACTCTGAATTTATGCAGATCCAGAGAAACTTAAAGCATATGGGGGAATGGTTTTAAACCAAGACAGGGAAGGTTTAAGTTAGATAATAGAAGGAAGTTTTTCAGAGGGTGGTGACACATTGGAACAGGTTGCCCAAGGAGGCTGTGGATGCCCCATCCCTGGAGGCATTCAAGGCCAGGCTGGATGTGGCTCTGGGCAGCCTGGTCTAGTGGCTGGCAACCCTGCACATGGCAGGGGTGCTGAAACTAGATGATTATTGTGTTTCTTTTCAACACAGGCCATTGTTTTCCTATTGTGGGTACACAAATCATGTTTCTGGATTACTACTGAACTCCAAGGAAGGTTGGCATTCAAAGCTTTCCTCTCCCCACAGAGATCAACCCAAGGCACTCAGGTCAACAAAAGTAGGGCCTGTTTCCTCTGAAACCAGACAGTATATTCCACAAAGGGAAGAGCCAGCCCCTTGTGTCTGTCAGATTTGTTCCAGAGGATTTGGGCTACTTTTGCAGAGATGAAGCACAGACAAAAGTGTGGCTGTAAAAGGATGGACGATGTGGAGGCACCAGCTGGAGGGTAGATAGGGCTGTCAGCATGACTGCATTCATGCCAACAGGTCTCAAGGACCTGCATAAGTGACTGGGGCACCCAGTGAGGATGGCAAATGCCTCCAAAGAAGAAAGCCTGCTTTACTGAACAGGGGGCCATCTTCTGGCCTTGTGGGTTGGTTTTATCCTCAGGCCTTTCATCTGACATGCTGGTCTTCCTAAACGAAAAAGCTTAGTGTTGGACAGACCAGATGTGTACAGTTCAGTTCCTCTAAAGGCTATCAGAGGAAAAAGATCATCGTTGTTGCCAGTGAGGAAGCCCCAGTCAGAAACACCAGAATGTTTGGCGTTGTAGGAGAGCTCTTGTGATTATCTGGTACAGTACCTCTTCTCAAGCAGGGTCATCTAGAGCAGGTTGCCCAGGGCTGTGTCAAAATGTCTATGGAAAAACTTGAAAAGGATGAAGTGTCCTACAACTTCTCTGGGCAAGCTGTGCCAGTATTCAGTCACATGCACAGTAAAGAAATTTTTCCTGATATTCAGCTGCAAGCTGCTGTCTTCCAGTTGTGCCAACCGCCTCTTTTCCAGTTGCCAAGTTTATTCTGGATTTGTGTGATCTCTTCAGAAAACATGGATAGATGATAGGAGAAGAAGAAAGGTTTTTAAAAGTGAAGAGGGGAGGTTTGGAAGAAATTCTTTACTCAGGAGAGTGTGAAGCACTGGAACAGGTTATCCACTGAAGGTGAGGCTGCCCCACCTATGGAGACATTCAAGATCAGATAGGGTGGGGCCCTAGGGACCTAGGGATTTGCAACTCTTCCTCCAGCAGGGTGGTTGGAACTGGATAATATTTAAGGTCCCTTCCAATTCAAGATGATGAACATATTGCTGCTCTGTATAATAAAAGACAATAAGCCCTTGCTCTGTATTCATTTTGAGTAGTGGCACTTACAAGTAACCTGATCTTCATATGTACTGCGCATTTTAGTAATGTCACATGAGTTCACTGGGAGCAGTGGTGAGAACAGCCACAGAAATTTGAAATATTTTTTTACATTTAAGTATGAATTTGAGGGCCAAGGGTGTAGAAATTTGAAAGTCTTTGCCATACTTACTGTATAAGCCTTTGTAGCAAAACAGAGGAAAGCAAATTCTTCCTAATGAAAGGTACTGTGAATATTTACAGTGACCACATGAGATATTTAGTGGCTCAGAGTTTTAGATCTCCTTTTCAGTTCTTGCTAGCTTAACCCAAATATTTCAAATAAGGGACATTTTTCAAGAGAATAATATTGCATTTTATATTTACGGTTTTAATTTGATATGTGTGATACTTACTTCATATTTCTCTTTTATAAATACAAAACACAGCCTATGATTCTGTTTCAGTTCTGTGTTCTTTGTGTAGACTTCTGTGTTTTAAAAGTTTAATATAACATTCAGATAAGACCCATGAACAATCACACATGATGCAAAAACAGAGCACAGAATTCAGAGCATCACTTTGGACAACCAGTGCAATATTGTGAAGTTTACTCTCCTTTTTTTTTTTTTATGGCAGAAAGCAATTCAGTTGTTTCTGTGTGTAAAAGTGATTCACCAACAATTTTGAAAAAAGGGGTAAATGAATGCTTTCTCCTCCACTGAATTTTACACAGCTTATTTCATTTTGATCAAGTTTAACCATTACTGCAGTTGATAGGGTTAAGTTCTCTTTGATGAGACTACTTTAGGACAGGTCTTAGTTTCGTCCATATGAGTTTTGTCAGCTACACTCATTATTAGTCTTTTAACTGCCCTAATGGTAAGTAATGTGTATCATATGCTTTCAAAGCTGTGTAGGAACACAGGGTAAATCAAAAGTAGTTCTTACTTCCTTCTATTCTTTTCTATCAACAGACTATATCCACTTAATTTAGATAAGCAAGACAAAGAAAATAACTTCACATTGCTCTGGTGGTCATACTATATGAACATCACTGTATTTAACATCACTTCTAACATGCAGGCTCAGTTCTCTTTATAGAGATCATTCTCCCAGGAATCAGTAGAAGCATTTAGTTAAGAAATAGTCATTGAGTAGCCAAAGAAACCAAGACTGGGAAATAAATTATAATTATAAGAGAATAGAAGTGTGTAAGTCAAATTTCTTTTTCCATCACTTTGTTTCAGTAAGCTCACTTGCCTTGCTAATGTAATATTATTCTACTGATCTAGCACTGGAAATTGTAAACAATTGCTTTATTTGCAATATATTTCAACATTTATAGTAATGCTATTTATTTTCCACCTTAAAACAAAATGTAAAGTACTAAATAAGGGACACTCTTAGTATGCCGTGATATATCTGTCAGAATAAAAATCCTAACAGATTCTATATAGTGATGAACAGTAGGTATTTCTTTTACTTAAAAATAGCAGTTTCAGCATTATCAATTTATCACAATTAATATATTTGTTTTTGTGTCCTGAATTTTTTATTCTGCTTTAATTTTTTTAATTCAGATGATTCAATTTACAGAAGCTTTGTGATTTAGCTATCCTCTTTTGCTATTTACATTTTTATCCATAAACTTCCAAGTTGACAGATATTATAAACTTTTTTTTTTTTTCCTTGAAATCCCTTTTCTAAGACCTGTGGACTGATAGTAAAGACCCATTTTCTTCAATTGCTATTCCTTAATAGGTTTAAACCTCAGTCAGGAAAAAAAAAAAAAAAAGAAAAAAGTATGTCTTTTTAACTAATACCATGTCATCTCTTTAATCATGCTGATTCTGAATAATTCAGCCACTATGGAAGTTGCAGGGTGAGGATCTATAGCTCTATCTCTCACTGGGGGGAGTTTATTATTACCGAGTCTGACAGCAGAGAGCCCTGGCAGGTTAATTGATGCAGCAAGACTAGCTGGGAGTTTGCTGTTGATATATAGTGACTAAAAGGAGTGAAGGAGATTGACTATGCCTGTTACAGCACAAATATCTTCATGCGCCTCAGGTTCCTCTAAAAGATATGAGAAATAAATGTTCACTGTTCATTTTCTGTCTGCACAATACAAATAGCCTCTGGCTGAACACGGCAACCAAAGCATACAGAAAATGTATATTAAAAAAAAGAAAAATTGCAAATTAACATTATTACAAACATTCCTGCCTGAAAGTGCTGAAAATCAATTTCAATATAGTTTGCATTTTAATGAGGTGCCAAAGAGATAAATCAGTTCTGTTTGAGGAGCGCTTGGCTCACAATGATGTTTTCTGATCATATCGTGTCTTAACTAATTTTAGATTAAGTAAAACCAGTGCTAATTGAAGGCATGGGAAATGTTTCTGCTAGTTAATGAAGTAAACTCGTGCTGGTTTATATAGAGTCGTTAATCGAATTCAGACAGCCATTTCCCAGGAACAGCTGCCCCCTTCTTCCCTTCAAAAGCAGAACAGTATTCTAAATTACTGATGAATAATGTCATCCCTCTAAAAATGAGCCTAATTTTTTTTTCAAGGTCTATGAAGACGCTCTCACATAATTTGTTATTATCTATTATAACAGCATGTCAATAGTTTTACCACTGGTAATACTAACTTAAATAACGTGTTTAATTTTGGGGGAAAAAATTCTCAGTTTTTCCAAAATGGGAGTATGCTGATTTTTAACTTTTACGTATTACAAAAATAAATAATCAATGCATCTTGCTTAAAACTATATTGCATTTACAGAGTTAACTGCAGTTACAGAGTTAAGGAGTTAAATGGTGCCCTGGAGACCAGGAAACTTACCTCATTTCCCTTGTTTATAGTTCTCTTTAACATCTTTGCTTTTTATTGTAATAACGAAAACGACCAAGGTAATTCCTTTTCTGAAGATATTCCAGCAAGAAATATAATTCTCAAGTGTCAGATCATTATGCAAAATAAAACACGGACAAGCTTTTTTTTTCATTTACATCCACTGAGTACCAGTGTGATTCGATTCATTTCCATGGAATTTTCATCATTAATGTCAGGTGGAGGAGGAAGATCAAGTATGCCCTAAAATACCGGGTGAAGTTACTTTTGCCCAAAAAAGTTAGAGTCATTTCACTGTTTTAGAACTGCACAGAACAAAAATTTCAGGGGTAATTTTGGGAGTGTAGATTCTGGGAGACATTAAAACAACACTTTTATGTCTTTTGCAATTAGTACACAAATTATTTTTAAAATCTTTGCTTTTAAATAAAGTGAATTCATTGCTAATCAGTTTTATATGCTTTATGTTTTAGAACCTCACAATCAAAGATACAGAAAATATGTAAGTTAGAAAAAAAAAATAGTTCCAGACACTAAAAACTAAGAAATGTTACAGGAGAGTATAATTGCAAGGTATTTGCTTTATGTCTTATTAAAAAAATACTGCAGATTTTGTTACCAGTAGGATGTAATTCAGGAAGAAGCCTAATAGCTTTTCTAAGTCTCCGTAAGTTTCTCCTGCATTCAGTTGGACCAGCAGTTTCAAAACAAACAAACAAACAAACAAACAAAAACAAAAAACAAACAAATAAAAAACCCCACTAGTTTTTCTGAATGGAATGTATTATCAATGTTTAGTATTTGATTTACATGTATCTTCATTCTCATTTTTGCTCTCTCCTTTAGAACATGGAGTCTCCTTCAGGAGCTCTATCTCAATTTTAATCCTGTTTTGTGTTTTTGGTAAGGAGGGGAGGTAGGTTCAGTTATGACAAGCTAGTAAGCTTGTTTCAGATTTCTAAAAGAATGAGAAGGCAACACTGGTGTCTGTTGAAGTTATACACAAAACAAGACTGAAGGTCTAATGTATATACTTCTCTGTTTAATGCATATGCTCATGGAAATGAACAGTGCAGAAGACTTGATTTTTGTTTATCTTCAGCCTTTTCAACATTATGTCAGAACTGAAAAAGGTTAGATGTCATAGATGTCATAGAATCATAGAATAACCTGAATTGTTAGGGACCCACAGGAATTGTTGAGTCCATCCCCTGGCTCCACAGAGAACCACACAAAATTCAAACCCTTTGTCTGAGAGGCTGTCCAGATGCTTCTTGAACTCCAGCAACTTGGGGCCATGCCCACTGCCCTGGGCAGCCAGTTCTATGTCCACCATGCTCTGGTGAAGTACCTTTTCCTAACGCCCAACCTGTCTCTTGACACAGCTCCATGCCACTCCCTCAGGTGCTGTCACAGTCACCAGAGAGCAGAGATCAGCATTGCCCTTCCACTTCCCTCATGAGGAAACTGTAGAATGTCATGAGATCTCCCCTTAGCTGTCTCTTCAAAATTCCTCAGAGATACTATTCTTTAGAGCTTATTCAGCAACTTGTACTGCTAGAACCCTTCCAGCAATTTTTACTTTACCAAAATGCACGCTTATTGAATTAGGACGTTAAATAAAATTCTGACAGTCACAAAAGAACTGAGCTTCAGCTTTCAGTCACTGGGAATCATCTAACGGCATGTATGAAGGGGCAAGATATATAATTGGAGATGTAAAAAATGGGAGAATCAATCTTTTGAAAATGTCAGAGTCATCATTAACTGAAATAACATGGTAAGAAAATAACACGAAAAGAAACAAAACCTACTACAGTGGATATTCTGGATCACAGTACAATAAGGTTGATGTAATTTTAGCTCAATAGAATGTGATATTCTTATTTTCCCATTGGAGCTTCATATAATTCAGAATTTTAAGTGATTTCTTGTTTATGTTCAACTAGTTTGCCTTTATGTAAGGACAGGAAAAAAAAAATTAGAAAAATGATGACAAAAAGAGGCAGAACAATTTAAAGATCCACATGACAGTTGAATATCATTTTCTCTCAAAATATAATTGACTTAAAGTTTATGTGATCTACAAACAATCTGTCTTTTTTTCTGTCTTTTCTCTGTCATTTATTCCTATAGTGCTCTGGAGGACATTAAAATGCTAGTTATTATTTTAAAACAGTTTTACATTTTGAAGGTTCTGAACCACTTTAAGGGCAGATATGTCTGTGTTCTCTCATGAATAAAAAGCATAGCTGCTTTCCTCATGTATTACATGAGGAAGTTCTTTTTTTATCTATCTATCTATCTATCTATCTATCTATCTATCTATCTATCTATCTATTTCCCAGTACACTGAACCCAAATGATCTGTTGAGTAATTGGTGGAATGGGAACACATGGATAGTTTCTTATTAATTATACAACAGAGAATGGATTTGTCCCTGTGATACTGTAGGAAGAGGATTGTCCTTCTTATTTACTATCTGGGGAAAAGTGGTATGATGATCCAAAGCTATAGTAACTTCCATTATTTCCATGTTCATAAGAAGCATTTTCTCAGGAAATTACCATCTTAGTAAGCACCATTTAGTTTAAACCACAATTTGTATCTTTTCTGCAAGGTAAAAATTATACATCAGAAAAAAAGGTGTGAGTTTCACCAACTCTAAGTAAGTCTAATTTATTCACTGACAAAAGGATAATAATTATTAATTAGATTCACCTAGGCCTGAATCTAAATCCATACCATAGTTATTATTCTTAAAATGTTATTGATATTTCATGGTACAGATTCTATGACCAGGCACTTATTATGCAATCTTTGCTCCCTCAAGAGAAAAGTACTTATCTGTTAGCAGTTTTTTTTCTTTGTATCCAAGGTATCATTCACACTTTTTACCAGCTTCATCACAAATCTATTGTTTCCATGAAAGATATAAGATAGCACTTGCGAAAATTCAAAAATTCACTAAATTTTGTTGAAATTATTATAATTATCTAAAAAAATATATTATTAGTTGAAAAAATAACTAAAACAGTGAAACATGCCTTAACTCTTAATAAACTGGAAAGTAAAATTATTGACTACAGCTGGTACTAGTCTTAAAAGGTTCGGTGAGCTAGACAAGAAAAAGGAGATATACATACATCACTAATTATCAGTACAACATACAGCTCATGTTCTTTTGGTTCTGCTAGACTGTTTGTAGACCTTGTCTTTCGTGTTCTATTGCTGGTCGTAAATTTTAAGACTCTATATAATCACACAATCACAAAATCAATGGCCCAGGTTGGAAGGGACCTGAAGCATCATGAAGCTCCAACACCCCTGCCACAGTCAGGGCAACCAACCTACACATTTAATACTAGACCAGGTTACCCAGAGCCCCATCCAGTCTGGCCTTGAACACCCCCAGGGACAGGGCATCCACAACCTCTCTGGGCAGCCTGTTCCAGAACCTTACCAGCTCATAGTAAAAAACTTTCCCTTGATATCCAACCTAAATCTTCCCTCCCTCAACTTAAAACTATTTCCCCTTGTCCTGCTGTTATCTATGCTGTCAAAGAGTTGACTCCCCTCCTGTTTATAGGCTCCCTTTAGGTACTGGAAGGCTGCAGTGAGGTCACCCCACAGCCTTCTTTTCTCCAGGCTGAACAAGCCCAG
>JAOWBP010004700.1:30633599-30646888 GCA_028571105.1 Tragopan temminckii
ACCACCAGACCAGGCTGCCCAGAGCCACATCCAGCCTGGCCTTGAATGCCTCCAGGGATGGGGCACCCACAACCTCCGCGGGCAACCCGTTCCAGTGCGTCACCACCCTCTGTGTGAAAAACTTCCTCCTAATATCTAACCTAAACCTCCTCTGTCTTCATTTAAAGCCATTCCCCCTTGTCCTATCACTATCCACCCTCACAAGCAGCTATTCCTACTTCTGTTTATATGCTTCCTTCAAGTATTAGAAGGCCACAATGAGGTCTCCCCAGAACCTTCTCTTCTGCAAGCTAAACAAGCCCAATTCCCTCAACCTTTCCTCATAGAAGAGGTGCCCCAGCCCTCTGATCATCTTAGTGGCTCCCCTCTGGCCCTGTTCCAAGATCTCCATGTCTTTCTTGTACTGGGGGCTCCAGGCCTGGACACAATACTCCAGCTAGGGCCTCAGAAGATCTGAGTAGAGGAGGACAATCACCTCCCTCTCTCTGGTGGCCCCCTCTTTTTTAATGCAGCTCAGAACACAGTTGGCCTTCTGGGCTGCAAGTGAACACTGCTGGCTCATGTCCAGCTTCTCCTGCACCAGTACCCCCAAGTTTTTCTCCACAGGCCTGTTCTCAAGGTGTTCTTCCTTCATTCTCTATGATTACCTGGGATTGCCCCAGCCCAAGTGCAGCACCCTGTACTTGGCCTTACTGAACTTCATTAGGTTTTCATAGGCCCATTTCACCAGTCTGTCCAGGTCCCTCTGGATCGCTTCCCTGCCTTCCAGTATATCAGCTGTACTGCTCAGCTTGGTGTCATCTGCAAACTTGCTGAGTGTGCACTTGATGCCATCACCTATGTCACTGATGAAGATGTTGAAGAGCACCGGTCCACTTGTGACCAGTCTCCACCCTGACACAGAACCATTGATCACAACCCTTTGTCTGTGACCAGTCAACCATTTTCTAACCTATTGAACAGTCCATCCTTCAAATCCATGCCTCTCCAATTTAGAGAGAAGGATGTAGTGAGGGACCATGTCAGAGGCTTTGCAGAACCTTGGTGATACTATGATTCTAAGTTTAGTTGATTTGTCTTAAATTTGCAGTATTGATATTCTCTTGCTCTGACGTGTTTAGATATATGAGTGTGTAATTTTAAATCATATCTGAAACAAAATCTTCGCATGTGACTTCATATTAACAGATGTACCTGTCTTCAAAAATGTTAGATTTACTGCACAAATATCTGCCCTTGTATGCATTAATGTTGGTTAAAGTAGTTTGTCATCAACTCTGTAGACACATTAGATAAACTTTGTGTTATTAGTGAATTTCATGGATTATTTTGTTACAGCATTGGGGAGTATATACTGGGAAACATATATAACTTTGTGCTTTCTCACATGTAGACCTGGCTTTGATCTATTGTCCTCAGCTTGATACTTGTCCTGGGCAATGTCCTGCTCTACTCTGTGTGGCGCTCATCACTTGTCATTCCGTTGTAACTCCCATTAGAAAAGTACATCTGCGCTCCAGAGATATTATATGTGCTCTTCATACCACTTACACTGTTCTTCCTATCCAGCTCTCCTCGTGGACTCTCTTCTCTTTTCCACTTGTGTCAAGCCTGGTCCTTTAGCTTACTTACATGTTCTTCATGTTTCTCATTTGTAGTATCAATGGTTTTGTTTGATGTATATATATACGTATATATATACACACCCTCAATTATACTTTCAGGGAACTCAGAAATAACTTTTCATAGAATCATAGAATGACTTGAGTTGGAAGAGACCTCAAGGACCATCAAGCTCCGACCCCCTTGCTACATGCAAGGCCTCCAACCTCCATATCTAATGCTGGAGCAGGCTGCCCAGGGCCCCACTCAGTCTCACTTCTGTTATTTGATGACTAAAATAGGACCTCTTATCAGATAGAAATAAAGATTGTTGGAAAACTGACGAGCTCTGAAGACAGAAATAACAAATTCTCAGCAGTGTGTAGATACTGTGTGTGTAAGGACCATTGTTCAGAAGACCCTGAAAACACACTAAAATATAAGCTTTGCACGACTGATGACACGTAGTAGTTAGTCAACTATACTGTGCTTTTATTTTTTTATATATAAAAAGTAGCAATGAATTTGCAAGTAATCTTTGCTTTCTGTGGAGTATGAAGAAGTTATTAACCCCAGACAATGAATGAAAAGTCACCTTTAATTCTAGACAATCATTACCTATTCACAAATATTCTATGCCAGTTCCTACACTTATATCCTGGATAACAATCTGTCCCCTAGGTTTAATCTTGCACAGATGTTACAAATGTGCACTTGATGATGTCATCAACTGTACAGTTTCACTTACGTTTATGGGATAAGTGCAGTTAGATATCAGTATGGACTTCAGAAGTAAATTCCTTTCTGTATGTTAAAATTTGAGAATCAGCAAAAATAACATAACATCACCACTATTATGTATTTCAGGTGTTGCTGGCACAGAAATGCTATGGAGAATTATGGTTTTATTTTATGAAAGTAAACTGCAATTTTTCCCATTTTTACTGTCACAATTGCAATGTTCAGTTTTGTTTGCAAATCAAATTTGAAACATGAATTCTTCTAACCAGATTGAAATTACATTATTGAAACTAATCCAAGTGTCATAATTTGAAGTAAAGTATAGTGAGAAACAAAAAGTTCTTTAACTTAGCCAAAAACTTAGGAGAGATGACATTTTAAAAAATGTCTGTTGTTGTCCCAGTTTTCGAGGCGCGTTCCACCGGGGGCTAGCAATCTACCCTCGCTAGGGCCATTGCAGTGCAGACACCAATATGAGGATGCAGCAAATGGCATTTATTGCAACTGAACAGCGATTTATATACCCTACGTGCTACGTCTGTGTCCTTCAAGCATGCGTCATAATTTCCGTCACAGAGCAGGGGAAGTCCTACCGCATCACATCCCGAGCCCTCATTAACACCTACTACAACAGTCTGTGAAATTTTTTAGAAGTTGAAACATTAGTAATTGCAAGGAGATAGATTCTGCAAGTTGCTGGAAAATATGTTTGTCAGTATACCATAGAGATGCCAGAAAAATATATATATGTTGTACATATGCCCTCGTATATTTCTGAATATGTATTTTCTCTCATTTCAATATGTCAAATAAGAAAATGAAGCTGAAATGTAATGGTCTGGATACCAGGTATCAACAGTTCGCTGTGTGTAAACAAACTTTTCAGAGCTACACACATTTATAGATCTCTGCCTAATATTTGATGCATTCAGTATAAAACTTCATGTATGCATGTCATGCTTCAGAAAAAATGATCTTGATTAAATAGGAAGCAAAATAACTGTACAAGTAGATAGAAATGTAGAGTTTTACCTATTGATCATGCCTGCCTTCAAAGACAGTACTATTTACATTTGATCTGGTGCTGTTAGTTCATCATCTTTAGCGATGGTTTCAACTAACTAAAACATTAGAACTAATTTGTATGTTTCTTATACAGCAGAGTGAGGGCTGAGAAAGCATATGTAGGAAGACTACTTTTGAAAGAGCATACCTTTGATAGGGGCAATTTCAATTTTTATCTAATCATCCTTATAGACCATGTCTGAAAGCTGATAAATATTACCATTTCCATGGCCATGCTCAACTCCTACTACAGAGTTCACGCTAAAGCAGCTCTATAGTGATGTGCTTTTTTTAGATGAGTTATTAACATCCCTGTCTGTTTTCTATGTCCTCTGCGCTAGTATGACTGATATCTAAGGTGCCTCTTTCTCCCAGCTGAATACACTGGAGTGGATTGTACTGGTGTAATTAATTTCTCAGTTAAGATTGTTGATTTTAAAATGATTTATGAAATTCTTTTGTAAACACAGAAAAAAGTCTGTTAAGTATCAAAAACTGTTAGTGTAAGACAGTGAGATCATGACATTACTGAATTACAAAATATTCAGATATTTCAAATATTTTGTAACTGTGGAATCTAGAAAATACTAAAGCAATACATTTTTAAATATTGTAAGTGATCTAATTTAAAGTAAAAACTGATGATCAGGCTGATTTTTAAAAACAAATTTTGAGCTCTCTCTCTCTTTTTCCCAGTGGAATTTCTTGTAAGATTAGGCTTAGTAACTGCATCTACAGTGAAGATTGATCTTACGGAAAGGAGTTTACAAGGATAAAATAAAACTAAATGGTCAATTTTCATTTTGTTTGATTGATAGCCTTCCTTTATTCTACATGAAAAGGAAGGAGAAGATTTGAAGAAAATAATGTTGGAGGATTTCAAGCTGACAAAAAAAAATTTTAGAAGTGAAGAGTGAAAAATACAAGTGTAAATGGAAAATTGAAAAATCTTATAGAGGTGTCAAATTAGGCAGTGATGGACATATTTGGTGAGTTTATTTGTAAAAGCCCCAGTGAAAAACATCATAAATTTATTTAGGATAGAAAGGCTGTCTGTGTTTCCCTATGGGCTGTAGAGTTTTCTTTGTTAGTTCGTATTTCACATATGATGTGTGGTCACCACAGCACTTCATCGCTTATTTGTGCTGCTGAAAAACATATGTTGCCACTGTAGCTTGACTTATATTTTGGATGCATAATGAATTTCTAATTGGAAAGCTGAATATAAGTTTTGGAACATAATTTAAAAGTATATAAAGTCCAGACTTGCCTGCTCTTAGAGGAGATTTTTGCCATCACTCGATCAAAATGGGAAATCATTCTTCACTTGTAAAAGTCAAAGACAGCCTCTGCATTTTTATTATTATGTTGCAATCCAAATATTATTCTTCCATTCTCTAACTCTTTCTCATCACTCTGTGAGCAAACTATTGCCTAGAATAGAAAGGCTAGATTTATCAATCAAAGTTTGCTACCAGCACTCAAAATAATTGAACCTTCAGGAGAAACAAGTCCTGTGTATTTTTAGTTATTGTTGTTTCAGTATCTCCATAAAAAGTAATTTCAATATTCTTGGTTCTGTGGCAAGAGTTTTTATGAAGTGTTGATCCTTTTCACAGTTCCAGACAGCAGAGCTGGAATAAATATATTTGCTACTTTAATGCCAACAAAAATTTTTCACAGAATTCCCAATTATGTTGAAGGAGATACATAGGTGTGGTCAAATTAATCTTTGTTTGGTTATGCTTTAAAAGAATTCTGTCCAGGATCTAATTCTGATATCCATAAAAAAGCAATGACTCTGACAACAAAGTGGGTATCTGTGGTGTCTAGTCATGTATTCTTGTAGTAAAGGAGATGCAGTGGGTATTCACAATTGCTAGAATAATGACTGTGGCTTAGCAAACTTGCTGCACATCCAACAGCTCCTAATGTAAGCATTGTAAAATTAACCTACCTTAAAAATCTTTTATAATAAGCAAAAAGATAGGTAGAAGTGTGTAGTTTAGATTATCCATAATGTAATGAAGATACTGCAATAAAGTGTACATCTCCCTAAAAAGATGCATAGGTCATAATAGACTTCTTTAGTCAGTTTACTTAATATTGGAAAAACTTCATATGTGTAAGTAACATGATGTTGTATGCAAAAATCTCTGGATAATGCTCTTAAACCTGGGCTACGTCTGAAACCTTCTAATATGTAAACAGTCCAGAAAATAACATTCAAAAGCAACATTAAGTTGCACATATTTGTAAGAGTAGAAGAGACTGAATAGTACAATCTTATACTACAGTGAATACATCTACCACAGACTATATGGTTCAGATGCCACAAATTGATCTTAGCCCCTCAAAGTTTCCTAATGGGAGTTATCAGAATTTTTTCTGTTGACTTCAGTGAATTTGGATATGGCCTATATAAGGCCCAGAAGAATTTAGGGCATAACTGTTTTAGCAATCCAGTGTGTTCAGAAGGAATGCTTACTTGTCAGAATTTCTTTGTGAGGAACTCACGTCTGTATAACCACGTTCCGCAGATACATTCCATTACAAGTAGCATCATGCTCATGAAGTTTTGTCCTGATGGGGGATTTCAATCACTGAGATATCTGTTGGGAAACAAAACAGTGGGCTGTAATGAATCCAAGAGACTCTTTGAGTACACTGAGGATTACCTCCTGGTCCAAATATTAGACAGACCAACTAGAGGAGTAGTGTTACTGGATCTGGGGCTCACCAATGAAGAGGAGCTTATTAAGGAGGTTAATACTGGAGGTGGTATGAGATGCATCAACTGTGCCCTCGTTGAGTTTGAGATCGCAAGGAATATGGACCTTGCACAGAGCAAAGTCAGGACCCTGGACTTCAGAAGAGCAAAATTTCAGCTTCTCAAAGTAGAGGAAAAGGTTCTCTGGGAATCTGTCCTTGTGGACAAAAGAACTTAGCAAAACTAGCAACTTTTCAATGACAACTTTCACAGAATGTGAAAGCTCTTTAATTCCATGTATAAGAAATAAAGATCAGGCAGAAAATAAGTATGGCTGAGCAAGGACCTGCTGATTAAACTGAGGTGTAAGAACAACTGGGCATTCAGAGACAGGATTGGGAAAGCCAGGGCATAAATGGAAATGATATTGGCAATGGATACAGCTGGCAAGAAGGGATTCTATAGTTATATATAGTTACTCAGAAGACAAAGTCTAAGAAGAGTGTACACTGTATGATAAATTAGAATGAAGAACTGGCAACAACAGACATGGAGAAGACTTTGCTCTCTCTGTGCCTTTGTCTCTATTCCACTGGGAATTCCCTCCTTTGCATTCCTCTCTCCAAAACCCATTTCTTAATTGTGACAAACAATGTTTAAGGCCCCTGAGGCCCTCAAACAAATTCATTACATTTCAGGTAATAAAAATTGAAAAAACAATGGGAGTTATCCAGGCTTGAATAAAACGAATCATTGCTGTAAGTGCTTAGCACCTCAGACCTAGGTGTAACCAAGGCATGAATACATTTTATCTCATAGTTTCCATGCATTACTAAGGAAGAATTACTTGTGGAAAGAAAATAAATATTTAATTAGATTAATATTTTTGATTTCTCATGCTGAATATTCTATTTACATTTAGCAGGTAGGATTGCAAAAATATCATTCAGGTACAATTTCAGAAAATTTCTATTTTAAACCTACTAATAACAGTAATATAATTCCCACTGTCTAAAATGTAAGAAGAGTTATCTGTATAGTGTCATTGTTAACAATATTCTTCCTTAAGTTTTCCTCAGGATATTCCTGAATCTTCATTCTGAGAAGTGAATAGCTTTGTAGATATGAATTCTATTAGTGCTGTATTGTTTCTAATACATTTTTTAGCAGCAAAATGACTTTGTACCACCAAACAACACCTACTTGCAAGTGAGAAGGGAACAAAAGCTCATAAAACAGAAATAAAATATTTATTTCTCTTCAGCAATAAGATTAATTTTATCACTCTGGATTTACGACCATGGAAATTCTTTGCTGGATATTTAATATATCAGAATAGAAGAACAAGGAGGCTGAATAAGAAAATGCCCTGTGAAACTTATGATTTACTGAAGAGACAGATTTAGATTTTTCATAGGACTTAATAAAACAGCAGCAAAATTGAATTAGCTTGGCATAAATTTTAATTGCCTGACAAAGATTTGATAGTGCTATTGTGTTACTGTTTATGCTTAACATATATCAGATTTGGTCTTGTTTCTTGCCTGATTAAGATGGGACTCTGCATGGGGAAAAAAAAAAAAAAAAAGGTAAGCTTTCACATACTCATAGATGCTCACAGGCTTCCTAGATGGGAGAAAATTATATAAGTATTTTTGCATTTAATTTTTATGAACTGCTTTTCGGAGATGGTATTTTGAAAAGATCATAGGTGATAATACAGATAGAGTTCAGTGAATTTCTATCTTTTTCATTTGGAATTTCAAAAATCATCTTCACTGTATGTCTAAACAACAGAAGGATTTTCCTGTTCAAAAAACATAAAATAAATCAGAAGAAATTCAGTTTTATTTATGATCAGGTTTTATTTATGTTTATATAAATAAATATAAAATAATAAATAAATATAAATAAATAGATTTGTAGTAGAAACACAAAACAACATATTCCAGTGCATTATATGATCTTGTACTCCAGCTGATATGGTAGAAAATATAGAAATTAAATAGAAATTAAAATATCATTACTTATTTGATCTTTCAACATTTTTTCTTAAATTAACATTCTCAAGATGAAAAGAAATTTTTTATTATTGGAACATTGTGAAAAGCATCAGAACTATTGACCATAAAATATTTTCCTTTGATTTTCTCAGGTTTTTTGTTTGTTTGTTTTTTTAACTGAAATAATTCAGAAGAGAAAAAACTTTGAGGAGGGGGAAAAAAAGAAAGCCAACATTTTACAATGTTTGCTTTCTACATTTAAAATTTCTTCGAGGCAAGGTGAGTGATGTACAAGACCATCCATACTAATAGCACGTAAGTGATACTGACAATGTATGATTTGGAAGTTCCAGATTAAGTCATACTAAAAGAGCCTTTGCATGTTAAACTGCCTGTATTAGTCACACTGTCTCAACACTGTGTTAGAAATTACAGTCATTTATTGGAAAATGTACTGTGACCTGGTCAGCGATTTCAGGATGTTAAATACCCTTCCCCAAACCAGACACATTGAGAAATTTCTAATACAGTCATATCTATGACTGTAATGTTGGTTCTGTGCTGATCAAATGGAGATGAAATTGCAAAATTACATGAGAATTGCTGTGTAACAGATTCAAACTAAATTATAAGATCACTAAAAATGTTTAAAAGTGAAACACTGAAAGTCATGATTTCCAAATCAAGCATAATGTCTAAAACTTTTATTCATTATCATTATCATTATCATTATCATTATCATTATCATTACCATTATCATTATTATTTTGAGTACAGTTACTCTATACTTCCTAAATATTATATTTACTATTTTTCTTGGTTAGCTGGTTTGGAGCATTTAAGGTCTTCTAATTAGAAAACACAGATCATGGTTTAGTCGGTTCCTGTTTCCAAAGTGATTGAGAAATGATATTGCTTTATATTTTAAAATCTGATTTTAGAGCCATACAGAATTTGCTGTAATGATAGATTCTTTATGACATATTTATTTGTTTAATGTATATGATTGGTAGACTGAATTGAAAAAACTAGAAAAATGCAGCCTCAAGGTACTAGATTAATAAGAACCTTAAAAGCTTTGTTGTTACCTCTTCCAATTACTAAGAAAGCATGACAAAATAGCATAAAATGCATTACTATTAAACATATTTGAGGTCAACAAATTAACCTTTTATAATTTAAATTTGACTTTTTAATTTTAGAGTGATATCAGTCCTATAGAAAATGATGTTCATTTTTTTTTTTTTTTTTAACTGATATCGATGCAATAAAATCACTTTTTTCCTTCTATGTCAAGCATAATATTAGCTTAACATTAAAGGTTACAAATCAGCAGTGTAACTGTTTATTGCAGTGGGTAATAAAATATGATCTTAAATTCTCAACAAATCTAAGACTATTTTAATTTCTGAGGTTTTGTGTTAAGAACTATTACTCAAACATTTTTAAGAGACTCTCCTTGTCGAAATTTTTGTTGAGTGAAATGATAAATAGACACTTAAGTGCTTGTTCTGTTTCCTAAGATTGTATCATGCATATCAACAGCAAGATTGAGAGTCCATGAAATATTCTTCTTGAACCATTAGTTCCTTTGCAGACTTTCTCATGTTGCGAAGGTCTGTCATGTAAGTTAACAATTAAAATTTACCATACTCTTAAAATTCTTAACATGTCCTGAAACACTGGGTCATCTATATAGATGAAAGCCCACGGTTATACTCCAATGGATATTAAGTGTAACCAGGATCATGTGAATCCATGTCACATATCATAGTGTCATTATTTTCTCCTGTGTCATCTGGACAGTGATATCTTGTCTGAAGTATAATGCCATACAGTTGTAGTCCTTGTTTAAGAACTATAGCATCTGCCACCTTCTCTATAATCTGAACTCACTGTTCATTCTATATTACTCATTATAAATCATTCCCTCTGGTTAAACTGTTGTACTTCCACTTTCATGAGACAGTACAGCTGCTCAGACACTGAAGTGTAATCATTCAACATTTTTAAATCAAATTATTTTTGTCTCTACCATTATGTGAATAAGCTTCAACGTTTTCAAGCATCTCCTCTTTCAAAAATACTTACCAGTGTATGTACTTGAAGTTCTCATAGAATCATAGAATTATTTTACTTAGAAGGGACCTTTTAAGGTCATCTATTCTGACTCCTCTGTAATGAACAGGAACACCTGCAGGTAATCCAACATTAGAAAGAAACATAATTAGAATAACATAGGACAGCATAAAATAGTATGACAAATAATACGGTAATGTTAAGTAACTGAGATTACAGTGCACGATGTTAGTGCTTTCACCATGATTGAAAATTCGCCTCATTTATTCCAAAGTACTCAAAATATTGAGAAAGTTAGAAATAAACATGACAGAAATAAACATGGCAAAATGACAGATTAGATAATTAAAAGGTCCTCTCTATCACTAATTTCTAAGCAGATGACAGTGAGTATAAAATGCCTGCATTACTCTACTTATTTTGATAGTATAGATGACAATTCTTATCTCCTTGGACAACAGCTCTTCCATGTTTCTTTAAAAAAGTCATTTCCAAGTGAAAATAAACCAAAGGTATCATATGAATAAGAAATATATACATATTTTTCAAGCAGAGAGAAAAAAAGTGTTGATGTAGAGTTACCACTGAAAAATTAGGATTTCTGAAGTCAATTTTTGTTGTTGTCATTGTTGTTGTTGTTCCTTGTTATGACTGGAGTCTCAATTAAAGTTCTCACCTTTTGTTTAAAATTATTATCTCGGTTTATCAAACAGTGGCTCACATTTCCTCCAATAAAGAACAACATAAATTATCATCACCAAGTCTGATAGGAACTGCAAAATAACATGTAAAGCACACAACTGGCTCAACAGTTTTCACATCATAAACACTGAAATTTTAAAGTAGATACAGAAAGCAAAACAGGTTTTGAATTTCAAAACTCCTTAATCTTTCTATTAAAGTGTATTTTTGCATATCTAGAGAACATGATTGGAATCTAGAACATGATTGTTTGGCAGAGCAATGTTTTGAATATTTTCTAATGACCTAGAATTTATTATTTCTTGTTCCAAGTACTTTCAGTGAGTCAGCAAAGGAAATGTGCCCTCCTAGACCTGTTTTTTGAAAGGTGATGTTAGGTGGCTGTCATGGCCACATTAAATAGCTGAATTCAAAATATTTGCTGTAAGGAGAGAAAAGGCCAGCAGAGTTGTCACTCTTGATTTTAAGAGATCAAGTAACTCCAGAAGATATATATCACCGTTCCATGGAAATTCACACTACAGAGCTTAGGGTTCCATGAGAGCTGGTCACTTTTTAGGAATCACTTTTTTAAAAGTACAGGAGCAGACAATCCCATTGTGTCAGAAGTCAAGAATGGATGCAGAAGTCCAGATTGGCTGAACAGGGAATTCCTCATGAAACTTGGGCAGAAAATTTATAAAGACAAGAGGGAGAGAGACAGAGAGAGGACGTGATGTCAAATTCGCAACGCAGGATGAATAGCATTTTATTTATTAATAAACAACAAAATTTGTATGTCAGCATGACATTTTAAGCCATTTATGTAGCACTCCAAAGAGTTTTCATACAGAGAAAGGAGAGATACTATAACAGCAAGTCAGAGATCATGTCTCTTCTTTAATTCACTTTTTGAAAGATGTTAAGCCTAATGGTCAAAAAATTGCCAATTGGATTTTCTGGTGGAAGTTAGGCTGCAATAGTCTAACAGCCTCTGAAACACCTGCCTAGTTCCAAGGGGAACTTACTGAGCCAGGCTGAAAGCAGGAGTAGCTAAGTTGCATGACTAACAAGTTTGTTTCTGTAAATATAATTTATGGTAATTGAGTCAGATCATAAAATTAATCATATTAACAAAAAGAAGATTTATAATTACACAAATTCTTTCACTGAGAAAATGATGCAATCAGTAATAATAATTTGAGGACATTTTCTGCCTACTGAACACTAAGTGCATGTTCAAAGCTGCCACATTGAGAAAAGCAACTGGAAGGTTTCCAAATACCCTCTTATGGTCTGTCATGTCACTAATCCACAAATTAAATCACTGCTGAAGTGGAATATGATATGATTTTTCAGAACAGCTTCAAAGACAGTTACAGCCATTTGCGTGTGATTTGCACATCAAAGTAGTAATAATAAAAATATTTAGTTGTACAAAATGCTTTGATCCTTAAATCATGATGCACTTGTCAAAGGTAGGTAAGTATTATTTTTCTGATTTTACTGATGAGTATACTGATTTCCTCATAGTAGCTCAATAAAACAAAATAAAACCAAGAATTATAGCTCTGTTTCTCTCACTTTTTCCCATTTGACAGACCTGTGCAGAAAGAAGTATCCATTCCTTGTGCAGAAACATTCCCACTTTGAAAACTGAGGGCCTGATCTGAGAGTTCTACAATCAGTAGGATTCTTCATAAAATATGATTTAAGCCAAAATGCTAACATAACTCAGACGGGGATGATCTATGAATCTGCTATACCTGCTATATCTGCTATTCTCATTTTTGGTCCTCTCCACATTACCACCTATGGCCTCATTGTCACGTAAGACAGTTGCATTTTTATGAATACAATTACTTCCTATTGCACAAATGAATCAGTTACAAGACTGAAGTAATATTCCTTGTTTATTAATCTGAATAGACACAGACAGGTTGATGTAATAATTTTTTCTGAGAAGTATGTTGGGGAAAAGTAAGCATGTTGACTGATGGCGGTGCTTGAACAACAGCTGTCCACAAATGGAAGGGAATTATAGAAAAAGTTGCTGGGTGTGGGTGTGTGGACGTTGGTAGTAGCTTTGCTAAACTGCTGGTTCAGAGCCTTGATACATACAACTTTGGAGGAGAACAGTGAAGAAAGAATTCACGTTAAAAGAATTTTAGAATCATAGAATCAGAATAGTTTGGATTGAAAGGGACCTTTAAGTTCCAACCCACCCACTGTAGCCAGGGACAACTCCCATTAAACCAGGTTGCTCAGAGTCCCATCCAGCCTGGCCTTGAATGCTTGAAGGGAGGGGGAACTTCATTGGGCAACCTGTTTCAGTGTCTCACCACCCTCACTGTAAAACATTTCTTCCTAATATCTAGTCTAAATCTATCCTTTTCCAGTTTAAAGCC
>JAOWBP010004700.1:30672994-30684224 GCA_028571105.1 Tragopan temminckii
AGGAAGGAAGGAAAGAAGGAAGGAAGGAAGGAAGGAAGGAAGGAAGGAAGGAAGGAAGGAAGGAAGGAAGGAAGGAACTTTTAGACTTTGATTTAAAAACTTATGTTAGTTCTCCTAAGTGGTGTACTCTAGCATTCTTAGCATGCTGCTTACAGGCAAGCAGCAAAACAATTTACTGGTTTACTGCCTTTGATTTTATGCTAGATGCAGTTGTATCATGTCAAACAAAAATAATTACAAATTTGGCAGTATGCAAATCGGACAAAACTACATCTAAATACTTATTTCACATGCACATTCTGTTTTAGGCTTCAGAGAGCAAATGGATAAAACAGTGGTTTAAATCTAAGGTCAAGGTTGAAGTCATAACGAAGATATGGATTTGCATTTTAAAACTGTAAGACATGCTTGGTCAGAAATACCATGCAATTTTCCTTGCTCTGAAGAGGTGTGAGTAAGTATGCTGATGGAATTACCTCACACTCTTCTGAAACACAAATTAGATTCTGATGATATAGTATAGCTAGCTAAGAAATTTTGCTATAATTGAGATAATGGAGATCATATAGCATGCACAGCTGTATGCACAGCTCGGTGGACAAATTACTTCAATAATGATGAATGTGAGGATGTAGAGAAGGTTAGTGCACTTGAAACCTCTGAAAATTTGTATGACCACAGTTCAGTGCACATCATCAACATACCAGAATTCCCAAGTCTGTTTTGGCTTGATTTACATTGGAGAATAGGACTCCACAGATATCCATTGAAAGCAGGGACATATGAATATTTGAAGATTCATTTAAAATTATTAAAAGTAATGAGTTTTTAATAATAATAATAATAATAATAATAATAATAATAATAATAATAATTTGAGAGAATGTTTTAATGAATGAGTTGTCAAAAAAAAAATGACAAATGTCCATATTTATAACAAATATTATTTATTGTCAGCAATTCTGTGAGGTCTTGTCAGTATCCAGTTTTGCACAAATCAATTTTATAAGAGTTTTTAATAAAACTATCAGAACAGGCAGTGCTCAATTACTTCAGCCATAAAATACTGTTTTTCAGAACTTTAAAACCCTGACCATGTATTGAGGATGATGAAATATGCTCTATCAAATTTGATTCACAAATATTCTTTTTTTGAGGGAAGGTATTTGAGAGGGTTTTCAAAAACAAGGTCAAGATTAACATTGTAGAATATTTTAATTGTTATTTTAGTTACTAATATAGTTATTAATATACAATCTAATACTCCCTATAGTAACAAGACTTCCTGTGCCGAACACCTTAGAAAGAAATGAAAGAAAAAAAAAAGAAACTGTCCCAGAAGAACTTTAAGTCAGAAACATCTCTCTCTCACTCTTTCTCTCTCACACAAAAGGACATTTCTTCTGATATCATCTAGTCATTTATTACTTTAATATAATCACAGTGGGAAAAAACTTGCCTGCAGCTTCCACTTGAAGGCAGAAAATAAAATTAAGTAACACTAAAGATGATTCATTACACAAAGCGTTAAATGTCATCACTATATCAATTATCTTTGACGCATTCTGCTTTCTTTTCCCTCGTTACTTTTTGCTTTACTTACCTACTGAGAGATAGAAAGCAAGGTAGTGTTGAAATAGTATCAGTACGATAGATACAATAAATTTTATACAAAGTTATCTTTATGGACCTTTCTCTTTTGTGCTCTGCTTTCTTAGTTTCACTGTTAACATCAAAGGAAAACCTTCAAGCTTTTACACTTTTAGCAAACAAATAGTGATACACAAGTTTGCATGGTCTTTGTTATACTAGAAACTGAAATGAATCTCCTCAAGAACCGATTTGTTCAGTGAACACAGGCTTAGAACAGTCCCGTTGGAGAATGAGCCATATCTTAGCATTTTGCTTTGTGAGCAGTACCTGCAGTTTCTGTGTTTAATACTCATTATCAATCATATTTACCAAACAGCTTTGTTTATCACTGTGTATTTTTTTACTTCATAGTGACATCTTATATTTGCTTGCCTTAGTTTCCATGTTCTTTGGACAGATTCAAAGTGACAGATTCAGAGTGTGATGACTTGCAGTGTCTGCAACTATATCATCTCTTTTTATTCCACACATAAAATTACTGAACATCAGCAAATAGCAGCAATTCTCTTGTTTTTCAATTAAAATAACAGCTATAGTGATATGTAAGTGGTAACATATAATTAAAAACATTAAACTATAGCTCAAAATATCTGTGACCTTTAAAAGTACTTCTCTTTAAATAGTACCTAGATATGAAAAGTTGCTTGTCATGTGTTAGACTTGATTCAGTACAAGCATCTTGTTTATGTTATGAATAATTATCATAGAATCATAGAATTTCTTGAGTTGGAAGAGACATTAAAGATCATTTAGTTTCAGCCCTTTGTCATGGGCAGGATCGCCAATGATAATTTTAATGTCATTTCTTAATTTACAATCACATGATGAAAATTTATATTTTAAGAATAGTGCTTCTTCTGGTGTATAAGAGCATACCTCTAAGACATGCTGAGGTTTCAGGGGGGTTTGAATTTATAGCACGCAGCTACATTTTTTTCCAATGGTAAAAATCAACAGTTTTAGAGTAGGATAAACACAAAAGAAAGTAAAAACACGTGTCTCTAAGATCTTAAGGGCTTATGGTTTGTTATTTAAATTGAATCATTTAATCTTAGGCTAATTATGTTATATCTCAATTTGGAACATTTTTCAACTTCAGCTGTTCAAAAATCAGACTCTTTTTTTTATTACTTTGTCCTGAGATAACTATTAGAAGTATCAATGTATGAAATGCTATGTAACCTGGTAGCGGTACTAAAACCATTTATCAGATGGGCAACTCTGAGATTTTGGTTTTTCAGCCCGCAAGTGATATTTGGAGATATTTCTGTTCTTCATCTGCATCTTCATATTTGAAGATATTTCTGTTCTTCATCTGCATCTTCATATTTGAAGATATTTCTGTTCTTCATCTGCAGAGAAAAATTATACATTTTTTTTGTTCCTAGAACTCAGAAGGATGCAAGGCTTGTTAGCAGCTATTCCTTTATTTTCTCTGAATTAAGTATGGTCTTTACACAAAAGATGGTTGATATTTAACATCCACAAAAGTACAATAAAAAAAGTGAAAATCATGGCAGTAATCCTGTCTCTGTTGACATCAGTAACAGATTTCCAGTTATCTCTGGTAGATTCTAAATGTCAGCTACTTCTTTTTAGTGTTTAAAGATGGACACTGAGTTACAGGCCACAAGTCGTTGTGAAGAAGTAATTCTCCACCCTCCAATGAAGTTGTGAGGAGTATGCCATTTTGTCAGACTGTCCTTCTGCTGTCATCTGTCACATGACAACAAAATGTAATGGAATATTGGTGGGAAGTTTCAACCTCTACTGCCATACCACCAACATCTACCTCTGATGTCATAGGCCAATTTAATAAATTAGAGGGCATTTTGGTGCAGCTCTCGTACAGTGACTTGGTAAATCTTATTTATAAGTATCAAACGAAGTCTACAATTAGTAATAATGCAACAGTTCTGCAGACCATTTCCTATACATTTCATTTTCTTTTTCATGAGATCATTGCTTTTTAAATAATTTAAAATTGTTGGATTTTGATTTTCCAAATGAGTTGACTTCTCTGTAATTTTAATTTCAGTATATTTTGTATGCTTCCCCTCTCAAAATTTCTTGTCATGTGTTTATTTTTGCTATTTCTTCTTCCACTTGCAATCTTTACTTCTACACACATGAACTGAATTTTCCATTTAGGTACCCCTCCTATTAAATTCACTGCTGTTTTTAGTTCACATTTTTATTCCTGGAGCTGAAGATTTATATCCCAGTAACCAAGTGAGTGGAAGGACCTGTATCATTCTCTTCATCTTCTTATTGGTTGCTCCATGTCTCATGGATATGAGCCAGAAGGGCTTGCAAAGCACAAAATGGAGAAACTGTTTTCACATTTTTCTGTTTCCAGAACAGGTTTTAGAGGCCTCAACCCCACAAATTTGTCAATTCCATAATACTTTTAGCAATTTTTCCAAGGAACTATCACATATTTCCAAAGTCAAGGATTGAACCATCTGATGAACTTACCACAGTTTTGAGTTTTTCTTGTTTCTTGTTACTGAGAAGCACTCTATAGTTTGACTTAGAGGGTTGTTTTTGTTCTTTTTTTTTTTTTTTTTAAATTTTTTTTTTTTTTTTTTCTCCTCTGGTAGTTTCCGATAATATCCCTTTCTCTGCTAGACTGAGTTCGCAGGATTGCTTTGAAATCTCAGAAACCTAATCTGCAGAGCAAAGTAGAATTCAAAGACACCTGCAGAGAATAGTACTAGTCATAAGAAAAATTACACTAGGCCAGCAGGAGAACAAGAATAATTTATTGTTTATAATTTAGAGTTTCATTGTAATCCTCTGCATATTCTGTAAAAAAAAGAAAGTTCCCTAGAGGGAAAAAGTGCTAATAGCATTGGATCAACATAAACTTAGAAAATACACATCCATTTAGACATTTTTCTACATGTCTTTACATTACAGCTAGAACAAGTGATGGTCTTCCTGATTTTCTTTGAAAATTACAGAAAATGCTTCTTTGAACAATTATGTCCAATTGCACTAACAGTTACAGTAAAAATTTTAGCAACTCTGAACAGTACATTCTCTTTTTTACATTTAATATATAATATACATTTAATATATAATATTAATATATTAAATATTAAATATATAATATTAAATATTAAATATATAATATTCACAACACTTTTTTCTTTACAACTGTCTATACTTCCCAGGCTGGATTTAAAAACATAATAATTAAAATTGTGGACACAAATCTGTGTACCTATTAACAAATACACTCTCAAATTTGTGGGGTTGAGGCCTCTAAGACTAGTTCTGGAAACAGAAAAATGTGAAAACGGTTTCTCCATTTTGTGCTTTGCTATCCCTTCTTTGGTTATCACTGTAGCAGTTATCCCTGACTATGGAAAAACCCTAAATAAAATCACTTCCACTTACCTCAAAAAGAAATTTATCTTTTTTTTTTTTTTTTGTACTTGAAAACTTCTGCGAACCATAACATTTTGACAGATTTCTGCACTTGAAAATGCACCAAATTACAATGGTGTTAAAATCCCTTCTTTTAAATGAATTCACAGTGAGATACTGAATTATTTCAGAACTTATATTCCATATATGCAATGCATATATGGAATGCAGTAAGGAGATGCTTCTGACAGATGCAACCAGTAAGTATAGGTAACTATTGCACAGTAAACTCTAGATGCATTAATAATTCACCTGGAAGAGAAAATAAAACCAAGCTGTTCACAAATAAACTGTTTCAGACAAACTGAAGACTCGCATTAGATCACAGTGTTAGGATTAGATTTTTGTTCTTGGAAGAAAGATGTTATTACATGAAAATTGGTTGAAACTGGATTTTAATCAAAGTACACAAACTCTAAAAGAAGTCTACAGAAAGACTGTTAGACTAGATGTCGGGGAAATTTTCCGCTGAAAGTTTGATGAGGGGCTGAAACAGGCTGCCCAGAGCATATGTGGATGCTCCATACCTGTATGTGTTCAACGCCAGGTCAGATGGGGCCCTAGAAAACCTGACCTAGTGTATGATCTAGAAGTTGGCAACCCTGCCCATGTCAAGGGTTTGAAACTTGATGATATTTGAGGTCCCTTCCAACACAAGCTATTCTATGATTCTATGAATCTGTAATTCTGTTTGGCCTACAAATTATTTCTAATACTGGAAATTTTACTTCATTTTCAAAGCTGATGTTTCAATGTCCACTGATTCAGATTAATTAATTTTATATAGATAACAGAAGCTTTAGAATTGTAACTGACATCTCCAGATGAGAAGAGTGTGAATGCGCAGTAAATAAATAAATAAGTTTTTAATTGTGTAGCATTAGGCTATTCTGTTTCAAATCTCTCAAGAGGTTAGTTTGATAATAGATTCTCTCCCATAACACTGCTCATTATCTGCAGTCAAAGCCAATGGTTTGATTATCCCCTTCCTTTCAATTAGGTCTCCATACCCACGGGGCTTGGCCAAGTTGGTATATTGATATAAATTAACTTTCAAGTTAGTTTTGCAGGGCATCACAAGAATGGGTTGATCAGTAGTTCTTCAGTCTGAGCCAGCTGTGGATCCAGTTACTGAAAAGGATCAAAGATAGTTAAGACCTAAAAATACATGGCAAGATTTGAAGCCTGACTGTGTCAAAGGAGCACAGCTAGTTTGTTGATCTAAAAGCCAACTGATGTACTTCAGAACAATTGAGAGACATTCTGCTGAATCTGATTTGTGATTCCTGTGATTTGAGTCATAGTGAATTATCAAGATCTCCCCAAAAATTTCAGCACAAGATCTCCTGGACCTGGATTCTACTGGACCCATCTTCCATATAAATGTGTACAGATTTTTGGTTAACTTCCTGATTATGTCCTTTTTAAAATAAATTATATTTATTGTAAATAAATTAAATTAAAAAAAAAAATAAAACAAACCCCGTTAAATCTTGCACTTGCATAAAATCTGACTTTGAATTTGCTGCTTATTGTCAGCAAACTATGGAGCAGAAATTTTCATGAAATTATGCAGTTTTAAATCACAGTATCACGTAAAGCTTACCTAGATGGTATCCTAGAACCTGAGGACAGTGATTATTAATCAACATAGGAATTGCCCAAAATGAATAAAAAACATGTTGTTTTAAACTTACGATTTAAATTAAATGTAAGAGTGACTGAATCTACTAGTACACAATCAATATCATTTTGAAACTCTCTCTTCATTCTGATTAAGGTTCGGAGTAAATGAAACCATTTATCTTTAAATATCTTCTTATATTAATTACTGTATTTAGATTAAAGAAAGAAAAGTAAGAAAAAAGAAAACTCAAAAGAATGCTCTTAAATTCCTTATATCAATCTGAAAAAATACATATCATGCATGACATTAAGCGCGAGGAGAACTTTGGGGAAAATATTGAACTAAAGGGAATTTAGAGGAGAGCTGAAAAATGCTTTGTGAATGAAGAATGTGAAGGTTTTGAGAGGAAATACAGATGGGGGAGAAGGGGCAACAGGTTTAGTAATGATTTTGAGTAAGGTGGTAGGTATGCTTGTAGCAGAGACTCAAAACTCTCCAGGAAAGCCTGGAAAATATTATAACTCTGAGAGATGCAGGGGAAATTAGGGAGAGAGAGAGAGTTCTGTTTCTGAGTAAAATGGGTCTGATGACAAATGGTTTAATAAAATAATAATGCTAGTAACAAAATATGAAGAGAGACATAAACAGTAAGCAAATCATATATTCCTTCAAGTTGCTTCCCTTGTTCATGTGGCACTGGACAGAGCCTTACAGATTTTCCCGCTGTCCAGAGCGGATCCTATCTATAGACAAAAGCTCTTCCTTCAGTCACTTGAGGTGATATATGATTTTTTTAGGGAAAAAAAAAAAAAAAAAAAAAAAAAAACAAAAAAAAAAACACAAACTGCATATGGAGCAAAACAGGCTACTTTGAATGTCTCCTCTGGAGATATTCAAAATCCACCTAGAAGCTTTTCTGTGAAATGTACTCTTGTGAACCTGCTTTAGCAAGGGATCGAATAAATGATCTCAAAAAGTGCCTTCCAACCTCTATTATTCTGTGATTTTGTGAGGCAATGGGGTTTGTCTGGTAGAGACATTATGTGTGTAGTACATAACAGGCCACTCTACATGTGCAGCGCAGCACAGCAAAAATCTGTGTTCGCTCTGGTTAAATGTGATACAGTGACCCCTAAAAAAACTTGCAGCAGCTTCCCCAGCAGGATTAAAACAGTTTACCAATACCTTCTGCCTGTCCTCAATATGATACCGAGGAAAAGTTTTTTCAGGTTTTGTGAGACTTTTGTTCTCTTCTCAATCTCTGAATAGTGACCTTGGAAACATTCCTTTACTTTTTGATGTGTCAGACTTTCTCCTCTCTGGGAGCAAGGTTATGCTGGAGGTGTCACAATGAATGAGGACCGGATTCCTCTCCTTAGTCTTCATGTTTGTCAAGGTCTGAGTAACATGATAAAGATAATGAGGTATGACCTCATTAAAGTGACGACTAAGAAACACAAATGTGTACATGCACATCCTGATATGGAAGGGAAACTGACTAAAAATAGAGGGCTCAGTTAGACAAGGACAAGACAGAATTGTAGGGACTAGAAGGAACCTCTGGAGATCATCTAGTCCACACCACTGCTAAAGGAAGTTCTCTAAAGTAGTTTGCACAGGAAAGTGTTCAGGTGGATTTTGAGTAACTGTAGAGTAAGAAACTCCACACTGTCTCCAGGCAGCCTGTTCCAGTTCTCTGTCACTCTCGAAGTAAAGCTTTCCTCATGTTCAGATGGAACTTCCTGTGTTCCAGCTTGTGTTTTTTGCCCCTTGTTCTGTTACTGAGAATCATCAAAAATAGCCTGACCTCACCCCCATGACTCCCAGTGATTAGATATTTAATAAACAGTCCCAGGTCTTCAGGTTTCCTCATACAAGGGATGTTCCAGGCCCCTAATCATCTTTGCTGCTCTCCACCTGACTCTCACCAGTAGTTCCTTGTTTTCCTTGAACAGAGAAGCCTGAAACTGGACACAGGGCTCCAGATGTGGCTTTACCAGGGCAGAGCAGAGGGGGAAGATCACCTCCCTCTCCCTGCTAGCCACACTCTTTTTAATGCATCCCAGGATACCACTGGCCTTCTTGGTCCTAAGGGCACACAGCCGGCACATGGCTAACCTGTTGTCTGCCAGGACACTGGAATCTTTTCAGAGCACCTTTCCAGCAAGTCAACCACTAACCTGTACACCTACATGTGCTTATTCCTCCTCAAATCTCGTTTTTAAAGGTCTTTCTCTTTTTTTTTCTTTATTTTTTTTCCCCATGTGAATACCAGCAGCTAGGAACAGAAACCTACAGAAAATGTAAACGTTGACACATCTGCCTTCCTCTTGAAAATAATGCTATATAGACTGTTTCTTCAAGAATTCTATTAGTTCAATCTTTGAACTCGCAAGGAACATGCTAGTATCAGTTTGACAACATATATTTTGATTTGACACCATTCAGGACTTTCATTTTCTAAGGACAGATGAGGAAAATTCATGATATATTTGTATATCAGAGATGAAATACATATTTATAACTACTAGCATATGAAAACCGTTGATTTACTGGTAAGGAAAAATACATTAACAGATACAGTTTGCTTCATTATGTGTGTAATAATGTGGCTAATGTTCTTTTCCTTTCTTTTGTATCAATAGTGAATGAAGATTTGCATTCTGGGTAGAAGTTTCTCTAGGGGAAGCAGAAGCCTAGACTGACAATCCCTAAGCCCCAAACCTTGTTAAATGCATTTTCAGTCCTGGGGACCTAATGCACTGATTGCTTCCCGAGGAGGAGTCTCACTGCTTCCTCCATTCAGCCCTATTATTGAAGGTCTAATTACATCTATTATGCTGTTCAGTTTCACAGACGGTTGCCTGGGGGGAGGAGGGCGTGAAGCTAGGAGGATGGCAGGAGAGAGGAGGAAAAGAGAAAAAAACTATAGGGAAGGAAAAAGTGCATAGGCCTCAACTGCTGAGAAATGAACTGGTGATGGAACTGACTACTATCTCAGATTATATCTAAACCTCCAAGTGTGTCACTGTAACAAGACATAATGGAGATGGTTCCAATTTTGTACTATTGCCCAGAGAGAACAAATTACTCTGTCAAAAACTTAGGTACTGGATTTAAAAAGCCTTACAAGGCCTTAGCTCAATCAAACAAATCCTAGCATGAAAAAGGAGAAGAGGCATGAAGGAGCAGGGCAAGTGAAGCATTTTTTACCCATGTTGCTAAGTTTCATTTACATTCCAGCCTGCCAAAAGCCCTTCCTAGGCTCTTTTTCTCAATAGAATGCAAACACCTCATGCCATATTACGCCTTTGTTTAGCCTAGATTAAGACTGTTATCATAGCTTAATAGACCTCAAAATGAGAGGAGAGGAGGGAGGGGGAAAGGCACTCATTATTTTTAGATGGCTCCACTTTTCCCATAGGGATTCCATAGCTGCAACTCATTCCAACACTGATTAAGTGGGAGATACACAGAATCTCAAAAGGTCAAATCTATAATCAACTACCCTAAGGGGTTGACATGGAAAACTTCTTAATCCAAATTCAGTTTACTGCAGTCTTGTAACACAGTGCAGCCAGTGACATGATACACTGAGGGGAAGAGGGAGGACTCCTAACAGATCTTCTTACAATACGTTAACATTGCAGCATCTTGCCTTATCTGTGTCTTTGGTCATGATTACCATTATTTTCTCTATTCTCAATATGCGTGTTTATCCCTGGTGTAGGAGCATTTGTAGTAACCAAATGTGTATGAGACTTGCATACCACTTACTGCTGAGAAAATAATCGACAAGCTAATCTACAGAACAAAACACGAAGAAACAAAAACACAGAAACAAATGAAAAAACAAAACTAATTCAAATCATTTAATAAAAAGTTATAATTATTTCAGTAAAAGTGAACTATTTGAACAGGCAATATTTTCATGCATGTGAAAGATTATCACAATTGAGTGTAATTAATTCCACAATCATTTCAAATAAGGTGACCTTCATTAGGTTATTACTTTGCATCATGTGAATCGTTTACGTGCCCATGTAGAAGTGGTGAATTATAGAGTTTCCTGCACAACTTTCAAAACTGCGGAACAGTTCTTTCAAAACTTTCAAAAGAGTTACATTTTTACGATTATGGAAATGTTATGAATGCTCCCCATTTCTCTTCAAAGTGTTCCTGAATATCTAGAACCACTCCAAACAGCCCTTTACTAACAATAATTAAACCTATGTCTTTTTTGTCAGCTGAATTTGTATGGGAGTAGAGCTTTCCCAGAAGACTTTAAAGTGTTTTTGCTTTTGCTGTATGAGGCTGAGATTTCATGTAATAATCATGTGGTCCTCTTGTTTTGCAGTTAAATGGAGCTGAAAGGAATATTCACAGAATCACAGAATCACAGAATTAGGGGTCGGAAGGGACCTCCAGAGATCATCGTGTCCAACCCCCCTGCCAAAGCAGGTTCCCTACACCAGGTCGCACAAGTAGGCATCCAGGCGGGTCTTGAATATCTCC
>JAOWBP010004700.1:30691619-30702286 GCA_028571105.1 Tragopan temminckii
CTTGTCTGGCCTCACATCCTGCTTACCTGCATTCCTATACAATGGTTAACCCTTATCTTGTCCTCTCCTAACTCAAAAGAATAGAAATTTATTTGTAGTGTAATGCAATATACAGTATGACTTTGAGGATCATGACTGCATTCTGTTTGAATGTACTCTTACTGAAGTCATTAGAGTTACACCTGTGCAGGAATTAAAGCACATGCTTGGATGAAGATGAAGACTTCAACATACATACTGCAGAATTCCAAATTTTGAATGAAATTCTTAGTGTCATAGAATGCCACCAAGACATCATGAACACTAAAATAGTGAAGTAGAAACATGTACGGTATGTTTATTTTTACATCACTTTCATATTTTTATGGTGATCCTTAAGGTTCATGTTCATAAAACTATCAAAGAATTTTGGTAGAAATTCTTCAATCCACTTCCTGAGCTGTTGACAGTTTAGCTGTGACATAAATAAACAGTTGAGTTGAATACAGAGCTTTGCCTGGTCTATTTTTTTTTTTTTTTTTTTTTTTTTTTTTTAAACCAGCTGTACTAACAAATCAATTTGATGGTGTGGATCTCCCTGATGCATTCCTTGTTCTAATACAGCTAACTTGGAAGGGGTGGTTTTGTGTGTTGCAGTTTTTTTGTTTGTTTGTTTGTTGTTTTTTTTTTTTTTTTTAAAACCATTAGACATTGATTTGCAATGTCACCAGCTGCTGTGGAAACAGAGGTGTTTCTGAAAAATAAATATATTACTTAACTCAGATAAAAACATTACAAACAACTTTATTTTTCCCTCCATATATTTGCTCTTCTGAATATTATAGTGAAATTCCATGAGGTTAAGAATATTTGCCAGTGAAATCAGTCCCAGGCTGGCATATGAACATATTTAATATCATTTAAATGTTTATTCCAGTACTTTATACAAGTATCACCCTGCTACAAAAGCATTTGTATGTTGCATTTGTAGACCTGTAAATCAAGCTATAGAGTCCAGCAGACTGAGGTAGGTCTTGCTGCTTTCATATGTTTTACAATTAACATGGTAGCATGGTGTTTTGTTTTGACCCTATTGCTATTACATTCATTTAAAATTAAAATGAAAGTCCTCAGCTATTCTTCATCTTTTTCTGAATCTTAATCACTCAGTATTTTTTCTTAGTGTATGCACCTATGCATTTTGCACAATGAAGGAAACCTCAACAATTCCCTTGTTTCTCACATGTGGAAAAGGCTCAAGGCATCTGTGTAAGAGCAGGTAATTGATACTATTTCCTGCGGTAGATGCAAGACACTCAATTTGCACAGAGTAACAGTGTTACAAACACATTAACGCCATTCCACTGTTATCCTTGTAAACACTCCAACAGACACTATCTTCAGAAAGTCCCAGAATGATTAATATCTTCACTTCCACAATACTAGGTATTAATTAATACTTCTAAATAATTATTTCCAAGGAAAGAGGCAGAAATAAATTCTAGAACTTGTCTTTGAACTAAGAAGAAGATGAAATTGGGTAACTAGCAGCTGGTGTGGATACTATTCTTCTGTGACAGCTGGGAACTTTCATATGATTTATGAAGGAAGCTTTAAAAACAACTCATCCCTCAACCAAATGTTTCAGAAAACAGCTCAGACTTACATATACTTTGCACAGAAAACTCAGGCTTAGGTACCAGTTGAATGTGGCAACTGTTACTCTGTGGCAACAGAGGAGAAGAATATGTTTTTCCTTAGTCCTCACAGGAAACAGACTCTATCAAAAGCAAGCGGAAAGGTTATTCATAAAGAAGCAGAAAGAACATAAATCTAATTTAGATGCTCTGAATCACTCTAACAAAGTTCAGCTTTGTGTCACATGGGTAGAGCCGTAGTAAGTTACTGTAGTTTTAACTTTAAAAGTGAGCCCAAAAATGTCAGTGACAATTCTATAAAAGCCTACAGTCTGGATTTAGTCCAGTATAGTGAAGGGCAGTCCTTAGTACCTGAAATTCAAACAGCGTTTTTGCTTCAGCTGTACCTTATGAAGTGAGACTTCACTCCATAGAGATACTTCAGTACTTAAAAGTTTTTAGAACAGTATGTGGGAAACAGATTTTTCTGGATAAAGAATGATAACAGATTTTAAATTCATAATAAAAGTTTAATAAAGATTAACATAGGAAGCTGTTCATTAATATTTATCTGATCTTTGAGCTGAAGACATGGTATATCTGAATATCTTCAACAGTGATTGAATAATCATCCTTTTTCTCCCCAGAAATGTTTAATGAAATTACTATAAAAATGCTAGTAACACTTAACAAATGTGTTTTAAAACACTGAAATCAGTATCATTCTGTTTACTGTACAGAAAACAGATAACTATGTGCTATGTATCTATTGTGTCAATGATGAGTTTACCATATTGATAAGTCCTAAATTTTTAGAAAACATTTGCTACTGAAGTTGTGCTTTAAGATATGAAATATTTTAGCATTCATGGAGAGTAACTACTCTAATTCATTCAATTAGAGAATTGAGTATGGTTTTACCTCAGGAGTAATTTGCACTTCCTTGCCTTCATTCCCATTAGCTATTACTTTGTTCTTCACAGTAGAGTTTCAACCATATGAAAAAATAAAGGCAAAACCCTCATGAAATTTTAGTTCAGAACAGACTATAATTTTATAGGAATGGCTCAGTGTAACATACCACTGTGCTCATCCACCTGCTCTGGGATGTCATTTCAGTATTTCTTCATAATATATCTGTGATCAGTGATCAACAACACACAGCAGAAATACTGCAACTGATTCGAGCAACGTACATCCATAACACATTATTTCACCACAACTCTTTTCTGCCTGCTCTTCATCCCACAAAGACAACAGTCTGCATTAGTAAAATGGTGTTCTCAGCTCAGTTGCTCTTTCCAGGGCTCAAGTTCATTCACTGACACAGTACTACCTAGCAGACCATTTCTCCATGTCTGTTTTGCAAAGTGTTGTTATGCTCATAAGCTGTTTCTTCAAGTACAAAACAGTATGCAAAAATGGTTCCCTTGTTTCCAGACAAATGGGTAGGATTAACTTGTTAATCTTCATAAAAAGGACTTGTAAATTTAAAGTTCCATAAAATTTTATCTCACCATATTTAACAAAAATTTTGCCACTAAATCCATAAGACCAAGATTTTTAACCACTTAGATATGTTGTTCTCATTAACAGGCAAACTATGTTTATTTGTACATTATGTTCTAAGTTCTGTGTGTTAGTTCTTAATTTTTTCCATTTCTTCTGACTTTCTTGGAGTATATTTTTTACTTGCTTTTTCTTTTTTCAAAATAAGATCTGAGATCTTTTCTGTTTTCTGGTCATGAAAATAATGCGCCTTTCTCATATGTTTGGATCAGTTTTTTTTCACTTGAAGTACTGAAAACTGCCTTAAGGGAAAGCAAGTGGAGGGGGAGCAAAACACTTCCTTTTCAATGGAGACCTAAAAGCAAAAGCAGCTCTGTCATAAATAGTTAAGATCGACATTTTCATGAATGTGAAATAAACTTTCTAACTAGTTGAATGGATTTCACTTTGGAGGCAAAATATTTTAATTAATGAATTTTAGGATGATTTATTAACCTGTTAATTAAATAGAAAAAGTTTCATTAATTAGGGAAAACTAGTGCCGTTCTCTTGAAAACTCTTATGGAGATTTAGCTGACTAGAAGAAATTATGTATCACATCTAGCACAAAGCAGTTCCGTACATAACAATGATAATAGACTACAAGAATCTGTTTCTTGATCTGTGTTTTAACCATTCTGTAAAGACTTTATGCCCTTTTCTGTATTCCCACAACTATTTATTGTATCTTTGCATTTTCTGCTGTTAACATTCTGAACACATGCTTCTTGACTACCGTCTTTACACTGGAAAAACAAACAACTATAAGCTCAGAAGTATTTAAACCTGAGAGTCTAAAATTTATACAGTAAAAGCTCATAAAACATAACATAGTGCAATTTCAGATATATGTAGATATTAATATAAAACTGAAAATATAAAACTGAAAATAAACTGCACAGGGTGGTTACTTATATGCAGTCTGTAGCGTAAAATAATAGTAATAAGTTAATACTATTTTGTCAATCCATTAATGAAATCTCAGTGTAGTAGTTTAAATCTATCAGGTGGCCTTCTATGAAGAACTGACAACTTTGGTGAACAAAGGGAAGGCTGTCAATGCCAGCTACCTGGACTTGTGCAAGATCTTTTTTATAGTCTCCCACCATATCCTCATCTCTAAACTGGAGAGGTACATATTTGAGGGGTGGACTATTTGGTGGATACGAATTGGTTGAAAGGATGTAGCAGAGGGTTGTGGTGAATGGCACTATGTCCAGGTGCAGGCCGGTGATGAGCAGTGTTTCCCAGGAGTCTGTCTTGGGACTGGTGCTCTTCAGCATCTTCATCAATGACAGGCTTGACCTGGAGTCTTTCTCCACAAAAATTGTACAGTCAGAGGTACACAACAGTCTTTGGCTAACATAATGCAGAAAGTGACAGTTACTGGCTTTGCAGACTCGGCTAGTTACGTTTATCAAAGAAAACAAGCGATCTCTTGAAGTATAGGAGGCATAGTAGTTAAACTTGTGGTCCATGCAAGCTACTCTCCATTTAGTATGCCTGTCTAAGAAACTGGGTAGAAATTGAATAACTAGCAAATAAGTAAATAACGGAAGTAGAAACAGATGGAAAAGGATAGTGTCATTCAAAGCAGGAAAATGAGATAATAAATAAAATTTCTCATGTCTTTATTAAAAACTGATTGAGATCTATTTTCAGTTTTCTGATGTCTGTGTTTTTGATCTTGAAAAGTCTTCCATTCTAAACAGCAATATTGTTGTTGCTTTCCAAAAAGAGCAAAAACAAGTTCTGTATTTAACTTAGGTATAGAGAGCAAACTTTATAAAACCTCTTTTCAATGGTAGTTTTATATTCATAGTCAACGTTAGATGCCAACATTAACATGTTTACACTGATAAACTATGGAATCTAAATTCAATTAGGTGGTGTAATAGCATTATAGTTTCTGAAACAACATTATAGAATCAAGCAGTTTAGCAAAGATATAATACCTGAAGTATTCTAGGTTGATCTGAGACTAGAACATAGCATGAATCAGCAGATGATGATATTTAAATCTCTAATCTCTGTTAATTCACACTGATAGTTACTTGAGGATATGTTGAAGTGATCTATTTTCATTATTCTTTTCATATACAAAAAAATTATTAATACATATGCAAATATATTGTACCAACTCTTCTAGCCATATACTTCTATAGCTCCTACAAATTAGAAACAGTAAAGGACAGATTAATACGTTAAAAGGAAGGAATGAGTGATGTATGTCAATAAAATGGGAAAGAAAAGTTGAAAAGCACGTAATATTGAGGGAAGTAGAGTAACCTAAGAAAAGAATTTAAGCTTTTCTTTCAGTACAAAAATAAAGAATAGAAGATATGCTTTACATAAACACAAAATTAAGTAGAGGCATGTTCTCAGTTGTAAAACAGTGCCACAGTTTACAGTTGGTGAGTATAGGGCCCTGGAAATTTATCAGGTAAATATTCTTTCAAATTTGTTTGAAGTCAAGATTTAGATTCTAAAGTCAGCACTCACTTTATCTATTCAGTGAGAGAGTGCACCTTGAAATATAAAACATTGAGATCTGGTGGCAGATGATCTCCATAATGAAAGCTCTACAGCATTCTGCCAGTGAAAAAATGATGAGAGGCTGGTGCAAGAGCATTTATCATGAATGTCTCCATTACAAAGCACAGTATCTTAAAGACATTTGTTTAGCTAATCTCCATAGCGGGTGGTACTATGTGTATTCAGACACGGACTCCCACAGTAGGACATATGTAGCTTTGCAGTATTCTACCTGAGCTAATTAACCATGTTTCCAGAGTTAATGAGCTTACTACAATACTTTAGTATTGTAGCTCACTTCATTTTTGCTCCGAGTATGGAGGCGGACATATCCTTATTAACAAGGCAGAAGATAGATGTAATATGTCTATGAGTTTGTCTTCTACCATGGAAGTTTTGAGTCACAATTAGAAATTCTATACCTTAACCCAAAGTTCATCATGGCAATCGTGGGGAATTTTTTTTCTTCCTATGTCTTTCCTTGGTAAGCATAGTCTTCAAGTTTTCACTGAATAGAAAAATATGAAGATCACATCTCAGCATGATCTGAACAAGCTCTCTAACTCACGAAATAGAAAATATTAATAGAAAAGAAAAAATTATATCACTAATAATTTTACAAGAAGGTGGGACTGCAATGTCCTGGACTGAGGTGAGGGGTAACCTGCTTGGATGTAGTAGAAAGTACAGAAAAAGGGAAAATAATTTGCTTACCTCAGGAAGAACCATACAGTCCCTGGGTACATGGAGATCACCAGACAAGATACCCTCACCTTCACTGCCAAACTTTAAATGAGGTCTGGGAAGGGGTGGATCCTGGCTTCATCCCTTCTGGTCACTCAAGTGCACTGTATGCATCTGAGCTCCTCTGGGTTGGCCCAGCCTTTCTACCAGGTGCTTAATCACTGCTTCAAGCCATGACTTAACATTTTCACTGCAATAATATTTTTAACTGTTGTAAATACTTTTTTGAGAATAACAGTAAACAATTCAAATGATTGAGATTTTTAACAATACTTCTTAAGTCAGGTGGACTTCAAATTAAGTTTGAATCCAAATCTTGAAAAGAAACATACGTTAAATTATAGTTGCATTTTCTGCATGTTTTATGCAATATGTATGCTCACATAGCAGCAGGTTCATTTTTTGTTTTGCATTACAGTTTGGGTGGAAGCAATAGTTATCTCAAATACTAAAGTAATATATTTAATTCTAAAGGAAACTCAGAGGTGACCTAGCATGTCTGTGACATAGTACTTCAATGCTAAGAAATTAGAGAAGAATCTCTGTTACAGTATCACATATGTAAAATATGTTTAACCTGAATTGCTGGTTAAGCAAGAAGCATGTAGAACAAACAGTTGAAAACATAGATTGTAATCTGATGAAGGTATATACTTATAAAATTCTATGGAAAACATCTCCCAGGGGAAGAAAAAAAAAAATATCAGAACAATGGCAAAAAGCTGAGTAATTTAAATCTGATTAAAACCACTGAGAAATTTTATGAAATGTAAATTATCTCTGTTATTAATAGAAATTATTAAAGTTATTAATTATTAAAGTTATTAATTATTAAAGCTAATAATTATTAGTCTGTGTGCTTTCTTAAGAGAAAAGTTATTTACTTGCTTGTTTGTGAGCAGGTGTGAATTGATAATTTATAAATTTGAGGAAATAAAATATTTTTTGTTAACTATGTAATAAAATTATGAATATTTGTATTTCTCAGAATTTTTTTCCAATTTTGGAGGATGATGATACGCGTACATGTTTTTACTACATCTTTCTGATACATTTTTTTTAACCCCCCAGGTTTCCCTATCTGAATTTTTTGTGAGAGGTTGTCAGCTTAGTATGAAATTAAAGTTTCTCAAAATGTATCTTTACTTTTTCTTAGTACAAATTTCAGAACATTTCTTTCCAATGAGAAGTTTCAATTCGAGATTACATCTTTTACTAATGTCATATGTCACTAGAACATAATGATAAAAACTAAACAAACAAACAAATAAAATATCCAAACAGGAATAACCTGGGAAAGCTGTCTACCTGTCAATCTGCAGCTGCAGAAACAGAAATTTGGGCTGTGCAGTGGACAGTTCCAAGTATCACCAGCCACATGTCCCAAGGATAGCTGAGGTATTACAAAGCTCAACTCCACTGCTGCTGTCAGCAGTATGGCTGGAGGGTCATCCACTCTGTTTGTTGTGGGCAAGGGTAGAGCATCAAGCCATGGAGTCAACACAAGAGATAATGGTGACTCTATCACATAATCTTTCCTACAAAGATTTTGCTATAACCCTCTCTAACCTGCTCTCATGCATCTCTAGCCATACATACCACAAAGAACCACACACAGCATACGTCTCCTTTTGCAAACTCCTACTCTTTATCCTTTAGCTATGTTAACCTGTACACAATCCAGAAATACTCCCAGCATGGAATCCCACCCCATAAACACTTTTGGTCTGTGAAACATTTCTCTCTCCTTTTCTCTCTCAGCCTTTGCTGTCTATATATCCACACACACACACACTCACTTCTTCCTATTTCTTCCATGCTAGATTAAGGAAGAATCAAGGCTTGGGTCTCATTATTCTGGAGTGCTCAGATTGTACAGGAACTGCTGCATGCATGGAGCAGCAAACGTTGAACAGCTAATGAAAAATGTGTAATGTGCTGATGATGATGTGGAGGGGCATAGAAAAAAGTGGATTGGAAGGAAAGAAGGCAGGTATAAAATATCTCCTTAGGGAGTATAGAAAAAAATATGTATGTCCTGAAGTGACTAAGTTTAGGGGAGAACTTCTGATATCTTATGTGCAATATTAGAATTTTATACCAAGACCTAATTATAGAAATCTTCAGATCATATACTTCAATAAGTCAACTGCTCAGCAACAATATATTTCAGCAAAATTTTTATCTCACCTTCTGATATTTAAAAAGCTAGCTCTCTATTCCTGTCCTGTAAAGTTCCTAGCTTATATGATCCCCAAAAAAACTTTTTAGTCAAAGGGAAGATTTTTTATTTTATGAGGTTTTTAAAGGGGAATGTGTATTCCAACTTTGTATTTCTTTAAAATAGGAATTCCAGTGAAACCTGTATTTTTTTTCAGTTTATCAGCTTAACTGAAAATTTAGTTACTCATGGAGATTTGTACTCTAATTGCTGGAAATAGAAGTTAATGTTGTGCCTTGTAATGAGAGGTTAGAATAATTTCAGTATTTTTTCGAAAGCAGTACCCAGGCAAATGATACAAAAATCAGACCTCCAAATTTATTACATTGTGTTTTAAAATTAGTTTGTAACCAAAGTCCTGGAAAGGCCTAAACACACAGAATGTCTTGCTCTGAACATCAAAAATTTCTTTACCTGTCTTAGCTTATTTGTGGGGCAATTTACAGAATATGCAAAGGCCATGTATACAGAAAGGCAAAACCCTTCTTATGTTTTAAAGAAGTTATGTCATCACTGTGGCATCATTCCCAGATCAGAAAGAATTCTGTATTTTTTTTCTGATTATGGGTCAAAACAGTGGATTGACTGAAAATGTTGTCATTCATTGGACTTTAATGGAAGATTCTAGGATACACTTGAGTAATGCTGTTCACCTCGTGACCAATTCCACAGAGTAAATTATTTAAATTTGTTTCTTCATTCCATACTGACTTCTTCACTATGGTGTTTTTTGAAGCAGACTTTTCTCACATTTGTTGTGTGACTAACATATCCCATATGGTAAAGGTAAGACAGCACCACTTTTCACTGTTACTGAGAGTTCTCATTTCTGCCTGAAAAGTAAAAAGGTAAAATTATACTAAAGACAGTACTTTTTAGGTTCAAGGGACATGTGCTGGGTGTTGAAAATCCAAACAAAGCATAAGAGAGGAAGGATGATATTAGCATTTGTTTTCACTTGAGCTTCTTTTTTATAAAAAAAAATAGAATCTTTTCATGTAGTATTTCAAAATCCACTCTAAAAAAGATCATAATATTAGTTAAGGCTAAACATATTATTTTGTTGCATGTAACAAAGTACCAAAATCTTGTGCACGAGAACTGAATGTATCATTACTGAGTTTCTATTCCATAAGACTTTGCTGAATATTCTATTACATAATTCAATTTCCCCTTGACCTAATTTTGTTCCCCTGATTATAAGAGTTACAATATTTCTGTCAATGCTCAAGGTGGCTTCTGTAGTAAAACCAGTTAATCCTAAAACCTCCCACCATGATCTTTAAAATATAAGCTAGTTTTAAGTTGATTGACTAAAACAAAATGCCCCCTTCACTCCTTAAGGGATTTATCAGATAAACCTAGGTCATTCTGTCAGCTTTTGCACAGGCTTCCAGGGATTCAGAATTAAAGACAATGAGAAATGATGAATCTTGGTCATATGAAAACCCCTAGGGATACAAAATTTTATTAGGTGGCAGATGCAAAATGCAATTAGCCTTCACCCCAGGCATTTTATTCCGAATAAAAGAGTTATCTGAATGAAGTTAGTTGTCCCTACTTGTCTAGAAATCTATGAAAAGATTAGTCATAAAAATGTTATTAAAACTTTTTTTTCCATTTGCACCTCTGTCTCCTTTTAAAGTCAAAAGTTAATGCAATAAGGTCTGCAAGAGATCAGTGACTTCTATAGACAGCCAGGACAGACATATCTTTATTTAAGTGATATTCATTTTGAACTGTTGCAGCAACCTGCCTTTGAGGAATAAGACACCTATTGTCATTTTCAAGTAATCTAATTGTATGTTACAAAAAATCTTCCATTAATTGGTCTTTGTACATTATTACTGTATTCTTTTATTTCCCACATCATTTACACATTCTAATATTTATGGTAAGTTGAAATGTACTAAATACTTCATAGATTTTCCCACATCATTTACACATTCTGAATATTTATGGTAAGTTGAAATGTACTAAATACTTCATAGATAGGCTACTGG
>JAOWBP010004700.1:30709421-30736300 GCA_028571105.1 Tragopan temminckii
TGCTTTGGCAGGGGGGTTGGACTCGATGATCTCTGGAGGTCCCTTCCAACCCCTACGATTCTGTGATTCTGTGATTCTGTGAATATTCATTGTCTTCACTGACTGCCAAAAAATACCCTTATAACTGTACAGTAAAATATAGTTAGGGAAATAAGCAGTAACAAAAAGCCTGTCTGCTACTATGTGAACCCATGTGACTGAATTCAGTGGACTTACTATTTGATATATATACATATATGGAAAGTCTGAGAATTGGCAAGGTTTTTTTCATAAATATTCCTATTTTGTGGATATTCGGCATGATATCTCACTTTCAGAGAGAATGATGTAAATATTAGGAAGACCTTAATGATGAATAAGTGTTCATTTTCTAATAGTATTTCATGTACATGAGGATTCCTCACTCTGAAAGATCATGTTTCATGATTTGTTATATCTGTCCGCAGTGATTTCTTGCCCTATTTTCATGTTGGAAATAGGAAACACGAAAAGAAATCTCAGTCTCCTTTACTGCTTCCCTTTCTCATAATTGCAAAGATGTTCATCTGTCTAGTTAGAGAGGAAACAAAGAGGACATCATACTACTTTTAAAAGAAAATAATTCTGGACAGCCATTTCTTTGTTAAGAAAAACCCAACATACCACTATACAGATGTCTTCTTAATTTTGTAAAATTTTCTGGAAATCAGTGACTTGATGTTACTTCCTCTGACATCTCATTCCTTGGTTGCAAGTTTCTCTTGTGGGAACAAATTCTACACAGAAATAAACATTCATATTTCTGTTCAGAGAGAATTGTTGCATGTATTTGAATGTGGTTGTGTGTACAATGCTCACTTCACTGAGTTAACACTTTCTCGCTATTGAATTAAGTCTTTATAGTGTATTTTAAGGACAATTGTGTTAATCTTGAAATGTTGCCAGCTAGAATTTACCCTAAATGCTCTCCTATTTCTATAAGATTTCACTCTTCCTTAACTTGCTACTGTTTTATGGCTCTTTTCAATAGCCGCAGTTGTATTCACCCTGTCCCTCGTGTCCTTTATTCATCTACTTGCGTGCATGTTATTTCAAGAGCTTCAGATTTTCTTTTCCTTATTAGGTGTTCCCTTAGCAATTCTCAGCCTTTCAGTATCACACCATTTATACAGGAAACTTTTGCACTGTTTTTGAAAAGTTAAATCTTAGTTTTTACTCAAAACTTCTTCCGCTTTATCATTGGAGGTATAAAATACTGAGTACTGTGGAAGATCTTCCTTTCCAGCTCCTAATCAGAATTAAGGAAGCAGTACAGATTAGCTGGATCAAAAAGTTCTGGTTAAAAATTTACAATGCAAATATGCCCCTTTGAAAAGTTGTCACTCTGCTTGTACTAATCTCCAGCAACTAAAATACACAGGGATGCTGAGTGTTATCGATCTCCTGCCACATCAGATATACCTTTCTTAACTTAATTCCCACTGGCATAAGCCTTTCAGAAATCTTCATGAATGAATGGAAACTTAGAACTTCACCATTTTACCCAAGGTCACTCAATTATTTGCAGCTTTTCAGAGTTAAAATTTATAATTTTTGATAAATTTATTTGTAATAAATTCAGACATATAAAAAACAAAAACAAACAAACAAACAAAAAAAAAACCTATGAGGAATATTTTCCTCTAAATAAGATTAAGCTAATCAGCTAAGTATAAGATTGTTATAAAGGAATTAAAGATTTCTTCTGTTGTATTATTTTGGCATGCAATTAATCTTCTAATGTTCCTCATTTAGGAATGGGAAACATTGAAAATGGTGATTTAAAGCAAAGCTGTCTTGCTGAAAAGGAAAGTATTTGAAATATTTTTTAAAATTATGATTTGCTATTTTTGTAAGAGTTGACATATTGTGAATGCAGGTGGGAAAAATGACAATAAAATTACTAAACATATACATAATTTTCAGTCTTATGGATTAGTTGATTTTGTCAGAAAATATTTATTGTTAATTCCAATAATTTTAATATTTAAAAATCGGGAAAGTATCACAAGACTGAAACATAAAGAAATTTGCATCTATAGGAATTTGGTGCGACACTGGTAAATATCAAAAACAGTTCTAATCTCACAAATGTTTTGAAAGGAACACTAAGAAGCAAAATAAGAATAATATGTGTGTTGGGCTTTTTGGCTGTAATGAAGGATAGAGCCTAAAAAAGAAAAAAAAATCCAGTTACTTTTAACATGTAAATTATAGAACTAAAATATTGTAATTTGAGATATAGAAAGCATACATGACCAGATTCAGTAGTGAAGTAATATTAGTTTATTTTTTTGCTAGGAATTGAATCTAACTCTAATATTCATAACTTTTAACTTTAATTATGTAACAAAATAGGTTGATGGATGTTAGGTCTCATGTGGAATTTCACAAGTTTTCACTGTTATTGGTCCATTGTCTGTTTCTTTCAACTCAATAAAATCAAGCATAACAAATGACATATTGTTTCTTAGCAAGGAATGCAATATAACCAGCCTTCTAATCAAAAGACATTGTGAATATCACTGAGATTAATGAAAGGGTGGAATAAATAAGATGTTAGTGATGTGTAGATAACCTCAGCATGTTGTTAACTCAGAGAGTAAATAAACTGGAAAAAAACAGGCTCTACATAGCATTACTCATTGAACTAGTGTATTTTCTTGAGGGCAGAGGGGCTGTGTAAAGAATAATGAAGAACTAGGAATGTTGACTGGGAAAAAATTACAGAAGGATAAATACTTAAATTGAAAGAAATAGAACAATTTGGAAAACAATTATCCCTGGGACACTGTAAAATATGGCAAGATGGTGGGATCATATAGAGTCTTGTTCCACTGTTCAGCTTTCTGATCCAAGATTCTCACTGACTGTGGTCATGCAACCCTGCATTTGCAGCCATTTATGCTTCTTCAAACTATTTTATGAAAATGAAGAGACAGACCTCCCATTCACTCTGGTTTCCCCAGAAACATGCACATTCAAAATGATGCACTTCAGTTATTTTGTGTACTAGACTCAGAATGAAACCTGAAGTTTTTCTTTATAGAAAAGCTGCCAACAGTAGTTGCCAAAAAGAAAAGACAATTGAAGAACATGAACCATCTTAGCACTTCTCAAGTGTTCTTATACTTCATTAATCTTCAAAGGACTCTGAAGTATTCAGCAACCTTAAGAAATGGCTTATAGGTCAAAACAAATTGAAAGGTTGAATTGTTTATTACATATGATGTACTGTTGGTGCAGTTGAATTGTGCATTAAATATAAAATAAAAAAATATAAAATATAAGAGAAGACTGAACAGTGATGATAAACATGAAGAATATCTTGGGTTCATCTTTTTTCTACCTACTGTGGAAAACAGTGCACTTCTTTTTCCCATGATTCTACACAGTGTTTCATTTCGAATTAATGTTGAAAATCCATATACTGATCAGTTCCAATGAGGACATATTGATTTATGACATCTATGATGCTCACACCATTTGTACAGAAACCCAGATTTGTTAGAATAGTTGTTTTCAAACTTTTTTTTTCCAGAAATAACAAGCCTGTATAGTATTTTTGTGGATAACCACAGATAAATATGTGTAAATCTCAAAACATATTTCCATCAAAGTTTCAAAGTTGGGACAGTAGTTTTGTAGCAAAACTTGTACTAAATGGTTAGTACTGCCAAGAGTATTGCATTAGGGTAATGTGACCTCAAGGACTGAGCTGCTGAATAAGCAGCCTGCTAATTAGATTTTTTTGTTTGTCATTTTTTGATCTAAGTTGTCTTTCTCCTTGTTGGTTATATACTTTCTGAATAGTGGGACAAACATTTAGGGTTTCAAATACACATAAAGTATTCTAAGTAATACTTTCCCATAAGTTTAGAACTTGGAAAATATACAAAAACTTAAGAGAAGATTACAGTATGAAATAATTAATTAGACTTAGATCCCTTGTTCAGCTGTATGCATGAGCTCAGCTAGTCTTCAGCAGAAAGGAGGTTAGTATCTTGTCAGCAGTTTTTAGGGTTACTATATGAAATTAAATACATGTTCATCTTCTTGTATGTCTGCTGAGCATTCAATAACTTGATTTCAGTTTACTTAGTAAATTAAACTATTGTAAAGAACCAAGTCAAATTTAAGGCAGAGCAACATTACTGAGATTTGTAAACAGTAGAATATCTAAAATTGAAAAAAAATATTAGCCTTGGAATTCTAGCTATCCAATTTACCAATAAACATATGATATCGATCTTATGTTTTAATTTATGCTCAAGGATATAAAAATAACTAATGAAGTATCAAGTTTCCAAAGAAATACTCATTTACAGCAATCTGCCAGTTTACATTCTGACTTCAACTTCAAGATCAGTACTACAGAAAATCAAAAGTAAATCCACTAAAAAAAAAACAAAACTCAAATGTCTGTCTTTTAAAAATACCATTGTTCAGAAGAAGTCTAGAAACTTCATAGCAAATAAAGTATAAACTGAATTCTGAAATATTTCTGAAGTGGTGTCAGCGATGGTTTCCTAGGTCAGACTTCAAACTACAGTGCATTAGATTTAGAGAGGCTTTTGAACCACAGATAGTGAACGAATCATTGAATCATAGAATGGCCTTGATTGAAAAGGACCATAGTGATATCATCTAGTTTCAACACTCAACCACAGGCGGGGTCATCAACCACTAGACCAGGCTGCCCAGAGCCACATTCAGCCTGGCCTTGAATGCCTCCAGGGATGGGGCATCCACAGCCTCCTTGGGCAACCTGTTCCACTGTGTCATCACCCTTTGAGTGAAAAACTTCTTCCAAATATCTAACCTAAACTTTTCCTGTCTCAGTTTAAAACCATTCCCACTTGTCCTATCACTATTCACCCTCATAAACAGTTGTACCCCCTCCTGTTTTTTACTCCTTCAAGTACTGACAGCCACAATGAAGTCTCCCTGGAGCCTTCTCTTTTCCTAACTAAAAAAGCCCAATTCTCTCAACCTTTCCTCATAGCAGAGGTGTTCCAGCCCTCTGATCATCTTAGTGGCCCTCCTCTGGACCTGTTCCAAAATCTCCACATCTTTCTTGTACTGGGGGCTCCAGGCCTGGACACAGTACTTCACCTGGGGCCTCACAAGAGCTGAGTAGAGGGGGACAACCACCTCCCCCCTCTGGTGGCCCCCCTTTTTTAATGCAGCCGAGAACACAGTTGGCTTTCTGAGTTGCAAGCACAAACTGCTGGCTCATGTCCAGCTTCCTGTTTACCAGGACCCCCAAGTCCTTCTCCACAGGGCTGCTCTCAAGGAGATCTTCTCCCAGCTTATATAACTACCTGGGATTTCCCTGGCCCAAGTGCACTCTGCACTTGGCCTTATTGAACCTCATTAGGTTTTCATGGGCCCACTTCTCCAGCCTATTCAGGTCCCTCTGGATGGCTTCCCTGCCTTCCAGTATATCAGCTGTACTGCTCAGCTGGTTGTCATCTGCAAACTTGCTGAGGGTGCACTTGATGCCATCGTCTATGTCATTGATGAAGATGTTGAAGAGCACTGGTCCCAAGACCAACCCCTGAGGGGCACCGCTTGTGACCAGCCTCCACCCTGACACAGAATCACTGATCACAACCCTTTGTCTATGACGAGCCAACTAATTCTCAATCCATAGGACAGTCCATCTTTCAAATCCATGCCTCTCCAATTTAGAGAGAAGGGTGTGATGAGGGACCTTGTCAAAAGATTTGCAGAAGTCCAGATAGATGTCATCTGTTGCCCTTCCCCCATCCACTGATGCCGTCACTTCATCTGGCAGCAAGCTTATTTTGGAAAAGCAGTAATACTACCAATTTCCACCTGCTGCTCATAAAGCTGAATTTCTAAAGTTACCTTTGACATTTTGCAAGTGTAAACAACATAATGGACAAAGAAGAATAGGGCACATCCCTACATCATTTGGAGAGACCACCCAAGAGTAAGCTGACAGAAAAACAATTGTTTGCCTGGTAACAAGATTTATGTGTATGCACATAAGACAAACAATTCAGTTCCTCTGTGGATCAGACTCAGTTCCCAACGTTTTGTACAGATGCATTGTCGGAAATGCTTGACAATTTTTTCATTTCTAATAAATATTTTTTAGAGTGAATATGGAAAATGGGTAACTTCTGAAGTTATAGAGGTGATTTAGGTTGCTGATGCACATTACTTTTCTCAAACACCACAGCTGATTAAAGAGATCCCTATACTACTTTCAGTATTTTGCTTCACACATTTTGTGAAGCTCAAATGAAAAAAAAAACAAACAAACAAACAAACAAAAAAAAACCTAGAAATAAAAAAGAAGTAAATAAAGAGAAAAGAGAAAAAAGAAAAGAAGAAAAAATAGGAAAAAAGAGAAAAAAGATAAAAAGGGGAAAAGAGAAAAAAAGGTTAAAGAGGAGAACAGAGAAAAAAGAAATAAAAAGAAAGAATTTAGAATTGAATTCAATTTAGAATTGACGTCCTGTAAAAATACGTGAGAACTGCATTCTGCAGTTCAAGAGTGTGAATCCTAGTGTATGGAAAAAAGAGAAAGTCAAGACGAAAGCATGGAGGAAAAAGGGCCTGTTCCTTTCAGAAGTCCTTCTTGCCTTCTTGCTCTTAAAGAGCTTGCCTAAGACCACTGTGGAGCTGCAATTGAGTCATGCACTTTGTCCAAATAGCCACTTGGGCAATAAATGGACTGAGCTCAACAGAAGTAAGTATGGTTAGATTTTTTGCATGATATGTTTTATGTGATCATAAAGGGCTCAAATTCTAGAGATGCAACTTCTCTATGCTACATGGCCCTCTTTTCTCAAAATGATGAGTCTCTGGGGAAGAAATTGCACTTAAGACTTCTAGTTCTAGTATTGGTAATATGCCTAATTGGTTGATGATTTTATCTGCTTGTTTATTCTGAACTGTTCTGAATGGAGAGGTGAAAAGAGCCAGATATGAGTTAAATAATGGTTCAACACTTTGAAAACTATCTACATCTCAATTTTATATAAAACAAGTATGTAATAATAAGATGTCATAGTCTGCCTTAGTGCCCAGGAAAAAATAGAATGAACACAGTTTATGTAGAGGTATATAACATGCAAATCAAGATACTAAAAAAAGAGAAAAATGAACTTAGAAGTTAAGGAAATTAAACAATTTATACTGAGTGGGGAAAAAAAGTGGAATATTACTGCCGGACATCAATATTGCTGTAACAGTGTAGGGCTACGTACTGTCCTCTGCACTGTTTCCAAGCAGTAACAGTAGCTAAAAGATAAACAAGCAGGACTTTGATGCAAACGTAAACTCTTTGAACTCTGTAAAGTAATAATTAGAAAGCTAAATTAACTACAAAGCACTCAGTTCAAGACATGCTTAAGCAGTTCTTAGAAGAATGGCATTTCAAAGCTCAAGCTTCACCTGACAGCATGCATTCTACAAAGTACAGCAGTTCTGAATTAAAGTAAAGTAACCACACAGGACATTACCACAGCAACTGACTGACTGACTTTTAGTACTTGCTTAAAATGATAATGGGAGTCTAATTTTTTCGTTTTCTTCTTTTGGCTGAATACACAAATGAAAATAAATTAAAGATGCACATGACCCACCTGAGCTGAATCACTTGGTAAAGCTTATATGAGTAGTTATATTAACATCAACAAATTTGAAAGAAAATTTCAGTAAGAAGAACCAAAAGAACAATAAATTTGTTGTTTCAAACAATCATTCGTCGATTTGCAAGCAGAAAAAAAAGAGCCACATTTCATATTTAAATAATTTTTTTTAAATATTTTCTTTTTAATTTCATTTTATATAGTATCAAATATGGAGATTCAAAAAATTAAATTTCATGAGTTTTTCTGTTCTGTTCTGTTTTGTTTGTTTTGTAGTTTAACATTTGATATGGACATGCTGTAACTAAATCAGAATCTTTTCATCCAGAAAGCTTCCCTTGGCATCTAATCTACTCTTGGTAGGCAAAGCCCAGCTGGGTATCTAGAAGATGAAGTAAACCCAGGTTCTTGGTGTCCTGCCCTTTGTTTAACCATGAGCCTGGCTGGATGTCTTTGGTTATGTGTCACCAACAGTGGATTTGTTTCCTTCTTATGAAGACATCAGTAAAGTACTCTCTGATTATTTAATGATAACAGCAGGTTTCTGAAGACCTGCAGGAACAGGTAACAGGAAATAGAAAAACTCAGTTTAATTAATAAATAATGATTATATTTTTACTATTATTAAAAATAACTGCATAGTAACTATATGCATTGTAGCAAATTGTTCCTCAGGAGTCAACTCATAAAGTGACTACAATTGCCGTTAACTTCCCTTTTCCTGCTGTATTTATGTTCACTCTTTTTCTGTGTGATGTTCTGTTGCATGCAGATGTCCCACATACTAACAGGAGAGGCTGGACCAGGGTGTACTGCATGAAGATGATTAGAAGATGCTCCATGATTCTCCAAAACTCCCCAGTAGTCTGTTGAGAACTTATGCTGCAGAAGAGGGAAGATGTGACAAAGACAGAAACAGTAGTGTATTAAGCATGACAACTTTCTGCTCCCAGTGTGCACTGTCTTGCTGAAAGGACTAACTATAATCTTTGACAAAACAAGGAAGATGTAAGGTAGAACAGAGGAGACTGGAGTGAAATGAGAGGGAAGAACCTGGGAAGGGAGCAAAATAATTTTGTGAAGTGTTTTCATTTTTGTTTCTCTTCTTTGCTTTTGCTTCCCAATACCAAACATCATTTATTACGTATGTTCCAACCCAATACAGTGAATGGTAGTCAGCCTAGCTCTAGGACAGATGCAAGAAATTCATACTGAAGGACAAGAGTGAAAATTCTGTGTCACTCATCTGCAAAACCAGTGTCATAGCATAGATATTCAAATCAGTAAGTAATATTTAGGTGATTTAAATAGGTCAGAACAAGAGACTGAAGAGACTGGTTACTCTGAATGAAGTGAATGTTCCCTTGTAGAGAGAACAAATTCAAGAGGAAGGATTACTTCACTGTATTCAGTATATTTCTGCCGCTAAGTGCTGCAGCAGATACATGGAGCCCCATGAGTGTCTTTGGATTTTCAAAGGAGCCTGAAGGAAAAAAAGAATGGGTAGGAAAAAAATGGAAATAAAGGCCTTTTCTATTAGTAGCTGGTTATTTAGTAGAGTAGTATTTAGTAGACTAGTAGAACAATAAAGTGGTGCTAAAGCTACTTTTAAAAATTATTTTATTTTTAAATTAAGAAACTGTACTCTGAGGATTATTTTTTCCTTAACATTGACTTTTTATAGGAGTGTCCTATAACTTTATTCACAGTATATGTTATCATTTTCTTGAATGACACAATGGCTTTGCAAAGTATTTACAAGAAGTTATAAAGAAGTTAGATTATCACATTTTTTTTCTTGCCTTGAACAACATTTACTCTTTGGTTTCTTTGGTTTCTGGTGGTCCCAAAGGGCTTCTGTCTTTCTACTAGCTAGTTACACATTGTTTCACTGACCATGAAACCACATTGCAGAGTAAGACATAACAGATCTGGTTCTCAGATTCTCAATGCGTGACAGTTTGCATGTAGGGAAAGTAGGTGAAAGTGTATGTATTTTTCCTCTTTAAATCTTCTGAGTAGAAGGAAATGAGTTGGATACATCACACTCTGTTTATGACAGTGGCAACGTTTCTCAGCCTGAACATGCTTGCCACAATAGTAAGTGGCTTTGTTACTCCGACAAAATCCCTGTGCATTTTTCTGGCTCAGAGGAGCAGTTTCAAGATTCATGGGTTTGGATAGGTCTCATTGTTATGGTTTAGGTCTTAATGAATACTGATAAAATATTCATTGGCTTTTGAAATTTTATTTTAATTTTTTTAAGGTTTTTGAAATGTTGCTCCAATGTGGATAACTAAAGGTATCCTGCAATAAAAGTTCATAAAAATGTGTTGATGGTATCAAAGCATCAACAAAATTCTCTTTATGGTTACCTTCCAAACACTTTTTCTGCTGACCAGGCTTTTATTTCTTGTTTAAATATTAATTGCTGAATTGCTAGTTTGAAAACACTTTCCTTTAGGCACATGGCTGCACATTTTTTCTTCTTCTCTTCTTAATTCTCCCTCACCATCTCCTCACTTGCATCCAGTGAAGACATGTTTAACAAATATTAGATTCAAGAGGTAAGAAGGATCAAGAAATAATTGGAACAGTGTCATTCATCATGCTGTCCTTGTCAAATGAAAATGTTATCAACTCTTATCTATGTAAAAACAAAAAGTGACAAAAAAACGAACTACAGAAATAAAGAAAAAAAACCCTCAACTTCTCTAAAGTCCTGTTCGAAAGAAGTGTATTGAAAGGCTCTCCTCTGCAAAATCTCCTTTTATGTGTCATGTTGCCATTCCCACAGAAAAAATTTTGGCTGTAATTTTTTGGTGTTTGCCTTTTGCAAAAATGAGAGATCAAGAGCCAGACAAATAATGGAAAAAATATTAAGTTAGAATTCTTCAGTTGAAAAAATACTAACATTTTCAATCTGCAAACTTCAGATTAATTACCCTGTTTTTATCTAGATCCTAATGATTTGACATGGGGAAGGAGTGCAAAAAAAAAAAAAAATATTTCAAACCAGGCACTGAAGATGCCTTTGTAAACTGCTTGCAAAATCAATTCTTCATCTTGGTGGTCCTCAAAATCCAGCTACAAGGCCTTTGATTTATGATACATTTACATGAAAAGGTTCAAAAATTGAGACAGTTTTGTATTTCATCAGTCTGAGAATGATCTTCAAAAACGTTCTAAGATTTTCAAGATAGAATGTAGTTCAGCTGCTTCCTTTAAAAACAAAGTAGTCTCTTCTCTGATACAGCGTTCAGACTCCTTCCTCTGACATTTATTGTGTCTATCCTTTGGAAGTCAAGCAGATTTCTCCAATTAGCAGAGTTCTCCATATGGTGTTTGGACTATGTGTGACTGTGTATTTCATGCTGTCATAGCTGGAAGCTAAACTGGGATTCTTGTGATCTAAAGGCAATAACTCTGCTTGGTGAAGCTTATCCTTAGCCAATGCGAACTAAGCAAACATCTCTGCAGCTGTAGCTGTTCTTTCTATAATTTAAGCCTTTGAACCCTGTATTACCTTAAGCCAAATCAAACCAAAACTTGCAAAGGGTCCAACATGGGTAACAATTCTACAGTAATAGCATTCTGGAACTGTCCAAACTGGAACAAACACTGAAGTCTGTCATTTACAAAACAAAAAGCCTCGTATACCTCTTAAATGACAATACCTCTTGAAAAAGAAGCTGCATGTTTTGGCTCTTAAAACAGTTTTCTGACTGCAATACTTTCCCATGATTCTGCTTGCAACCTGGTTGTCATTAAAAATAAGCCTTTGTATTTGAGGCCATAACTTCACCTTTTCAGAGCTGATAAGGATAAAAGGAGGAAAGGGGACATCAACTAGTTTTGATTGCTCTCAAGAGTATTACAATGGCAGTTCTCTTTTGAAGCACTTTATTACTTAGTCAGAGGAAGTCAACATTCAAAATTCTCTTCTTGAAGAGTCCGGAACTATTTGAACACAATGTGTACACCTATTGGCTAACAGCATTTAAACTCTTCCATGTCTGATGCCACTCCTATATTGAAACTAGCTTCTCTCGAAGTAATCAATGCAATCCTGTTTCTTCCCTGTGCTTTTGATGGTTTTTTGGGATATTCAGTTCCATGTAGTTCAGCTAATGATTTTAGCATTTTTTCTTGTAACTGGAAAATTATTTCTCACACCTTTTCTTTCAGCAGGAGTGTCTTTATCTTCAGCTCTTTGTCTATAAAGAAATGATGTGGATACTAGCAGACAAAGAGCTCCTTATCAAGCACTAGTTTCTCTTATTGCAGACTGTATGGCATACTTCAATAGATATAAATCATTGCATATTTAAGGAGAACATATTAGAAACTAGTATTTTTTTGTCATAATCATTTATTATGAGTTTCTGTGGTATTTAGGCCTGGACTATGTATGCAAACCATGCACTTATTTTTGTAGCATTTCCAACAGGTATTCATGGAATTACATTACAATCAAGAACATGCAGTCACAAAGAAGAGCCTGAAAATGTAATAGGAGTGCAAACAATGTAACAAATACTTCAAAACTGATGAGGAATGCTAGTGAACACAGAGGAGGATGCCCAGCACTCAGTGGAAAAACTCCAATGGAAATTGTATTTCTAAGCATGTGACTTCTGGGAATCACAGATAAGACAACAGCTGAATATTTTGTATATTGAAAAGGGAAAAAACTGCAATAAGTCCTCCTTCTCCAGACAAATACGTGTGAATTACGTGGCAATGCACTTGGAATGCAAGCAAGAGAGAACAGTTGCCCGTACGTATTCCTGCCTGTGACACAAAATTACTGCAGCAATAGTATCTCTGCTCATCTACACTTCCCTGTATTTACACATGCAGGGAGAATACTGGTCATTGCCATTGGTCACAGAAGATGAATATTTTATTATTGTTATTTCTGATGTGGAGGACAAGAATATTTCAACCATCTATCTCCAAGAATACTGAAGATTTCCCTTGTACTGTTGTTGCAGTTATGAGTGAGCAGGTAGGAGGCATGCACAGCGTCTTTAACCAGGGAAAACATTATTAAGCTGTTGCCGTCAGATTTATCTAGTCTAAGTTAAAAATAATGAAAGAGAGCATGAACGAAGGGGAAAACATTCTGTTGCTCATGCAATAATAGTAAATAGCTAGAAAAGCAGAAAGAATCTGATCTGGTGTAACTATATAGCAAATAGACTCAGCATACGTCTGAATACAATGAAAATTACTGTTCTTAAGGCAACAACAGGTTCTTGCAGAGCTTGTACTGAATCTACTTAAGCATGAGTGAGAAAATGATGCCAGCTCAAGGTACAGCTCTGAGTGTTATTTACAACTAGAATTTCAAGGAATGTATATTGCAATCCGAATTCTTTTCCTAGGAGCAAGGATTCACGGAGACCTACGACCTTAACTTTGGATAATATATTTACAGGAAGTTATTTGATTTCTGGTACTGGTAAAAGTACTAATGTATTTTTTCATTAATTGTAAAAGGACTGACAGATAAGAAAATATTATTTTGTACATATATTGCTATGAAAGTAATGCCTCCTATTTATTACCATGGAAACTACAGTTGATACAACTATTTGATGGAGCAAATTCTCAGCCACCAACCACTCTTTTTCAACATAATCATAACTACCTTTGCAATTTTTGCCAGCAATGAACAAAAGACTGCAAGCTGCACTAGTAAAAATCCATGTCACCAGGGGTGACACTGTCTCTGTCACAACTGCTGAAACAGAATCACAGAATTGTAGGGTTTGGAAGGGACCTCTAGAGTACAAGTCCAACCCCCCTGCAAAACAGGCTCCCTACAGCAGGCTGCACAGGTAGGCATCCAGGCAGATCTTGAATATTTCCATAGAAGGAGAATCAACAACCTCACTGGGTAGCCTGTTCCAGTGCTCCATCACCCTCACTATGAAGAAATTATTTTGTATATTAGTGTGGAATTTCCTATGCACAAGTTTATGGCCATTTCCCTTTGTTCTATCCTCACAGACCTCTGAGAAGGGGTTGGCTATGTCCCTTTGACTCCCATACTTAAGATATTTATAAATATTAATTAGATCACCTCTGAATCTTCTTTTCTCGAAGCTGAACAGGCCCACGTCGCTCAGCCTTCCCTGATGGGGGAGATGCTCCTGGCCCATTTATCATCTTGAAACTCACCACCCATGGCCTCACTGTGCTCATACCTGCTGTTTGGTCTTCATAAACATTCAACAAACAACAATGAACGTCAATATGTGCAATCTTTTCCATGTAGAGAAACTCATGGACACACCCTTGCTTCATACACACAGATACATACAGATACACACAGATACATACAGATACATACAGATACATACAGATGCCATTCTGTAAGACTGTCTCTCTCTTGCCATCTGTCACATGGCAACAAAATGTAAGGGAATATTGGTGGGAAGGTTCAGCCTCTACTGCCAAATCACTATATCTGCCTCTGATATCGTGGCAAACATAATAAAATAGGAGGCCTTTCTTTCAGAACAGCCATTTTATATAAAATCTATTGTCTTATTGATGCATTGCTATTTTTTATATAGTACTTAGTGAGTTAACCAATCAAAAAATTCTGGGATGAATGTTTTGTGGAATTCCAAATAAAAATGTTTTCCTGTGCCTAAGTAAAATGGTTAATGTAACTTTCTAAAATGCCTTCTACAAACGTCTTAAGAGCATATACCATGAAGGGTATATGCTGTGTGGTACTTTGAGCAAGAATTACTTGAAGTGCTAATTATTCATTTAGATGAGGAGGTTCAGGAGTTCCTTGATGTCTGATGATCTGTGAAAAAAGCAGGAGAACATTTTATACTGTATGGGAGATCTTTTAATTATCTTTGTAGAGAAATGAAAGTATAAAGAAGATATTTAAATTATAGCTGGAATTTTAGATTGAGTTAATTTTGATTGGCCTTGAGTGAATCTAGGTAAGTATACATGCATAACTGCATTTATGCATAATACATGTATGAACATTTAAAATATTTGTGTGTGCCATGTAAATCTAATGAATAATAATGTAATTATAAAGTGTGTCACTGATATCATCTACCTGGACATCTGTAAGTCCTTTGACATAGTACCCCACAACATCCTTCTTTCCATATTGGAAAGATATGGATATGATTGGTGGACTGTTCAGTGAACAAAGAACTGGCTGCAGAACCAAGTCCAAAGAGTGGTGGCCAATGGCTCAGTGTCTGGATGGAGATCAGTGATCAGATGTGTCCCACAGGAGTCAGTGCTGGGACTGGCAGCCTTTAATTTCTTCATCAGTGACTCTGTTATTGGGGTCAAGTGCACCTTCAACAAGTTTGCTGATGACATCAGGCTGTAGGGTGTGATCAACACAGCAGAGAGACAGGATACCATCCAGAGGGACATAGACAGACATAAATAAACAGTGTGCCTAAGTGATAGTCACACATCATCACACTTGATAAATATTTCAAAAAATGTTCATCTGTATGTGCAGAGAAGTGCCATAATGTCAGCAAGATTAGTTTTATTTTGGATTACTGCACGCGGTAGCTTTTTTTTAAACATAATTTAAAGCTACCCATACTCCTGACTTTTTCATTTGTATGTATCTTGTTTTTCAGGGGGGAAATGCTAGTTGTAACTTCATTTTGAACTGATCATGTTTGCCTTCATATTCATTGTGGATCAGAGGAAACACTTTGCCTTTTTTTTTGAGTTCTTAAGTGCATGAAGTCTGGGGACCATTACATTGTAATGAAAATGTACTTAGACTTTTTTAGATTTTAGAAGTGACAAGTAATTTCAGAGCTTGTAGCTTTTTCCTTATTGCCTTTCCGCATTCTATCGAGTCCTTAGCGACCCTCCCAGCAATTTGGCATTAAATATGTTGATCTTGGTAATATATCTGATGAAAATTCAAAGGTGTGTCAAAAACAACTTCAGAAAGAGACATATTTTGTTTTTTTTACTATGGTTGGTGCAATTTACAGTTTGTACCATGTTTTATTCTAGGAATCTTTCATGGGACACATTCACATGTTTGTAGGGCATTGGAACAGATTTAATGTGTGTGTGGGGAGAGTATAAGAATAAATATATTTTATTTTGGGGGCAAAACTCTTATAATGAACCTCTGAGTTCATTAATGTTGTAGGTTCCAGGAATTTCTCATAAGGAATACACTTATGCAGAATGACATGCTTAGTGGATTTGCTTTAACAAAGCATCTTGATTATAAACTTAATTAGGTTATCTGTTTGGGTTTTGTGCTAATGTAAAGTTGTCTGAAGAGGATTAGTTTTGCTATGCAGAGAAACTTCTGCAATGCTGTCTCATGATGAGTGGCCCTGATAGTTCTATCACCCGACTTGTTCATATACAGATTATACAGATTCCATTTAAGCACATAAATTTTTCAGTAACATATAAATTCAGAGCCATAGTTAAGTAAATATAATAAAAATTACACTATAATTTAATAACATAAATATAGGCATGCTTTATATAAGTATATTATGCATTATTATGGATATAATTTATGTAATACAAGTTATATGAATATTTGCAGAGAGAAAATTAGAAAGGCAAAAGCCCAGAAATAACTTAAACTGGCTACTTCTATAAAAAATAACAAAAATATTTTTACAAATATATTAAGAACAAAAGAAAGGCCAAGAACAATCTCCTGCCTTTATTAGATGCGGCAGGAAGATTGACACCAAAGATGATGAAAAGGCTGAGATACCTAGTGCCTTCCTTGCTTTTGTCTTCATCTGTCAGAACAGTTATCCTCAGGGTACTCATCCCCCTGAGTTGGAAGACAAGTTTTCAGGAGGAAACTGTTATCAGCTTGCTGTTCCAGACAGACTGTTACAAGTCTATAGGGCCAGATGAGATCCACCTGAGGATACTGAAGAAGCTGACATAAATGCTTTCCAAGACACTTTCCATCATTTATCAGCAGTCCCCATCAACTGGGTAGGTCACAGATGACTGGAGACTTGCCAGTGTGACTACCATCTACTAGAAGGATTAGAAAGAGGATCCAGGGAACTACAGGCCTGTCAGCATGACTTCAGTATCAAGGGAAGTTGTAAAGTAAATTATCTTGAGTACAATCACTCAGTACATGCAGAACAACCAAGGGATCAGGCTCAGCCAGCATGCCTCATGGAAGGCGGGTCTTGCTTGGCAAACTTATCTCCTTCTACAATCAGGTGCTCTCCTTATGGATGAGGGAAAGGGTATGGATGTAATCTACCTAGACATTGCCAATACTTTGACGCTGTCTCTCACAGAATTCTCCTGGAGAATCTGCCAGCTCATGGCTTGGGCAAGTGTACTCAGCTGGGTAAAAATCTGGCTGGATGACGGCCATGAGAATGATGATGAATGGAGTTAAATCCAAGTGAAGATTGGTCATGAACAGTGTTACCCAGGGGTCAGTACAGAGGGTGGTTATGTTTGATAACTTTAATGATGATCTAGATGAGCGGATTGCGTGACCCTCAGTAAATTTGCATATGACATCGGATTGGGAGGGATTTGCCTGAGGGTAGGAAGGCCCTACAGAGGGATCTGGACAATCTGGATTGACGGGTTGCAGATGGAAATTACTTGACAAAAAATTTGAGAGTTTCTGGTCAACAGCCAGCTGAACATGAGCGAGCAGTGTACCCAGGTGGCCCCATAAGACTGGTTGTATCCTAACTTGTATCAGAAATAGTGTGGCCAGCAGGACCAGGGAGGTGGTCATCCCTATGTACTCAGCACTGGTGAGGCTGCACATTGAGTGTTATGTTCAGCATTGGATCCTCACTATAGCAAAGACATTCAGGTGCTGAATGCTGAAAGAAGGGCAACAAAGCACAGCTCTTACAAGGATAGCTGAGCAAACTGAGATTGTTTAGTTTTGAAAAGAAGAGCCTGGGGAAGACCTTTTAAATCTCTACGACTACCTGAAAAGAAGTTGTAGTAAAGTGGGGTCAATCTCTTCTTCCATGTAACTAAAAATAGGACAAGAGGTAATGGCTTCAAGTTGTGCCAGAGGAGGTTCAGGTTAGGTATTAAGAACATTTTCTTCTATGGAACAGTGGTCAAGTATGGGTAAAGTCTGCACAGGGAATTGGTGGAGTCACCATCCCTGAAGCTATCTAAGAAATCTAAAAAACCTACTGATGTTTAACAAGGTGCAGGGTGTTGCACTTGGGTCAGGGTAATCTCAGATATGAATAGAGGTTGGGAGAAGAACTCACTGATTGCAGTCCTGTGGAGAAGGACGTGGGGGCCCTGGTGGTGGACATGAGCCAGCAGTATGCTCTTGCAACTCTTAAGACCAACAGTTCCCTAGGCTGCATCAAAACAGGGTTGGCCACCAGGGAGAGGGAGAGGATTGTTCCCATCTGCCCTGCCCCTGTGAGGCCCCCTCTGGAGTACTGTTTCCTCCAGTACAGGAAAGATGTGAAACAGATGGAGCAGGTCCAGAGGAGGGTCATGAAAATGATCAGCAGGCTGAAGCACCTCTCTTATGAGAGAGGCTGGGCTTGTACAGCCTGAAGAAAAGAATGCTTCAGGGAGATCTCATTGCAACCTTCCAGCACTTGAAAGAAGCTTATAAACAAGAAGGAGAGCAATTTTTAACATGGTCTGATTGTGACAGGCCAAGGAAGAATGGCTTTAAACTAAAAGAGGGGAAAGTTAGATTGGATGTTAGGAGAAAATTTTTTACTCACAGGGTGGTGAAGCACTCATATGGGCTGCCCAGAGAAGCTGTGGATGCTCATCTTTGGAGGCACTCATGGCCAGGTTGAATACCCTGATCTAGTCATTGGCAATCCTGCCCATGGCAGAGATTTGGCACTAGATGATCTTTGAGGTCTCTTTCAACTCAAGTCATTGTGTTATTGTACGATCCTATGTTACTGTGATTCAGGAATCTAGGCAGGAATCTACCTACAAAGGCTTTTATAACATCTGTATGTGCATATATTTGGCCTGCCTAAGAGCCTCGAGAAAAAAACTTTACTTTCAGATGCAATCTGAACTACTGGAATTATCAGGTCTTATATCAATGCATTTGTATCAAGCAAGGGAAACAACTGTACAATGATGTTTTACGGATTTTGTAGCCCCTACAAGAAATAAAAATAAAAAATCAGATACTGCTCTTCTGTTATCTTCATTTTTATGTCTGCATTCATTCATTTTTTGTTTTCTGCAAATTCAACTTAATATTAAATTTTAACATTAAATTATATTTTTTTTTTAATTGTGTTTTTAATTTGAAGGTTTATTTGATTTAATCCTAAAGGATGCTTTACTGGTAACTGGATATTGGTTTTCTACAAAACATTTGGGAAATAACTCAGACTGACAACTTACTTTTGTTGTCATTCATTTTAGTATCCTCACTTTTTAAAGATGAAAAATAAAACAAATACTATAAATGATGAAACAAGCAGGCAATGTCATACAATTCAGCACATATGGATAATGCTGCTCATTATGGATCTAGTTTTATATAAGAAAAAGTTTTAAATGACTTTATTATAAAGAAATTCTTTAATTATTTTTGAAAACAAATTTCAAGCAGGAAGATGATAAAAAGTGAAAACCCTGCTCTATTTCTAAAACAAATCTGAATATGGTCTCACAAAAACAGTTGGAATGTGAAGTCATGTTGAATTTGACAGCAATACATGAGCTGAATCAAATGTATAAAATGTAATTGAGTAAAATAATTGTACCCCCCAAAAGTCTCTTTTTTTGATTGACTACTTTTGATTAATTTGGAAACTTCGAAATCTTTGTGACTGGAATTACAGGCTATTTGTTGTTAAGTGTTAAAAAAAAAGAGAAGCTCTCCTCTGCATACTTCCACTGAAGACTAATTCCATAGCTCAAGGCAGTAATGTAACTACTAGAATGCACATATATTTTTTAGGCATATGCTGATGTTATTCATGGATCAGTTTGTACAGTGGAACTAAAAATAGAGATTTTTTTTTTTTTTTTTTTGCATTATTTTAGAACATTTATAGTATACCTTTTCCTCCCATGTGTTCTCTATATCTTGTAGAATCTTGGGACAGAGATAATCTCTTCCCCTTTAGATAAACGTTTTATGTGATTGTCGAATCAGAAAGTGTTCAATCATAAGAGAGCTATAAAGATGTTTTTCATCTCCAGTAAAACCAGTAACAGCGGAATGCTAACAGGAGAGATAAGACAAAGAAAAAATAGTAGGAATAAAATGAGAAAAAGCCCCATTGATTTGCTGACAGAGGCCTAGCAGCTGTCACAGTAAAACACCATTCTCTTGCACTTAATCAATGTCAGCCTCCAACCAAATCGCTCTGCAGCCCAGATGAAAAGCAATCAAGGGGAACACCTTCATAAGCATGAAACTTGCTAGATAGAGTTCAGTGAAGTGTGTCGTTATGCTTAGGCACTCCAAGTGTGTGATACATGACCCAAAAACTAATTAGAAAAATTTAACCCTTTCAGTGGAGGCAACAATTATTAGTCCTTTTAAAGAGAGATACTATGGTCATATCTTCATTTATGATTTTTGAAAGATATTGATTGTCTCTTGAATATTCAGTTTTTATTTCCCTTATTATCCTTATTAGCAATTATTCATTACATCTCTCAAAGTGAGTAACTATTTTAAGATAATTTAATTTTCATGGAAAGTAGCAGAAGGTTTGTAATTCTGTTACAAATCTTTCACAGTATTTTTCAAGAATTCCTAATAGATAAAATATGCTTTTCAGTTGTTTTTATCTTAGCTGAAAAACACAGTGTGTTGAAGATGAAACTAGAAGAAAAAACTATTAGTTTTTTTTCAAAAGTAAGTCAAAACACTGTTTTTTAATTGTAATGCATTGCTTGACAACTCTCCATGCAAGTAACTTGAATTTCGCATTCTTTTTTTTTATTATTATTTTTTAATTGACCAAACACAGTCTAAAATAGATTCTGGAATTATGCTGTCAAGTTCATTCAGATAAGACAGTAAATCAGACAGAGTGTTTTATTTTACAGTTCACTGAAGGGAATGGACTTCATCAACAGTTTTCATTGCATGCCACCAGCATTGTGCACTGTCACATTCTCGATACTTACAGCAGTTAGATTTTTGACAGTACTGTCTAGTCTATTATATTTTAAATATGACAGGAACTTCTTCAATTAATAAAGAATCTTTGCAACAAAATGTTGTTTTGTTAATCTTAGTAAACAGATTTTTTAGAAGAACATCATATTTCTGGTGGATTACAATAAAAGTTTTTTTACTGATCTTGTCTCATATGAAGTATATCTGCTGATACACATTTAGTAGCCCCTTCTTTCTTTCCCATGGGTTTACCTTTTCACAATTACTCACACACTAACAGCTAGTAAACATGCCACTGCTTATGAGTACTTAGATATCTTCAAAATGATACATCTGCCCTTTTTATTAATTTATTTTGTACTCAATTGGACAGCACAAATTTCTGTGCCAAAGAGCAACCTTATCTTTCATAATAGCCAGTGGAAACTGACATTTCACTATTTCACAAGTTAATCTACTGTTAATTAAAGCATGAGGGTGCACTCTTATCCTTTGCATTTTCATGGATTTTATGCTATTATAAAATCAAAGTATTTCAGAATACAAATGCATATTTAAATTCAAATGGCAGACTACTGAATAGAAATGCAAATAAGAGGACACATACATGACTGCACTATTTTGATTCAAGAGGACCATAAAATAGTTTAAACTTACTACTTACCTAATAAGTATATTTAGAATATATCATTTAGAATATATAGTATATATTAAGAAACAGTTGGATGACTCTATGATTCCGTCTCCCTAAGCTTATTCTCTCAAATAGTAAGACACTACTTAAATGAAGGATAAAACACTGTCACCTCACAGGAATTTTATGAAGTCCATGTTTTTTTCTAATTAGTAATTATATTTATTCTGAGAATTATCAGAATATATATTTCTCTCCATGTAGAAATATATGAAATACCTCTTCTATAAAAATCAAGTTGGGATAGAATTTTGGACATAGAATTAGTATCATTGCACACTTCATCTGTCCTGTCCTTAGCTATCCTCTCAGTAACCAATTTTGATCACAGTTGGAGAGACCATACTATTATTAGTGGTCATTTTAACTGAGCCCAGGCTTCGTATTCCATCCAAAATACTCCTATATGACTAAAATGACACTTTCTACTCAAAAGAGCTAACAATTTTAGTATAACGGTAGATCAGACAAATATACTAATGCGAAATATGTGTAATTAAAGGAAAACACTAAATATTGTTGTCTGTCATATATATAATAAGAGAAATACATATTAACTTCCTTGGACAGTACTCTGTTGAGTTATCATCCTTGTCAAAGACATAAACAATTCTCAAAGAAGGATGTAAGAAATATTGTGCTGTAACATCCATGCCCATTGACCAGGTGGTCTGCAGTTATTTCTCAGGATGATGTTCATTTGGGGAAATTCTGTTCAGGATGCAACTATTTTCTAACACTATCACAGGTTTTAGAATATATCAGGACAATAATCAGTCAGTATGCCAGGAAGCAGGCCCAATGTGGAAAGTGACAGATTTCCCTTATCAGTTAAAATATTCCTTACATCTTATTCAGACTTGTTACAAATTCAGCTCTGATGAGTTATAATCAATTTGTAACAGATTTGTTCCCAACATACAAGGAAGTAGAGAAGCTGAAAATTCTGTTAAATCTAGGTGCAGGAAAATAACACCGGAAGATAAGGACAGTGAAAACATGCAAAAATATTATTTTGCTTTGGGTGCAGAATGCTTCGTGCAGTTGTGAGAGGTAGAGTGAAATGAATGCCAGGTTGTGAAGGAAACACTGCACGTTGACTGGAATTTCACTTGGAAGGCATCTGTCAACCAGAAATCTACAGTTTTAACAAACTGCTCCTAAGAATTCTGTCATAGATAAATAGGAAATCTTAATGGTAAGAAACCTTCCTGTGTATCCTGTTCCATACTGAAGCCATGATTTTTCTTCTTTCTCTTGTGATTCTATCTCCTGTAGGGATGATAACAAAGATGTTTATCCAAAATAACAGGATTTTGGCAAACAGATCATCTTATGCATTGAGTTATGGGTTAAGATGGGTAAGAATTTATTTCCATTGCTTATTTTGGATTAGCTCTGTGTAGAATAATTTTCTTTTCCTGCAGGTGTTTGATGTGAGAATGGTCTACTTTGCTCTAGTTCAAGTACTACTTATCCCTATTACTTGCTACCGTCAGAACTTCTGACTGAACTGAGTAATAATTGAAATGTCTCTAGAGAAAATGTAAGGTTGGATCATGATCTAAAAAAAAAAAAAAAAAAAAAAAAAAAAAAAAAAAAAAAAAAAAGGATATATTGAATAGCTTTATTTAACCCTTCATTTGGTTTTGTTTGTACACAGAATGGTTATATTTATTGCGCAATGTTGGATGAATCATTTTGCTCTTCCATGCCAGCCTGTTCTGCATTGGTTGTGAATTGTAAAACCATTTTGAAAATATAGGTGGTGAACTATCTTCTACTATTTAACTTTGCAGTATCCGTCTTTCTGGGTTGAGAACTGTAGATACAAATATTATATTGATAATACATTTTTTGTTCATATTTCTATTAGACAAAATGACCTTACAAAGAAACAGTGATTCTGGTGAAATATCTGCTGAATTCAATAAAACATGGATCATGCCCTTTTCTGAAAAACTTTTGCTCAGATGAGAGTTTCAGATTTACTATAAGGATATAAACTCCTTTCACAGATAAGAGGAATGCCCCCAGAATAATGCTTCCTATTTTATTATTTTGGCCCACAGCACTGGGGCAGATGGTGGTGGTACGGCAGTAGAGGATGAACCTTCCTGATAATATTACATTACATTTTGTGACACAGTTTGATACCCCAAAGTTTACTTTTAATAGTACATTATTTCAGGATTTGAGAGAGGATAGAACCTCAGTGGGATTCATTAATTTTTTTACACACAATTATCAATTTCTATAATTTTACTGTGATTCAGTAGGATGGTTGGAAGTATGCTTAGAATTTTCTGATTTTTTTTAACATTTTCACAGAAAAACAGGATCTCATTTCATCCTTTGCAGTTATAGTTTGTTCAGTGCAAATATTTCATCATGATGTCACATGATTGAATAAGAGAGATGAAAACATGAAGATCTTGGTTTTTTTAACTTGTTCCCTGCAAACATGCAAAAATACTCCAAAACAATATTTATTGGTTACAAGTCTTTCACTAAAAAGATCTTTACATTAGTAGCATAAATGATTTACTCTTCTGTTTTCTACCTTTTTTCTCTTCCTCTTCACTGAGCCCTTTATTCAAAACCTTTCTATCTTTCTTCACTAGAGAAAAACATCTATTTTTAAGCATGATGGTTATTATTCTTGTCTCTTTGAAAGCTACTAACTAGAAGAACATGGATTTCTCACACCATTGTCTAAAACTGTCCTCATTAAGGAAAGAAAAACCTAGCAATTCTTTTCTTTGGAAGAGTCTTAAAAGCCTTGCTATCTTCTGAACTCAAGTAATTTGAAAGGGAAAAAAAAATAACTGTGGGAACTCTGTGGGAATTTTTCTTTCTCATTTCCTTCTTAATCAAAGCAAATTCATCATTCATATTGATTTTCCGGATAACTAAGCAATATCTTACTTTTCTCTATTCATTTTCTACTTTTTTCCTAATTACCTAGCTTTATTGCCAGGTAAGGCATTCTAAAGCCCTAATTTCAATGTACATTATTTTACATTTCGCTTTTCTGTAGATATAGAAATTTTAGGGTTTTTTTTTTTTTTCTTTTTTTTTCTCTAGCTGTTTTATTCATTGTAAAGCACAAGAAAGTCATGGAACTCTTGGAGCGGGTTCAGATGAGGGCCACTAAGATGATCAGAGAGCTGGAGCAGCTCTCCTCTTAAGAAAGGTTGAGGGAACTGGGCTTGTTTAGCTTGGAAAAGAGAAGACTCCAGGGAGACCTCATCGTGGCCTTCCAGTACTTGAAGGGAGCATATAAACAGGAGGGGAACAACCGTTTACGAGGGTGGATAGTGACAGGACAAGGGGGAATGGTTTTAAACTGAGACAGGGAAAGTTTAGGTTAGATATTAGGAGGAAGTTTTTCACTCAGAGTGCAATGACACACTGCAATATGTTGCCCAAGGAGGTTGTGGAGGCTGGATGTGGCTCTGGGCAGCCTGGTCTAGTGGTTGGTGATCCTGCCTGTGGCTGGGGTGTTGAAACTAGATGATCTTTGAGGTCCTTTTCAACCTAGACCATTCTATGATTCTATGATACTATGCTTATAAATTGTGGCATATGATACACTAGAACTAGCATGTATTTTCTCTCTTATGAAAATACAATGACAAGCTGTGAGTGAGGTATAGGTAATTAATGCCTAGTTATGTCCTTCTTTCAGTATTTTATACTTTTAAGTTTGGTTACAAACTGAATGCAATTTCTTCCCAAGGTCATAGGGTTACAGCTGTTTCCTCAGAGAACTGCAAATGGAAATCACAAAAAAAGCAAAGAAAAATCTGCTACAATTAACTTGTGTTGTCTTTAAATATCCTATGATAAAATGAAGTATATGATATTTTGATGAACTTTCTGAAAATGTGTTTGGAATTTCCAAGGCAGGTACTCATAAAAAGGACTTTCACAGAGTGAGAATTGGACCTGATAACTTCCATGTGGATTTTTATTAATGCAGAAGAGCTAAGCTGCACAGCGAATAAGTGTTGTGGCATCTCTATAAATCTCTGTTTTCTGAAGCTAAATATAAAATTCCTTTGTTTCTCCTCTTTTTCATTTTTATAACATTCTATCCTTAAATTCATTTACACTACAATTAGACAGATAATAGTACCTACATGCCACTTTCAAAAATAGTTTTGGAACAGAACTGTAATAGAAAAATAACATGATTTAACATTTTGGATAATTTTAAACTTTAGATTCTGGCTATTAAGGAACAAAGAACACTATTGAAAGTTTCACTCTATTTTCAGCACTAAAATCTTACAAGGTTTTACTCTCCACTAAAAATATCAATTCTGTATGATGGGTTACTAGATTTCCAGAATTAATTCGCTTATTAGTTCATGATGTTTAAAGGAAGATACCTTGGGAGTCACAGAAACCTTGCAGCTCAGGTAGGTGTAAGATATGTACTGTTCCTTAATTTGTTACTTGGACAATACTCTGGAAGAAGTCTGTGCTTTTATAAATGAAATTCTAGTGAGAATTGTTTTATGAGAGTGCTCTTCCATGTAGTGTTTGAAAAGTGATGTAGGATATTTTTTGGTCATCAGAAGTTGTAAATGATGAATTTGTAGATGTGATAAACTTGATCACTTGTAAAAGAGATTAACAGTTGAATTTGAAGTAAGACCAGAAAAGATACTTATATGGGGAAAGTTCCACTCCTGCTTCTTCTGCTTCATCCTGTCAGTCGTCTTCTTTTAAATGATTAATCATTTTAATAAATTAAGTAGAATACAATAGATGAAAAGATTATAATGAAAAGTATAGCATTCCGTTTTGGTGCTTGAAATGTATCAGTGCATCATAAAATTGACTGCTTGATCTGTAGCAGCAGAAGACACTCTGAGTATGCCTAGGAAAACCAAAGGAAGAATTTTTCATTAGAGATTCTATTTTTTTTACTGGGGGTTTATTTCTTCCCTGTTGAAAATATAATGGTAATGTGGAGATTTCTCTATCAGCTGTGGCCTCAAAATTATGTTGGAATTGGCAGAAGCAGAAGGGTTGGTGTAGGACTGCACAATGTGGGCGCTGGTAAACGAGCATTAGTAAATGAGAGCTTGAATCTTGTGAAAAGCTGATGCAGCTTGAACAGGCTGGAACTATAGGCTTGTGTCTATACCACATAGACTCTTATGATCACATTTTCAAGCTTTTGGGAATATATGAAATTCTCTAAAATAAAAATGTTTTTATATTATGTAACTGAGTATTGATTGATGAAGTCTATATAGTACATGTTTCAAAAATTTACTTGAGAATGGTTTTAACTCAGTTTTCACAGAATCACAGAATGGCCAGGGTTGGAAGGGACTTCAAGGATCATGAATCTCCAACCCCCCTGCCACATGCA
>JAOWBP010004700.1:30739542-30765690 GCA_028571105.1 Tragopan temminckii
TCTTCATCAGCTCAACTGGACTGCACTTCTCACCTCAGCGTTGTGGTGAGGCCTATCCACCTTTCAGACACACTCTCTCTTTTTAATTATATTTTGCTGATACTATATTTAGTAAACTAATTTGTTTCACCTCAGATTGTTGCTGCTGTTTTCAATTATTTTGGGGTCTCCTGTTTCCCTTTTTCTGAAGGCACGGATCCGTGGATCCCTTGGCCCCACTAGTCACGGAACCAGGCCGAACCAGCCCGTAAACCGTTGACACCAGGTCTTGCCTGATCAATTTGATGGCCTTCTATTATGGAATCATCAATCCATAACTATGTGGAAATTGGTGGGAAGAGGGAAGATAACTGATATAATCTTCTTGGGTTTCTCAAAGGCCTTTGACATGGTCCCACCCCACATACTTTTGTATAAATTGGAGAGATATTAATTTGAAAAGAGGACTATTTGGTGGATAGGGAACTAATTGTAAGGCTACAGCCAAAGGGCTGTGGCCAATGAGTCTATGTGCAGGTGGAGGCCAGTACTGAGTGATGTTTTCCAGAGGTCTTTCTTGGGTCCAGTATTCTTTAACACCTTTATCAATGACATAGGTGATGATACTGTGTGTAGCCTCAGCAAGTTTGCTGGTAACACCAAGCTGAACAGTGTGGTTTATAAAGAAGGAGGAAGGAATGTCATCCAGGGGAACCTTGACAAACTCTGAAGATGGGCCCTTGTGAACATAATGAGGTCTGAAAAGCAAAGTGGAAGGCTTTGCACTTGAGTCAAGGTAATCCCAGATATGTGTATAAACTGGGAGAAGAATGAGTTGGGAGTAGTCCTGCTCAGAAGGACTTAAGGGTTCTGGCTGATGAAAAATTACCATGAGCCAGCAGTGTACACTTGAAGCTCAGAAGATCAATGTTGTCCTGTGTTCCATCAAAAGAGTGGCCAGCAGGCTGAGGGAGATAATTGTCCCCTACTACTCTGCTCTCAAGAGACCCCAGCTAGAGTACTGCATCTAAGTCTGGGGACTCAAAACAGGAAAGATGAGGAGCTTTTGGAGAGGATCTAGAGGAGAGCCATGAAGATGAGCCAAGAGCTGGAGCCCCTCTCCTATGAAGATAAGTGGAAGGAACTGGGATTGTTCAGCCTGGAGAACAGAAGACTATGGGGAGACCTCATTGCAATATTTCCAATATTTAAAAGGAGTTTATAAACATGAGGGAAATTAATTTTTTAAACAAGTAGATAATGATAGGATAGGGGGAAATGGTTTTAAACTAAATAAAGGGAGATTTAGATGAGTTGTAAGGGAGAAGTTCTTCACAGAGAGAGTGGTGAGATTCTGGAACAGATTGTCCAGACAGGCTACAGATGTCCCGTCCCTGGAAGTTTTTAAGGTCAGGTTGGATGGGGCTGTGTGCAAACTGATCTAGTACTTGGTCTAGCAGTTGCCAGTCCTGCCTTTGACAGGGGGGTTGGAACTTGATGATCCTTAATGTCCCTTCTAACCCAAACCATCCTGTGATTCTATGATTCCTATGCTCTGTGATTTCCTATGCTCTTTTTCCTTATCTCTGGCAAAGCATACTTTGCTCTTAGTACCTATTAAGAGCTTTCGAGGGAAGAAATGGTAGCTTGAGGAAGCCTTACAAGGTCTGTTTTCCACTTTGGATTTTGCTTTGAAGATAGACATTAATCACTGTTGCACTGTTTTACAGCTAATCACATTGTCCCTAACTTGGAAAAAAAAAAAATATGGTCTAAATGTTTCTCAGCAAACTATTCAAGGGTTGATGTAGAACATGGCTAATTAATTCAGATTACTTCAGTGTATTTCATTCCAAAAACTGAGAAAATATCTCTCATGTTGGAGTGAATACTGGTGTTTCAAGAGCTGGCTGCAGAATAACAGATATCACAAATATGCAATATATATTAAGCATATTACTTCCTCTTATACTGAGTTTTCTGCTGATGTTGTTTCTTTTATTAAATGAAAACTAACGTTTTTGTTAACTTAATTGATGAAATATGTATGAGCAGAGATATATAAAACAGATAAGATCTTTTACAAACACTTTTGATGACGCTTATTTATAAGCTATTAGGATCAAAGGGAGAAAAGAAAAAAAAAAACAAACACAAAAACCAATCAAACAAAAATCAAATGAACAAATAAATACATAGTGTCCAGGACTAAAAGCTAACCAGAACATCTATATGATTATGTCTCTGTATTTCCTCTGACAGGACTATAGACATATCTTTAGAAGAAGTTGCTTTAGGTCATTCAGTTTACCACTTATTGTGCTTCCTGAGTGACATCTTCCAAGCACTGGACTCAGGCTAATGAGAAACTGCAGAACATATACTAAAGTGGTAACTCTCAGCAAGATCCACAATAATCCTAGGTATTTAACAGCTTTTTTTCTTGGGTAAAGTGTTATGCCAGACTTAATTAATGCTTAGATGTTTTTCTACTTTGCAGACTGAGTAAGAAAATACTGTTTGTCTCCCTGTCAGGCCTCAGTAACATGCAGTCAAAATAATTTTGCAGTTAATCTCCATTGTCTGATCTTTCTTACTTTGAGGACTTCAAGAAACTCTCTTTAATAGTGTCAGGCATTTTCACTTTTCTGTAATTTCTTTGAATGAATAGCAGGCTTCAATATATACTGTCATTGACTCAGTGCTTTCAGTTAGCTCTGTATGTGTTTAAAATAGAAAACAAGGAAAAATCATTCATTGGAAATAAATCTAACCATTAACTCTTCAAAGAATTACATATATGTTTACTTAGTGTAGAAAGCTGTCACTGAAAAAAACACACAATTGACTTCTACACCAGAAAAATTGTTCATTTTCTTCAGTAAATTGCAGAGAACATGAAAACGAAGACCTTGTTCAATGCAAACCCGCTCTCAAGAAGATAGATCAGAGTGGTCTGACAAGTTCAGTTTCAAACAAGTTTAGAAAATAACATCTTGATAGTATTGTTTCCCTTTCCTACCCCCTCTTCTTCTTATAGACTTGGCAACATTATTTGACCTGTATTTTCATGAAGCAAAGCAGCTATTCTACCACACTAATGTGAGAGTTTCCACATTAGTGATTTTGACAGTGGGTTTATAAGAAGTATGTACAGTTCTTGTCACAAGTATACTCATTAATCTGTATACCCTGCTCTTTATTTTATGCTTCACATGCAATAATAAGAGATGTTGAAAGTTCTAAAGGGCTTACTGAGGAGGAAAATAAATAAAGCAACGCATTCAACACTGCACTCAAATTTTATACACCTTTCCACTTTAACAAGATGAATACAATTCTGCTGCTGCACACGCCATCATCATTAACTTGAAATACAATGCATGTATGTTTGACCAAATCTTTTTCAAAAGATACTGCTGAAAGATCTTTTAATAGATAGTTGCGGATTTTAGTTGTTATTCTTTGCAAACTCCCCAAGATTTTGAGACTTTCATTGGTGCAAGCCTCTAATAAGTTCACACTGGAAAGTTTCTCATGCTCTAGTAAGACTTTATGACCTGTGATTTTCTCTGACTAAATATACAAGGGCTACTCCAAAAGTAATGCCTCCTACCACACTGGTCCACAATTTCAGAGGCATATGTTGATAGTCTGGCAGCAGAGGTTTAACCTCCAATATTCCATTACATTTTGTTGTCATGTGACAGTTGGCAGTAGAAGAGTGGTCTGTCAAAACAGCATCTGACACGGAAGTGCGTACAAAGCAAAAGTATGTCATGAAATTGCCCTGTGTGAAAAACTTACATCCACTGATGTTTTCTAAAGAGACCAGACAGTGGATGTGAGCACAGTGAGGAGGTAGACGGTGCATTTCAGCCATGGTGACAGTGGTATGAAAGATAAGACATGTTCTGAAAAACGATACACAGCTCTCACACCACAAAATGAAGAAAGCCTCTATAGCATGAGCTGGTTGATTACAACTAGGGAACTGTTTATGGAGCTGAATCTCAGCTGCAATGCTTTGGAAACAATGGTGGAAACACTGGACTATCAGAAATTTGTGCAAGGTCTGTCCCAAAAAACAGGACCTATTGAGGCAATAAACAGCTGAAGATGATAATTTCCTGGATTGCATCATTACTGGTGTTGAGATGTGGTGTCATCACTACAAGCTGGAGTCATAACAGTAATCCATGGAGTGACCACACATGAATTCCTCATCAAAGAAAAAGTTCAAGATGCAGCGTTCAGTGGGTAAAGTGATGTGTACAATCCTTTCGGATAGGAAAGGGGTGATCCTTTTGGATTTTCTGGAACCTGGACAAACCATCAACTGAGTGCTACATCATAATGCTGACTAAGTTGAAGGCTCAAACTTCCAGAGGCAGGCCAGAGAAGAAGACAGCCTTTCTTCTGAGAGACAATAATGCCAGGCCCCACAGCAATTTGAAGATCATTGAGCATTTTATGATTTGCTCTGTCAGATCACACTCACTGTATAGTCCAGATTTAGTGCCCATACATTTCAGGCCCATACAAGATGGACTGCAGGGGAACATTTTCCTAGTAAAGGCACCTTCATAAACAGCTGTGAAACTGTAGGTCACCTCCACTGGTGCAGATTTTTGTCACCGTGACATTCAGACTCTTATTCACTGCTGGTGAAAATGTGTAATGGTGGTCACTGTTGAGAAATAATTTTTTGTAGCTGAGATCTTGCTCCATCAAATAGCATTATTGTTCTCTTTGTACCTGTTATGATTTCCATGGAAGTAAGTAGGAAATGTTATTTTCAGAGCAACCTACATATTTGTGTGGTCTGAAGAAGAAAAATAAAGCTCTAAAGAAATCTGTTTCACAAAAGCAAGACAAAACATAACCAACAAGAAAATGGGAATAGAATGGAAACAGGCACAGATAATTTAACTTCACTATATATCAATTTCACTGGTTGATTGACTGCTAATTTTAGATGATATTTTTAACAATACAAATTCTATAAAATTAATATTTAGTTTATCTCTTATTATGCTAAAAGAAATCCTTAATCCAACATTAAAAATATCACTAACTATTTAATCAGATAAAGATTCATCACATTCATCAGCTAATGTTTTTCCTCTCCTCCCCTCTTGTATAATCAATGATATACAGGTGTTATAATTAAGAAATATACAAGAAAGTTTGGCTAAGCAGGTTATTACACCAAAAAAGAATAGATGGATGGGTTACCCTTGTCCTGGGCTCACTAGAAAACTCCAAAAGGAGGGATCTCCAAAAAGAAATCCTCCCTCACTGGTAGTCACCTCTTAAATGGGGTCTAAGAGAGGTGGTGCCGAGCTCCACCCCTTCCAGCAGCACAGGTGAATTGCCTTCACCTGTGCTCCCAGGGCTGACTCATTGCTTGCCTCAGGTGATCAATCAGAGGCACAGGCCATGATTCAGCAGTTCCCATACGTCTCTCCTCTCCTCTCTTCTCCACTCCCATTTTATTTCAAATGTGTAGTGGAGATTTGTATGTGTTTTAGTATTCTGTGATTTAATCCTGAATTTCTAAAATAATACTGCATTTTTATTCTGTTTAATATTTGACAAGTTTTAACACTGATTATCTGGACTGCTCATAGCGGGAGTCTGCAGTCCCTTTTCTGTAGCAGGAGTAGCATTTCCTAATGTGTTTAACTGTAAATTTTGAAACCATCAAAATCCTGTTGCCAGATGGATGTTGTATGTGAGTCTTAGAATAAGTGAACTTCTTCCTGCCTTCATTCATTCATGCAAGTTTTATTAAATCATGAAGCCATTCACACGTACATTTCCCCCAGTTAGTATCTCCAAAAGTACTTAGTCTTTCTGCAAAGGGTACAAGACTGGCTGTACTCCCAGACAGTAATGACTTTTTGTCTCTTGATGGCTTCTTTTTCTTTCCATCCATGGGCTGAGACTAGCAGTTTATCTTACGGATTGCTAAGCATTTAAGAGAGTGCAAATATATATTCTTATGCTTCAAATTCCCTAGTACAAACAATTTTGCATTTCTGAATTTGCTGTTCATCAGAAATATTTTACCATCTGATGTGTGAATGATAATGGCAGGTACAAATACATCAGGACAACATTGTATTGTGATTTTAGTCAGAAGTGAAACAGTGAAAAAGTAATGGATTATCTACAAATTTTCTGAAACCAGCCTCTAATGTTTCTAGAAATTATCCATCTGTTCTCTGTACCTTAACAATTTTCCAGAAAAGGCATCTCTGGTTGAAAAAATATCTTATGAACTATTCTTTCCTCCTGTATTCTTTTCTAATATTCACACTAACTTGTGTTTCACATACTCCTCAGTTTGGAATCTATTTACTTGAAACAAAATATAAAAATAATGTCTTATATTTAATAAGGAAATGTGAATAGTAAGAAATATATGTTTGTATAATTCATGGCTGTATTTTTTAAAGGTCTTGTGTTAAGATTTCCTGGTAATGTTAACACTAATCACTAGCAAGATTTTCTTACCTTTGAGCAGCATATTTGAAGTGCCTTGCCCCCTAAGACAATGCTAAAGTTGCTGTGGGTCAAAGAAAGAATAATTTTAAAAGCTCTCTTTTCTGGTAAAGCCAGAAGTAAAACCTTCCAGAATTATGATTGCACTGAATTTGTGTCCACAGACAAACAAGCAGAAGAAATCTACCAGATGCTGAAAATTTAAATTTTGTCACTGTTAGGACAAGAAATGTATCCATGAAAGATACAAATTAATGAGAGGGACATGTGTGTTAGGTATGTCAGCTCATTCAGTGTAAGGTCAGGTATCCACTATGCTGTGTTGTTTTGCCTGATACAGTGACTAATTTCTTCATTAATGTTAAGCTCCTTCCTGTTTGAGGATATTGCCAACATTTCTTTCACTCAGTGTTCTTTCATACAGAGCTACTTTTTAATTACTTTTTCCAGTAAGTCAGGCTTTCCAGGACGCTTCCATTCAGTCTCATTTAAAAACAAAACAAAGCAAAAAGGGATTTTTTGGAAAAAAAAAAGTATTTTCATCATCTTAGTAAACATGAGTTTTTTAAAAAAGTGCTGTAATTTCTGTAACTTTCATGATGATGATGATTTAGAAAGTGGTTTTAGTTTTGAACATTTTTCAAACTGACCTAACATTCTAAGTTTAAGATGAAAAAAAAGCTTGTATATCTTGCATAGAGGATTTGTTATATGAAGATATCAGATGCAGCTTTTTTAATAGGATATTTATATGTGTGTGTGTTTCATGTGCTGGTTTTTTCTTTTTCTTTTTTTCTTTATTTAATTCTAGTATATTCCTAGTAAGAGCTATTCTCTTTAGGCCAAGCAAAATAGGTGGCTATTATTTCCCTTCCTGTTCTTACTTATAATATTTCTCATGAAAAATGAACATGAAATAAACTTTTGTTCTCATTACAATCTTAATATTGTATTAAAATAATGAATGTTATATTTTTTTTCCTTGTCAGATCTCCTATGCTTTGCAACAAGATTGATGTAGAACTAGCATTTCTTAGCTCATTCTTGTTTCAAAGGACTTCAGCTTAGCAAAGATTATCTTTGTATCAGGTCATATTAAATTTGCAAGTTACATCATTTTCAAAACATTTTTTTTTTCAAAATCCAGATATAGGAGCTTACATAATGGATAAAGCAGAATATTTGCATGACAGCTATGCACACTGGAAACCATCTGACATCAAGAACTTTGAACTTGAAAAGCTTTTTTTTGAAAAGGATCTCATAAAAAGGTTGAAAAGGACCACAAAGACCATCTAGCTTCAACATCCCTGATATGGGCAAAGTTGCCAACCACTAGTCCAGGCTGTCTGTAGACATATCCAGCCTGGCCTTGAATGTCTCTGGGGATGGAGCATCTGTAACTTCCTTGGGCAACCTGTTCCACTGTGTCACCACCCTCTGCGTGAAAAACTTCCTCCAAATATCTAACCTAAATCTCCCCTGTCTCAGTTTAAAACCAGTCTCCCTTGTCCAATCACTACCCACTCTCATAAACAGTTATTCCCCCTCCTGTTTATATGCTCCCTTCAACTATTGGAAGGCCATAATGAGCAATTCCTGGAACCTTCTCTTTTCCTAACTAAACAAGACCAGTTCTCTCAAATTTTCTTCATAGGATAGGTGCCCCAGCTCTCTGATCTTAGTGGCCCTCCTCTGAACTCATTCCAAGAGCTCCACATCCTTCTTGTGTTGGGGGTCCCAGGCCTGGACACAGTACTTCAGCCGGGGCCTTACAAGAGCTGAATAGAGGGGGACAATCACTTCCTTCTTCCTGCAGCCCAGAACACAGTTGGCCTTCTGGACTGCAAGCGCACACTGCTGGCTCATGTCCAGCTTCTCATCCACCAGGACCCCCAAGTCCTTCTCCACAGGGCTGCTCTCAAGGAGATCTTCCCCCAGTTTGTACAACTACCTGGGATTGCCCTGGCCAGAGTGCAGCACCTTGCATTTGGCCTCAATTTTGTTGAACCTCATTAGGTTCTCATGGGCCCACTTCTCCAGCCTGTCCAGGTCCCTCTGGATGGCTTCCCTTCCCTCCAACTTATTGACTGTACCGCTCAGCTTGATTTTGTCTGCAAACTTGCTAAGTGTGCACTCGATGCCATCTTCTGATCTTCAACAATGTAGATGTCCCAGGACCGACCCCTGAGGGACACCGCTTATGCCTAGCCTCCACCCTGACACAGAACCATTAATTGCAACCCTTTGGCTGCGGCCAACCAACCAATTCTTAGTCCACTGAATAGTCCATTCTTGAAATCCATGCCTCTCCAATATAGAGAGAAGGATGTGGTGAGGGACCACGTCTTTCTAGAAGTCCAGGAAAATGACTTCTATTGCCCTTTCTGCATCCTCTGATACCATAACTCCAACATAGAAGGCCACCAGATTGGTTAGGAAATATTTGCCATTGGTGAAGCCATGCTGGCTGACTCGGATCACCTCTTTGTCTCATATGTATCTTAACATAGCTTCTAGGAAGATCTGCTACATGGTCTTCCCACTGGCCTGTAGATCCCTGGGTATTCCTTTCTACCTTTCATAAAAATGGGAGTAATATTTCCCTTTTTCCTGTCACTGGGGACTTTTCCAGACATCCATGATTTTTCAAATATGTTGGAGAGAGGTTGGCAATCACATCAGCCATCTCTCTCAGAACCCTAGGATGGATATCATCCAGCTCCATGGACTAATATACATTCAATTGCATGAGGAGGTCTTGGAGATGTTCCACTGTTACAGTGGGATGGAATCTTCTCCCACACCCTCACCTAGAAGTTCAGGGTCCTGACAGACAAAGGAAACCTGATCACCAGTGAAGACTGAGGCAAAGCACTCATTGAGTTCCTCAGTTTTTTCTACGTCTGAGGAAGCCAGCTCTCCATTACCTTTTATCAGAGGGGGAACAATCTCCTTGGCCTGTCTCCTTCTGCCTATGTACCTGTAGAAACCCTTCTTGTTATCTTTCACATCTCTTGCCAATTTCAGCTCCATCTGTGCCGTGGCTTTTCTAATCTTATCTCTACACAACCCTGAATTCCTACCAGGCTACAAGACCTTGCTTCCACTTTCTGAATATTTTTCTCTTTTCCCTCAGTTTAAGCTGAAGGTCCTTGCTCAGCCACATCAGTCGCTCACCTCTTCTGCTCGACTTCTGCTGGAGGATGGAGAGCTGTTGTGCTCTCGGAAGGTGTCCTTAAAGAGCTGCCAGCTCTGTTCTGTACCCATGCCCTTAAGGACAGTTTCCCAGGTGATCCCATCCAGAAATTCCTTGAGCAGCCAGAAGTTTGCCCTCCTGAAGTACAGGGTTTTGCCAGGCCTGCATTCTTCAAGATCACGAACTCCACCAGGACATGGTCACTACAGCTCAGGCTGCCTCCAAACTTAACCTCTTGTCTCACTCCAATTTATAGGAGGGAGAGGATGTTCTTTTAATGTATGTATACCTGACAGTGAGATTAATACACAATAGGTCAAATGTTAGCCTAGCCAGTTCATTACAAATCCTAGTTGCTTAGGGAGATGGGGAAGGGAAGGTAGGAGATCGAAAAGAGAAAGGAAATAAAAGCTAGGATTCCTTGTAGAAAGCAAGAGGGATAGTCACCACTGTGGGTCCAGAGTTGTTCATAGTTCAGACATCTATCTTCAGTAGTGACAGGTCATCAGGTGTTGTTTTTTGGTTGATGACAGTGACAGCAGCTTTTTTCCTAAGGCAGTACAAACTTATTTATAAGTCCAAAGTCGTTGAGTCAGCTCCTTTTGGAGTGACAGCTTCTGGCTTTGGGATCTCAGCGGGAACTCCTTTTGTTCCCATCTTCTGGTCTTGCCAGCAGATAAGAGGGAGCAGGGAGGCACCCACTTGTATCTTGCCTTAACAAGATATCATGACGCAGTCTCCCTTACCAAGTTGGAGTTATTTGGTCACAGGCCAGATCTTCCACCAGTCAACATTTCTGAGCACTCTCTTCCCAAGGCAAAGATCTCTGAAGGAAATGCTTTCAAATGTCCACAAAGTGATGTTGATTTCCACATGCTGACACACACCACTTGCTTCTTTAATCAGTCATTTGGAGTCTTGTCAAAAAAAATACCTTACAAAGCATTTTTTGATAAAAAAAAAAAAAAAAAAAAAAAGAATTGATCAGACACCTCTCTAATGTTCTCCTCTGCTTCAGTGAGTCCAGTAAGGCTTCATCTTGGGTCTTTCCATCTTACACCTGGACTAGAAAGTTATCCTCAACAGACTCTCCTGGATCGTCTGCCACCAGCTGTACTGCTATCCCAGAAGGTATCTGGGTGATTGAAATTCCCCATCAGGGCAAAAGCCCACGAGCATGACACTTCCTATAGCTGAAACAAGGCCTCATCAACAGGCTCCTCTTGACCAGGTGGCCTGTAGCAGACTCTAACCACTAGATGCCCTTAATTGGAGCGATCCTTGATTTTAACCCACACACTCTCAACATGATCATGGCATTGGTGATTTTGATTACCAATTTAGTACCCTTGTAATTCTGTAATTGTACATAAAGTAATGAAGCATCCAAAGATGCAATTACATATTGTGCTAGGTGGGTAGTTGGAAAATTCCATCTTTAAGAGATTATTCTTCTATCCTGTCTCCAGATAACTTTATCAAGGACAAAATTCTAAATGATAACATCTTAGACCAAAGAGCTCTGCTTAAATCCAGACTCTTTGATTCCAAATAGTGAATCTAGACAGATATAAACAAATAGCTGGAGAAGAAAGGATAGAGAAATATTCCCATTTAAAAGCAAATTAATAAGAAAGTAGATAGTCAAAATCAAGGAAGTAGAAACAGAAGAATCTGACACTCTATTTCTGAATTCACTGAAGGAGTTTTAAATAACTTTTTCATGTATCACAGAACCATAGACTGGTTGAGATTAGAAAGGACGTCTTGAGATCATCTTGTCCAACTCTCACCGTCATGCAAGATCACCTAGGGCAACCAAGAGAATCATGGAATATCCTCAGTTGGAAGAGACCCATGAAGATCATTGAGTACAAGTCCGGAAGACCACTCATTAAAAAGAGCTTTGTCAGCAGGCTGAGGAAAGTGATCTCCACTTTTTACTGTCTGGGTGAGGTCACATCTGGAGTGCTGTGTCCAATTCTGGTATCTCTAGTTCAAAAAAAAGACAGGGAATTTCTAAAGAGAGTCCAGTAAAGGGCCACAATGGTGGTGAGAAGGCCAGAAACCTCCTTTTTGGGAAAGGATGAGAGATCTGAGGCTGTTTAGCTTGGAGAAGATTGAAAGGGGATCTTAACAATACTTATAAATATCTCAAGCAAGGGTGGGTACAAAGAGGGTATGACCAGGCTCTTTTCATTGATGAGGAATGGCAAAACAAGGGAGCAATGAGCACAAACTGGAACACAGAGTGTTCCACCTGATCATGAGGAAGAAATTCTTTACTTTGAGAGTTGTAGAGCATTGCAAGAAACTGCCCAGAAACTTTGGAGTATCATTCCCTGGAAATACTCAAAACCTGCCTAGAGGTTTTCCTGTGCAACTTACTGTAGGGAAGGTGCATTAGCAAAGAGCTGGACTAGGATGATCTCCAGAGGTCTCTTCTAACCTATATAAAAATGGTATGTAAATAATCAGTGTACTATATTTCTTCTGTGATTTTTTTTTCTTTGTGTTTACAAAACTTGGCATTAATTTATTATTATTATTATAAATAACAAGGTTTCCCCTAAATTGCAAATGTTCCTAATGGAAAAATTGAATTCTTAACAATCGTTGAAACAATATTGTTTACTCTGAAACTGTGTAATATTTTGATATTTAGGAATCCTGCAACATTTTGTCAGTATTTCCTATTACTTAAAAAAATTCTGAATTGCATTATTTGCTTTTGGTCTTGATTTTTCTCTCATCATCCCATGCAATGAGTGTATCCTTTTGCATTTGTATTTTAACAGTTCCCTGGAACATTTCCACACCTTGAGGGGTCTGTGTAGAGATTTTGTTGTGCCAAAATCGTCTTCTGGACTGTGTTTGCCTTTTAAGTACCACAACAGCAAAGCTGAATGTAGAATATATTGCCTTGAAATATTAAGTCAGTTGATTAATAAAAATGTAGTTACAGTTTAAATCTTGGCCATGCATATCAGGACTTGAATTAAAAATCAGTTAACTGGATGATCATTTTCAGAAAATGAAATAACAAGAGTGGACATGCTTAGTATGCAACCTCATTATTAATAAATACAGAAATCTAAAGCTCAATCTGAGGAACTTGGGTGTAAAATTTGGAAATAAAAAGACAAGATGTAGTATTTAATAATTTATTTATTTCTCATTCTCTGTGTCCTGCCAGTGTTTCACTAATTATATCTTTCTCTCAAGACCCTTAATATTGCTTTTCGAATAGCTATAATAAACATAAGCCCCAGTAATGTCATTTTTTACTTTTTCATAGAAACTGTAATAAAAAATATTTTTAATGTAAGCATATTTCTTCTGCCTTGTGAACACCGTTATTTCTGTGTCCAGAAATAGCAGTCCCATTCCATTGTACATATCACACATTATGTATATGCAAATAAATACAGACTTCTATTATTTATAGTATTTCTTCAGTTTTTCAATGTTTTAAGTGTTCTTTATAGAATCAAAAGCCACAGGGAAAAAAAAATACTAACCCATGATAATCCTCCTATTCTTTTCACGTGTTTGATTTACCCTTTCCTAAATCATGTATGGTCTTTTATATTGAGCAATGGAGTTTGTGCCAAATACACGTTCTGTGAAGTTTCTTAAATTTTACCTCAGTTGATAAGAATGCAGGCAGTTTGAAAACTAATCCTGGCTCTTAACTAGTTTAAAAGATTTTCATCTAGAACAAATTGTAGGAAAAACACTTTTTCTTGTTTCTGTGACCTTGTGAGCAAAAATGTTTTGCTTTCTCTTTAGTTTTGTAACAATTGTCAGAATAGTGTAATTATAAGAGTTCAAAATCTTAAGGGGCTGCAGACCGAAGAGGAGTGATATTTGTCTAATGCTAAATGATGTATTAAAAGCATATGAGAAGTTTTAAAGTGTCTTTTTGTAGAAAATTATGATCTACAGAATCACTTATAGGGATAAATTGCCAAAATTGTGCTTTTCTAATACTGACTTTATAACAGATTCTAATTCTAAACAACTGATGTGCTCTTCGTCCTCCTTCCATTAATTTTAAAATATATTATATTATAATTTCTGACAATATATCTTCATAACTTGACAAAAGCTCCAGGCCTGTGCAAGGGGAATGCTTTCTCATTCTGCAGAAGTGATTTGAGGGAATCCTACAGGATTTGGAAACCCTTCAGAAACGTAGCTGCCCTGTAGGAATAATCATTTTTCCATACAAGAAGTGTGTTCACGAGCAGTCAATTTCTATCACATTTTGTCTGATAGCTGTAAAGAAGTTATGGCAAATTATAGAAGCATTTGATGGAAAATATCCATATGTATAACTTTCTTCACCTGCTTTCCAAGCTAACAATTTGAAGATTTTTTAAAATCTAACAACAATATTTCTCAGATATGCAAGAAATCCATGAAGTCCATGGGATAGTTTAGAAACTTGCGAACTTCTGTGTTGTACCAAATACAGTCTTTTTTTTTCATCTAAGATCATGAGAATCACATTTCAAAAGCTAAACCACAATGTCTAATATTAGATAGTATTTAAGAGCTTAACTAAACAGAAATTTTATCATGTATATTCCCAACTTATTTATTGCACACATCAATTCCTCTGAAATCAGTTGCTCTGAAAATATATGAATGAATGAGTGAATGCTTTGCTGAGCATATCAGGCTTAATGAGACTAGTCATACCTAGTTCACACTTCAGTGATAACAATTTATTTCTGAACACTGATTTCAGTTGACCTCTTGTATGTCCTGTTCTCTGAGGATTTGCAACTACAGTATTAAAAAGCATGCAAAAAAAAGACAACTAAGATGGTGAAGGGTCTATAGAGCAAGATATGAGGAATGGTTGAAGTCGCTTGGTGGAAGTGGAGACTGATGGGGGCCCCATAGTGGCCTACAGCTTTCTCAGGAGGAAAGTAGAAGGATAGCACTGATCTCTGCTGTCTGGTGACAGCAATAAAACCCAAGGAAATGTCATGGAGCTGCAACAGGGGATGCTCAGCTTGCATATACAGAAGTTTCCTCACTGAGAGGGTAGTCAGGCACCAGAACAGACTGCTCAAGGCAGTGGTCATTGCACCAAGCCTGACAGATTTCAAAAACTGTTTGGACAATTTATTCTAGGGTCTGAATTTTGAATGGTCCTGTGTGGAGCAAGGAGCTGGACTTGATGATTCTTTTCTTCTGAATGTGATGCTAACAAACTTTTTTCATGAGTTTTTAATACCTCTTTAACTTTTTTTCTTTTTTTTTTTTCTGCTTTTAATATAAATAACAGTAAAAAACAGTTGCTCTTTTGTGCCAAATTGTTGAAGTTACTCTGGAATGTACTTAATAAATGTCTATTGCTAACCAATTATTTTTACTATTTATCACCAACTACACTCCTACTGAAAAACTATGTATCAAGTACCATTCTAGCACTATTGAAATGAACTGGCAATTAAAAAACAAAGACAAAAGTGGATAGTCCAGTCCAGCTGTCCTGGCTCTGCTTCCTGCTCAGCTCACCAAGCCAGCAGGACAGTACAAGAAGTGAAAACATTTCCAGCTCTGGACAGCACTGCTCAGGAACAACCAAAATGTGCTATCAACACTGTTTTTCTACCAGAGCCAAAATATAGCATCACACTTACTTATACTGTGAAGACAATTCAACTCTGTCTTAGCTACAAGTAGGACACTACTGTAATTGAACTCAAAATTCTGATTTTTATTTCATGCTGCGTGATTCTAAATATGTAGTGGAAATAAATGTATCACCTTAATATGCTTCTACACAAGATACGTCTGTCAAAGTTATTTTTCTACTCTGCTGAAATATTGTAAGTCTTCTTTTACTGTCTTGTGGCTGATTAATTTTCTTAACCTTAGTTCATTGTGAATGATGTCAGATTAATGGAGCAATATGTAGTGGCAATGCACATTTGCTGTTTACAATACCTGGATTATTCAAGCAGCTAGTTCAAATATGGAAGATTTAGCTGTAAAAAGTGTGATAGTACAGTTTTTAAGGCACAAGTTGCCCTCAGACACCTTATACAACTGAATACAGACCTTTGCTGTATGTTCTTCATGACACTTCTTTTTCAATTTTTAAACAAACTATGAGAAAATTACCATTATGCTGAGAAATCTTTGCTTTGTATACACCTCAAAGGTACTGTAGGCTCACTGATAACATGATATATAGAAACACTGATTATACTATAGCTTATATATATAATATATAAATAATAAATACGCAGTGTTTTAATAATCTAGTATTAATTGTGATTTTCCATGTTTTTTTGTTTCTTTAGGTTTGGTTTTGCTTGGTTTGTAGTCTCTTTATTGTTGCCATTTGTTAGCATATCTTTTTTTTTTTTTTTTCAAACTTTTAACTTAGTAATTTCTCATTTTCTCTGTTATTTTTGTTTGCTGTTTCTCATTTGAGCCTTGTTATTTGACAAATTATTTCTAGTGGTTGATAGTTCTTTAAAAAAATGCATTTCCATGTTTCCATTTCTTTGTTTCTTTATCTTCTCTTTCTTTTTATGTTTTTCATCTGAATGATCTGTAAATATTTAGACTTATACCTACTATAAGTGATGTATTTTGTCCAGTACTTTTTGGTCATGCAACTTAGTGCTCTATGAATTATCCCGCATCAGAAAGCTGTGGATTATTTGCAGTATTTTTCTGTGCAGATGACTATTTTAATAACAGTAGCAATCATTTTCAGTTATCTAAATAGTTTCTATTTTGCTGTTGACTAAAATGGGCATTTTTTTGTTTGTTTGTTTGTTTTTGAGTGGTGGAGAAAAAGAATTCTTGAAACAGGATTAATAGTCCAAAATGGATGTATTACTGAAAGACAGATCTAACTCAAACTTCACTTCTGCTCAGTATTCTACACAAACTGTTTGTTTATGAGGTGCAACTGCCACAGCTTAAAAATTTAGAATCCATCTAGATGACTGATTTTATATTGTACATATGTTTCTGTGAAAGTAATGCCTACTATTTATTTCCATGTAAACTACAACAGATACAAAGAGACAATATCATTATTTGGTAGTGCAAATTCTCAGCTACAAAAACAAACAAACAAACAATCTTAAAACACTGTCACCACCATCAGTTATGTATTTTTGCCAGCAATGAATTAGAGTCTGCATGCCACACTCATAAAAATCTACATGGGTGTGCAAAAAACGTTTTTTTTTCATGTCCCTGCCACTGGTGCTGAAAAACACCAAACACCATCTCACTGTCTATGCTCACATCCACTGTTTTGTCACCATAAATATTTACCAAGTGTTGATGAATCTCAATGGATGTCATTCCTTCTGCAAGAAGGAATTCACTGATGCACTTTTACCTCATACGTACTTCCATTTTGGATGTCAGTTTATCAGACTGAGACCCTGCTGTCATCTGTTGCATGGCAACGGAGTTTAATGGAATATTTGTGGGGAGGTTAAACCAGTACTGCCATACCACCATTTGCCTCTGATGTTGTAGGCCAACATAATAAAACAGGAGATAGTACTTTTGGAGCAACTCTCATAGTTTCCTACTCTTAGCCTACTCTCAAGGGCATCAAGAATCAAATGAGTTTTGTTTTCTATGTCTTTTTGTTTACATATTCTACCCCATCATTAAATTTGGATCAGAAGCTGAGGATCTACTTTCCTACTTGTGTATTTATTTACTTACTTGTTCTATCTATCTCTCTCTGTCTATCTATCTAACTTAAATCTGTTGGCAGAGTGCCTTACTTCGGCTTACTGTTGGGAAAGAGAAAATAACACCTTTATTCTCACTCTGGTTTATATTCACAAATTTAATAAAAATGCATGAGGGCACATTCAAAATCTTCATGGAAGCACTTTTCACATGGTAATTTCTTTGTATGTGGATAGATTTTTGGGTGTCTGAATGAATGCCAGACTAATGAGAGGATTTGAACATCCCATCTCTTAGGTTAATGAGTGACATATTTAGCATTTAACTAATTTCTTAGATCAAAGACCACCAACTGGGCACTCAGAAATGAAAGGTAGGCTCACTGATTCAAATTAAATCCAAGTTCACCTGAATGACTTTTGTTTAGACAGCCCAATGGCATTTAAAAATTAAAATCTAGGGGTTTTTTTACTTTCTAAAGTTTTATTCACATTATTTCCACTCATATTTAGTGACAAATAAACAGAACAGGAGTGAGACTTACAGGACCTCCATCAGATACAATTTTTTTTTTTTTTTAATAACATTTTCTTACAGAGAAACAAGAACATAAAAAAGAAGCCTGGATCAAAGCTGATATTCATGATATTGGAAAAATAAACATAATGAAACTTATGAGCCTGAATTGAGACTGATGGATCACAACTGATATTAACTTTATTTTATTTTTTTTCTGATTGATGTCACAATATCTTAATCTTTGATCAAATTACTGGGATGTTCTACAGTTGTAAGCATTCTGTAGGCTTTCCAAGTCTTTGTTGCATGTTTAATGTATTTGAAGATGAGGGAAACTGGATTTTAAATTTTGGTAATGCTCAAGTTTCCAAGTTTCTTAAGATTTGATAGTGCTAACTAGTAAAATAATGTTCTGCACAGAAGGAAGTGACAAGTGAAAACCTGTAGTATTTCTTATCTTGGAAGTCTGGCTCAGTGAGGTCTCTGCTGGTTTCAGTTCTGGTATCCAGGTCTAATTGTGGGAAACCTAAAATCTGTTTGCAACATAAGTGAAGCTAAGTGATTATACAAACATTAAGATAAGTTTGTACAAAGTAGCCGATAGTCTGCAATAACTCCTATCTTTTATCTATAAAGTAGATTTTTGATCTGTAAAGTAGTTTGTTCCAACATTATCTTTCAGATTTGATATGGGGCCCAGTTCAAAATAGAAATAATGTATATTTCCATTCACATTATTCTATCTGTGTATGCTTCTACTTGTCTTCTCATTAAAGATGTGCTGACTCAAACAATGGAAAGCAGAATTCATCAGAATCTCTTGCTTTTCTCATTTCAAGTTAACATGGGTTCCCACATAAACAATGAATCTGTCTATATCCATTAAAAGCTTGGCAAAGATTTCTAACAAATTGTATGAGCGCATGCTCACACTTTTATAAACCTTACAGCATCCATATATGAGTGTCACGTTGGCAGTGAAACAATAAACTTGGTTCAGCTTTGTATTTTTTTCGATTCACTTAAGGACAGATTTTTGGATTTCTAATTGTTAACATTCGTTATCCTAAAAAATTGAGATAGTTTTTCTTATAAAAAGTAATGGTATGAAGTCTGCATAGAAGTAAAGCATGTTGAATTTGGCACGTGTTCCTGAAAAGCTGATTTTCTTTCCTCAGTATTAAGAGAAGTATTAAGAGAAAGAAAATCATTTGTCAAGAATTTTTATTGTGTTTTTTTTTTTCCCTTATGTTTTGCTTTACTGCTTATTTTAATTATGAATATAATTTCTAAAATAATTCAGAAATAAAACATAAAGTAGATCTTCATACTTGCGTACCATAAAACAACTTTTGACAGTTTATAAACAAGGATGTAAATAAAAAGCGTGAGGGTACATATAGGGGAAATTTCATGGTTTCTGAATGTTCCTGACTCTGGCTGTAACAGGCCTCAAGTGCAATAAAACTTGCAAAGGTCAATCCCTGTGCTGCCTGGAGAGTTCAGTGTGTGAAAGTGCTGACAACCTTCCTTTGCTGTCTGCTAGAAGGGATAAAAGGCCACAGAGCCCCTGGCTCAGGGGCATGAGAAAGGATGGAAATGATCACATTACACCCTCCAAACTGCATGGACTGTACAATGCTGTCTTTGACAAGCAGACACAAAGTAGGCCATAAGACATGTTTTTATTTATTTTCTTCCTAGTAGAGCAGTTCCTTTTTTTACCAGCACAGAGATACGGTAAGGTAGTACCAAATGGAAGAGGAGAACTCTGCAAATATAAGGGGAAATAATTCTTTTCTGCAGTAAGAGCACTCTTGGGAGCAAGATAGCAAGATGTAATGAAAAATGATAACCTACTTCTGCATTTCATCATCTTCCACTAAAAAGCCTTTATTGAAACATACCATTTCCTAAACTCAACTTGAAATTCAGTTCAGCTCAAGCTCTATGCTAGTGCAGAAGTGATTTAGAAGAAATCCAGTAAGCATTTAAAAATATAAGTATATGAATAAGTAACTTTCTCCTTTTCTACCTTCCTTCATTTATTCATCTCAATTTTAAATTTTGTGTGATGCAGACAGGTTTGGTTGGAGTCCATGAAGGGAAAGTACACAATAAGATAAAAAGGAGAAAAGTTTCCCACATAGATTGTAATAAAATAAAACTGACATAAAATAATGCTTCAAGCATAATATTTTTGCAAAAATATTTCTATAGTTTTGTTTTAAACAACAATTTAATGATCAATATTATCTGATACTGGAGTACTACAAAAGTTTTTTCACTGAATTTTTACTTTTTTCTCATCTCCCTTTCGAGACAGACAAAATATAAGTTAAATCTGAGATTTTTTGTTTATGTATATCCCTGTATGTGTGGAGGTTTTTCTGAAACAAGCCTTTAGTTGTAGGATAGATACGCTATGTCTTTTGTAACTAGAACTTTGCTGGCTACAGCACGAATCAGTAAGGTCATCGCCAACCAAGATGAGTTATAGATGAGGAAATGATCTGTTGTGGTTCAGGTACTAGAGATGTTTTGGAAATGAATTAAATTCAAATATCACGGTGACGTGCAAAGTCAAACCCTATAACCACAGAGTAGTCACAGAGTAGTCATAAAGCAGGTATGTTTACTCAGTGCTGTACACACACCGGATGCAGAAGAGGTATTCCCACCTAGCCTGCATACCAAAGGTAAGAAAGGCACATACTTAAAGAACAAGATGCTTACGTTTGCAATAGATTTCCAAGAAAAGTTTGGGTTATTGCAGTGAGTCCCCAAAATGATTGACATTCCTCACCTTCCCCCCCTGAGTCTCAGTTCTTTGTACATGCATGGTATCACTCTGTGGTCTCAGGTGGTCTTTTGATGAAGGCCCCATGTATTTCTCACTGTGTACTCTCCGACCTGGGTCAAGTTGGAGGACACTTGACTCGCTCTGGCCAGTTGTCATATCGGCTACACCTCCATCCACCAATCTGCTGCTTCTGTATTAATTCATGGTTTTACTTTCTGAGCCTGCTACCTTGCATTCCAGAGATAGGATAGCTAACAGTGTTATTTGGAGAAACAGGAGACCAACTGTCAGTACTAAGTCTGTAGAAAAGCATCTGTTATCGGCAGTCAAAACCTGGCTTAGCAAGGTCAGAGCTGTAGTTGCTGATTCAGCACCCCATGAAAGCACATAACTTTTAACCTAATTTATTTTCCTTAATTCAACAGCCAGAATTTTACTTATAATTTTAAGTTTTAATTTTTTACTTCTGTTGTATTCAAAATTGACATGTATTTATCAGATCTGGTATAAAAAAAAAAAAAATCCACAAGCTGGTTCTAATGCTAATTGGATAGATTTCCTAAACCAAAGTCTGAAGAAAAACACATTAACTGTAATAAATACGTCTTATAAATTTTTAAATACCAGTATAGCTAATCAGTTTGAACAAGACATTTAAACAGTAAATAACATTTAAGAGTAAACAGAGCTTTACGTAAAGTGACAGCTACTATTACATTTTCTGCTTCTAAGTGTGAGAAAACTAATGTACCAAGAAAGTGCCTACTATTTAAGCATCTTGCTCCAGACATTTTTAACAACAAAAAATTTGCAGAGGGTGGACCACTGAAGTGTCTCACTAGTAAATTAGGCGCTGCATGATAGAAACTGATGTACTGCTAGAAAGCTTGCATGACAACACAGTCTTCAAGAGTTGCTAATTAGGGTGTTGCTAAAACAAAGAACACAAAGTGAGTTACAGATTATCCAGTCCACCTAAAAGGAAAAAAACACAAAAACAAACAAACAAAAAAACTGGAAGGAGAGATATAATTTTCTCTCACAGTAAACTGCAAATTTTGAAAACCAGGTAGCTAAGACATATTTTTATCTAAAAAAGGAAAAGCATCTTTGGTACAGACTGAAACATTTCCTGAGGTATTTCTTAATTTTTAAATAAGTTAATTCTGTGACATAACATGTTTTTTCAGAATTTAATCTTACAAATGTACAGTTCTTAATAGGAACAAAAATTTTAATGGAGAAAAAAAAAATAGCTGAGTGAGAGCATAAATTCGCATATCAGTTATTGAGAGGAATAATTGTTGTTATGCTTTAAGGATACTATTTAGTCAAGAGGTCCATTTGTGCATTTTCCTTCCTTTTTCTTTTTTTTTTGTGTATGGATTTTTTGTTTTAATTAGGTAGCAAAATATCACTTAGTGATGTTATGAGTTCCAATGATTTTTTATTTTATTTTATTTCACAGAACTTTTCTCCACCCAGATGGCAGAATATTTGTATTTTAGAAATATAAACTTCTATTTCAAATAACTAACTTGTGTAGCCTTGAATTTTGTGTTATTTCTTCATGAGAGATGGCAAAAATATATAACATCTTCCTTGTAAATATAGAGCAAAGCCAATAGTTTCTTTCAAAAGAGGATCAAAACCAAGCTGGATTAGTTATGACTTAGTGGTCTGACCCAATAGTTGTCAGATTTCTCCACGTTCAACAGTTTTAGTATGATAAATATAGGCTTTACACAGGACAGGAGTTTGACTCAATTTTTTTCAGTTTTTGCATGTTGATAATGACACATACTATAATCACCAACAGTTCTCACGCCATGGTCTTCAGTAATGGGGAAGAATAAATATTTCCTGTGAGGATGGTATTGACTTTGTTCAACAGTAAATATTCTCTGGAGGCTTGGTCAATTCTGTCAAAAAAAAAATTGACTTGTTGACTGAAGATTGGTAAACTTGCAGCCAATATTTGTGTCTCTATGATACACAATATTTTCCTTCTTTACAATCATTTAATCTCTGTGCTCTCCCTTCCTATATTTTATCTGTCACCTCAGTTATTATCATTTTCATCAATAGAGATATAGTTAGGTGGAAATAAAGCTAATGGCAAAATTCAGCTTTTGATGGGGAGGTGTTATCTCCTTCATCAGTGACTCAGACAGAAAAAATGAAAGGAGAAAAATGAGAACAAAGAGCAAGAAAAATGTCTACTGTGTAAATATAAAAATGTCACTATATATGGTTTAGAAAAATGTTAGTAAAAATAAGAACAATACATTTCAAAATCTTTTCAATAACGCATTTGTACTTTTTTGTACTTTTTTTTTTTTTTTCCATGCAAATGTAGTACCAGACTTGCTGTTAACAGCTGTTCAAAGTGGAATATTTGGTTTTAGGGAAAAATTTTCTTTATTCACACATTTTAAAGCATAATGAGGATCAAAACACTTTATTAATTTATTAATGATGTGATCAACAATCAACAAAAATTAAGGGCAAGTATCCAAAATATCCAAAATGTAACTGATCAACACTAGACGCTTCACAGAATCATACAGAATCACAGAATGGCCTAGGTTGGAAGGGACCTCAGGGATCATGAAGCTCCAACATCCCTGTCATAGGCAGGGCCACCAACCTCCATATCTAAGACTAGATCAGGCTGCCCTGGGCCCCATCCAATTCGGCCTTGAACACCTCCAGGGACGGGACATCCACAGCATCTCTGGGCAGCCTGTTCCATAACCTTACCAGCTCATAGTAAAGAACTTCCCCTTGATATCCAACCTAAATCTTCTTCTTTGTGATAATATCTGAAGAAAATTAAAGTGATAAACATTCATCCATGGCACTGTTTCAAGGCATCTTTACTATCTAGAATGAAGTATATTAATTTTATCACGGTTGAGAAATTATAGATCAAATAATTTACAGTAAAATTGACTAAAAATAATTGTACTTATGATGAGTCTCCAAAGTTACTGTCATCTGGTCTTATACAAAGTCACCAGTGTGTCCTTTTGTAATTCCTAATTTACAAAAGCTGAAGTATATAAGCTATCCACCTAGCAGAAATCAGGGAACTTAAGATTTCAGGACCTCACACTCTACAAAATAAAACCAGTACTGAATTAGGACAAAATCCTCGTCGTGGTTGAGAAAGAATGGGGTAGTCATATATGACCAAGAGGTGTTATGGTGCCTGTTTTACATGCTGGTTCTTATTCCATAGCATTGTAATTTCTGCCTTCACTCTGCATGCTTTCTGTAGGTGTGTATTGATGAACCTACTGATTTTAATAGCACTGTCAGCAGAGGTCAAGAAATATTTCCATGTATTAACTTTTTCTTTGTTACATATCTAATTTCCATGAGATTTTAACAGATTTTTTTCCTAGTATGCATAGAAATATTCTGTATGTGTATTTATTTATTTTTAAATTCATATATCTGAAATCAGATGTTTAAGAAGAAAAAATAAAATGCTAAAATGTATAGTGAACTGTAAGCAGCAGATTTTGAAGAGTTATCAAAAAACCTAACACAAGCCTATCATCAAGGTTCTTCTTATTGCACTGTTGGATATCTTTCTATCTATACTATGATTTATTTCTGAATAAAGATCTTGTCTAGACTCAGTGCCTACTCTGGCAAGTCCAGTGATGCCTCAGTTCCAACAAAGTCTATGTTTGATATAGCCATTTTCAGCCTTCGATTAGCAGCATTCTCGTAGTAAACCAGCCACAACAGGCAATCCAATATTTATCATCTCAGCATGGCAAACTTCTTAATGCAGAGAAAAATGCAATAATAATCATCTATAGATTATTCTATCACATATAAATATTAAATTGAATGTTTGTCCTGGATAAAAGTGCATCCGCTTATTATTAGTTTGTTTTCAAAAAGAAGATTTTTGATCGTGGTCTAGCAGAAAATCAGCTATAATTATGATGGTGGTTGGCCTAACCATAGTCAGTGTGTAAGTACTTCTTAGAGACATCAAGTTTGCTGGTATTCAGGGCTGTAGTGATTTCCAGCAGAATTCATCGTAGTCAAAAAGTAGTCAAGACCCTAAAAATCAGAAAGGCAAACCTTTGGCAGCTTAGGGCACTATTGTGTAGAATCCTTCAGAAAATTGTTCACAAAGATAAAGGGGTGGATGAGAGGATATATTTAAATACATTTTTACTAGGGCACAAGAGCTCTCAGTGTTGACATACAGAAAGTCAAGAAAGTAAGGTAAGAGACTAGCTTGGCTAAGTCCGGATCTCTTAGCCAAATTAAAATGGAAAACAAATTACACAAGCAGCGATGACGGGGTATACATTCCTGGAGTGAAGGGAAGAGAACAGGAACACCATGGAAAAACAAGAATTGAACTTGGCTAGACATCTAAAAAGCAACAAGAATATTTTATTCTAGTACATAGGAAAACAAAGCAGGATAAAAGAAACTATGTTCTCTGCGATCAATGAAACAGACTTTACTATGACCAACATGGAAAAGGCAGAGGTACTAGAGTTCTAGCCACAAAACCAATTCAAAGAATCAAAAACAGAGACTAGGAGAATGAAGAAATGTCCAGTGTAGGAGATTGTGTTTGAGGCTGTCTCTGTTGCTGTTAAGAAATTTTTTAAATAATTGAAAAATTGAAGAGATATATGAATAGAAGAGAGGTATGTAAAGAAAGCAAAAGGCTTATGTATGATGCAAGAGAACCCAGTAGCAGCAAGAAAAGTAGGATAGAAAAGGAAAAGATGAAAATAAGGTGTTTGCTGTAAACTTAGATGATTTCATTTTACACACTAGCTACACATAACAACCTAAATCTTCCTGCAAACAATAGCAAAGAATCAGAACTTGCTCCAGTAAACTGAAATTTTATGATGATTACTGTTGTTCCACTGAGCCTTTTACCAAGACTGATCTCCCTCCTGGATGTAAATAGAATGTTCTCTGTGCTGGTATTTCTATATTTGCATTAGGAAACAGTCTCCAAACACAGCATAGAGTCTTAGGATGCTGGAACACATGCTGTCTTCTCAGAAGGTGATGTCTTGGAAACTGAAAGAACTAGGCCTTTCTGTCTAGTCTAGTTTTACAAAGAAACTATTTGTTTACAGAAAGCCTAATCCTGCCATTAGGAACTGTTGGTTTTGAATATTATGAAAAGGTTCCTCATGAAGAGGATGGTCAGACACTGGAACAGGCTACCCAGGGCAATAGTCATAGCTTCAAGCCTTCAGGAATTTAGGAAGTTTTGGACAATAATCTTGTTGCCGTTTGCATTACGATCTCGCTGTATCTGCCTTTACCCTACTACTTAAGTCTCTGATCGGAGTCAGGAACTGCCGGCACACACCAATGTGGAGAACAGCAAAATGGCGTTTATTACCACGTGGCATCTGTTTACATACCCTCGTGTGTT
>JAOWBP010004700.1:30782220-30810189 GCA_028571105.1 Tragopan temminckii
GATTAAATGGCGAGGCTGGTGGCCCTGCACGTGGCAGGGGGGTTGGAGATTTATGATCCTTGTGGTCCCTTCCAACCTGGCCATTCTGTGATTCTGTGATCTGTGATGTAAAGTTAGACATATTAGACTGAAGCATCTTGAGCACCCAGTTCTTCATTAAAATCGCTGGAGAACCATTTCATCCACTTTTTTATAGCCAGCTGTTTTTCTCAAGCTCCAGTTTCTGAACAGCACTGAGAAGCTCTTTCAATATCCTAACAGTGTTGCCTTCAAGGCAACAGATGACCTTAGACCTCTCTATCTTAGAGATGGCTTTTTCTAAAGCAAAAACATTATTAAATATTATTAGATATTATTAGATATTATCAAGAACTACAATCAGTAGTACATGCCCATTTCAACACTGTTTCTGCAGAAACACACTGAGATATTGTTGCGCTTTGTTCTTCATTTGTTTCCAAGTTTCCAACTCTGGGAGCATTATTCTCTTCCATGGACAGGCTCTGTAGCAGAACAAACATTCTGGAGCTGGAAAAGGATAGGAAAGAAAAGGAAGAAAACTTGTCACTAGTCAACTCATGCATTTGTCCAAAACCAAACTGGTTACATTTTTCTAAAACTCTCTCCACCCAGCTGTGATAGTAACTGGTTGCTACGTAGTACTGCTTATATTCTAGCTGTGCCCAGATATTTTAATTAATTACAGGATCCTAGATATAACTCTTTTCAAAAAGTGAACCAAAAGTCTCTGTCCAAAATACTTAGTTCTGTGCTCACTTTTCTTCTCCTACTGATTTCATTTTTCTTAAAATTCTTTTCAATAAACAAAAATATACAAAGTTAAAAGAAAACCAGAAACATACATAATCATTCAGAAGATGGACATTTTTGCAACAGATAAATTTTCCTTAGATCTTAACTTGTGCACACAGCTTGATAAATCCCACCTGCCTCTGAATGCCAAACCACTCTGTACATTCTTGTTACAATCAAACATAAATTCCCCAGATGAGAGAAAGAGTATTAGTGACATGGAAAGTGAAAGAAGGCCTCACAGTTTACTGTATTTGTTAAGATCAAAAGGTAACTATACTTGAGAAACAACAATGCATGACTCTCTGGAGTAGACCACTTCTGAGAATAAAGCAAGTCCATGTTATGAGTCATTGAAGAGAGCATGGATCTCACTTTTAAAATGCAATACTACCATCTCATTACTTTATTTTTTTAGTATTCTCAACAAAATTTTCTTCTTGTTTTGTTCAGTGTAGTAAGGTTCTTATCTACTAAGTTTCTACTGACTACTGAATGGCCTATGTGGAAGTTCAGTGCTGACTGTATTTCTAGGATGCTATGAATAATGCCAAGATAACAGACATAAGAAAGAATTCAACACTAAAGGATTAAATTAAACTCTAAGTAACCTGGCACAGCTTCCTACATCATCTCCTATCATGAATGTTTATTTTGCTAATCTCTTCTGGATCTCAGAAAGAATAAAGAATGATCATAATTAGACCTTTCATTTGACTTTTTCCACTAATTCTAACTTCTATCAGCAGATAGGTTTTATTGGCCTTAACAGTTCTAGATTAATTAAAAGCTCTTTCAATTAAAAAAAAAATACATTTTAGTTCCTAGTACATAAAGTAGGTTGCAATTATTTGTTTTCACAAAACAATAGTTCTGTGCGTTTTCTTTCCTGTCTTAATTAGAAGAGTAGCTGCCTTTTATTTTTGTGCAGAAGACATAATTCTTTCAACAGCTTGATGAGTTTTGTTTTGTTCAATCTGTCCCTGAAAATGTATGACTAAAAGGTCAGATATCAAAAGATTTATGCTTTCTTTTATGTGAGTTTTTGTAAAAGACCCTTTCCTTCTCTTTTCTTCTTCGCCTTTGTATATGTTGGTTCTTGTCTGTTTACTGTGCAATTGCTAGTAAACAATAGATAACTTCTTGCAATCAGAAGAAAGTTATTAATTCTCTTTGCAAATTGTAGCAAATATGTAACAGGATAGGCATACAGAGCCAGCAGCCAAAATCCTCTCTGAGAGGGCATCCGTGAGCCTTGTAAATCTTTTTCAACTTCAGCCTCAGGCATGGATTTATTTGTCTTTATAGGCAAACTGATCTCGCTGCCTTCAGGCCTGACAAAATGATCTGTCACTGTCTACCTAAATAACTTGAGGCAGGTAGTAGTGAAGTGGCTTGCAAATCAGTAAGGGCTCTTAGATCACAAAAGACCTTTTCATTTACTAGATTTCTCTGCTGGGGCCTCTTATACTCTCTTTGCCTTTCCCTGATATTCATGCATTCATGCAAAAACAGGAACCTATTGAGGAGATTCTAGGACTGCCAAAGAGCAACTTGGAAATTTGATTCAGGAAAATCACATGTTTCCAAATTAAATTAGATTTGCTCTTGTTGTTTGTGTGCCCTTAATTTTCTTGGAGGCTGATCTATAACAACCACAACATGCTACCTACTTTCAATACTGATGAAAAGACTAACATGAAGAAAAGTATGGGACTTAGGTAAAACAAACAAACAAAACAAAACAAAACAAAAACAAAAAACAAAAAACAAAAACTCCTGAGCAAAATCTAAAATGGAAAAGTATTTTGGTAGGTTGGAAGATAACCCCAAAATTTTGCCAGAGTTATTCTTATTACAGATATGAGATCCATGACAAAAAGGAATAGCATAAAACAGGCTTTTACTTTACCACTCTATGTCTCCCCAAGATGCCCCTGTATTTTCCTATCTGGTTTCTATCTTGTTTGCATGTAGATTTTTTTGCAATATGTTTATTATGCTGAACCATTAAAAATAAAAGCATATATTTTCTTTTAGCAGAATACGGTTCTTCCTGAGTTCATTCTGATATTAAAACCAGGCTATACCATCCCCTTGCACTGTGTGTTGTTCACAGGCTCATGCAGTGACGCATGCTTTCCAATCAAGGTCAACATACCTAAACATTACTGTAAGCCCCAGCAAAACAAAAACAAAAACAAACAAAAACAAAAACAAACAAACAAACAAAAACCAAACAGGCGATGAATCAAGCTGACCACTTATCATTTTGGATGGAGTAACTGAAACAGTGATCTGAGCAAAGATACAGGACACTATCATTTGCATATGTTGTAACATCCACACATCTTTGACTTCACTTGTATTCTAGTTTCCTGATGGAACACACTGCCTAAGGATTAGCACTAGCTTTGGTTCTCTACTGGAGAACACCAAAGGATTTTCCCAGCAAATGAACATAACTACAGAGAATGCGTGAGCCCCTGTCACATCCCTCCCATGAAGAGAGGGAGGGGTGATGAGATTCACAAATCCCCCTGGTTAGATTAAGGTAAAACAATCCTTGAAGTCCAAATACAACCATTAGTCTTAATGAGAATCTCTACAATTATTTTAAAAGCATTGGCACTATTATGATTGTATTGGCCTAAGCTGTGCAGCTAAACTATGTGACTTTATAAGATACTGAAATAAGACTGGCATTACTTAATTTTACAAGTTAAAAAGAAGGAAAAAAGAGATGGAGGGGGTGGGGAAGAGAGAGAGGATGAGCAGAGGAAGAGATCACCAACCCAGGTTACAGCATTGGTCCAGTCAGCAGTGGATGCTTGATCTGCATGAGTGCTCATCCAGAAGTTTCAAAGTCTCAAAGCCCCTCAGAGCTTTTCTCAGGTCTTCTTTCAGAGCTCCTCTTCTATTCCTACTAGATTTAGCAGGTTCACATCACAAGTTCATCAGTAAGTCCACAACAAACATGTTTGCCATAAACAAGTTTCCTGTAAACAAGTTTGCTGTAAACAAGTTTGCAATCAAAATTTCTTCCACTAAACAAGAGTTCTGAACAGAACAAGGCCATCCTGTCTATACAGGGCTCCCTCCTCTGAACCGAGTCTTCAGCCTTCTGTTTTGTTGTCTTGTCAGTGGTCATATCTGGCAAGTGTTTGAGACAAATCCAGGCATAACACAGATAAAGTCCTTCTCATAGGCCCTCTACTGAATCCACAGATAAAGATGTATACAGTGTATTTCAAAGGATTTCATCATCTTCTGGAGACATCACTGCTGTGGAAAAAACAACTACAACAGCAAAACATATTATTGGATTTCTACTAAAAATGTTATGATTAGGAGGTTCCAAGTAAAATGTAGATCTTGCAGAGACTCTCTCAATGACTTTGATCATCTAATATCGCTACTTGGCCTTTCTTTTTGCTGATAACATAACAGAAGCTCATTACAACTTGTCCCTTCATAAGGGTTTACATGGCAGATTTGCTGGAATATTTATAGCAAAAAATGATCTACAAAATTTGACATATGATGTTCACAGAAATTTGAATTTGGTCGTGGGCTGAACTATTCTTTTGGCTGAGGGCGGGATGTAGTAAGGTCACTGAATTCAAAACCTAGTTCTTCTGCAAGTCAGTTGAATGCAAAATGTAAAATCTTCATAAGAATTATTAAATGTTAAAAGGTTGTGGTTTTTTTTTGTTTTTGTTTTTTTTTGTTTTTTTTTGAATGAAATATGGAATAAAAAATCTTTTGCCCTAAGAAATCAGAAGTTTCAATATAAAGTTAGAGGAGCTAAAAATTCAGCCACTCATTCTCATTAATTTCTTTAGGAATCGTACACATGTCTAATAACTTCGTGTCCTGGTTTCTGCAGAGTGCAGATATACTCCTTTTCTTTATAGTATCTGGTTTGATGCTGTGTTTTGGCTTTAGAAGAAAAAATAATGTTGATAATGCATCAATGTTTCTTGTTGCTGATCAGTGCTGCACAGAGCCAAGGAAGTCTAAGTTTTTCAGATTCTCATTGTAGGGGAACTGTTAGGTCACAGTTTGAAGTGGAGACTGAGCACGTGGTGAAGGGGTATGGCTGGCCAAGCAAATTTTTTGCATCCTTACTCCTCACATGACCAGAAGGGGTGGACCCTGGGTGGAACCACCCTGGGCAGAACCACTCTGGGCTCATATAAGGACCAGCCACTGAAGGGAGAGTATCTTTTGGGCCTAACTTGCTTCTGGAGGAGTGCTACATAGCAAGAGTGTTCATTCACCAGCTGGCTAAGTTCATCTCTTCTTTCTGCATATGACCATTTCTTTACTCACAAATACCTTGCCTGTTATTGCCAAGATACTGTCAGAAAGAATTTTACTTTGTGAGCAGAATACTCATACTATCCCACCAGTAAGTGAAGTTGAGGAAGCACAAGAATTAGAGAAAGGACAGATCGAGGACAGTTGACCTCATCAGGTTAAAGGAATATTCTATACTGTATGACATCATGTGGAAGAATTTGAAAGGAGTGGGGATTTGATAAGGCATGCAGTTGTAACTCAGGGACTGGGTAAACTTTGGTTGATGGATTATGAGCAGTTACTACATGCATCTTAGCATAGAATCATAGGATGGCTTGGGTTGGAAGGGACCTCAAGGGTGTGCCACTGTCACAAGCAGGGCTGCCAACCTCCATATCTAATCCCAGACCAGGCAGCCCAGGTCCCCATCCAACCTGGTTTTGAATACCTCCAGGGATGAGGCATCGACAACCCCTCTGGGCAGCCTGTTTCAGCACCTCAGCACTCTCTTGGTAATGAACTTACCCCTGAGATCCAACCTAAATCTTTCCTCCTTCAACTTAAAACCATTTCCCCTTGTCCTGCTGGTATCTACCTTTGTAAGGAGTTGATTCCCCTCCTGTTTGTAGACTCCCGTTAGGTCCTGCAAGGCTGCAATGAGGTCACCCTGCAGCCTTCTCTTCTCCAGGCTGAACAAGCCCAGCTCCCTCAGCCTGTCTTCATAGAGGAGATACTCCAGCCCTCTGTTCATCTTTGTGGCTCTCCTCTGGACCCTCTCCAACAGCTCACTGTCTTTCTTGTACTGGGGGCTCCAGAGCTGGATACAGTACTCCAGATGGGGCCTCACGAGGGCATAGTAGAGAGGAACAATCACCTCCCTGTTCCTGCTGGCCACCCCTCTTCTGATGGAGCTCAGGATACCATTTGCTTTCTGAGCTGCAAGAGCACACTGCTGGCTCATGTTCAGTTTTTCGTCCACCAGGACCCCCTGGTCCTTCTCTGCAGGGCTATTCTCAAGGACCGCTCCTTCCAGTCTGTATATACACCTGGCATTCCTCCAGCCCAAGTGCAAAACCTTGCCCTTTTCTGTGTTGAACCTCATTAGATTCACCCAGGCCCATCTTTTGAGTCTGTTGAGATCTGTAAGGTTGGTTGTGCATCATTTGTTTTGTATCTAAATGTAGATATACAATTGTTATTACTATGATTTTCACTTTTTGTGTGTGTTAGTAAATAGTCTGTATCTCAACTTACGAGTAATCTTTTTTTCCAATTCTTCTCCCATCTAACTGGGAGGAAGGGAAGTAAGCAAAGTGCTGTGCTGTTTTTGCAGCTCTTCACTGCTTTTTGAAAATCTCAGCCAGTAATTACAAGCACACATAGAAAACTCAGGTTCTAGATTGCAGACCATCAGGGCAGTAGGAGAGAAAAAAGATTAAGAAAAATCACCAAGTAGAGAGCGAAGAACAGGTAATACGACCTGAGATAGTCAACTTATACTTACACCATTAGAGTGGCAAGAAATAAAGTAATTTACTGCAAATGTCAGATTGTTGTCATAGGCTAACTAATACTTTTACAGAAACACTCAGGATCTTGTAGAGTTCTGAATCTGAAAATTATAAATCTGATTATCTTAATTCATTTACTCAAATCAACTTTATCAAGAATCTAGTGTTGTTTATGTGTGAGTTAGCTATTTTCTTTTATTTTTATGAGAAAATGTCATGTTAGGAAGAAAGCAAGTAAAAATTCCGCCTTTGACCATCACACTTTAGAAGCAATAGTCAATGGCATTTTAGCAATGTAAACAGCATTATATATAAATATATAAATAAATAAACTGGTTTCATTTTAGCCTTGATAAGGACAAGTAGGAATCTGCAAAATACACTGACTGGTGTGCAGATACATTAATGGGATCATTCCCTAATAAATTTCTGTTCTGAAGTATAACATACTCAAAATGAAAACATGCACACATGAACACACACACAGACACACACACACACACAGAAAATACACACAGAAAACACATAAAATCATGGTGCATGAATTAGGGGAAATCTATTCTGCAGGAATTTATCTTTCTCTCCAAATTTTTATGGTCTGTGGGGTAAAAATATTAAGATTTTTGTCTTTATGAGATACAGATGCACTTTTATCAACAACTTTTTTCCATGTAGCTTCTGCCTGACCTTTTCTCTTTCTAAAGACCGTTAAATAATCATAACAAGACAAAAATCACAGTAAAGAATTTCTTTTTTCATTCATACTTTCCTTTCCTCTGGGAATGTATTCAGGTTGCTAATACTTGATGGTAATAATCATACATTATATTAAAGTGTATGCATTAGGAAGTGGGAAGCAGACTGACAGAATTTAAAACCAACTGCTAATAGCCTTATTTTCAGGTAAAGCTTTCTAACAGAAGGTTTTGTGGTGACAGCATATGCTGTATGAGGATGACTGGCATAGAGACACTAAGAGATCAATACTACTTAGATGATGATGATTAGTGTCAGCACACAAGTAAGTTATCATGACCTTGTGAGGAAAGATGAGAAGATGAGCCAGACTTTAGAGTCACATACATTTGAAGCAAAGGACTGGCTTTTCTGGCTTGGAAGCTCTAGCATTACATATTCATCCCAGATCATTTCAGCAGCATCTTATAAATATTACATCAGTCTGACTTGGGAAATATCTTATGTCCATCTGTTCATATGACAATATAATCTGCAGTTTACAGTAATTGTACAATCTCTTCATAGGAAAGTTTTGGAGTGAGAGTAAGGAGAATGGCCTCAACATCTGTGTCTACAGTTTAGCTAGATTAAGTGCAAGACAAGAACATGAAACAGGAATTTATCTTGGGGAAAATCAGCACGCTTAGCAGGAGCTTCACAAAATATTTCTTCTTTTGCAGTGTCCCACATGCATGTATGCACACTTCGCAAAATTTCACAAGTACACTCAGGAAAGGTGGGCCAGAAGAAAAGTTTAATGTGTTGTTTGATATGAAAACTCCTTTCTGAATTAATCTCTTTGCTACACATTGCACTGTCACCTGTGCCAATAAACCTAACAGTTCTGATGACCTATATCGTGTGCAAACACTAGCCTTGGATTTTCAGAAATTCTCTTATATTTCTCTTATGAGTATCCAGTTTATGAGAAGAGAAAAATACTTAGAAATGATGTAAACATTTTAAACCATCTTGCACAGAGTTGGTGGTATGCTTCCCCAACTCCTCTTTATCAGATCAGATCTTCTCACTGGATTGATTCAGAAACTCAATTTTAACACATTATTTAAAAAATTACAATGGTATTTTAGAAAAGTATGCATGTACCTCATACGTTTCTACTAACAAATCATCATCTACACATTCTGTGTCACAATCATAAAATATTTAATGAAATCACCTCTCTTTTCCTACTTCCATGAGGAAATTGCTGCACGTAGAATTAACATATTTTCTATGAAAATGATTTTCCCCAGTATATAAATGGCTCTTCACAAAAGTAGTCATAGAATGTCTGAGGCTGAAAAGAACATCTGGAGGTCATCTCATTCAATCCTGTGTTCAAGCAGTGCCACTTAGTAGAGATTGTCCCCAGCTGTCTCCAGGCAGCTTTGGAAGATCTCCAAGAAGGGAGATGCCACAAATTCTCTGAGAAACCTGTGCCAAAGCTCAGTTGTACACACAAAAGAATTCCAGTTTGTACCCACAGTCTCTTGGCTTGGTACTGGACGTCCCTGAAGAGACTGACTCTGTCTTCACTGCACACTCCTTCATCCATATGTATAAGATCCTACCTGAGTCTCTTCTTTTCTAGGCTGAACAGTCTCAATCCCCACAGTTTTTCCTCACAAGAGAGATCCTACAGTCCCTGAATCATCTTTGTGGTTCTACACTGGACCCTTTCCAGTACTTACATTTTTCTCTTGCATGGTTGGAACCAGAACTGGACAAATATTCTCAGTACTAAGTCATAGAATGCTTTGGGTAGGGACGGATCTTTAAGATCATCCAACCCCCCTGATATAGACAGGGACATCTCTCTCTAGACCAAATTGTTCAAAGTCTCATCCAGCCTGGCCTGAGACGCTGAACGGGTTGCCCAGAGAGGTCATGAATGTCCCCTTCCTATTCCAGCATCTCACCACTCCCACAGTAAATAATTTCTTCCTCATATGTAGTGTATATCCATCTTCTTCCAGTTTAAAACCATTTACCCTCTACATGCCCTTATAAAAAGCCTCTCCTCAGCTTTCCTGTTGTCCCCCTTCAGATACTGGAAGGCTGTGACAAAGTCTCCTCAGAGCCTTCTCTTCTGTAGGCCGAACAGCCCAAATTCTCTTAGCCTGTCCTCCTAGGGAAGGTGCTCTGGCCCTTTGATCATCTTCATGGCCCACCTCTGATCTGCTCCAACAATTTCACATCCCTCTTGCTTTGGGGGCTCCAAAACAAGAGCAAAACAATCAGTCGACATTCATCAACTGATGAACACTAAAGATATTTGGGTGGTATACTAAAAAATTGCAAGAGACAAACCCACCAGCACTTCTTGATCTAAGACATGAAGATCAGGTGTAATTCATGTGCCCTTTGTAGTACGCACATGCATGAACATGGTTGGCATTTGCCAGAGCTGTCTGATGTCTAGAAACTGGTGACTCCCTGTCTAAAGAGAAAGACCAGTAAATTACAGAAGAATAACGAGTTTGATAGAACTGGGTCATCCTTGGAAGAACTTACACAAACAAGAAATAAAAGGTTAGGGTGAAATTCATAGAAATTCATTGGCAAAATTATATTGAAATATATGTAACAGGTGAACTGAATAAGATCTCCCATGGCCTGATCTTTCAGTCTTCATCCTGGCACTAACCTTACTTTCCAAAAAAAAATTCAATAAAACACACTTCTCCATTCCCAGCCTCCACAAAACAGTCTAAATACATAATCAAAATGCCCTGAGAGAAAAGATTCTTCTCCCAGATCTACATTAGATAACTGCTTGTATTTCCTCACAATAAATTCTTTATATGAAATGAAAATAATTTCAAAGAACAAGAACTGACTATTGAAAGCTACCATTGATGCCTACAGGATGTCATACATCTCCCTTTCAGGAAATTGAAGCAGTAATAAGAGCAGGCAGAGCCAGTGAAATGCCAATAAAGACATATTTTAATTAAATTATTTTACAATAAGCTACAAAGGAACATAAAAACAAAAGTTGATTATCATCCTCATCATGCTTGTTGAATGGCTTGAGCACAAAATCATTACAAGATGAGCTTCAAAATATATTACAACTTATCTCTGTTTCTCTCCTATGTCATGCCAATCAGTTTAAAGAGCCCTAATACAACTCACCTGAAAGCAGAAGGAATCTATATGAAATGCACTTCTTTCCACTGAACATTAAATTAGTTCTTGCTCTGCCAAAAAAAAATGTTGTTCTAAAGATTGTTACCCTCTCTTTTCCCATTTTGTTTTTCATCTTTTGTAAAGGCATAAAACAGTTATTTCATGAGAAATCTAGAAAGAAAGACAACTTGATTACAAGGAAAACTTCTTTCTTTTCATTCCTTTAAGAAGGTAAAGTAGAAATACAATATTAATGACTAAACATACCAAAATAATGCTAGACATACTCACAATCCAGTTACTTTATTAAAACGCATTATTTTAATAATTTCTTACTTTTATTCTTCTTACTCTGATTTTTACATCGTCTTTTTCAGTATTTTGATAAGTAACTTCTACTAGTTATCTTGTTTAAATCCTCCAATAACAGACTTTTTTTACAGTCTGGATAAACAGCAAATAGATAAACATGGTGCTATAACCTGAAGTGAGCTGCCTTGTCTTTACATTTGTATGACTTCATCACCCACATCACAGTAATATCTAAACAACGGCCACTTTCAAAAAAAAAGTGTAAAGGTATTTATATTTTTCTTATATCTCTGTCCCAGTTTGTATAAAGATACTATTTTTGTGCAAAGAATGAGAGGTTGGACTCAGCATGAGCTGACTAATTAGCTAATTGAGATATGGTTCACAGTTTATGTTTGCCTTGTAAAAGGATGCAGTAGTTCAGCAAACATCTACTTCTAAAATATCTTCCCTTTTGAAGGCTTTGTACTGTTGACGCCATACTTCATCTAGAGTTCATGGAATTTTCTATCCTATTTCTGCAAAGCCTAGCTGTTTCTGATTCATTTTTTTCCTTTTGCTGAAGGCAAAACACACTTCGTATCACACCTCAAGAGCCAATTTATTTTTTTTTTCAGTTAAATCCTGTTTATAATATCCACCATACTCAGAGATGCAAGTTAAAGATGTTACTGAAGAAATTGTTGCATTTTTGTGAAAAAAAAAAAAAGAAGAAGAAGAAGAAGACGAAGAAGAAGAATTTTGAGGAAACTACAAATGAGACAAAGCTGATATTTTAGAATTGGATGTAGCCTGAGTAAATCACTCAAGAAGTTCACGAGGAAGAAAAAAAGGGGAGGGAAAAAGGGGGGTGGGGGGGGAAGGAAAGTCCAGCAAAACTACTTTTACTTCAAGTTTTCAATTTCCATATGTTACGAAATTATAAATACATATTTTATTTTTTTTATATATTAAGGTTCAGAGAGCATATTAAACCTTCTGTACTTCACAAAGGCATGGTTGCACAGGTAAAATTTTTGTCTCTATAATGATCTGTACTCCAATTTAATCATGGAATGGCATGTTTTGGAAAGGATCTTAGAGATCTTCTAGTTCCAATGCCCTGCCTTGGATCAGGCTGCCTGGGGTCCCATCCAACATTGTCTTGAACACTTCCAGGGATGGGGACCCACATCTTCTCTGGGCAGCCTATGCCAGTAACTGTCTATATCATACTGATTGGTCACTAAAATTTGATCCTGATGCAGCAGTTGCTGCTGGGAGTTAACAGTGGTGTAGAGATGTTTTCAGGAATTCTGAGAAGTAGCTTGAAGAACAGCAGGGAACAAACACCTTCTAGAGCATTTTTCTGAAGCAAAACAGGAATACCAATCCACAGGACAGGACTTAGAAATTGCAAGAGATTAGTGACAATGCCTACAATGGTGAGGAAATCAGGGTTAAACACTGGGAACTCATAGAAGATGAAGAAAAAGACCAAAGGGATATGTAAGAAGGGTCCTGGGTGAAAAATGCCACATTAAGCACGTGGAATTATAACAAGAGTTATGGTAAAAGAGTTGCAAAGCAGTAAATGCAGTTGTACAGTCAGGATGGGGCACAGATAGACACCTGGAGTCACATATTAGGATCAAAGAGAGCACAGTAAATTAGGAGAAATGTACACAAGTGAGGAAAACAAAGTTCAGAGAAAGAAAAAGAAGGGCAAGAAAATAATACCTCATAGCTTTTTATCTGACAGCAATCTAAGTATAAAACTTCAGAGTTCAGTGTCGTGGATTTCCACGCGCATGTATATGTATATAATTTTACTTTCTAATTTACTAAATATCTAAAATTTCCATAGCTTGTATTGATGTCCACAACATGCTGATGGTTCCATTCTTAATTTTGTGGTAACACTACAGAGTGTGGAAAAAAAATATTTTATCAGCACAGTTTCCTTCCTTAGCTTGTTGTACTCTGATGTCAGAGTGGCTGTTTTTCCCTGGGCCTGTTTGGCCATACAAGGCCCATACAGTGAGATACTGTAAACCAGAGAACAGCCTAGCACAGGGATACGATTTCATTAGGATCAGGGCGGCTGATAGGATTATACGATGAAGCAATCACAAAGTGCTCTCTACAGGGGGTCACAACCCCATGGAAAAAAATGAACAAGATTGCAGTTTGTGCCCTTGTCTAGAGAGTTGTATCAGAAATTGACATTCTCCTTTCCATAGAGAATCCCAATCACATATTCCTATCATAAGACAAGGAAAATAAGAGCCAGCAAATGCTGGCTTCAGAAGTCTCACTAACAATTACAAGGATGATCCATTCATGTGGCAAAACAGTCACGAAGGTGTAGATGAGGTTAGCATGCAAATAGGTCCACATTCAGCCCCAGCTTGTACAAGATATGAATCAGATATATATCAGCATAATGGACCAGAATATCTCCAATTCATTTAACACTAGCAATCATGAAAGATGACAAACAACAATCATTCTTGTCAACTTTTCTTTTTTGTGTGAAAATGCTCTGTTCTATATATTTCTCCCCTCAATGCCTAAGTCATGGAGTTTAAAATCTTATGCCTAAACAAATGTCCCAGTATTTGTCATTGCTCTATGTTCCAAGAAATTCAACTGGGATATGTAGGAACAACTAAATTTAATCATATATTTATAAACCTAATTATCTACAGAAGTGTTGATCATAGTGCTTCTGCTTTGATTTAGATTAGTGGTAGTGATGTTCTTTTGATACTTTTGTTATAGATGGGTCTATATGTTGATTTACTCTTCACAAAGTGCAGACTAGAATCTTGTAGAATTAAATGCTTCATTGTCATAAAGTAGTTATGAGACAGAAACTCTTATTACTACTTAAAACATGGCTTTATGTTCACACAATCCCAACACTGGTGCCAGAAGTCTCATGCAATGAATCACGAAGAGGAGTGTCATTTCTGTCCGCATTGCCAGGGAACAGCTATAAGAAATGTATCTGGGCAAACACTGCTCTTTTACAACCACTTTACAAACCTGTTGAAATTACAACATCTTGAGTCCTAGAAGCCAAGATGTATGGGGCATCCTCAGCTTCTTTGGAGGATGAGTCATTTACCTAAACATACCCACAGATTGATTGAATGTCCTAGAAACACAGAAGGATAAAGATCTTTAAAGCGAGATTAAAAGCTGTTTCAAGCTTCTGCAAATTTGAAAAAGAGTTTTATGCCTGATATTACATTTTATTTTTCAGCTATCTGCATTTAGATGTAAGCAGTTTGAAAGAAATAAGAGTTTCCCTCCAAAACAAGCAAGCCACTGCCATGGTTAATACAGACTCAGGAGAGACTGAGAAAATTAATAGTCACCATGTTGTTTTACATGTTAAAAATTATTATTTTCATATCAAGCATGGATTTTTAATAATAATAATGTTAGTACTATTATAACTCATGGAAAATATGTGGTCTGCCAGATTTTAATCTCCTAATATTTTCCTTGTCCCTTGCTTGTTATTTCTGTTCTTGTGTTATACTGACAGATGTTTACAGTTCCTCTGCCTTTCCCATCCTTCCATTGTTTACTTGAACAGTGGTAGTACGTCTTAGCTGTTTAAATGAATGGTATTATAATCAAAGAGGAATCTTCCTGTCTATGACTATTCTCCATCTTTCTTTCTGCATCCTACAGAATCATTCCTGTCAGGAACATGTTCTTTTATCTCCGTCTCACTTTCTAGGAGGAACTTTCTACAGATGGTGCAGCACAGATCTTGGTCTACCATATTTCTTCCTTATAAATAATGAGAAACAGCCTATTGGAGCACTGCAATGTCTAATGCAGTTACGTAGGACTATGCCACAGAAGATGCCTGAATGTAGGCTAAACTAACATCAAATAAAAAATCAGCGAGTAAGCAATTTTATAGTCAAATAAAATGCACAGTTGATACATTTTAAAGGTATTTTCAATTCCTGTTCCACGGATTTTCAAAGTATAATCAAATGGAACCAGGTCAGACTGGATGGAAAAACAGGACTGGGAAAGTACTGCTTCCTTAACATGTGCTGATGTCAGGAAGGTGCAGCAAACAATACACAAGAAATCAAACATTTCAATATCATAAGAAATGAATAACTTTGCATATCATAAAATTAAAACCTGAAAAATCCTGAATAGAATTAATATGGTCATACTATTTTGATGTCTTATGGCCCCACATTCACCCAGTTTCCCACACATAAACATATGCTATCCAAATGTATCCCAGTACGTTGGAATAAAAATAATTCACATTGCTATTTTTTTTTTTATTAGACACTTACCTTAAGATATGATGTGCCATAATCATAAAATAGAGGGAAACATACACAGATTCAACATCAAAAGGTGAGAAGGAAGCAGAAGAATAGCATGTTTTTCTTGTTTTAGAGCTTATACACTGATGGGTTTATTACTTTATTAATGGTACTCTAACTGACATGACTGTAGTGTTATTTGAACAAAGCATACCTTCTATTGTGTTCTGCAGTGATACAAAGCTCTGCAGGAGAAAGGATGCTTTGAACAATTCCCACTTTAGATTATGTCTAGAAATTGCATATTTAAAGATGAATTTACATGCTCAATGCAAATCTTTGTGACTGAACTAGCATATCAAATGGTTGCAGCTGTACACAGATAGAGCAAAATGTGGCTGCTGTTCCAAAAAGCCTTTCCTTTAAACCAGTATAAAATGTTAGTTTATTTAGCAGTATATCACTTATTCCCAACATGTACTCGAGAATTAGGATTTCAAAGGATTTCATAAGTTCTGAAAAAAACACCCTATAATCAATGGTATCTCTTTGGAAAAATATCTACAATTTGATATAGGTTTCTTTCTTTTTAAGATCTCCACCACACTGGCATAAGAAGCAATGCATACTGCTCATTTGTCTTCTTATGAGTTTTTGTATTTCTTGTTGGTTTGGTTTTTAATTTTAATCAGAGTTTAGACACATTCAGAACTTCCATGTAACCCCTGTAAAACACACACATGTACATGCTAAGAAAACTACTTGTATCAGTGATGTCTTTTCATCTTTTAGTCTCTAAAGGTGTCAGGGCTCTGCTAAGGATTCCCATTCAGACTGAGCAGGAAAACATGGTGCAAACAGAATACAAATTCACACTGGAGAGGTGGAACAGGGTTAGTGAAGTGTGCAGTTGGCGAGATTGATGTTGATACCCTTCACTGCCAAGTGAAATGCCAATAATGCTTGTATAGCATTTTGTGAGGGCAATGGGAGTATTGATTCCTGAGCAATAATAAAGAATGAAGCTGCTCTCTCAGGTATAAAAATATTGGCAACTGTTACAAAGAATTGACTCATAGAGGCTTGAATGTTGGCCTATCTTAATACAAATAATTCAGCCTTCAGTAGGATTTCAAGAGCAGCCAGGCATGGTCCTGGAGCACATTCTGTACTATTAATTTATCTGTAGCTTTCACAGGTCTTTGTCTATCAGCAATTGGTCTTGGAAATGCAGGGACAGAATGGACTTCTGAAGGTTTATTGGGAGATGATATGAAAAACCAGTGTGGCCATGAAAATTTAGAATTAAAAAAATAAAAATAAAAAGATACATTTCTTGTCATTTTTATAAGAAAAGCAGAACCTATTGTTTCCCTGCACTTCATAAACACATTTAACACACATTTCATTGGGAGCTGAGATTTCTGAGCCCAGTATTTTTATTGTATTGTTTAAAACACTTTTACTCACTGAAAGAAGTATAAAGTTCCCTGAATATGAAGCTATTACAGGCTGTAGCAAAACTTGCACTTTCTGCAACTTAGAATATGTTGTCTGCACTTAAATATGAGCACTAAGATTTTTCAGATAAAAATTGAAGGATTCTCTGTTTCTTTTAGTGTTGAAAAGCAAACATTCTAAAATGACTGGCCACCCTTAAAATTGTGAGGGGAGATGATTCACTCTGTTGACTAATAGAAACAGTGATTAATCTCATAGTGTGGCCAAGAATTTATTCTATTTTTTGTGACTATCTCACCTATATATGATATAATAATTCACCAATTACTGTGAATTAATAATAATCTACTTCCACTGACATGGCAAACCACGCGGTTTATTTTAGCAGTTATTAGATATTTAAAATTCATCATTTATCTATTCTTTTTGAATTAGCATTAGATTTCCCACACTAAGCTTTGAGTCATGATGATTTTTAATCAAGAAAAATTGGTAAACAGAGGGCAACTGAAGTCATAAATAATTCTGGAAGATGTCAAACATATTTGCCAGACATGAAGAATCCTAACCACTGAACTCATTAATTCCAACTAATCAATGTTTAAATCCCATGTTTGTCGGAAAATAGACACATTATGTTACTAGGTAGTAGCTGGTTCTGCTGCAAAAGTCTCTGCTGAAATGAAATGAAGCAGAGTGGTTGGAAAGCTTTTATCTTGGTCGTGTATTTCCTAACTGAAATGCATAACGAAATAATTTCACTTGCTCAGAAATTTTTACATAGACTTCACCTCTGATTTTTTGGGAGGACAACTGAACTCCAAATAAAATGGACTATCAAGCAGAAAGATCTTGCTCTTCAAAACTGAAAGGCAGGTAAAAAGAAAAAGGAATCAGCACATAGGATCTGCAATATCAGTGCTTGAAAACAGCAGAAAAAGATGACTAATAGTCACTGGAGCCTATGATACAACCATCAAGAATGTCTTTAAATGTTGATAGAGTTAAAACCCAATGGAGTTATTTAAAATATGACATTTATGTAAGGGCACAAGGAGACCTTGGCTCAGAACAATATGAAAAAAAATGTATGAAAATTGACTCAAAGAATCATTTGAAAATTTCCTTATCCTCAGCAGATTCTTCTGTTTGCTTCTCTAAACATTCACCAACCTGTTATGTCAATAAAGGAAAATAGCTAAAGAATCCATTGCTGGATTCCATAACTCATGGTCTGCTGGAAAAAATATGTTGACTTATGGAAATGACTGCAGCTCTGTAGTAACCTGGAGCCTTTGCACACGTCATGGAGTCTGTCACGTATGCAACCAAAAATATGCAAAATATCAGTGAGTTTTTATGTAGAAGATTATATCTCATTAATATCCTTCACTTTAATATTCATTATCTTCTTACTCTGTTGCAAACTTGCAGATATATCTAATCACATTGAGAATATTTTTGTTCCTTTTGTCTATCTGAATTTCACGGCATCTGTCACAGGAAAAATGTAAAACTTTAGCAATTGGTGACAAAGGCTAAGATTTCTCCTTTCATGACATTCGCATGTTATTACTTTAGAGACATGAAAGTGCCTTTCATGTTCCTCTATCAAATGTAGAGAGGCTCTTATCAGTAAAAATATTTTCTGTACTCATTCAAGCTCACCTGACCAGCCTCTGTTTCTGCTCATCCCATCATTAAAATCCTCTCCTGTAAGCTTGAGTATAAGCCAACAATTATGCAAATTTCATTTGTATCACGTAAGTAAATACAGATTCCAAACTAAATAATTATCTAGATACATAAATAAATGAATAAATGAGTTATATTACAAGTTACTAATCCTAGAAAAGGATTTCATAGATTTGAAAAAGACAGGTGGTTTGTGCCTTGCTGTTGAGTGCTTTCTTAAAAACAAACAAATAAACAAACCAAAACAACAACAGCAACAACAACAACAACAAAAGGTCATCAAGAGCCTTGCTTCAAGATCCCCAAACTGCAATGACTTATGAGAACAATGCAAGATTAAAATAAATGTTAATCTCTATGTGGCTGCTAAGAGCAGAGATCATTGCAGGTTCTGTCCTGTAAAAAAAAAACAACAGCGACAGCTGGGGAAAACAGATCACTGAATACGCATAAAGATAGTGAGCTGTGTGCTCTTTGAATCTTGCAAGTTATTCAGGTTGGTTAGAGACTGGAGGATCATGGAAATATCAAACATCAAAAGTCTCTCAGCTTTGCAACTGGGTCTCAGGTCTTAACCTTGAAATATCATATTTTTGTTCCTTTACTTAGCAAGGTCAGAATCTAGTTACTCAGGAATTAACCTTACGGGATTTTATTGCATTCACCACCAGCACTATTCTTTCTTTACCTATGTTTTTCAAAGATCCTGCGTAGGGAACTTAGAGAAACCAGTAAGAGGAAAAATCTTATTTCCATACACTTTTAAAAATAAATATGGAATATCCATATACAGTATGTTAAATCATATAATCATGTAGCTGTAGTGCAGTAAGAATGGCTTGCTTTCTGCAATTTGTTGAACAATAAATACATTAGGTGATGGGCTGAAGATATTTGAATTCTAGCTATAAATTAGTTTATACAGTGAACTTATTTGTCTAGAAAGCTATTAAACTGAACGTCCTAGGTATTGATCTCATTGACTTATTTGCAGAATTGATACAACGAAATATGTAATGGTGCAGGCTTTCAGAACACTGTCCTACAAGTATATTTCAACATAGATCTGCTAAATAACCTATACATGAAGAGATTAGTTCAGCCTGTAGTTTACTTAGGAAAGCACTCCTTCTCTAGTTTTAAACAATGGCAAAACCTCTAAGGGATTTGAAAGTTTGAGCACATCTTAGTCCTCTAGAAATGATACTGTGATCACTGAACGACCACAGAAACCAATGATCACGATGATGTTTTGAAGTGAATGAAGACACATGTAGAAAAAGATGTTATCAGACCCTAAGGCATACATCTCAGGTCTTTGTGCAAATTTCCAAATTGCAAAGGACCATCATTTGTCTGACTTTTCTAGATTTTCCACATCTTTTGTTTAAAACTTGAGTTTGTAATGTAATTAATTTGTACCTTATTTGAATAACAAATTTTTTCTCTATCTTTGCAGCAAAAGAATGAGAAGGGCTTTTGAATCAGCTGATTGTTCTACCAACTGAGAATTTTACCTGGTTCTTTTTTTATCTGACCTTCACCACCATTTTTAACCACACGTGAAACTGAGAGTAATAAAAACTGGAAAGTCACAGATAGAAAAGATTAGACAAGGAAAAAGTGAAAGTGTAACCTATCAGTTTCACTCCAAACTTCTGAATGAAAGATGTCATCAGCACTCCAAGTACCACAATTGATCACATGGTAACAAAGCCACACACTTGTGTAACTATATATTCTTAGAATGCCATTCTATTCTGGAAAAATATTTCTTCATTAATTACACCAGGAGCTGTCTATTATGGTAGGAATAAAAAAGGTTTTGATCAAAGTGTTTTGAATTTCCAGGCTGTGAATTTTTCTACAAACTGCAGTGATAGCTTATATCTACCACATAAGACCCATGGGTGAATTTTCAGATTTTCCAAGTCCTGTTGAATTTTTATCACAAGCACTTGTCTGCAAGTCTCAAGTTGTTATTCATGGTTATGAAGGAAATCTGGAGGGGAAAACCTTGTCAATCACTGACAAGAGGGCCTTGCTCAGCTGATAATAAAACTACTACTGCTTTCCGAAAAAAGATTTCTGAAAGATGGTAAAGTGACCTTTTGCAAAGCCAAAGAGCCAAAGTGTTTGACAGCTTTGATGTGTTATTTTTCCTAGGATTTTGGGTTTTTTATGTGTGTGACCTCCTATCTGACACTCAACAGGTTCTGAAATACTTGAAAATAGAAGAGAATAAACTGATGTGTCTTATATCTTTAAATACTTCATTTTGTACCCTTTCTTTCCTAATTTAAATATTCAGGCAGACGCTATTTATCTGCTGCCCTTCCTCATTTTACCCTAAATTTAAATCAGTTTTCTCCTCTTGAAGAAATTTATTATCATCAACTCTTTCCTTCTGCTGAATATAGACTAGAACAGCCTGGTCTTGAACATCCATGTGGGTACTCTGCCACTCCATTCAGCCTGGCACTGTACATAAATTCCTACTGAACAGCAGGTTAATTAGTACTGCAAAAAAGAAAGCCAATTAAAGAAGTTTCTGTTACTAGCACCATAAGCCTCACTAGCCTAATGTCAGGTCAGGGTCAGATTTTTGTTTCTTATTGATCTGATTTCTCTGCAGAACTTTCACTAGCCTGTTCTCAGACCATAAACACAAACTCATGAGTAGTAATTAAGGATTCAGACATAGAGAAAGCATGGAGTCATCCAAAATTATGTTGCATATAAAAGAACTGGAGAAGACGAATAAGAAATTTTTCCATTTGGCTATTTTCTCATAAACACAATAAAAGTCCAGATACCAGTTAGGCAGGAATATTTAGAATTCAAGAATTTAAGTCCATAAAGACTACATTAAACTTGAAAAGAGGCTTGCAGCTCTGAAATTTTGCCAAAGTGCTAAAAATTGAAGCAAAAGTGCGGGAGAACATGCAGAACTTGACTGAACACCCACAGAAACCATTGGGAGATATTCCACACATTTCAAGCATTAGATCAAGACATCTAGCAAGTTTCAGTAGTATGACTTTCCAGTTTTACAAGTTAAGAATACACCCAAAATACACACAACCATACCTCAGTGTGAATTAAGAGAAAGACGAAATACTGACTTTTCATGTGACATATTTTTTGTCACTGGAATTCATTTATTAAAATTGCTATAGTTAGAAGTATTAAAAATTTTTTGCACTTCTGAAGTGTAAAAATTAAATTATTCTAATCTTTAAGTTTTAACACCTTGTTCACATCACTGAAAAAAAAAGCCCTTTAAGGATCACAAGTAAATATTTAGCTTTAAAATATCAGAGACCTGTGAATTGTAAAGCACTTCACCAGTGTATAAATGTGATGTTCAGAGGCTTTCATAAAAATATAAAAAGATAACTCTGGTTCAAAAATTTTACAGTCTAATGAGACAGTATATTCACAAGGAAGTGGGAGGGAGACGAATGAACTGTAAGTTGAAATGAAAGGGTAAAAGTTAAGAATGCATCTTGTTAGCCTCATGACTCAGAAGTATCTATGCATATAGACATGTATCTACTTACTAGATGAGTAGGCCAAAATTTCTTCATTCACTTTTCTCAGGTTGTGTGCCTTCATGAGTCATTTGAAAAGAAGAGTGTGAACAGTTGGCAGAATTCTTCAAGAAGAGGGGTGAAGACAAGTGGTGCCATATGGAATATGTTGTGAAAGTGAGACAAGCATATTGAGAAAAGCTTGCATGTCCCATTCTTGTGTTGAACAAAGAAAAATATAAGAGCAGGTGAAAAGTAAAAAAAAATAAAATAAACAGGTAGGCAAAGTTTAATCATGTAGGACCTTGAAATGAAAAAAAAGTATTTCAGTTCAGGTAGCAAAGGAGAAGTTGTCACATGTCACATCTAGTAAGGTGGGCTGCTAAGGAGCAGCTCTTTTAAATCTTTGAGTAACAGACTACTCCATCACAACTTCACAAGAAGCTTCTTTCTTTAGGTATAGATACAACATCATTCAATAAAATAGGAGTCTGAAAGGACAAAATGAAGATTGTGTGTACTGTATTTGTGTTTGTATTTTCTCTATATTAAAAGGCTAGGAAAAGTTACTGAATTATGGACATGAAGAACAAGGCTTTCAAACAAAAATGTAGCACAAAATTTAGTTTACGCAGCATGGGAGAAATACAGCATGCAGAACTGGTGCATTAGAGAAATAACTTAACAATTAATGGTTTATAAATGTGTTAACAAGCCTTTATGATGACGCTAATTGTAGAAACAGCAATTCATTAAATGATCACCAACAGCTTATAAATATGTTATCAAGAGTAGCACGGTGAAAGAAAAAACAACACCTGAATGTTTTTAAAAAGTCAATAATTAGTTCCCGCTTAGGTTATAACTGTCATTGAAACAGCTTATAAATGACTAAGTATTTTAAAGTAAACTTTCATTGGCTGGCTGTTGCACTCTTTACCAAAGCTAGACCTAAAGCCCATGATTCAAATAATGCAATTGGCATGTACAGACTGTTATATGGCATGGAAAGCAAACACCACCACCCTGACAAAATACTATATTAAATTATTCATGTTCGGTTATCTATGTTTACTTCCTCCTGTTATTATTTCACCTCATAAAGAAGAAAAAAGTTGATCCCAAAGCAAAGCATCTACTATTCATATTTCACATAGAAAAGAATATTAAGACCTGAGATGAGATTCAAAAAGGTGTACATCACATGGAGAATGTAAAGATTCAAAATGCAAAATATACTAAAAGAGTAACTGATTTTTGTCCACATAGCTGAAAGGCATTTGTCTTTGTTATGATTATTTGCAGGAGGTATGGACACATAGATTTAAAATAGTATGTTACCCTTCTGAAGACTGTATTGACTTCAACATTATACCTCTTGCAGTATACATAAAATCAGATTAATTCATCATAATAAAGCATTTTGATCTTCAAAATTCTGAAGATTTGTATTCACAGAAAAATAAAAAAAGTAAACAGAACACCATAAAGCCCCACTCTCTTTTTTTTTTTTTTTTGCTAGTTCTTTATGTTTAATAGCCATTATATTTACCATGGACACATGCATGAAAATTAGAATATTTAATACACTGAAATTCTAGTTAACGGTAGTATTACGGTTCAATGTGAAGTACAACCGTATCAAATTCTATGTGAATAGAACCTGTTATATCGAACTATATTCATGGAAGGATGTGAATGTGTGAGCATGGGAGAAGAGAAGCTTCAGCACATTTTCTGTGCTTCTGAAGAAAGAGGCACATATTCAGGAGCTGTAAAATAGCATGCTGAAAAATCTACCTCATGTACAAGTTCTCTGACTTTATACCTTCTCTCTTCATATTCACTTTCTGCTCTATAAAAACAAATGCAAAGTCAGGGAAATGCTTCCCTACCTTTGTTCCTGTTATTACAGGGAGAAAACCTTAACCAGTTAGAAGTAAAACCCTGGTTCTGAGTTTCAGCAGCAATTTCATCTGAACCAGGTAAAAATGAGCTCAGAATTGTCAGCATTTGTTTTTACTTTTTAAAAGGCAAAATTTTTTAGTAAGTATGCAAGTGGATTTTACTAAGCAAACAATGTCTCTCCCCAGTGAAGGATACTATGGGCAGATGAAATGTCTGAAATGTCTCACCTTCAACACACAGTGTCTTTGAATTTAGTTATGTAAAAAAAAAAAAAAAAAAAAAAGTGGTTTTTTTTTTTTTTCACCCCTATCAAAATGCCTTATTATGCCCAAAGCTTCTCCTGCTTTCTTCTCTTTGGCAATGACATTTCTGCCAGATTGTAGCCTTCTAATCCCATACGTACACACAAAGACTGTCATACATGCAGTGGTATTACTATCGCACTTTCAGATCAAATAGCCCACATCTGCCATATATGCTTAAATACTAAAAGAGTGATATATAGTTACTTGTCTAGTCAGAGAAGTTGTACAGACTTAATATAAAATAAAAAGTAGTACAGAGTACAAGGAAGCTCTACATACAATCTGATCTGCTACTTGCTGGGTAGCATACCAAGAACTGCACACTGAAATTTATATAGTAATTATCAAGACTACATAGGGTTAAGTGATTATGGGAAAACTATGCTACATAAGATGTTATAACAAGTAATAAATCTATACAAATTAAGACCAGTTAAATAAGCACAAAGGAGTCAGATCAAGGTTATGTGAGCTGACTTACTTACTATGACCAAAATAAGCCATGAAACGTAAAACATACAATTATATCTCAAGATGTCAAGGTAATTGTGGCAGCACTGCATGGAGATTTGCGAAGCAGCAATATAAAATTACAAAAGGAAAAGAAAGATGAAAGAGATCAAAGAGCTAGATGATGTGTTGTAGAAGGTGAGGCGCTGAAAGTGAGAAGCACAAATCAGACTGTTGAACAGTGATAGTTACTGTATTAGAATGAATTATATTTTCTAACATTCTAATTCTTATAACATCATACTGACTGCTTAAGCAAAGTACACTTGCAATATAGTACACAGGTGTACATACATGCAATATAGTACATAGATTTACATACCCTAACAGAGGGTTAGCTATTAAGGGAGTGTTATGACCCCTCCAGTGTTAATTTGCAGGCCAGAGTGTTTTGTCCCTAGGAAAGGGATTAAATGCAGCAGGGAACAATACAAGCCACAGCTAATTAATGAATTATAGTGCTTTTGCTTTAAGACTTCAAAAACAAAACCATAAAATAAGTTTCTTGATAAGGTTTCAAATATATTGTGGGTGAAATTAAGGGTCTTTATATTATTAATTTATAAGAACTTTAACTATAGTACATCTTAAGACAAACTTCTCAGAAATATCATTCTTATTTAGTAAGTCATTGTTCATTGCAGGATGCAGCACTGTAGGCATACAACAGAGGTTTATAATTTTTAGAAGCTGCATAAACTGCTGTGTGACAGTGTTCAAATTATCTAGTCATACTCTGCTAACACAAAGTAACATATGCTAAACTGTCCAAGTTATTTCAAAAATTGTGCAGATATGGAGCAATTCTTAATGTCATCTTAAAAAAAAACCAAACAAACTGGAATGCATACATCAGAACATTGACTGCACTAAGATGAAGTCTAGAATGTTTCTACTTACTGAACTGAGGTATCCCACACTTCTTTGCAGAAGAGGAATTGATGTGGGGCTCTTCTCTGAGACTGCTTTCAGATACAATAATTCTGCTCAACCTACGACTTTAAGAGGAAAGATCAAGGAAGGAGAAAGACAGAGAAGCCAGGAAAAACATGCACACATGAACAAAATATTTCTGGCTTGACAGTGTGACGATTTTTATACTATTCAGATCCAAAGATATTCAGAAAAATTACAGCAACAATAATAAATGGGATAAGAAAGGAGTTTCTGAGTTCTTTTGGTGCATTGAATATATATTCACAGAGGAATTATGTAGGATTCTGTGGAACTGGTATCTTCTAGAGCATTTGTAGAGAAAATTTTCTGAAAAATATCTCCAATGATCAGACACTATCGCATTGCCTTAAACAATGGGAAAATATTTAAATAGCTACAATGCCCACATATCTTTGGCTCCAGTGATTGTAGTTTTTGAGATCAATGCTTTCAAGATACCAACAAAGTGGCAAGCTTTCATAACATGAAAGAAATAACAGGAATAATAAGCATCTTCTTCACACTGGAGAAATTTAGCACAATTAATACATGTGTATTTTCTCATAACAGGATAAAGAAATTGTTCACTTAAAAAAAATGGTTAAGAAAAGTGATCTTCTGAACTAGTGAGAAAGATTCTGACTTCCCTCACCAAGCACAGACTTTTCTCATGCAAGTCAGATGGAGAATCACCATAAGAGATTCTGCTATGCAATGGAAATCAACAGCTATACAAAGAAAAAGAAAAAAAGAAGAAAAAAAAAAAAAAAGGAGAAGAAGCAAAAAAAATGTTATTTCATTTCTTTCTGAGGCTTGGTTCATATTAATGTGGAAGGAAAAAAAAAGAATTGGACTTATACAGAACAACAAAGCAATGCCCCAACATTTTTTTTTACTGAACTTCATTTTTGAGAAAAATATTTTGTTAAATGAAGTTCATCTGGAGAGCCTTCAAACAGACACAAATATCTGCATTTTTATTCTCAGTGTCAGCGGGCGCAACTGCAATATGTCCATTGTCGATTGAAGCACAGATAACTCCACTTGAGCCAAAACAGCATGGATAAAATCTGTAAGACCAAAGTACAAAAATAGAAGGTTTTATAGAGCAGAAAGACTAATAAGAAGTTAGTCATTTTCATTCTTCACCTTAAGTCCATGAAGTCACATCATTGGATTAAACTGAAACTTACTGGCTCCACTGTTAAAAATAAATCTATTTTTCTAAGGTATGACAGTTTTCAGAAACATAGAAAAAAGTGTACACAGAAACATCCTAAGATAAACAGTTTATTTCAACCAAATTCAGCAACCAAATATTTAAAAATAAAAAGATTTCTATGAGATTATACAAATAGTAACAGATTTCCCTTAATAAAGACTTCTTGCAATCAGAAACGACACTCTCCAGAGCTTACCTTAAGACACAAACAGAAGAAAAATAGGATGGAGAAGAAATTCTAAATCAAGTATCCATACAAAAATTCAGAGGAAAAGCATATCAAATATTATCTACTGTAGAAACAATGAATGCCAAAATAAAGCTTTCATTTGTAATTGCGCACTTCTTCAAAATAATTTCTAATTCTGAGCTTAATTTGCTCAATTTTTCAAAAACATCTCTCAAATTAACTTTTTCCTACCTCTATTTTCAGAGTAAATAGCATTTTTCAAAAGGTTTAGTATGTTGGCATCTTTCTGATCAATGCTATGTAAGTATTGTAAGAATGCTTTCTATTGCTGATGTTTAAAGCCCTAAACTTTACTTATACTAGCCGTGTACAGATAAGTACACCATATACAAGAAGAAAAATCATCCTTGGAACATGAATGAAAAGTGAACTGGGAAAACTATATTTACACAGTATTACTAAGAAAAAAATGAGCAGAAAAGTTGTGACATGGTCATTTCCTAGCAGAACTAATGAGTCTAAGCATAGTTTATGCATTACTATATGTCCACATGACTATATATGTATAATATAGCTAAGGAAAACTCTGAGAGTTAAGGTTTCTGATTGTGGGATATTAATCAAGTTTAAGCATGGACTGTTGGCAACTGAACAAATATTTAGATCCCAGAATCCAAGTATTTGCCACCCACCTTGATCTCACAATATGTAGACTTGTAAAAACAGCACTCCAAATCTAGACTAACTTCAATATGTATAATATGATTTAGATAAACTTAGATTTCCTTAATCTTCTAATATTGTTTTACTAAGGAAGAAGGTGACCTTATGTCCCTTTATTTCGCGATAGATAATGATCTAACTGTTGAACTGGAAACATCAGAGATTTTCAACATACAGCTACACACAGGCTATTTCAACAAAAGAGGATGTACAGTTATCTAAGAAGAAACTACAGAAAATAGGACTTAATGAATTTTTTTAAAGCATATATGAACATACATAATTTTTACACATATAAACAATAATATAAGATTATATAAATTAATTAATGAAAAAGATACAGAAATATTTTGGTAGCTGAAAAAAAAAATCCATTA
>JAOWBP010004700.1:30814812-30826479 GCA_028571105.1 Tragopan temminckii
CCCTGCACGTGGCAGGGGGGTTGGAGATTTATGATCCTTGTGGTCCCTTCCAACCTGGCCATTCTGTGATTCTGTGAACATTTAAGCACTGGGAGAAGGATTTGGCAGAAGCTACATGTTTGATCAACACTAGAGGATAGGTCAGTCGAGATGGTCCTATGCAGTCCAGCTCCCTACATACCGTAGAGGAAGATAAGGTCCCTGTGGTACATGTAAAAACCATGTTGGGAAAAGTGGCTTGGGTCCTTCCAGCTTCTGGAAAAGGCAAACCTCTCCGTGGAACTGTTTTTGCACAGAGTCCTGGGTGCATTTGGTGGGTGATGGAGGAAAATGGGGATGTCCAGTAAGTACCACAAGGGAATTTGATATTGGGGGATTGCAGTCGGTGATTCCATGTATATATATGTGTATAGATATATGCATATGTAATGCATGTTAATTATTGTTTATTTGTGTATAGATATATGTTAAGCATGATGTGGTGATGTGGAATAAGGGGTGGAATGTTGTGGTTTGGTGATTTTTTGTTGTCAGTATTCCACATCAGAACATCATGTGGACCAGTGACAGTTAAAGAGTTAATGTTCCAGTCCCGTTTACTGCCTTTCATGGGCATTTTGAGTATCCTGATGGGAGAGGAGGGACGGCATCCCTGGAGGACCTGGCGGGAAGGGAAAGTGAGGTGGAGCTCCGGAGGGCCCGAGCCTCCCCTTCCGGCCTGGCTTAGCCATCTCAGCTTCCTGCAGAGAAAAGCACGTGCTTCCCTCGCACTATCGTGGTTTGACTCACACTTTGGGTACTCTTGCCTTTCTCATTTTGTTTAGTTTGGTTAAATTTAGAAAAATTACCGTTTCTCCTCAGATCATTGCCATTTGTTTTCTCTTCGTTAAAACTATCTGCTAGCTCTCTGCCCTCCCCCTCTCCTGGAGCGCATGCAACCTGGGGCCAGCCGGGTCACAACAAACCATTAGTACCCCTTCCTTGTTGTTTTCTTTTTCTTTTTTTCCCAGGGGCTGTGCCCCCCTGTCAGGGACTTATATCAAGGGATAATCCTGTGACACACACACACACACAGAATCTGACTGCAATAAGTAAAAGGTGATGACATGTCTGGCTACTTTGTTGGCTTTTGGTTACCATGATTCTGATTGGCTTAAAATGATGAATGCACTAAAGCAGTTTGGACAGTCAGTGAACTGTAGTGGCTCCACTTTGTCTGCATATTCTGGAAAATTACCAATCTGGATTGCCTGGGTCTTCCACTTTTGTTTGTTTATGATGTTTATTGTCAAAAATGTATGAAGTATGTCAATTTTGAAATGGTGTAAAGCACTACATTGTATCACATGGTCGCGCAGTTCTTTTCAAAAGACAAGGGCCTACAGCAGACCTTGAGGAACATGGAGGACAAGGTGAACAACACAATAGAAAAGAGTGCACCGCAGTTTAAGGTACACTCACTCTGGTATCATACATAGTGTTACATTCAGCCTTACATTTCTCAGGCCAATTGTTCTTTTAATGTCTTAAAAGAATTTAAAGGCATCAAAAATGCACTTACAGAAATTTCTATAATTTAAATAGAAAAAATCTCTACGGGTTTTTCTATTGTAGTCCAGAAAAAAATCATTATGTAAATGTATATGACAAAAACCTGACACTTCTGATTTATCTTGCTTCTAGAACTTAAATAGTAGCATCCTTGCATTTATTCCAGTGTGAGATTAACTCCATGCAATAACATTTTCCAGCAGATTTTAACCTTCTATAAAATCTTTGAAATATTCAGTATGTTTATAAATAGTTAACAGGAGTTTTTATTGCTATATATAAATTGAAAACTCAAAGAAATCTGACTTGCTATACGTCACTATTTCAGACACAATAAGTTGCAGAGTCACAAACTCAGACATAAATAATACAGAGAAACAGGATACCAGAAAAAGTTAGTTGTGTTAAAGGACAAATATCCAATTTGTTGTTATAGGTTTGGTCACTTTTGAACGGACTCTCACAACCACTCTGAAGGAGTCTGACCACAACCAATGAAAATTCTTATGGTTACTTTATTCACCCATAACATTAAATGCGTTCATCTAGTCATGTTCAAATGGACTCTCACTTACTTACAACAATCCTTAAAGAGTTTGGTTTTCCCAGTGAGAACTTCTACATCTAGATTAGTAAATAGCACTCTTTATTGAAGCAACAGACTAGTCATTCCTTTGGATTTCCAGCAGTAAATACACTGTCTGCAGGCCATAGGTGAATACCAATAATGTGAATAACACAGTCAACCACAAATGTGTTAAACTTCATAATAACTCTATAGACTTATAAATAGAGCTATATTCTGAATTTCCTGGGGAAGCATCCCAACAGGTGTCCCTCTTGGAGGGAAGAGAGGCTCAAACTGTCAACTGGTCGCAGAAGTCAGTAGTCTTTCCAGCTTGTGTGTGATGATATTTTCCCCAGAATTCCTTCTGTCTTAGGTAAACTATTTTCTTACTGTCAAGTGGAGCTGAGTAACTCTCATAATATCTATCTTTTTTGTGATTCGTGTGACAGAAAAAAGAAAAGCTGCTGATTCAGGGTGACTACTGTGCAGTCTATCGTTTCCACAGAATCATCAAGTTCTCATCCCTACAGTATCACAGAGCCTTGGCTCCACCTTCTGTCCTGTATCTCTTAGAGTCAGCATACCAAACTTCTCTGGTGCTCCTAACAACATAAGGTTTGTAGGCACCCAGTTGCTTATGGAACTATCATGGAACAGACTCCTTGTATATTCACCACATTCCACTCAAGGGTTTTCTTCAACACTGCACTTTCTCTTAAGAGGTGGACTTCTCAATAAATCATCTCCAATAATTATTCCACATAATCCACCCTGAGACTATGTCTGCTCAAGCTTCACCATATCTAGGAGTTGCAGAAATCACACTGTTCTGCTCACAAAGAAGCAAAATTGCTTCTGACACATTCTTGGTGATACCAGACAAAGTATTTGCAGGTAGACCAATAGTCATAAAGAAAGAAGAGTTGAATTCAACCATCTGGTGAAAGGGATCTCCTGCTATGCAGCAGTCCTTCTCAGGAAGCAGCCTAGACTCAGGAGACTCTTCCTACAGTGGGTGGCCCTTATATGAACCCAGGGTGGCTCCACTCTGGTCCACCCATTCTGGTAATGTGAAGAACAGAGGTACCTCTCTCCCTGTGCTCCCTAGACCAGCCACACAACTTCTCCAGGTTTTCAGTCACCTACCAGCTCCCTGAAAGACATGCAGTCTTGCTATGATTAGAGCTTTAGAGAGTCTTGGGTTGCTACTTAATACTTACTTTCACTCTGATTTCATTAATTAAATAAACATGTGTAAATATATATAACTCCAAATGTGTACCAAAGCAGCCTTGGCTTGACAGTGGCCTTGTCACATGTGCTATTTCTTGTCTGGAACAGGCTGCAGATAGAACAGAAGACAAGACTAATATGGAATGACTTCTCTGGCAGAAATCTTGTCACACAAATAGAAGGACACAGTTCTTCCAGATGGTCTTTAGAAAGGCAGTTTTGGAGGAAGTGGAAAAGAAAAATAAGGTGGCAGAAAATCTGGGGATGAGAGGAAAAAATAATTAGCTTTTGCCTTATTTCTGACATCAAGATGCAGCTGAAGGATGGTGGTGAAAGGGAGGAGCAAAGCAGCAAGTGGAGAAGAGTGGGATGTCTGTGGTACAGCTAAGAGCATTTAGGGATTGAAAGGATAACAATCAAAATTCTGATGCATGTTCAAAAGTGACACTGTAATGGAGAATGTCAGCCATTCTTGCTTTATATATTTCACTTAATGTGCAAGTTGCTAAAGAGAAAATGAGTCTAGAGCGACGGATAACCTACATCAAAGGTGGAATAAGTAGAGAAGGTGAGAAAATAGGGAGTTCAGACTGACTAGAGTGAAAGGAAAACAAAACAAAACAAAACAACAACAACAAAAAAAAAACCAAAACAACAAAGAAAAGGACAAACAAGGACTGCAATTAAATTAAAACTCTCCAGTTATGATGTCTGCATAATAAGCTCACCTTGCACCCATATAGAATCAGGACAATCATTTATGCCTTTGTGAAGAAGAGAGAACCTCCATTTTTCAGTTTCATCTGGAAGGCTTCAAAAAATAGCACTTAATTATGTCCTTCAGAAGAAATATTTATCGAATTAATCCACAAAATTTGACAAAAAAAAAAAAAAGATCTGAGTAATTTCCAAGTTAGTAATTTCGAAGTTGTATGCCTCCTGCACTTCCTCTTTCCTACAGTAAATTACTTTTAAACCTGCCAAACACTAGATTTTTTCCTAATATTCTGCAACCCCAAATAAAAAATGTTTCTATTTGTATGTAAAAATAGAAAGCAACATAAGAGGATTATTCACTGTTTGACAAGCCTTTTACCATAAACATTGTCCATTACTGAAAACTAACACAAATGCCTACAGCTTCAGTACAGTACTGAAGAACATCAGTGAGACCTAACATGTTTTACAAGACCAATTATACAAAAGCATAATTTCTGTGCTTGACAAAAGATAAGTCAACATGAGAAAGTTCTCAATATTCATCTCAGGTTTTATTTTATTGTAAGTAAGTAAAAACTGGAGAAGAAAAACCTTACTTTTTAAAAATTTCTTTTAAAAAAGTTTCAAAAGAAATAGAACTAAAGAGGCTAAATCTTAGACTTTTTTACATACAATTCATAATAGCAATGCATGAGTTTCTATTTCAGAAAAAAAATTTTGAAGTACGGTATAGATTAAAACACTGCAGTAGGATTTGGTTCAAGATGGTAAAAAAACCAGTCCTCTCTACAACAGCTGATTTTGCTTAAGAACGTAAGAACCAGTATTTGTCTTTGCAATAGAAGCATGTAAAATTGATTCAAAGTACTAGTAGTAAACCAACAGAGCCCATAAATGATCAGAACATGCAACTACTTTCCATCACAATTTTCTGTCACTAAACTTGCGAGTTGACAAGTTGTGGTTTAAATCCAGTAGGCAGCTCAGCCTCACAGTCACTCCCCACAATGTGGGATTGGGATAAGAATCAGAAAGGTAAAAGTGCGAGAACACATGGGTTGAGAGAAAGAGAGTCTATAGGATAAAACAAAAGATGGATGCACAAGCAAAACAAAAGAGGAGATTCATTCACTGTTTCCCATCAGCAGGCAGATGTTCAGCCACTTCTGAGAAAGCAGGGTTTGTAATGAGGAAAGGCTTATTGAGAGGACAAATGCCACCACACCAAACGTCCCCACCTTCCTCCTTTACCCAAGATTTTATTGCTGAGTATGAAAGTATGGAATATCCCCTGGATAAGTTGGATCAGCTGTGCTGGTTCTGTCCTCTTTCTTGTGCATCCCTAGCCTCCTCTCTGGCACAGCATTTTGTGTAGCTTGCCTCCGTGTAAACACTGCTCAGCAACAACTAAAACACTGGTGTGTTATCAACACAGTTTTCACTAAAAATCCAAAACACAGCATCATAGGAGCCTCTACCAAGAAGTTAATCTATCCCAGCCAAAATCATGACACAAGTATTTTTTTAAAACAGTGTTAACATACCATACAGTGCTTGAGTAAACAAGACTATACTACAAGGAGATTTCTGTTGCTCCAGTTTTAGATGATGGCCCAAAATGCAAGCATTCATGAAATATTTTCTAGTTATTCAAAAGAAGGAAAACTTGTGAGTGCTGTATCTCATATGCTTGTTTTCTAGAAGCACAATCACCTACACTTTCACATCAGACACCATTGGGTAGGAGGAAGAAATCATAACAAAGAGAAGTAAAGCAACTGACTACTTGTTCTTCCAAGATAAAACTCTACAAAAGCTGTTCAACCAATTGTTGCTTCATTCTTGGTTGGAACTGATATGATTTCCAGCTAGAGCTCACATATCTTTTGCATCGTTTTAACTTGCAGAATGGCAAGCTGAGAAATGTGGAACAGGAATCTCCCACTGGTTTCGCCACTTGAACTATGTATGATGTTTGTATTTCTCAAACTGTGGGCAAAAGGACACAAAGCTTAAGCTCACTGCAAATGTCCTGACCTTGCCCACGTTGAATAGAATACACTTACACTGGAGCCAACACCCAATTTTATTGAAAATTATTTGGAAAATTCTTTAGTTCAAACATGCAATTAAATAGTCTTTTTGTTTTGTTTTGTTTTGTTTTGTTTTTGTTTTGTTTTGTTTTGTTTGTAATAGTGCATGTGCCTATAAGTATTTTCATCAGAACTCCATTTATCTAATGGCTTGCTCTGACTAAGAAAGAAACCAAAACATTGCAAAAATATGCCAATAGCAAAAAGATGTTTGGAAGAAATTCAGAAACAAGGATATATCCAGGTTCTGATTACATGTAGTTTAAACTCTGGGAACCCTTTTACCTTTTGTTCCTCCCTTTGTCTCTGTTCTCTCCTCAGTTCCAGCTATTTTTATCACTATGCTCACTGCCAAAAAGGTTTCTCCATTTAGAAACCAACATGCATCTCTCTGACCCTGTTCCACAGTCTTTGCTTTGATAAGGAACAAGAGAGAACTGTTGGCTCAGTGTCAATAGTAGACTTTAAAGGCATCAGTGATGAGAAATAACAAAGGAATGCAAGCCTTCTTTGACTGGAAACCATCACCTCCTTAACATTCATGTTTCCTGTGCCAATTCAGAAACCAGAAGTCTGCATCAACCTCATACTCAAGCCTTGCTCTTAATTAGAACAAAATGACATGTAGCAAGATGCTTTAGGGTTTCTAAATGACTGATTCGCAGAAAATAAACTCTGATATATCATTAATAATAATAATAATAATAATTGAAAATTAAGCTCTGGGCTTATTCAATTGCTGCATATCTTTGAATCAATTCCCAGCACTTCATATAAGATAATAGGAAACAAGAAATAAGATTTCCCCAAGAATATGTTCTTGTTATATTATCATGCACTGTGTAGATCACAGCAAGTAATACTGACATGTAACTTTAGAGACAGTTAATGACAGGAATATTTTTTGTCCTTAAAACAGTATTTAAAAATCCAGACTTTGTTTTACTATTTATATGTGCGTAAATTTACAAATATCTTCTGACTTTTCTCCTACTATCTCTCTGTAGAAAAATAATAATGACCATATGTACTTTCTGTTTTCAAGTAGAAAAAGAGTCTTCTTGAATATATGAAAGTTAATAAGTGCAAGTTCTTCATTCACTGAAAAGACATTTTTGAAAACGAGATAACGTCAGTGCAGCTTCTTTCAAATTTTTACTTGCATTATTTTAAAAATACAGTTTGCTTTCTACTTGCATCATGTCTTCAAGGCATTCTTCTTTTACTGTCACATTATCATAGCATGGTTTTAGAATAGAATGAAGATATATCTTTCTGTTCTTTCTGCACAGCCCAACAGAGTTAGGACTGTTTGGACAGACAGGAGGAAAAACTGAGAGAATATATATAAAGGAATAATTGATCTCAATTCTTTTCAACTCCTTGACACTTGGTGGAGTGAAGAATTTCAGGCAAGAACAGACAACTATGTACCTGTAAGGGCAAATCAATTCATGTAAAAGCAACCTACTTACAAAATTAGGCTTCATCATTGCCCAGATTGTCAAAAAGCATAAATTAGAAAGCTAGAAATCTTAAAGCTAGCTTAAATACCATGAACTTTAAAGAGGCATGAAAGCAAAGGAAGAAAATAATGCTTTTTTTTTTTTTTTTTTTTTTTTAATCTTTATGGTGGACCGAGGTCAAATTTCAAATTTTTATTTAGTTAGGAATGAATAAACTTTATGTTTCCTTGAACTCTGAAAGAAAAATGTACTTTTTATTTAATTCTATTTACTATCTGTACTCAGAACAAGTATCCAAGGTAAACATTGAACTATCACCATCTTATGACAAAACAGCAAGGACTGGCCATGTCCTGGAACTGCCACTATAGAGAAGAAAGTGATCTTCCCATTCCCCTCCTCATGAATTGACAGTATATAGTTCTATTCAAAACAAAACAGACATAGGACTTTTATTTCTTTGAGTGTATAGCTGAGCCAGTTCTGCTGCACAGGTTCTGAGATCTGTAGAAAGATACACATTCATATTATTGCAATAAATAGTGAATATTTTGTAATAACAAAATGGGTTAGTGAAAAGATGATGACACAGTTGACAGTAAGATGAACATAAGTCTTAGCAGCAAGATGAGCAGCACTGTAAGGGTGTTTGGTATTTCTTCTCCCACTATACAACATTTTAAACGCAATTACATTTAGATTGGTTTTCAGTGGGAACGAAGTGTCCAACTCCAGCTGATTTTCAACCAAATTTTGAGTCTCTAATTCCTACATTCTACTCTGAAGATCCCTTACACAATCCATTTGGAGTGTATATCTTTCCACCTACAACAAACTCGAAGTTAACCATACCTTAAACATATGGTGGTAAATAATTATAGAGGCTGTAGGAGCAGGGATGAAAAAAACACACGGTAAAATTTAGCTTGACCACAGCAGATTTGTGTTCAGTATAAAAGGAAATGCACATTTTTACCTGAGAAACAAGCATTTGACAGTAATGCAAAGAAATGAAAGAAGTGACACAAAAACTTTAGTTCTAGTTTATGCTGTTTCTCCTTGCTGATTTATTTCTGCAGCATTTCCACCAGTAGTGAACTACAGCAACTTGAAGAACTGCAAGTTTCTTTGGTTGATGTTCCACTCATTCCTCTTAGAGTAAACCATCCTTTTAACATCACCATGGAGAAATGTTTCTTGAATTTCTTGAATGTCTCTTCAATATTTGTATTGAAGAGAAAAATATATTTATCTTTCCTGTTTTGTTTGTTTTTGTTTGTTTGTTTGATCTTTTAGTCTTCTCATTAAGGGAAGTCCCCTCTGTGAAAAGCATCACCAGTGGACTATAGTTCAATTTAAGAAAAATCTTGGGAGCATTTAATTTAATCCACAGACACACAGAACAAGTAATTTTTATGGTGTAAGGAGGTTGAATGTCTGAACTGGCTTTTCATGTTAGAAAGCTGAATTCAAATCTAGTCGTGGATGCTCCACCCCTGTAGGTGTCAAAGGCCAGGTTGGATGGTGCCCTGGGAAAACTGATGTAGTGTCTGATTTAGTGGTTGGCAACTCTGCCCACAGCATGGGGCTTGGAACCGGTAATCTTTAAGGTCACTTTCAACCCAAGGCATTCTAAATAACAAAAAAAATAATCATCAGAATTCAGTTAAAAATACATTTTGGCAATTTTGATTGTGAAGAAAGTATCAGAATGGCAATCATTACAGAAATATATATTCATATATAAGGTTAAAATCATCATCATTAATTTAAGCTGCAGTCTCCTTACTTTCTTTAATAGCAAAATTTCCCTCTCCCCAAAACCAATGGAAACTGGGTGTGTAAAAAAACCCCAGATCCCTCTGTGTCTGTAGAAGTCCTTCATCTGCTTGTGGAAACAGACATCTTTCTCTAGTGAACCATTTAGTATGGTGTTAAGCACATGCTGGGACACATTTTAGAAGCAGTTCTGTTCAAGGACTAGGTTTCACTTCCTTACACAATTAATTGTGTTATGAGTCAGAGTTCTAATGAAGACAAGTTGTTATGCCTCTATGCATCTGCCCTGGGAGAGAGATACAGCCACAGAGACAGAAAATTTGGACAGCATTTCATTGTTTATCAGGCACAGAAGGTCAGGAGATAAATGGTCAGAAACCACAGGATAGTTTGGTAGATCTCTTATAATGATTTTGTTGTCTCAAATGAACCTTGGAAGTCCATGAAAGTTGAATACTGTGAAGCTTACTAAGAGCAAGGGCGGGAAGGAAACAGACAAACTAGATAAAAAGAAAATATAGAACCGTAGAACCATAGAATCATTTGAATGGAAGGGACCCTTAAAGGTCATCTAGCCCCACTCCCCTGCAATGATCAGGGAAACCTACAGCTCAATTAGGTTGCTCAAAGCCCTGTCCAGCCTGACTTTGAATGTCACCAGGGATGGCACATCAGCCACATCTCTGGGCAGACTGTTCCAGTGCCTTACTGCTCTTATTTTAAAAAACTTTTTCTTTATATTCAGCCTAAATCTACCCTCCTTAAGCTTGAAACCGTTTCCCCTTGCCCTGTCACAACAGACCCTACTAAAGAGTCTGTCCCCTTCCTTCTCACAGCCCTCTGTCAGATAATGAAAGACTGCTCTCAGGTGTCCCCAGAGCTTTCTCTTCTCCAGGTCAAACAGCCCCAACTCTCTCAGCCTCTCCATGCAGGAGAGGTGTTTCATCCCTTGGATCATTCTTGTGGCCCTCCTCTGGACATATTCCAACAGGTCTACGTCTCTCCTTCACTGAGGACTCCACATCTGGATGCAGTACTCCAGCCAAGGCCACACCGACGCAGAGCAGAGGGTCAGGATCACCTCCCTCCATGTGCTGGCCATGATTCTTTTGATGCAGACCAAGATACAGTTGGCAAAATATCAGAGTACATTAAACAGAATAAGCAAATAAAAGGCCTGCAGTTTCATCCCTGCAATTCCAATTAATACATACCATATTTAAAACAACAACAAAGCATTCCTTCTCTCTGTAATACTAATACAAAAGTTTAACAATATCTAGCAGTATAAATTTTGTTCTAATTTGCTGAATTTATCTACATTCAGCTGGAAATTTTCCCAACACCAAAAGATTGTGGGTACCTCCAGATTTTTATTAAACTGGAATGGATTTTCTCACCATAAGACGCCTCCTTTCACATTTGTCAGATTAAATAAAATATTCAAAAAGAGTCACTGAATTAAAACAAAAACTGGATATATAAACACTTTAAGACTTTCTCTATTCCCAGGTTTACTACAGCAAGAAAAAAAAACTTTTTAATGTTCTTAGAAATGAATTTGGGAAATATTGAAACTGTAATGAATTATTATTACAACAGGGAACAAACATTATGTTTCTCTAATAACAATAATCTTCAGTCAGCAAGCACATTTCAACTATGAAAGATATCAGTAAGATCGATATGTTATGAAGATTAGGGTCCAAACTTCTCCTGCATCAGTAGTGCTTGGTTTCAACAGAAAGACCTGCTCAAATTCACCTGATGATTCACAATATTGTGATTCCATGAAGAGACTCAAAATATCTACATTATTGCAATCTGTACAGTGAGATTCTGAAGAAGGGACCTTTATTTTAAAGCTGGATAATTTCATTTTTAATAAATATTCTGCATTCGCAAAAATGTTGTATCTTAGGCCCATAAAGAGAAGTTTAGTTAATATGACACTCAGTGAATCCAAAAGTAAAAATAAACACATACCTTGTATGTAGTATGTGTTTCAGCTTTTATTTCATGTTGTGTTAGGTTTCCCAGTGACTTATTCAGCTACTTTCAGTATTTTTATCACAATTCTACAGCTAAGCTCTATTTATTCAACTCATGGAAAATATTTTCAACACCACACTTTCATGACGAATTAAGTCTCAATTTGTTTGATTGCCTTCCTATGCTTTCACTCAGTACTCAGCAAAAAAAAAAAAAAAAAAAAAAAAAAAAAAAAAATTGTTGTGGTTTTTTGTTTTTTTTTTTT
>JAOWBP010004700.1:30834931-30837431 GCA_028571105.1 Tragopan temminckii
AACCTTCCAATTTCTTTCTCCTTCCTTTTTTTTTTTTTTTTTTTTTTTTTTTTTTTCTTTTCTTTTTCAACTCTGTGTGCACATACCAACTATATGTTATACATTTTTTTCTGGGCAAAAATATTGTTACTTAAATTCCATGTATATGATTCCTTGATTAAAAAAAAAAAAAAAAATCAATTTGACAGATCAATTTTTCTTAAACAAGTTCATCATACTCCGGAGTGATGAACCAATCAATAGGGAATGTTTTTCAGATGCTTTGCAGCCAGCCCACTCTAGTAATTGCTAGAATTTCATATCGACAGGTGATAGGACGCTTTGAAGGCTGAATTGATCTGTTAGCCTGTAGTGCTACAAGGCAACACCATAACAATAAAGATATGTTCTCATAGGGCCAGAGTTTGAAAATCAAACAGGAGGTAAGCTCTTGCATTATGCATTTGACCCTGGAGGTAATTCAAGAATGCAAGATTTCTGGTTGCATTTGAAACCACAGAAAGGAAAAAGGAAAGGAACAGCTACTGCATAACTGTGAAAATATTTTTTTATTGAATAAAATGATGCTGACTGCCACCACCTGGCTGTGTATGTTGGATGCTTGACTCCAAACAAAAATAAACCAGAAACAAATTCAAAAGGCTGTTAAACTGTGCTCAGCATCGCTAGGGCTTGTCGGTTTGGTCACAAGTTCTTGGCTGAAACAGGAATGAAACAGGAAATTACACATTGTAAGAGTGAGTAAAAGGGTTTCTATCTAACAGTATAGAGAAGAACATTATTTGATGTGTAATTATTCTTGAACAGCTGCACTCCATATTTCCCCAATTTACAAACTCAGTTTGATAAAAAACAGTGACAGAAACCAAGACTTGATTCATTTTGAAGAGGACTCTCAGTTGCGCACGCAGGTCACATTGTCATATGCCTTTTACAGAAACATGTCAAAGTCCATAATCCATCCATGTGCTGAAAGGAAATTTTAAGGCCTGTATTCATGTCTGGTAATTGTCAAGGATTTAGTCTTCATATGAGATCAGCTATATCACCAAGTTGCTACAAGAATGAAAAATCTTCAGCCTTTCATTTCTGAAAGTCTCAAATGTAGAAAGAAGCACTGAGACAAGACTGTCAAACAGCAGGGTCAAATCTCAGCACAACATTGTCATCTACAAGCAACGTATTCAGTACTATTTTCTGTTACGCAGTATATCATCTGAAGCTTCCACACCTTTGGTCAGTCAAAATGCAGTGAAAGGTGAGCGGTGCAGAGCACCAGTGCTCTCTCACACACTTCAGGAATAGCTGCCAGTGAATATCACCTGCTTCTAATTGTAGCTACACACCCACAGTGACTTCTTTTCCCTTTCAGCTCACTAGTTCAGACCAGACAAATGTGTTTCTGCTAGGTTGGTACAGCTTGCTTAGTGAGATATATAGAGAGTGAAATACAGCTCCAGTAATTTTCCTTTTCCACTTTTTTTTTTTTTTTTTTTTTTTTTTGAGGCTGACTGGGATATGGGTATGTACTTCTTCCAGAAAAGTCAAAAAAGAAAAGCCTTGTACTTGGGAAACCACCTAGTGATATCAGTATGTAAGCTGGGAATAGTACTAGCTAGGTGACATCTAGTAGGCAGTGCATTTAGACTATGCCCCACAGTCTACAACAACCTGAAGCTGAAAATCAGCCAGTTTGAAAGTACCTTTTTTTTTTTTTCCTTGCTTTTTTTTTTTTGCTTTTTTTTTTTTTGCTATTTTAAAGTAAATTAAAAAAAAGCAACAACATTTACACAAAATTTGTTTGACCTTATGCAACTCAATAATAAGAATCATAAAGACTTTATTGCATACTGTATGAAAAACATAATTAAATCTGCTTTTGTACATATACTTCTTTAAATTTATGGGAGGAATAATTATCAGATCCCTTTAAACTCTTCCCTTCTACAAAAAGGAAAAGTTGAAATAGTATCAAAAATTTCTCTTTAAAATAGTGTTAGCAATGTTGTCGATGTTAATCTAGTATAGCTGAGGCTATGACAGTGAAGTTCAACTTCTATGAATAAATACTATTAAGCATGCTAAAGGAGCTTAGTACACAGATCTAAAGTAGTTAAAACAGAATCATCATAAATTTCCCCTAAAAATGTTGAACCTTAGCAGCATGATCTCCAAGCACATATGCTAGTATGAAATAGGTTTGATTGAAAGGAAGACAGAAATTGACTATTAATATTGCACCTCATTTGAATAAAGAAGAAAAAACAGCATTTTTGGATTTGAAATGAACAACTGTGCACCTAATACATCAGTGAAGATCATAATGTAAGGAGGAAATAACAGAAGCAAACACAGGAGACAGAGGACCTGATTTCCATTCCTAACTCTTAACTATTTAATCTTTATACCCATCTAACTTTAGTGTAGTCATTACCACACTACCCACTCAGACATGAATTATGAAAGAGTTTTCCATACAATGTGAGGGACATCTTTAATG